>JAFMSR010000007.1:44217575-44956461 GCA_022818135.1 Saxidomus purpurata
TCACTAGTATAAAGTTTGCAGACATGTGGCAATGTTTGATAATTCAAATCTTTAAAGAGGATGTTCTTGGGCAGATGCAAAGTGTAAAAAGAAATTCTGAGAGTTTTGACTGATTCTAATCTTCAACTACATTTAAACCTGATAAAGATTTGATGGAAAATGAGTGTCCTCGTGTTTTTTCAACTCATTTGTCGCTTGGACGTACATATCTTCACGAATTAGTATTTGGTCCTTCTCATGAATAACTCATGGTCAGTTTGTGGTGTGAAAACGTCACTTTGGAGAAAAAACAGCACGGTATGGAACCAATTGACGAGGTTTGTTGGATAAATGCATGGGAAAGCAAATTATTGTAAGGTTATAAAGATTAACTCCGTCAATAAATTTAGTTAATAAATCAAGGCAGGATAGAATAATAGTTTCTGTCATGAGCACGAGGTTTAGATCGAAATATCCGTCACTGAGGGTAACTGTTTTGGCGGGAACGAGGCTCTGCCGAGTTCCCGCTAAACAGTTACCCGAGGTGACGGATATTTCCATCTAAGCCAAGTGTCTCATGATGGAAACTTTTTCTTGCATACCGTCTTGCACTTTAAAGTGGATTTCTAAATGCAAACTTATCAAAATGATGAATTATCATGAAAAACAAACGATTTTCCGACGTTGTGTTTAGTAAAGTGACGTCACAATGTTTATAACGTTACGTCATAAGTAATTCACGAGAGTCGTCTGGCATAGAAGGGGTGCCAGACCGGTTTTTCCGGCATGGGCAAAATCACCGGAAATGCCGATCCGATATGCAAGAATATCTAAAACTGGTATTAAAAACCGCTTTTGCAAGAAAAACTGAACTTTTCTACAAAAAAAATGGAAGTAATATACGATTTTACGAATTTCACATTAAAGTGTGCGGTGATGTAAACTCTGTAAGATAAAGAAGTTCCCAATTATTATCATCAACTTAATACCGAGTATTAGAAGAATGAATCTAGTAATTTGTGGACCCATTTTCATGAGCGTTTCTTTAAAAATGATTTTGATATGGCACATACTTGAGGTGTGTACAGTTGTTGAGTGTATACAGAAAACAATCATTTTTTAGGGCTATATACTGACTCTTAACCACAGTAAGTCCTCGAGATGTGACCTGAATGTGATATAATGCATCTGAAAGCAACACCTTATTTACTCTCCTTACTATTTCAGTACCTTACAATATTAATAGCCATTCTTTTATTTCTTATACTAATATTGCATTTAGTCTTTCATGTCATAACTTTAAGAAGGATCTCTAAAATTGCTTTAGAAAAGGAAACATCCCATGTTCATTGTAAAACATGAAAATGTTCACTCATTTACTTTGTGAACTTCTGCTCAACTACTAGACTAAGTGAGATTTAAGATGATTGACTCCAAAAGACTGAACTGCTAAAATTCAAGACGTTAAAATGTGAACACAAGATGAAAACCAATTTCAAAGAAATGAAAATTGATTCTCGCAAACTTCGGTTTCCCAATGCTAATTATAAATGAGCTTCCATTTAGTTTACAATAATGTTGTGTTTACAGTGATACGGTGCTCAAAATTAAGTACTTTAGACGTAACGTCCGATGTTGCGAATTTCTGCCAATTTCTAGCGTATAACTGATTCATTCTGACTGCATGGTAGTAAATTAGTTAAATATATATGAAGCTGTACATAAAAATAAAGAAACATACTACATGTATTTTTAATTACGATATAACAGGAATCACTTTTATGCCTTCGATAAAAGTGAAACGATATCAAACTCGTTAAGAACGACGTTAATTTCTGCGTATCACGTGTAACAAAAATATTTATTGCGTACAGTTTCTGCTTCGTAAAAAAAAAAAAATGAAAATTACCCCAAACGTTGTAAATTTGCGTATACTTTATGTTAAATGTCACCGAAAATTGCCTTCGAAATCTAAAACAGTTCCAACGGCCGCTTGGAGTAGATATAAATAAAACTTATGTGACGAAAACAGTGTCACATTTTTTACCAAATATAGTTTCACTTTGTCGAAACGTCGATTACAAATAAATCATAAAATCCCAACATCCTTTGGTCGTTTGTTCCACATACTTACGACAGTTAACAGGTTATTACATGTTTCTTTATATATCAGTGATTTTGTTTCTATATCAATTCACCTGTAAACATCTCTGTAAATCCAACGGAAAATAAGACTGAATAATTAAAAAGAGAAAACAAACAATGAACAGCATATCGTCTGCAAATAACATACAAAGATCAACCACACACCAGTCGTTTTAATTTGTGAATATCTGACTTTTTCTCTCAGCATGCTTACATCTGTCCAACGTTTCAAAGTTAAACATTGAAAATATGTCAGGGGATAGAAAGGTTACTAACACTGCTGCTGACAGTGAGCGACTGATCCAGGCAATGGTTGGTCCTCAAATTGAGCCTATATAAATCCCATTTGATGCATTAAAATAAAACTTTTTTATTAATCTTCATTAAAACAAGTTCCTTTTACGGATTTTGCTCTCTATCCGAAAAAACAAGATCGTTTCGTAATCGTTTTTGTTTTCATGTACATTACAATTATATACATGTATAATTCAGATAAGAAAAATTGTTACGGTAGATTTACGCCTAAAAGCTTCCTCGAGAAAGCCAGAATACCAATTATTCACTTGCGTTCACCTTACTTGAGGCGCCCTTAAGGAAGCGCCTTCTCCGAGTATGAGTCGAGGTGGAGTTCGAGTGACGACTCTAAATATAGTCATAAGTATTTTTAATGTCATGAAATCTGGACTTTTTCCGAGGACCTGCTAGCTTCCTTTAATCCAGAAAATATTGATTTCTTTTTTAATTTTGAGTTTTAAATCACTTACATTTGTCTTAAAAAATGATGATACATGTAGAAACAAAAGAAGGGGTGGGCCGATTACTAATGCTGTAAAAACTTGTGGCTCAACCCTTTTATATTGTCATAAAAATTGTAGTATATAATAAGCCAACCGTAAACCATATAGTGATGTTCTTTTGTATCATATATGTATTGAATTCGTTCAGTAAAAATATTGTATAAACTTGCACTAATACGCTGATTTAACGATGTATATGTATTCTAGTTCTGTACATATTGAGTTGTGACAAATGTAATAAAATATTATTAAACTAAAATAAATTAATCTATTTAGATCGTCTTTTAAAATTGGTCAAAATGTTATTTAACTGCAATTCCTTTGGCACCAGATCTATTTTATTTTATCTTAGATACTAATCAAGATTAAAGCTGCTCGCTCTCAGATTTTGGTAAAAAACATAAAGTCTTGAAACTGTATGTAAATAACATATTTTAGAACATAGAGTCATATAAAAAGGCTTCAGTATAAATTCCTGTCACGTATATCTCTAAATTTCAAACAAAACGCTACCAAATTCAAAAGCGTTGCAAACTCTTTTGAAATTCCAATATAAACATATAGCGTAGCGGTGTCGTGTAACCGACATTTTCAATCGATTTCTGCAAGTTTCTACCTAGATTTTTACTTGTAATTTGATTCTAGCCTTTAGCTTTATATTTATGTATAATTATATCCATTTTTTTAAAAAGTATTTTTTTCGACGGTAACTGAGAGCTAGCAGCTTTAAAACAGTACACAACCGATTGATTCTACTGACTGTGAGTAGCAAAATGATTCGAAAAAAAGTTTGGTGCCAGTCAGTCTCGAACTCACGACTTCGCGCATGGGAAGCTAGGGTACTAACCACTGCGCCATTCTAGCAATGTCTTTACTTTCTGACATACATGTACTTATATATATTTAAAGTTTGTTTCCTTTATTAGTACTGTGCTTTCTTAAAAACTGTCTAAGTGTTACAAATAAGCACGTTCAATTCCATCGGCTCTTGGATCCGCGTATCATGGGCATCACAAAATAATACACGTGTTTGCAATGAATGGGACACGGTATAATTTGTGTTATTCCCTGTTCAGCAAACGTTTTTGTCAAATATAAAGATTATTTTTGAAACTATAAGCGAACTTATGAAAATATCAAACCCGTCATAATGTCGTATATGTAAGGTATGTGTATATAAAGGAACGCGAATTTATGATTAACTGGACGAAACCGTAATGGCGGGAGTAGGGTTACGGCCGGCAGATGTGAAGAAAACCATTGTGCGACAGGAGCCGTTGATTTTCCTTTTATAGTGAGGGCTACGCACCTCCGGCTAGAACCTCTCAACAGTAACAACAAGATCAATAGTCAATGATACCAGATCGGCCGCATCATAAACCGCGTCATTAACAGTGTAGTCAGAAGACCCGAACTATACACAAGCCGCAAACAAAGCTACCTGTAAAAATGCGTTGGGTAAAGACAGAACACCGTTCGCAACGCAATTCAAGTGGCGCAGAAAAGCCCATTGAGGAGTGTCAGATTGCAGAGTATAGCCAGCAAATTAGTAAAAGAGCAAACCCGCAAAAAAAGAACAACGGGAACAAACATACTAACAGAGATGGCATAAACCCGTCTGACATCTATGATACTCAAGCAGCAAAGCCAGAGCACCAGTTAACGAAAGACCGCTAGATGAGAAACCATTTGTCAGAGACGTGATTTGCCAGAAAATTAACTTTATATAAATTGTGCATTAACAACTAGCTTTTCAGATTTTGTTTTATCAACAGTTTCTTTTTACCTTTTGCATTTCTTGGTCCGAAAGATGAGGTGATAAGAAACGATGTAAAGGGACATACTCTTTATAACTGATGTCAACTAAATAACCTTAGAAACATAAATAACAAAATCTTTAGAAGTATAATAACGTAACCTAAAAGTTTCAGCTATGTATTCCCAGTCATTTTCGATAAAATCAGCGGTTTAAAATATACTGCAGTACCGTAAACTATTCAATACCCTATGTAGAATTGTTGATGTACAATTAATGGGTGGATGCGATTTATTACAGAAAGCCTCTATATTGATTAATTGTGGGAAAATGAGGTATTTATCGCCAATAGTTCTTCTTTGAAATTGTATTTATTTATCATTTTACGTTCATTAAACACATAATCTATGTTTTCAGAATATAATCTGCTAGATGTAGGGAGTGCCTCTTTAACCACAAGGACATTTTTACAATGTGTAACTTGCTTAAGGTGCAACACTACCTTTCGTCTGTAAAATTAAAAGTTGTTACACATTTGTTTGAAATTTTGTAAATGTGTATCTCATGTTCATCTGCGTTGCGTGGTAACGTTTTTATTCACGTTACGTCACATGACGTCATTAAACAGCGCCCTCTGGCAACAGCGTACAGGAATCCTACTTTCGTATGGTTACTGTTATTTTGTCATTTGTTGACCGATTCTCATTTTTCAATGTTTACTATAATACTTGAAAATGTTTCTATCATTCGGTATGCAAACTATTACATTTTATAAAAAATATAGTGAAGCGAAAAAGAAACGCAGGGTAACAAAATATATATTAATAACAAAACGGCTATGTGTAGAAGTATAAAAATCGGTCAGATAATTATCTCGGTCACTGTACTCATCGACCTAAATCACTCAAAACCGGTTTAAATAGTAAGTGCATGATATCACTACTTCTACACATAGCCGTTTTGATATTATTATATATTTTGTTACCCTGCGTTTCTTTTTCGCTTCAGTATATATTACATTGCCATCGGAAACGTACAGCAAAATTACGGCCAAATGTATTTTGGAATTACAGAAATGGTTGGATTTCTAGAAAAAGCACGGACAATGTATGAAAACCAGTCAAATGAATATTGTGTCCCCATTGAATGTAATTCTAAGATTCAGATAACTACACCGATCAAACCTTCTTATATATTAAAACATGCTCATGTAAAAGAGCCAAACACATGTACTGTAAACTCTCCGCACAGCAAGTATAGCAGATTTTATTTACGCGAAATTAGCTCAACAAACGACATGCGACATACGACATACGAAAAACGACATACGACATTCGACATTCGTACCAGCGCGACATACGGCATTCGACATTCAAATATCGACAAACGACATTCGACATGCGCTAGCGCGACATTCAAACTTTAGTAGTTTTGTAGATTTTGAATGGCGAATGTCTTATCTCGCGCTAGCACGACATTCAAATTTTGAATGTCGAATGTCGTTTGTCGTATGTCGTATGTTGTTTGTTGAGCTTACTTCACATAAATGCGACTATGAATACCACCGTACTAGCGCAAATCAAGCTAAATCCTCAAAGATATACATTAACAAATTGCTTCTGGTATTTATTGATGTTCGAATACATAGTTCCCAAAGCAAAATAACCTGGTTCTGAGCCCCACCTATTTACCATAGTGGTACCTTTTGGTACCAACATTTAACACACCATTAAAACTTCCATATACCCTAAAGTAATGCAATAAAAGATCTGACATGAGAGACAGAGAGAGAGAGAGCAATGTGGAATTATGTGGAATTGTGTGCGTCTTGCCTACCCTACCACTACTTGGGCACTGGTGGCGATAGAATCCCGGGCCCTCCCAAGGCGAACGCGCTACTACTGCAAAAAGGTGGCTCCACCACAGAGAGTTGTTTTATCTTGGGGAATCTAAGAGAGTTGAGTACCTCTGAACTTATACATAACACAACTACTTTTAATCATATTGTCATATAATAGTATGCCATCTTATTCAGTATTTCTAAGGTTTCAACGCCTACTGTTACTGTTCTTCCTTAATGTAACGCCGGAAATTCGGCCATGAGCTGTAGGTCTTCATATAAAATGCGATAATCACCAGAAACAAACCTTAGAATGTTTTCCTTTTTGTGTACTTAGCGAAGAAAAATGAATCAAACCTTAAAAAGTGCGATCTCGACCTTTTCCCTATTCTTGTGTTACTTTCAGAACATTGACAGTAGTGGAGATTGAATAGTACAATGATTTATTGCCTGTATGAAATATTGTTTATTTGTTGAGCAGACTTCTGACAATGAGAATCAAAGAATATGGTGAAGTCAATCATTATACCATTCATTGTCACGTCTTCTTTTTTTACAAACTAGGTTAAAGTATGACAAGTGTTGAGTGCCTATCAACGGTCAGATGATGCATAAAATCATAGTGTTTATCGCCCGCTCCAACTTGCATGAAGACAGGTCCCCTAACGATCGTTCCCGGGAAGGGAAAGCACGAGACTCTCATCCTGCACGAGAAACTCAGTTATTAATGGCCACATTATGTTTGCAAAACTGTAATAATATAAGCGTGAAATATAAGCGTGTTGTAATAAGCATGATTATTCAGAGAAACGTTCATTAATGATGAATACGATGAAAAGATTCCGCCTATAAACAGAACCTTGCGGCACCCTCTCTCATTTTCTTTTTAGTCCGAATACAGACATCATTACCATATTCGTTTCAGGTTTGTAGCATTCTAATGTGATAACCAGACATAGAATTTATAGTCATATTTTGTTATACCAAATAACTTAACTTGATGAGGATTGGCCACTTTCATTCTATGATGTCCAAGGCGACGAGAGCCAGTCCGGCTTCTAAGTCACATGTCTGTGAATTGCACAGCGGCGTTAATGATTACTTTTACATTTAAGGTTAGCAAATCGTTGTTTAAATTTACTGCATTAAAGGGGCGTACCCTACTAGCCGATTATTTTCTCAAAATGTTGAAAATACGCAAAATAATACATGTACATGGTAATTAAATGTCTTTTTCAAGACGAACATATATTTACATTTGTATATAATAAATATATCGAAAAATGTCTCAATTTTATGATAATTCGTTATCCACCCAAAAATTAAAACCGACTAATTATGACAGATTAGCGGCACTACATCACATTTTTATTTCGCCAATTCTATCAGCTGTTAATGCTTGTTTTGCCCGAATCCTATATTTTCTGGGATGAGTCTTTTCCTTGACACATTACTCATAGCTTTCAAATTATTTTAAAGTACATCCACTTTTCTGATGTGCCTCTTCAAATCCTTAAAGTACATTTTTGTATTTCAACATTTGCCGAGCCAGATTCCTGGTGTAAAATTCAAGGTTATAGTGTTTTTGAATTAGTACAAATACGCAAAAAAGTCAAAATTTATGCTTTTGAATCAATCCATTAGCTGCAAGAATATGTTTTAATGCTGAACAATTAATAAAAATCAAGGGATAAATCATCTTTCCATTTAGAAGGAAATTCATAATTTAAGTCATTTATAAGTGCATGCATACAATTGATTGCCATAGCAAAGACACTGATGCCGCACGTGCATCAGTATCCAGTTGCAAGCTGCGGAGCTTTCTTTGTAATCGAACTGAGATAAATTCGTATTTACTAACTGCCATATACAAATATTTGTCTAATGACATGATAAGTTTTTCAATGCAATAAGTGACTGCCTGTAGGGGCATATATAACATCATTTGCTCCTATAAATGACCGATTCAAGACCGCATTCTTGATAGTTTATCAGATCGTGTAAAGGAGGCTAGTCACCCAATAAGTTCTTGACTCTTCCATGAAGGCTATACTACCATAACTATAAAAATTTGAATCGTTGATGCGATAACTATAATCAAAGTTATAACGAAAATCATAAATGAACGAGGCAATGACCAGAACTGAATTAAGGTATAACGATAACTATTACAATATAATTAAGCTCATAAAGATGACCTTTAACAAGATCCGCATTATAACAATATTTATAACAATCGATTAAAGATAACGATAGCTACTTACAATATAATACAGGTTATAAGGATAACTTTACAACAGAATGAAGGTTATAAGCATAACTATTACAATAGAATTAAGTTGATAAGGATAACTTATAATCAAAGTTATAAGGAAAATCGTAAAATAGAACTAGGATAAGGATAACCGGTACAATAGAATTAAGGTTATAAGGATAACTAGTACAATATAATTAAGGTTATAACGATAACTTTTACAATAGAATTAAGGTTATAAGGATAACTAGTACAATAGAATTAAGGTTATAACGATAACTATTACAATAGAATTAAAGTTATAACGATAACTATTACTGTAACAATAGAATTAAGGTTATAACGATAATTCTCACAACAGAATTAAGGTTATAACGATAATTCTCACAACAGAATTAAGGTTATAACGATAATTAAGGTTGTAACGCGATACATGAAATCAACATCATATATACATGTATTTAAGAGCTTCGTCCTTATTTTTGCCAAATGTTACTACATATATAATAGTATTATAGCACTTTACAAATATGTGCTACCAGATAAGTGGGTACATAAAGTGCTGAAAGTGACCCAAACAGTGACACAGTTACAACGGTAATAAACTAGCAACGGTAATAGGTCATCAAAATGTCACATACAGTCGAGTGCATGAATTCAAGATTTATGAGAAATTAATAAAATATTTGGTAAACACAGTATCAAGATAAGAGGCCGCCACACATAAATCTTTGATCAAATCACTTGACCAGATTGAAAAAACAACCAGATCATTGTATAAACAGCCAGCGGATATAGATACACGAGCGCTGCTTAATCAGATTGGCTGCGTTATTGGTTTCCATGTTTAGGCCTTAAGAAAAGAAAACAATTTGTCCACTAAACATAAATATTTTCTCTTCTTTTTACTTACTGTAATTAAATATGTGGATTTCACATTTTTGTTTATCGATTATATCAAATAATCTGTCACAAAATAAACAGTATTTGAAAAATATTTTTTTGATAGTTGTCCACTGCTTTTTATCAAAGGAAGGCCATTGAAGGTGAAACACTTACAAATGTCCAATTAATTCATTTTCACGTTAGTTTCTATTTCTCAGGCCGCATCCCTCTCCAAGACATTGCGAGAATTTGAATAACGGAATAGTGTTTTATTTTGTGATATATTCGTTGCAAATATGACTGAAATCCATCCAACCTTTCATGAGATGTATGTATGTATTTATTTCAGTACCAAGTACCAAGGATAACACAATAAAGAGCAAGCTCTTATTTCCATTGTGGTCCTTTATTTTAGAGAAAGAAGCAGATACAAGGGAATCCGAGTACCAGACCCTAGCTCTTTTACGAATAGACCCCTTGGTTCTTTTCTACGTGCCCGGTGTATAGCACCGATACACGCGAGACTACCTCTGGGTTTCTAACCAGTTCATCTCAGATAGGTGGGAAACACTGAAAAGCGTTTCTGAAATATCCAGTGCCTCGGCCGAGAATCGAACCGGGGACCTCCGGATTGGTAGTCCAGAGCGTTAACCACTCGGCCACCACACCACCTATGATCGGAAATAAAAAATTCACAGAAGCTTAAGTTGAAATGGGGCCGTATTTTTCTGTAAGAATGGTGGCGCGGTGGTCAATTGGTTAACGCTCTGGACTACCAATCCTGAGTTCCCCGGTTCGAATGGGTGGGAAACACTGAAACGTGTTAAAATTCGAATCACATCTATGCAACTGATCGGAAACGAAAGTTTTGCACGGACGCACGCACGCACGAACGGACAGGGGTAACACTTAATGCATGTCCACCATTCTTCGAGTGACGGGGGCATTACAAATTTAAAAACGAATAAAATAAATCGCTTAAACTGGTCGCCCTGTTAGACAGATTAATGACTTTTTTATTAACAACGAACTATTATTTTTTAAAGATCTTGTTGCTATTTTGGTTGTGTTTTTGCCACCAGTTATGTATTGCTTGATAATCAAAAGAGATGACTAACCTCTTGATCTCTGGCATCTGGGTCATCCTGACCTTTGTCCTAATACAGTAGACATCTTCTCTAACATTGATGTTAAACGTTAAAGTGGCACTCCCCATAACTGTCAAAAAATGTCAAATTAAATAACTTGCCAAAAGTACAAATAACAGAATATTTGCCAATATAATTACTTAACTTACAAGTCAGTCATCATCGGTAAAATAAGCGATGTAATCTATATTACAATACCGTTAAACAGTCAATAACCTAAGTTAAGTTGTTGTACAATTAATGGGCGGATAGCGATTTATTACAGAAGGGTCTTATGTTGATTATTTGTGCAAAAATGGAAGCATTTTTCGATTATGTTGTTCTTTAAAACTGTATTAAATTATCGTTTTACGTGTATGTCCATTGCACGCGTTTTTTATATTTGGAGAATACTATCTGCTAGATGTAGGGAGTGCCCCGTTAAAATCCCATTACTGCTACTTGTTGCTCTTAAATTACCAAGAATGATATATTAAAGTGACATTGATGCGTCATCTTGCAGCAATAGCATTCTTGAAGATAGTTTTATAAATTGAAAGTTTTTGTTTTCTTTGCTTTAGTGTTATAATTAATTATTATGCCGTATTGGATATTTCAAGTTGGTGCTCTGGATATAAAAAAACGGACTGATAAATGATAGTCCCATGGTGTTCGTTTTTGGCCGGGGACTGATTGTCCCAAAGGCCTAAGAGAATACCAAACTAAAACCTGCAAGGTTGTTAGCCTGCTATTTACGAATGTCAACTATAAAAAATGCACTTTAATTATTATTGCAATACGACCTCAATTTTGCTTGAAGTGCCACATATGATAAGAAATTTTTCTAAAATAATGATAGTACATTTTAAGGCACTTATACCACTCCAGGAAGTTAGTATAACACAAGGCTGCTAATATCGTTGTGCTCTTTCTGATTTAGATATGTAATGTTCACTCGTTAGCTGATTATCACAAATGTACGTTTTGTAATTTACGATATACATACGAAGCTACTGATATAAGGTTCGTAGTTTGATTTGCAAATTTCCGATGTTATTGTCATTGACAACTTGTTATACATTCGGTAGTATATATACTTTGCACCTAAAAATAAATGTCTCTAAAAAAAGATATAATTTATCGTACTTCCCGAGAGGACCAGCGGTGAGTCAAATCACCCGCCATTTATCGAGGAGTTGTCGTGGCCCATAAGTTTTCATGATTACAACTACTGGTTAACCTGAATGCTTTTTGCGTTAAAATGTTATACACATTGTACAGTACTGTATTTATAGTTTTATTGCTGGTATTGCTGTTTATTCCATATTTCAAGGTCTTAATGTCATTGATACACACTAATTTCCGTTCCACATCACCAGTCATGATCGCTTTAACTTGCGGTGTACAAAGCGCACCCATCGAAGCTTATGGTTGTAGGTCTCATGAAAGACATTTTATAATGTTAGACTCTGTGATTACGTTTTCATTTAGCGTACAAATTTTCATAATAAAACAAACTCCCTGCACCCATAGATCTGTGATTCATTCATTCGCCCGTGCATAAATTGAATTACATGTACTTTTAATGCTTGGACCTGTTTTTAGGTAAGATCAACGCAGAACACGTAGGTAAAAGTTGTTTTACGGGGAGTTAATTTACAGCCCCCAATACTTCAGCGCTATCTAGCACATTTAATTGATTTGGTAGAGATTTTGACACTGGAAGGCAATAAACTCCTGAAATAAGCTGCTCTTTCTTAAATTGACTCACCCATCAAATAAGAAAATTATTTCAGGCAGGTTATTTTTCATACTTGACACTGGAACTGTTACTGGTGTGTAATGGGTTAAAAGCAATTATATCCTCAAAGCTTTTGTATACACACCATGTTCGTAGATGGATCTTTACTTCAATAAATTATCATAATGTCATTTTAAGGCTTCGGTCGTGATTTGCTGAAAAATGACACTTCTAGCGGTGCTTTTTAAGGTATTCGAAAGTATATATTCGCTCTTTCTTTATTTTATAACAATAAATTTATTCCTAATGATATTAAATTCAACCCCCGGACATAAGCAAAACATGTATATGGTCCCAAGGAGTATCGTTATAAACGGATGTTCCCCTAGTGACAAGAAATAAAACTAGAACTAGGTTGTTAAACTGTTCGTAAATACTAATGTCACTAGTAAGTCAATATGACTTTGAATGATTTTGGAATACTCAATTTTCTAAAGTAATAAACAAGTGATAGAAATTTTTCTTAAACAACATAATGGTCATTTTAGGCAGTTATGTCATTTTCCCAAGTCAGTTTTGCACAATACGCTAATTCGTTGTGCTCCTTACTGAGTAAAGATATGTATTTTTCACTCGTTCACATGTTATTACGAAATGAATGTTTTGTCACAATCTGTGTACTATAAATAAAGGTACAGTTCTGTTCGGACTTCGCTGAGTACAGGCAGCTCATTGGCATGAAAATGCTATCCATTCTGTAAGATTTTACTTTGCACATAAAATATTTTGAATTATGAAACGCTTTATCTGTTTAGCTGATTCCATATGAGTGGTTTATAATATTTATTAAAGTATCATTTGTTAACATGTTTTTTATGTATTTGGAGAAAACACTGATTTATGTAATGCTGCGAAAATGTTTGTGTGTATACTATTAAAGTTTTATTTTGCTCCAATAATCCATAATTCAGAACTTGGGGATATGTACAAGTTAGAACGCCTTCCGTTAAAAACACCACTTTGATCTTTATACATGCCCGGTGTACAGCACCCATTTAATAAAATCCTGGTTGAATGGTCTACCGAAAGTTTGTTATGTTAGGTCAAAACTGTGATTCACTGGATTCAACGCGTCCATGCGTTAGAAATGTATATTGCTCCAAAATAGCAAGCACAATGTTTCAATCCCGGAATATGGAAGTACAGAAACCTTTTAATGCTTGGATTTTTCAGGTGTCGGGGGACAAAGTAAGTACCACTAGGTATATAGTTTTTACAGCCCCAATAATTGACAACTCTATCTAGCACAATTATATAAATATATAAATGTATAGCTAGGCATATAAACTAGAAATATACCGTTAATTCTTACACAGAGGATTTTCATAGCAGTCATAACTTTTAATTGACACTGGACTGCTATTTATGTAGTGTGCAATAAAAGATAACATCAAAACACTATAAGCAGCTATTCGTAATTCATTCTTATCAATTGATTATCTTAATTATTTCAATCTTCAGTCTGATTAACATGTCGATTTCAAGCGTGGGTTGTAAGGTATTCGATATATATATATATTCGAAATTAAACAATAAATTTGATTCCTTATAAATTAAATTTAGCACGAGCACAACATGATAATCCCTTGAAAATATGACATAAAATGTTGCCCCCAGTGACAATTTCGTAAAATAGTGCTTTTTAAATGATCGTAAATACTAATGCCTTAGTAAGTCAATATGACTTTGGAGGATTTGAAACAGTATTGTCTACTGTAATAAAGAAGGTATAAATAAAAAAATGACTAAATACAGTTAACTCCGTATATAGAATCTGCTGCATATAGCTAATGTTCGCTGCCGCATGCTTTAAGAAGGAAAATCACCGCATACTGTTCACAATGCGCTAACATTCACCAACGTAAGTATGCTAACGCCGCACCTTCTACATACTGGTTTAAAACACAGACACTGAGTATGGAAAATGACCCCCTGGTCAGCATAATTTTATCACCAGGGTACATCTAAGGCCATACAGCAATCGTACAAAATGCATGGTTGACATCCAAACATGTTCTGAAAAATTTGAAATTTTTCACTAAACAGCCTTATTATATGTAAGTATCTTGTATATTATAAGGTGTTTTGCGAAAAATTTGAAATTTTACAACTTGCTTTGATGACTTTATTTTTGATTACTGTATGACCGTAGATGTACTTGAGTGATAAAATTATGCCTGCCAATTAGGTTGGGACATGCATACTCCAAGTGTCTGTGGTTTAAAACAGGATTTAATAAGATAAACAGGTATGCAAAATCCTTGTTTCGAATTGAACGTGCGAATTACTTGTTAAATTTACCTGGTGATTTTATATGACTAGTTTACCCACGACAATTACCATACAATTTATAAAAGTTTTTTATACAAAGCAGACGTAATTTATTTAACATGGCCCCAATAATTTGCACTCAGTCGTAAAATAGCGTAATCATGAAACTTTCAATTTCTTTTTCACAGTTATTACAACTTCTACCCAAAATAGATTCCCAGTTTCATCATATTTTGTACTCTAAGCATGTCACCTTCAAAAAATAAAGTTATCTTTATTTTTATTATTTTTTATTTATTATTATTATTATTATTATTATTACAATGCCCCTTAAAACATTTAAAAAAAACCATACTGTTTGCAATGATCCCGTCAAAAACACAAATTCATGTTGATCTTATGTTTAGGACATTGTTGAACCAGATTGAAATGTAAGAATTTGTCTATGTTTGTCCGTCCGTCCGTCCGTGTAATATATTATCCATATCATAAAGCTACTGAAATGGCTATCATAAATAAACACTCGTGTCTCATCTTGTATACCGGGAATGACAGATTTTTTTTGGAATGCAAACAATGAAATAAATCCGATAAGCTACGACAACAGACGGCCATACTTAGTAATAGTGTTTTCATATTTTAGAACTGTGATTAAATGATAACAATGAAACTGAGCATGTGTATTTAATCAGATATTAAATTAAGGCGTGTACTTTATAGGAGTACAAAAAGGCGAAACGATAACGTCGGTCAACTGTATGAACCGCCCTTTTTTTATCTCTCTGATTATATCGCAAGTTTTTCTTTTCACTTAACCGTTTTGCACAATGTGCGGGTACGATTAAATCTGTAAACAGACATCAATAAAGATGCATTTCTCAAACTTTGTGCAATACCTACTTACTGGCATCAATCTGTACAAATAGATTTTCTTAATATTTTGTTTTAATGATTTTAATCATACATATTCCGATGTGAATGCCGGCAGCTATGGAGACACATTGCGACGGTTTCGTAAACATTAACGCACGTGACCTTAATCTTGATGATAGGCGATTAAAAATAAAACAAGTAAAGAAGGGGTCGGAATCGGTGCGTCTTTATGTACGTACAAAATACAACTGTAGAATTAAAGTCCAATGATCACTTTTGATCTTACAATAACTGGTACATATCAAGTAAACTCCCTACATAACGAACTCCGTGGGACCATTTAATTGTATTCCTTATATCCGGAGTTTGTTATAACCATATATCATTTTCATATTAGATGAAGTAAGGGTAAAAATCGGGTTTAGAAAAAATATTCCTTATATCCGGAATTTCGCTATATATGGAGTCGTTATATACGGAGTTAAATGTAGCACAGGACGTCTAACCTGTCAAATTTACAATTGTTATGTATATAACACATTCCTAATCTGTATTTTGATCGTAAGTACAATTTAAAGCGCAGTTTAAATAAAAAGATATTGCAAAAAGGAAGAACCTCGTGAAAATGAAAATAAATATGATAGAAAGGCATAGGTATGGTGGCTGATTTCTGCCATGTTACCATCATACATATGGCACCATGTTTCTAGTAAATGGAACACAGTTCTAATATCATATAAGTAAATTTATACTTACATCACTCTAAAGTGATAAGGGGCCTTTAAAGTTATTGCGTTGTACTCACTGGGGTCGAAAAAATAGAAGAAATTTGATGATAAATCCTGTTTAACAAATAAAATGAAACTGCATTTTACACAAAAAAAAATATTAAAAATCACGTGTGACTCTGTCAACCTCCACGAACGACACCCCTCTAGAGCAAACACCTCCCTAAAAAGACACACAGTTTTTGTCCCGTTGCGTCAGTTATATTAAGAACCTCGTCAGAACAAACACACTCCTGTGTGTTTTCAAGGGTGGTTGCACGATTTGTTCCATAGACTTACTTAAAGTCATGTCGACCTCGATGCCCGTCAACAAAATGGCTATAATTGATTTAGTAAGAATATTTTTCCCGCAGCCATTGGTAAATACAATTAAGACTTTGCTATTTCCCCGTTTTGCATATTTCATGGGATTGATTAAACCACGGATAAAGGTCCGTCATTAAACAAATCAAGGATTTTTTAAAGAGTTGTCGGTCATGGCTAATGATATAATGATACTGAATCGGAGCCTTGCTATACATGTACAGCTAACTCCGTATATAACGACTCCGGATATAGCGAAAATCTGGATATAAGGAACACATTTTCTCGGCCGAATTTTTTTCTATATTTATTTTATATGAAAATGTTATACGGATATAACAAACTCCGGATATAAGGAACACATTTAAATGGTCCAAAAGGAGTTCGTTATAAACGGAGTTTATTGTTTAAAGTCATAAAGGGCATTTGCTACAGTTGCCTATAATGTAGACAGGGCCACAATTTTCCCTTCAGTAGCATTTCTTCGAACTTGACATCATGATTGAAAATCAAGTTAAAAATTGAACTCTGAAATAAAAATCCGCCCTTGCCTGGACCCCTCCCCTGGAAAGGGCACCGGCCCTGACCTATGATTTTTATTTCAATTTTATTTAAAAAAAACAAATAAAAAAAAAAAAAAAAAAAAAAAAAAAAAAAAAAAAAAAAAAAAAAAAAAAAAAAAAAAAAAAAAAAAAAAAAAAAAAAAAAAAAAAAAAAAAAAGAAAAATTTATCCGCGGTTTCTTTTATATAATGATAAACTCCGAAATCAGAAAAATTTGAATGGTCCCTTTGGGTTCGTTATTACATAGGAAAAAATTAACACGGGAAAAAACGCCGCAGTCACACAGCACGAGCGTTGCCAGACATCAAACGACCGCAGTCATACAGCACCAGCGGCAACAGACAACAAATTCTTGCATATCGGATCAGCATTTCTGGTGATTTTGCCCATGCCAGAAAAACCGGTCTGACACCCCTCCTATGCCAGACGACTCTAGTGAATGACTTATGACGTCACGTTATAAGTGTACATTGTTACGTCACTTTCTTAAAAAGATCGTTTGTTTTTTATGATAATTCATCATTTTGATAAGTTTGCATTTAGAAATCTTCTTTCAAGAGTGCAAGACGATATCCATCATGAGTCATTTGGCTCAGATAGAAATATCCGTCATCTCAGGTCCCACCAAAACAGTTACCCTCGGTAACGGATACTAGTATATCGCTCATGACAGAAACTATTACAAGTGAACCTGCAGAGACCATAAGCACTACCACTTACAGGGACAGAAAATAAGGGACCGTACTCATTTAAATGAAGAGGCGGCCGAAGTTTCATTCTTACAAAATATTAAACCCTCATTTTTTAAATATGTTTTACTTTCTCGCATGATGGGTTACATATAATGCTATTTACGCATTAAAAGCTGTATCTCACGGTCAAACAAACCCGTAATTAAGTGCATTTTAAGACTTTCATATTTTCCTCAGGTGAAAAGTCCAGTTTTGTTTTTATTAGTCCAGACACAAAAGGAGTTCGTCATATTTTGCTCTAAGCAATATGACACAAATATTTTCTTTTCTTCTCACAGATTGACATGGTAGTAGTTTGGCCACGCCCACCGGGTGTATAAAACCTTGGCAGGGCCGGTCTGCTTACCATTCCGGTAGTTCGTTGTTCTAGCAAGGGATTTCCTGAAGTTTTCGCAAGGTAAGCTATCACTTGTTTCATGTCATATAACGAAATACAGTTTATTTATTCTTTTTTTATATAAATATTACATGTTTCATGTCATTTAACGAAAATATGCTTATTTTGTTTTGTATTTTATGAACAAAAGTTATTTTTGATATTGATGTCTTTTCTTAAATATTGCTGAATGTGATACAATGTATTACCGTTCAAAGTGACTGAGTTTATTTACAACGTTGTAGCAACTGCTTTGTACTCATAGAAAAAACTGAATAGAACGAAACTTTCTTTATAACAGCTTCATTTATAATGAATTGAATACAATGAAAAGTGCTTTTTTGACTAACCTAGTCAAAAATTGCCAATGATTCACCTATGTTTGGGGTTTATTTTCATTTACTTTCTGACCAAACTGCATGCATAATTTCAAATATAATTTCAAATAAATACTTTGAACCATTTCCAAGAAATTCGATTTTAAAAAGTGTCGCGTTAGAAAAGCCTCCACGTGTATATCACGGCTACAAAAAATGCTTTAAATACAATAAATGCTTTGCACAAATTTAAAGCTAGTCGATCACAGTTTCCAGTGAAAAAAAATTCTCCAAAACGATATATCATAACACAAAACGTAAACGTCATGGCTAGAATCAACAACACATTGTCAAGTAAAAGTCTAAATAGTAATTTGAGAAATCTTGTAGAAATAGTTTCAACCGCCTCACTATATGTTTATATTGAAATTTTAAAATTGTTTGTAACGCTTTATAATTTGGTTTAGCGAATAATTTCAATATTACAGAAATGCTTGACAGGAATTTTATACTTTTAACCTTTTTTATTTGTTATTTCGTTCTTATATATGTTAATTTGAGACATTTCGAAGAACCTTTTTTTTACCAAAATAGAGAGCGAGCAGCTTTAAGAATTAACATATACTGTACTAAGCTATGTTTTTCTCTTATAGAAATAGATAATCAAAGCTAAACCTAAAAATAGGCACATCCTCAATTTTTGCCTGGGATAGTCATCCAAAAAATATTCACTAAATCAAATAAACTACAAAATACATTTAATCATAAATTTCTACTAGCATGATAAACATTGTACATTTGTAAATATGTTTTGGTTACCGTATCACCTGATATACATTTATTTGGATTTAATTGGGGAAAAAAATGGTTCTCATAAATAAACTGCAGGTACACGGCTGTTATATATTGATCTATTGTAACCAAATTGAGTCACACCCCGATAGTGAGGAGACAGTTTTTAAATAAGCCTAAAGCTTTCTACTCGATCCTTGCTGTAATTTGAAAGAACTATTGTATATGCATTTATTTGAATAAATATTGTTTACAACAAAGTTTTAAACTATACTAAATAGACATCAAACTTTTGTTAAAGTCCCAGGATCACTTTGAATTAACTGATACGGAAAAAACATATTTATTGATAGGAAACCGACAGAACCATGTTTTATGCATTCTCAAACAAAGTTGACATATGCATTTCTTCCGTACTCAAATTGTTTCTTCAAGAAAAAGATTTGCCAGAAAGCCTTTCTTATTTTTTTGTGAAATATCATTGAAAAAAATAATGCGCTATGCTTCTTATACATGTGTATGTACTTATCGATGTAAAAAGCACGTAGGAATGTTTTTGGTACAAAAAGGTCATTTCTGTCAGTAAGACATCTTTCTTGATAAAATGAGAGCCTCTTGTAATTGTGATCATGGAGCTTTAAGCCTTTGGCAATACCCGGTATGCATTTTTCTACGGATGCAAATAAGTGCCAAATATCTCATTTGAATTATAAAGGTCGCTTTGAAGGATAAGATGACTTGAATTTAGTAATACAGTTCCGGTAATACGACCATCCTTCTGGGTAATTGGTCTATGAGCCATCTTTGGACCGGCTATAAAATGTGCCATTTGGTTCCGAAATATTTTGTTCTTAATATCGAGGGTGGTCTTAATATTGAGTGGTCTTAATAACGGGACTTTACTGTATCATGAAAAGAAAAGCTGGTGCTAGGTTCAACACAACATACATACAGTCAAACCTTTGAACAGAGACCACTGATTGGAAGCTATACAAATATGATCTTTGTTTGCATGTGGTCTTTATTCACAGGTGTTTCTACTATAGATGAATACGGCGCTGGCCTTTATTCGCGTGGTTGTCTTTATTCGGAGGTGGTCTTTAACATAGGTTTTACTGTACTATCAATGATCTAAAATGCCAGTATCTTTGATATCATAAACAACAACAACAACATGATAACATAACCCGACATGATAATAACATTACTAAATTTAACAGTTACTGTATTGCATACTGCAAATGGTTTTCACTTTAGCTGGCTGATTCTTATTGTTTCTTATGATTTTTATTTCAGATATAAGAAAGAGCAAGAACAAAGCGGAAAATGATGCGTTTTACAGTTCTCGTCATTTTTCTCCTGCTGAATGCAGCCTCAGCGACATTCACTCCTGTAGGTTAGTTTTTTTCAAGGAGTATCGGTTGTGTCATGGATACCCTCACACCACCATGAGTCGGGCCACCCCCCGAGTCGAATGAGCAGAGCGTCAAGTTAACCAGTAGAACTAGGCTTCCCGCAGTCATTACACATTTACACACCTCACACTGGCTCTCCCCATTCTACGATTTTAAGAACCTTTCACCATATACTTTTTTTATAACACTAAATTGTATGTGGTGTATTTGCTAAGACTGTCGGTTGTAAAGTTATGACAGTATGCCTATCGGAAAGTTGTATTTTTTCTCAGTTGGGGTGGGAATTGGGCGTGGCAGCCAGAAGATGTAAACTTAATCTGGTTGTCGTATTGTTTACTGGGTGAACACGAAGGATATCTGTCGCCCGTCCGTCTTTTTATTTCAGTAATATTTTCTCTGAAACCATTGTGTCGATACACATGAAAATGTGACAGAGATTTTTACCAGGTGGGTAATATTCTCTAAAGTTGTTCACATTATATGAATACATGAAGTTTGATTGCCATGCCAACATAAAGGAAATATTTGTAAAGATTTTTTATAAAAAAATACGCAATATTTTAAGAATAATTGCACAAGGAAGAGCCCTTTGTGACATTCTATATCGAGGGCTGACTGCAAAACTGTGATAACTTAACTATACGAAATAAAGGAGGACTTATTATAGTTTTGCGGTCAAACCCCGATAAATATATCATAACTCTTCGATGAAAAATGCTTCTTCAAAACAAAGATGAAAATATTTCGACAAAAGACATGACCCATTTCAATATACAGTAAACTCCGTATATAGCGACTCCGGATATAGCGAAAATCCGGATATAAGGAACAGATTTTCTCTGCCCGAGTTTTTTTTGCTTTCTTTATTTTATATGAAAATATTAAACGGATATTACAAACTCTGGATATAAGGAACAAATTTAAATAATCCCAATGAGTTCCTTATAAACGGAGTTCACTGTAACTGTGTGTGTGTACACAGAAAATAAAAAGAATTCTGCGAAGAAACAATAACTCAGATTGTTTAAATGATTTCATACTTATGATTACTAAGAGACCTAATGCTAAGATTGTGCAAGAATGAATCGTCCAAAGCGCGCGGATGAGCGGGCACGGATGTTGATAGAGATGTCAGCGACAAAACCAGGACGTTTGGGTCCAGTAGAGCGATTCTGGACCAAAAGTGTATCTTGTAATCATTTATGGGGCATATTCTCTTATAAACTATAAGTGACATATAGTAAAAAGGGGAATTTATAAAATATGTTGGTTGATTGACTTAACCTGTTCATTTTCATAGTATGTGAATATGATTTTTTTTTTCAAGAAACGCTTATTGTCCAGAATCGCTCTACTGAATCCAAGCATCTGTGGATGAAACAGTACTTATCCGGTCTCTTTCTATATGTAATGGTTTTTTTTCAGTGACTCTGACATGCGCACTTGGTCCAACATATACGGCGACAATCGTTTCTGGTGGCTCCACCACGGGTGTTATATTCATAGATGGTCAGTGTGCCGCACAAAGCACAGCAGCGACCGGAACTTACACGTTCAACGCTGCAGCCTGTACAACTGGTACAGTACCCGCCCTGGTGAGACGTTTTACTTCTAAATATTCTAAAGTTTCAGCGTTTTTTTTTTAATTTCCGGTATATACATAAACATTATAGTCTTAATTTGATCCCTGAGTAACACCTTAAGTTTACGTTTTCCTAGGCTTTAACTGTTGTTTTATAGTAAGCTGAATTACACTCACGGCTCAGTGCTTCAAATAGGACTATAATTTAAGCCAGAATAATATTGCATAATAAAACAACAACGGCACTTATTTCATCCAAAATATGAACACGGAAATGAGTGCAAATGATAGCAGATTTATTTTTTCAATGTGTGCATAAGCATGGTTTTACGGTTATTAAAAAGGGAATATCACTAGGGTTTGAGAATTGTTTGGAAGTTTGTAAATGAATAATTAGAAAAGCCGAATACCAGAATGTGCCAGCCAGTTAAGTATTTGTCAATATTTTGTTTGATTACGTGCTTATTGGGTCCACCACCCTCGAGCGAGGTATATATGCGGTACGACCCGTAAAGTATTTATCTATCATGATACATTTGATTAAGATGGAAATATCCATCACCTCGTGTACCTGTATTGCGGACACTCGACAAAGCCTCGTTCCCGCCAAAACAGCTATCCCGCAAAACTGTTACCCAGGGTGACGGATATTTCCATCTGAACTGCATGTTCATGACAGAAACTACTATTCTGTACATGATACTAACATAGAACTGCCAAATGTTATTGCACACTGTATATTCGTAAATGTCTCGTCTTGTGATTTCTTGTAACATTAACCATATTTTTTTTCGATATTCCATTACAAAAAGAGATGCACTTAACGAACCCATTTTTTAGGACAAGTTTGTATACTTATCGTCACATTTACTTGACATATTTAACTTCTTTTTTAACACGAGTGGCTGATTTTCCTATGTAAATGTATAGGGAAAAGGCTGTAAAATAATAATGTACGATAATAAACTACTTTTATCCAAGGACGACGAGTGGAACATGACGTAAGGCCGTGATGTATTAAACAACAGCGTGATTTAATTACTACGCATCCGAACTCATAACCGTAATAACGCTTACTTTTGTGTAATTTCGCCTTTGACTTACTTCTTTCGGATGATTCAACCTTTTGCGTTATAACACCTTTCGCGTAATAATACATTCAACTTTCGCGTTATCACATATTCTTACGGATAATAACACCTTTTACTGTCGCGTTATAGCGCATTTTTTACGCGAAATAACGTTTTTGAATTTTGCGTTAAAATGCATTATTTTACGTAATATAACATTTGACTTTTGCGTTATTATGCATAATGTATTCTTTTGCGTACTAACGCATTGCCTTGCATTCAGAAAACGCATAGTTGAATTTTTCCGGTCTATTGAAGTTTAAGTACATGTATTTTATAAAAAAAGGCATGCCGGCATTATTTAAAAAGAAAAGGTAAATAGATACCTTTTATACGGCATATTCAGCAGTAGTAGGTTGGCTCGCCACAGACATGAATTAGGCAAAATATTTACTTTTTATAACGTACCTTAGACACGTAGGAGTTATATCGAAATAAATGAGTTAGATATTTTAGCGAGTTATCTCTCGTGAGTAATCTCTAAAGTAACTAAGTAATCTCTAAAAGTAAGTGAGTAATTACTTTTAGTGAGTAATCTCTAAAAGTAAGTAAGTAATCTCTAAAAGTAAGTGAGTAATCTCTAAAAGTAAGTGAGTAATCTCTAAAGCTAAGTGAGTAATCTCTAAAAGTAAGTGAGTAATCTCTAAAACTTTTAGTAAGTTGATCCTCTGAATCCATTTACTCTGAGCTTTATGAAGACATTTGTTTTTGTGCATGTCTTATGCATTTAAAGGGCCATGACTTGACCAATAAACTTTGCAACTTTGCTTTCTGTACAGCAGACATTAAAACAACATCGCGTCGCGTTCTCATGACGAAAAAAGTACCAAGTAAATACGTACAGGACGAAAAAAGTACCAAGAAAATACGTACAGGACGAAAAAAGAACCAAGTAAATACGTACAGGACGAAAAAAGTACCAAGTAAATACGTACTCACACTACAGTAATTTCAGGATAATTGGATAGTGATGCGGATAAAAGTGTACTTTAATTGTGTAAAAAAATATGTTTTGTTTTTGAAGGATTAAACATTTTGTCGCACTTATGATATACGTCATAGTGATATGGACGTAAACTTTTGCGTACACATATATCTATTACGTCACTGTAACACTATCCTGAGATTACTGTACATATTGTGTAGGAAGTTTCCACATCTACAATATTTACCTCCCTTGTTCTGAATTGTCAGCCATTTTGATAAGCAATAACTGATAAGCACCAATAGAATTTTTTTACTCAAATATGTGATACTGAGAAAAAAGAATTTGTTCTTGACAACCACATTTTCTTGAACCTTCTGAACCATCTGTCCATGCCAGCACCGCGGATGAATTATGTTTATAAATCTAATTATTTTATAATCGTTTAGTAAATATTTCCATATTAAAGTCCCAGGATCACTTTTAATTTACTGATATAGAAAAATAAACTTACTGATAGGATAATGATAGAACCATGTTCTATTCATTCGAAAACAGTGTTGAAATATGCCTTTCTTTCGTATTCAAGTTGTTCCTTTACTAAAAACAGTTACCAGAAAGCCTTTCTGATTTTTTGCAATATCATTGAAAAAATGCAGCGCTATATTTCTAACATTGTACTTAGCGATTTTAAAAGCAAAGTTAGTAATATTTTTGGTACAAATAAAGGTCATTTCCACCGATAAGACATCTTTTTTGGTAAAATAAGAGCTACTTGTAATTGCGCTCCTGGGACTTTAACGTCAAGGAAAGTACAATTGTAGATGTGATAACTATTTATAGCACTTTGACATATATGTACATGTATACACGTTCATAACATCTGTGTTGTATCTACTACTATCTAGGGAACGGAGTTCGTGCTGGTTGTTCAAGAATACTCCACGATTAACCTGTCCAGTGACTATATGGCAAAGGTGACGTGCACTCTTTCTAGCGCGACCATAGTCGAGACAACATATGTAAACATTGTGTAAGTGTCATTACTATATTTGCTAACACTCGTTTTCTATCTCGTTTCCCTAGGGGACATCATTCAAGTTGGTTGTACAAGAGTATGCTACCTTTAATACAGCTGATGACTACATTGTTCAAGTTACGTGTAGCCTTGACACTGCTGCTGTTACCAAAGATATCACTTTAGGCGCCGCGTAAGTATTACCTATTATACTTTGTTGATAATGCTTGCGGCTTACATGAGTTTAAAACATACACTGAATGGCTGTATCCCCCCCTTAAACCACATCGATTGTTAAAGCATCGTCTGCCATTTCCGCGCTGTGTAGCGTCTGAAGGTGGCTGCGAAATACGGATGTTCTAGTATGAAATTTGACAGCGAAATACGGGTGTTCCAAGATGAAGTTTGGCGGCGAAATACGGGTAGTTCTAATATGAAATTTGGCGGCGAAATACGGGTAGTTCCAATATGAAAATTGGCGGCGAATTACGGGTGTTCTAATATGAAATTTGACCATTTGGATACATCAGGAAAAATGGCCACTGAAACCGGTCAAATTGTATACACGTATCATATTATGAAGCGTTTTTCTGATAACAAGAGAACACTGGTGATTGAATAATCAATCATATTGATGAAAGAGATGTTCACAATGGTTTTTATGGCTTAAAAACATCTCCTATGTACATATTATTTCCAAGTTATATGTAAACAAAAATATAGAGCTATCGTAATGAAAACAACACACACTGATAGGAAACTATTAGGTATCGATACGGTGTAAGCTGATGCAAGTGATCGGAATTTTTAAGGCGCTTATAAGCTCCTAACAAACACTGAAACCATCGCAGAATGCCGTTTTTGCAGTGCTGACTTGTGTCTGCTCAGTGAGAACCAGCAACAGGAGCTCGGAGTAGTGTGCTCAAAAACCGTTTCCATTGCACGTTATTCACATGTTCTGCTGGGAGTTTCAGCGGTCGCTTCGATCTTTATCGTCCTATAACAAAACACAAAGGTTAGTATTACAGTGTTTTCTCATTTTGCATTAATTGTTAACTTTGTTATTTTGTTCAGCTAACCACAAAATCCACACGCGAATTAAGTAAAAAAGAAATATCATAAATGATACCGTTAAACATAGAGTTTCTAAAACTGCATGGTCAGTCAGTTTGTGTTTTAATTTCTTCTCGCATTATATAATAAAAAGACATCACGTAAAACAGAGGTTTTTTCTGATACACATGTAGAAGGCAAAGGAAAGACTGCAATTTCTTATAACAAATTATTTTTTGATAATAACAAATAAGCAAGTCCTTCACAGTGCTTTTTGTTTGATTTCAGACAAAACGAAGCGGTCACGAAACGAACGATTCCAGTTTCTAGAAAATAATTGGCATAAACAGACACAAAATAATATTTTAAAGAACTATACATGCTTTGCAAGACGTTATTTTCATAGACTCAACGTAGTGTTTGCAGTGTTTTCTCTTAATTTTGTACTGGTTTCTTTTAAGTTTGTAGTGTTTTCTCTTAATATTGTACTGGTTTCTTTTAATTTTGTAGTGTTTTCTGTTAATTTTTTATGAAGCCACCAAAATGCATATCGACATTTGTTTTAACACATAGAATCCAAAGCTTCAAAGAATCATGTCTCTCTATAATTTGTGGTCAGTGCGTCAAAGGTCAAGGTCACTTCTGTCTGTTAATAGAAAATATTTTCCTTGCATCGTCTCGTTAACTACGGAAGCCCAATAGTGCCACTTTGTTTGTTTTTTTAATTGATTTTTTCAACATAACTAAGTTGAAAATTCAAGATAGTAAGTTGAATATTCAAGATACTAAGTTGAATATTCAACATACTAAGTTGAAAATTCAACTTACTAAGTTGAATATTCAAGATACTAAGTTGAATATTCAACTTACTAAGTTGAATATTATAGATAGTAAGTTGAATATTCAAGATACTAAGTTGAAAATTCAACTTACTAAGTTGAATATTCAACTTACTAAGTTGAATATTCAAGATACTAAGTTGAAAATTCAACTTACTAAGTTGAATATTCAAGATACTAAGTTGAATATTCAAGATACTAAGTTGAAAATTCAACTTACTAAGTTGAATATTCAAGATACTAAGTTGAATATTTAACTTACTAAGTTGAATATTCAAGATACTAAGTTGAATATTCAAGATACTAAGTTGAAAATTCAACTTACTAAGTTGAATATTCAAGATACTAAGTTGAATATTCAAGATACTAAGTTGAAAATTCAACTTACTAAGTTGAAAATTCAACTTACTAAGTTGAAAATTCAACTTACTAAGTTGAAAATTCAACTTACTAAGTTGAATATTCAAGATACTAAGTTGAATATTCAAGATACTAAGTTGAATATTCAAGATACTAAGTTGAATATTCAAGATACTAAGTTGAAAATTCAACTTACTAAGTTGAAAATTCAACTTACTAAGTTGAAAATTCAACTTACTAAGTTGAAAATTCAAGATACTAAGTTGAAAATTCAACTTAACTAAGTTGAAAATTCAACTTACTAAGTTGAAAATTCAAGATACTAAGTTGAATATTCAAGATACTAAGTTGAAAATTCAACTTAGTAAGTTGAATATTCAAGATACTAAGTTGAATATTCAACTTACTAAGTTGAATATTCAACTTACTATGTTGAATTTTCAAGATACTAAGTTGAAAATTCAACTTAGTAAGTTGAATATTCAAGATATTAAGTTGAAAATTCAACTTACTAAGTTGAAAATTCAAGATACTATGTTGAAAATTCAACTTACTAAGTTGAAAATTCAAGTTACTGATTTTAGTACTTAGTATCTTGAATTTTCAACTTAGTAAGTTAAATTTTCAACTTAGTTAGTTGAATTTTCAACTTAGTATCTTGAATATTCAACTTAGTAAGTTGAATTTTCAACTTAGTATCTTGAATATTCAACTTAGTATCTTGAATTTTCAACTTAGTAAGTTGAATTTTCAACTTAGTAAGTTGAATTTTCAACTTAGTATCTTGAATATTCAACTTAGTATCTTGAATTTTCAACTTAGTAAGTTGAATTTTCAACTTAGTATCTTGAATATTCAACTTAGTATCTTGAATATTCAACTTAGTAAGTTGAATATTCAACTTAGTATCTTGAATATTCAACTTAGTAAGCTGAATTTTCAACTTAGTATCTTGAATATTCAACTTAGTATCTTGAATTTTCAAAACAATTATGTTGAAAAAATCCATTTGAAAAAAACAAAGTGGCACTATTGGGCTTCCGTATTAATCTCTTGTTGGATTTTGATGAGTCTTGCTAGGGATTATCGGTTTATTATATCGTATAACAATATCGTAAACTTAATCCTGATTGGCGGATCGCGATCATGTGTCCGGTCCGCAAAAGTATGTGTAAACCTGGAAAATAATTTGTAGACCTGCGCGGATTTCAAGACGTTATTTCTTTTATACTTTTGCATATTTTCACTGCTTTTTATGAGGTATACGATGTAATTATTATAGACTAATGTTTCGGTCTTTATATAGTTTTGCGGCAAAACTATACATTGACCTCAACATTAGTCTATAATTGTACAATTTGGGATCACGAAGTCAACGGTCAAGGTCATTAACGTACACTTCCCTACTCCTATGATTATAAACCGTGAGAAGGGGCAGCTATTGTTGTTTTTCAAAAGAAATTCTAGTTTCTATATGTTAGTTTGTCTGTTTTGACAAGAATTGTATATTTGTTATTCGGAGAATAAAATAATATATACATTAGCTATGTTATTACCGAATTTTGATTTTTTCCTCACTTTGATTGTGTTATTGTATCTTAAACAGTTAAAATTAGATCGTTTGAGCAAGTCAACATACGTGCAGTAGTTAAAGCTGCTCGCCCTCAGTTGCCGTTGAAAAAAATATACTTAAAAAAATGACAAACTAATAGATAAATATAAAACTAAAAGCTAAAATCAACAATAAAAGTAAAAATCTAGGTAGGAAGTTGCAAAAATCGATTGAAAATGATGGTTTTACGGCACCGCTACACTATGTTTATATTGGAATTTCAAAAGCGTTTGCAACGCTTTATTATTTAGTTGCGTATTATTTCAAATCTACAGATATACTTGACAGGAATTTATACTGGAACCTTTTTATATGACTATATGTTCTAAAATATGTTATTTTTATACAGCTTGAAGAACTTTATTTTTTTTACCAAAATCTGAGAGCGAGCACCTTTAAAGCTGCTCATTCATAGTTTCCGGTGGAAAAATTAATTTATCAAAAAAATGTGAAAGTTATGGCTAGAATCAACACCAGAAGTACAAAAAAAAAAAGTAGCAATTTGAGAACATCTATTGAAAATGTTGGTGAGCTAGGTTTTACGGCACCGCTACACTTAAACATAATGTTGGAATTTCAAAAGCGTTCGTAACGCGTTATAATTTGGAAGCGTAGAATTTCAAAAATACAAAAGTATTTTACAAGAATTTAAACTGGAAAATTTGTTCTAAAATATGTTAATTTCAGACAGTTTTATGAACCTAGTTTTTCACCAAATTCTAAGAGCGAGCAGCTTTAAGCATTGGGTGTTTGTGGGTATTTTTGACATGCGATATGACATATGAGAACATTTTTATGAGTTCGGCTGAAACACTGATAATATTGTAAACTGCATTGGTACATGTGAAATATTTACGATGATTTGATATAAATCTATGTCATAATATGTTACCTGCTCAAAATAAAGAATTTATTATTACTTTTATTATTATCTCTTTGCAACATTGTAGACGTATTTCAACAAAATGTCTCAATATTAGAAACCGTACACTTGTAACAATGTTTTGGCGTTTTCGAGTGTCTTTATCTAAGTAGTCTAGGAGTGTCTTTGGGTAAAATAGTTGGCCCGGAAGGCTCATTTTTGAAGTCAATACGATTTATTTTTTTATTTATGAAATTTACACTTTTCCAGACAAATGATGATATTTTCGGTATAATGAAATGTTTCTGATTTGACATCTTATTATTAATCAAAGTACGGAAGTACTAAAAGGCGGTCGTATGTTCAAACTTGCTTTAAAGTGAAATTTTAATCCAATCATTTTGGCCAATAATCTAAATAATTGAATTCAATTATTGAGATTATGGACTGACTTTTTTGTACCAGTTTAACACGTTATTCAACAAAAAAAGATCTTTTAGTATTTGAATTTCTATTTTTGCGAAAATAGCTATGTTTAAATTTCAGTTACTCCGGTTAAATAATGCCGCACCTCTCCGCGATGTTTTATTTGGATACGTGAGAGATATGGCTATATTGAAATTTATTTCTGTCAGGAAACGACAATTTGCACTACCGTGCTTTGATCATTAGACAGGATTGTGCTTATCACCACGAAAGCAAAGAGACAATCCGGCACTACTTTGTGCAAAGTGATCGCGCTAAAAATCTGTCGCTATATAGGTGTCTTTGATGTTCAGATTCCCGCCAAATATTTTCGAGCAGGCGACAATCTTAAAACCCGTACATTTATAACGGTCTTTGGCGTTTTTGAGTAGTATAGAGGTGTCTTCGGGTAAATGGTCGGCCCAGATAGCCCAGTTTTGAAGTCAATATGATTTCCTTTTTTCTGATGTTATTTCAGTTCCGCTACCAAATCGCGAAAGATTCGTCATGCGAACCCATTAAAGGTCCCGGCCCAATAGAAAATAGTCCGCTGTTTCGTCATGCGAACCCATTTAATGTTCCGCCCTCAAGGGCGGTCCCAATAGAAAATAGTCCGCTGTTTCGTCATGCGAACCCATTAAAAGTTCCGCCCTCAAAAGCGGTGCCAATAATAAATAGGCCGTTATCAAATTGCGAAAGTTTCGCCATGCGAACATCTATAGTAAGTGACCAACATTGTTGATATATTTAGCAGCGTTTAGTTCAATGGTATTGTAAGGTGAAAAACACATACTGACGTTCAGTGGAATAATAAAACATGTGATAAAGCTCTAAACTCCAATATATCATATTCTAAATGCTTAAGTGTTCCACATTGAGTCCTTGATGCCAGCTCCGAGTGCTCTGATTGGGATCCAGTGTCAAACGTTCAAAGCAGGCAGTGGAAACATCAAGGTACAATAACAATGTAAAAAGGCAAAATTTGATTTGTTTTATTACGCTACCCGAAGGCGTCGCCTATTTGCAACCATTGGCTGGAATTAAAATAAATTGACGTTTTAAACGGGCACTCCATAAAACATGCGTCAAATTATGTTTTTATCATAGAGGGACATTGTATTGGTGTTGTCCGTCTGTCAATCCGGATTCATAACTCAAGAACCAATGGATAGAATTTCATGAAACTTGAAATAAGTGTACAATAGCATAATTGGCACGGCGTATAGACATCTTTCGTCAAGATTGGATTAGTATCTCTTAGAGTTATAGCCTTTTAATTGTTATTTTCTTCTGTATTAACTATAAAAACATTAAAATTCTATTTCTCTGAAACCGGTTATCAAAATCAAATTGTAATTGGCTTAAATTATTTAATGCTCACGTTTTCTAATATCCACCCCCTACACCTTCTGATTTTTAAGGGGGTGTAGTGCTTTTCTGAAATAATCTATTTAGAAATTTAGAATTTTTAGTTTTCTGAAACTTATAGTAATAATTTAGTTAAACTGATAAGAATTGAGTTCTAGATCACGGTGAGATGCTGAAAAGAAAATTACTCCTCTGAGATGAGGGCCCAATGGGGTGGTGATATTTTAAAAATGCTTCTTTTTTCTGAAAAGGCTTGTCAGAATTTGATTTTGTTTCGCACAAATAATCAACTTTGTATTATCTAACAAGGGAAAATTTAGGAACTGGATTTTTAGCTCACCTGAGCTGGCTCAGGGTGAGCTATTAGGATCGATGAATGGCCGTCGTCCGTCCACACTTAGTTCGTTGACACTCAAGTGGTCACATTTTTGCCTCAATTGTCACGAAACTTAGTCAGGATGTTTGTCCTAGTAATTACTCGGACGAGTTCGAATATGGGTCATCTCGGATGAAAAACTAGGTCACATGACCCAAAAATAGAAAAATCTTGTTAAGGCTCTAGAGGCTACTGTTTCAGTCCAAATATCCTGGCAATTTGTCAGAAAGGTTGTTTGGTTGATTTCTAGCTCAAGTTTCAATATGGGTCACCTGGGGTCAAAAACTAGGTCACACAGCCCAAATATGGAAAAACCTTGTTAACACTAGAGGCAACATTTTCAGCCCAAATATCCTGGCAATTTGTCAGAAAGGTTGTTAAGATGATTTCTAGCTCAAGTTCGAATATGGGTCACATGGGGTCAAAACCTAGGTCACACAGCCTGAATATGGAAAAACCTTGTTAACACTCTAGAGGTAACATTTTCAGCCCAAATATCCTGGAAATATGTCCGTAAGGTTGTTTCGATGATTTCTAGCCAAAGTTTGAATATGGGTCATCTGGGGTCAAAAACTAGGTCACACAGCCTAAATATGGAAAAACCTTGTTAACACTCTAGATGTTACATTTTCAGCCCATATTTCTTGAAATTTGTCAGAAAGGTTGTTTCGATGATTTCTAGCTCAAGTTCGAATATGGGTCACCTGGGGTCAAAAACTAGGTCACACAGCCTAAATATGGACTAAAGGTAACATTTTCAGCCCAAATATCCTGGAAATTTGTCGGAAAGAAGGTTGTTTCGATGATTTCTAGCTCAAGTTCGAATATGGGTCATCTAGGGTCAAAAACTAGGTCACAGAGCCCAAATGTGGAAAAACCTTGTTAACACTCTAGAGGTAACATTTTCAGCCCAAATATCCTGGCAATTTGTCAGAAAGGTTGTTTCGATGATTTCTAGCTCAAGTTCAATATGGGTCATCTGGGGTCAAAAACTATTCACAGAGCCCAAATATGGAAAAGCCTTGTTAATACTCTAGAGGTAACATTTTCAGCCCAAGTATCATGGCAATTTGTCAGAAAGGTTGTTTCTATGATTTCTAGCTCAAGTTCGAATATGGGTCATCTGGGGTCAAAAACTTGGTCACAGAGCCCAAATATGGAAAAACCTTGTTAACACAATAGAGGTAACATTTTCAGCAATACACTTCCCAGTTGTTCTTTTTCCAGCTATTTACTTCATTTGGCGGGGGAAATTAATTCACTGAATTGGCTTGTTTTATATGTTGTTTTTCAAAACTGTATTTATTGACTATACACAAAAAGTAACTCCGAAGGGAGAATAATTATGAAACAATTCAAAAGTTTACTCTTTACTATATTTATCTGTTCTCCCCTCGGAGTTACTTTTTGTGTTTCTCCCTTCGGAGTTACTTTTTGTGTAGTAAAGAGTGAACTTTTGAATTGTCAACAACTGGTTTATCAATGGCGAAAGAGTGGAAGTTGTTGATCATTTCAAATACCTAGGGATTGATTTTACTTACACAGGTACAATGAGAAATGCTGTCAAAGTTTTATCAGAACAAGCCTTAAAGGCTTATTAGTGTATTCTATCATTATTTACTCATGTACAAATGGACGTAAAAACTAACTTATCACTTTTTGATTCGATGGTTGTTCCTATCCTTTATACTGTTCAGAAGTACGGGGCATTTACGATAAATTACACATCAAATTCTGTAGAACTGTACTTAGTGTACGTCAACAGACGCCTAATATAGCAGTATACGGCGAGCTTGGTAGATATCCATTATCACTTATTTGTAAAGGAAGATCATTAAAATATTGGTTGAAAATAATGCATTGTCAAAACTCCGCTATGTTTAGAATATTCATTGAACAATGCAATATCAATTATAATGAAAACAGTTGGGCTTATAGTGTAAAGCGTCTATTAGATAACCTTGGCTACAGTGGAATAATTTTGATGTTTATGTTTATTATTTACCTCCGCTAGGAGAACGTTTAAAATACCAATATATACAGGTTTGGAGTACCTCTTTGAAAGCTTCACCTAAATTAGATTATTACAGAAAGTTTAAAACAGAATTTTGTTTCGAAAATATATTTACGAGTGATGTTTTGCAAAAACAATTAAGTTGTTTGAGATTAAGTTCTCATCAATTAGAAATTGAATACGGCAGATACTACAGGTGATTGAATAATCAATCATAGAATATGATCGGATCTGCAAATTGTGTACATGCAGTCTGGAAGAATCGGAGTATCATTTCTTACTGTGTTGTCAAGCTTACACTAATGTACGAAAGAAATATTTTGGTAACATATCATGGTCGAATATACATATGTTTGCTAATATATTATCATCAAATACTAAGGGAAGGTTGCTTAAAACTGCAAAATATCTAAGAGATGCATTTAAATTAAGCAGTGAATATTTGGAACAAATAGATGTACATTGATATAATACTTTCTATACTATGTGTACTATGCGGAGGCAGTGAAGATGTCTATGTATATATCAACGAGTGTGTGTATTTGTGTATATTTTGCATGTATTGTCCTTGCCATATTTGTCATTATGTATTGTATTGGCCAAAAGCATTTTCGTGCTGAATTTGTCAAATAAATGAATTGAAAACCGCGAGGCATGACTTGAACAAAGTAGGTTGAATATTTCAAAACAATGCTACATACCAAATATCTAAGCTCTAGGCTTTCAGAGTAGAAGGATTTTAAAGTTTTTTCTATTTGTTGCAATGGCAACCAGATTTCTTCTTTGAAAACTTTTGGTAGAGCTTCATACAAGGAACATACCTGATAAGTTTTATCAACAATGGCACAATAGTTTCATAGGATGTCGTTTGAAGCAAAATGTTGACGGAGGACAGACAGGGGGCGATTGGAAAAGCTCACCCTGGCACAAAGTGCCAGGCCAGCTAAAATAAATAAAGGTCAACTATGTATTAGAAGTAACCCTCGTTTGAAGCAAAATGTTAACGGACGACGGACATTCATCCATTCTAAGAGCTAAGGTGGTCTAGAGGTTAAGGTGTCGGCCGCTCATCCCGGAGGTTGCGGGTTCTAGCCCCACTGGAGTCACGACCGTACTTCCTCATATAACACCATTACTGATTTTTTCCAGGAAGCTGACTCGAGAGCGAGTCGATAAGCTTGAAGCTTTCTGGCACAATCAAGCTAAAATGAATTAGTATAATCTAACCCTGGCAAAGCCTGGTGAGCTAAAACTATGGAAAGATTGTATAAAGGAAAAACGCAGACACACTTTAATAAGTATAACTACAACATTAAACCCAAAGACCAAAGTACAGAGAACTTAGGCGAGTTAATTATACGAAAAACGTCATTTTTTTGTATTGCAGAGGAGAAAATTATGACGTCACTGATACCTCGATGAGTGTATCGCCTACCTTTACTGCGGCTACACAGAACAGCGGTGGGACAGCAATTTCTTCTGGCAATGTTGGCGATACAGTATCCATCGTTCTTTCTATACCGACAGCTGAGGCCGGTATGTTTCAATAAATATTATAATTTCTAGATTCTTATAAAGTCACAGGAGCACAATTACAAGTAGCTCTTATTAACGGCGGAAATGACCTTAATTTGTAAATAAAAACCTTTCTTGGTTTTTCTAATCGAGAAGTACATGTAATAAATAAAGCACCTCAGTATGTTTTACATTGATATTGCAAAAGACTTTCTGGCAACTCTTTTCGTGAAGAAACGGCTTGAATACGAAAAAAAAGGCATATGTCACGTGACATTGCTTTAGAGTGTATAGAGCATGATTCTTTCATTATCCTATAAAATATTTTTCTATATCACTAAATGCAAAGGGATCCGGGGACTTTAAGCTCTTCATTAGCTATAAATATTTCTTACAGGTTGACGATAGTTTGACGATATTTTTCGATGAAAACGATTTTGCTTCGGAGCATATTTTAAAAAGAATTTCTGCTTCACAACATACTTTATAAATGAAATTCTGCCTCACAACATACTTTATAAAAGAATTTCTGCTTCACAACATACTTTATAAATGAATTTCTGCTTCACAACATATTTTATAAAATAATTTCTGCTTCACAACATACTTTATTAATAAAATTCTGCTTCACAACATACTTTATAAAATGATTTCTTCATCACAGCATACTTTATAAATTAATTTTTGCTTCACAACATATTTCATAAAAGAATTTCTGCTTCACAACATACTTTACGAAATAATTTCTTCATCACAACATACTTTATAAATGGATTTTTGCTTCACAACATATCTTATAAATAAATTCCTGCTTTCCAACATACATTATAAATGAATTTTTGCTTCACAGCATACTTTATAAATGAATTTCTGCTGCACAACATACTTTAAAAAGGAATTTTTGCTTCACAAACAGCCTCATTTTAACGCTTCACTTTTGGCATATTGGTTGTAAAACCATTAAACCAAGAAGAAAGAGCGTTAGTTGAGCTATGTCATTATCTTTGTTTTCAGCCGTGTTTGATTACCAAGTTACTACAATGACAGCAACAGTAGGAGCCGATGTTATCACCATAGTTTCGGCCGGGTAAGTGTTGATACCTCTGTCCACGTGACGGGATGTGTTATTGGAATTTGTGACGAAGTTGATTCTGCCAAAGCTGTTCGCTGTAAATTTCAATAATTCCTATCTGATGTCGCAAATAAACAATTTTTGTTCCGTTAGTGCTGAACACTTCAAAAATAAACTAGAGCTATCACTAAATGTGATTAATACCCCCAAAAGACTGCTTTATAAACTGAGAAAGTTCGTAGTAACAGAATACCTTGCAAACAAACTAAAAAGAGATATTGTTCTTGGCAATAACTCTGTAATTTGTCAAGATAGAGTTATGGTTCTTGTACACTGCACTTCCTCTCATTGTGCTTGACCATTGTATGAAGTTGTATTGAATTCCAACCAATAGTTTTCGAATAATGCTCCGGACAAGTAAAAGTAACAAAGGGCAATAACTCTGTAATTAGTCAAGATGGAGTTATGGTTCTTGTACACTGCACTTCCTCTCATTGTGCTTCATCATTGTATGAAGTTGTATTGAATTCCAACAAGTAGTTTTCAAGTTATGCTCCGGACAAGGAAAAGCAACAAAGGGCAATAACTCTGTAATCAGTCAAGATGGAGTTATGGTTCTTGTGCACTGCACTTCCTCTCAATGTGCTTGACCATTGTATGAAGTTGTATTGAATTCCAACCAGTAGTTTTCAAGTTATGCTCCGGACAAGGAAAACTAACAAAGGGCAATAACTCTGTAATTAGTCAAGATGGAGTTATAGTTCTTGTGCACTGCACTTCCTCTCAATGTGCTTGATCATTGTATGAAGTTGTATTGAATTCCAACAAGTAGTTTTCAAGTTATGCTCCGGACAAGGAAAATGCAACAGACCGACCGACCGACCGACCGACCGACCAACCACCGGGTGACTCCTATATACCCCCCTAAACTTCGTTTTGGGGGTATAATTATTATAGTTTCTTGAAGTGTTCAGTATAATCCGTAGATGACTATGATTGAGACCATTGTAGTTCTAGAATACTTTAATGTTGCCATATGATAGGCTACACTTTACATTTATAGCTAAACGGCTTTCATTAGTTTCTAACATTTTTCGTAGATTTACTTTTGTTTAGAGATTATTTTGATCATGTGATTCCCCACCGTGAAAGTAGTTTCAAAAAACAGTGCCGAGACAAGCAGACTGCTACATTTGTAATGACAAAAATATTCTATCGCCAGTTCTCTATGCATGAACGAGTTTCAACGTTGACTAGAAAATCTATTTTGATATATTCAATTTGCTATAAATTGTTGAACGGCACGTACAAGTTATTATCATATGCATTTTGCAGATGTACGCAGTATAGTAGCATCCTTGCTCAGCCAAGTTCACAGTCAGCTGGCTCACTGACACTGAGTTTCACTCTATTCATCCCGAAGAATACGGCCACTACTCCGGCTCTGCCGGGCGTCAGTGCCACGACCGTCACATACAGTTTCGTTATTGAAGTTTGTGACAGTTCATGCACAGCGGTAAGAACATGTATATGTATACATGTAGAAGATTGATTTCAGTCGTTTAGAGAAAAGATGACACATGCAGCAAGTGTTAATCAAACAATTAAACATTTTAAAGTAAGGCGGAGAGATTATGTCGAAACACCACTTCACAAAACATTGTTTTAGCATGAGTATAAAAGTGTTTCAAAACAATATTTGCCAGTCGCCATGTCATCAACTCTACATAACTATTGTAAAGGCCTCTAAATTCTTTTGCATAATATTTCGTAGAATTTTCATAAAATGCAATTTTGTGGGTTCTTAAATTACTAAATTCAATATTTTCTAAAGGAAAAAGTAATGTTGGATGGTATTTCGTTATGAACTTGAATCCATAGATCGACCCAACTACGAAATCCATGAACAGTCCGGAGATCTGCGGATCGAATCCCGGCCTGGGCACGGGACATTTCAGAAACGCTTTTCAGTGTTTCCCATCCATCTAGAGATGAACTGGTTAGAAACCCAGAGGTAGTCTCACGTGTAAACCAAGGGATCTATTTGTAAAGAGCAAGGCTCTGGTACCCGGATTTCCTTGTATCTGCATCTGTCTCTATTAACAATACTAAAAAATCATGAAAGTTAGTGATGCCATAGTTTGTTATACACATATTTGTATTGATGAACATGACAATAAATTAATTTAGATTGTAATTCTTTCACGTCACTGAGAGATGTAAACATTTTATCACGTCTCTGGTATAGTTGTGCTAAATATGTAAATCGTTAACTTAGTTTTTTTATATTTCATTTTATCTCCAGCCAACTTGCAGCAAACGTCGTAAGAGAAGCATCAGCTCTAGCAACTCCACGTTCGAGCCAGTGGAAGTTGCCACTTCCCTCGTTGTTTACCCACCAGGTATGAAAGTTTGTCATTGTATAGACCAATCGTGTAATGAAAGGGGCGTGGTTAAAGTTCACTAGCGTACTACGACAAACGCAGAGGGTGACCGTTAAGCCGCGCCTCTTTGATTATCGTTGATTGATTGTTTGTTGAAAAAAACAATTGTGACGTGTGCCCTCCCAAAAGATTATATAAAATCTGAGTCTGTGAATATGAAGTAAAATATAAAGATAATGCACGAAGGTTTAAATTGCTTTCTTTTGTTTATGTTAACATTTCTGCTTTCTTAAATCGTCTACCCGACATGTGTTTAAATAGTCTTTATTTGTATCTGTTTAATTGGTTGTTATGTTGTTTGTAATTGATCACGAAAAAATTGGTTATTTAGATAAAGTGTAAATTGGCGACACAAGTGTTCTACTGAACACTCATCTAGTTATTTGATGATTCATTCTAAAATATTTTAATTTCAGACTTTTCGAAATCCAAATCTGAGAGCGAGCAGCTTTAGTAATGACACGCTGAACTTGTAGTATTTCTGATATTTATGATTAGCTTGTACGGTATGAAATGTTTATCGTTTCATTATAGCTGCTCGCTCACAGTTTCCGGTGAAAGAATTCAATTTCTAAGAAGTAATAAACTTAAACATAAAATGTTTAAAGAGACATACCTTATTACTGATGTCAAACAAAATAACCTCAAAAACATTAATAATATAATATTCGGAAGTATTATTAATTGACCTAAAAGTTTAAGTTATTCATTATGGATAAAGTAAGCGTTTTAAAATATGTTGCAATACCGTAAACAAATCAATAATCTATGTAGAATAGTTGTTGTACAATTAATGGATAGATTACAAAAAGCCTCTTCATTGATTAATTGTGGTAAAATAAGGCATTTTTCGCCTCCTTTTGTTAATTTACGTCCATTGAACACATAATATTACATGTTTCGAGAATATAATGGGCTAGATGTAGGGTATGTCCCTTTAAGTAATTGCTAGAATCAAAAACACAAGTATAAATCTAGGTAGCCTTTTTTTGTGAGCTTGGTTTTACGGCACCGCCACACTGTTTGTTTATATTTGAATTCTAAAAGCGAACGCTTTATAATTTGGCATCGTATAATTTCAACATATATATAAACTTTACAGGAATTTATACAGGAACCTTTTTATTTGATGAAGAATTTATTTTTTTCACCAACACTTTAGAACGAGCAGCTTTAAGATTATTACAAACACATGTTTTTGTGTCTTAAGGTCACAAGAGGGCGTCAGTTATGCTACCCGAGGACGGTCCAGAGGAAGTCAACGTGTGCCTGTCTAGGACTCCCCTGATAGGTGTGCTCGTCGCACTCTCCCTCACACTTGCCGTGTGTGTTGGCATCACCGCATGGATGTTCTGTCGCCTAAGACGCCCATCCAGCATGGACATGTCAGCTTTCTCGAACAAGGCATATGCATCTTAAACAAATTCTGTGATTTTTGCCTGTAACGTAACATGTCATGATTCTCTGATTTTTTCCTGTAACGGAACATGTCATGATTCTGTGATTTTTACCTGTAACGGAACATGTTATAATTCTGTGATTTTTTCCTGTAACGGAACATGTCATGATTCTCTAATTTTTGCCTTTAACGGAACATGTCATGATTCTGTGATTTTTACCTGTAACGGAACATGTTATAATTCTGCGATTTTTACCTGTAACGGAGCATGTTATGATTCTCTAATTTTTGTCTGTAACGGAACATGTTATGATTCTCTAATTTTTTCCTGTGACGGAACATGTTATGAATCTCTAATATTTGCCTGTAACGGAACATGACATGATTTAAAAACTTGCTAAAGAAGACATTATACTTATTTTCTCTAAGATTTAAGTAATTATAAACATATTGGAACCTTTGAGAGACAGGACATTGCTGTGCATAATGACTGCCCTACATGTATTTCTATTTCTCTATCTTAATATATTATGACTTGACTCGTTTCCTCGTGTTCCTACACACTGCTTTGAATACCTTTACACACATGTACATCGAATTGAAAGATATTGCACGATTTTATCATATACAATGAACGTTGTTACGTAAATTTACACAACACGTATAAATGTTAATGATAAATAATGTCCCCGAGTTTCTTTTCGACTACCTGAACGACATCCAAAGACACGTAACGACATGCCTTCTTCCATGCTGTGACAGTTTGTGATTATTTCGGCTTTCTGCTATTTGTGTGTATTAAGTATACTCTTTCATTTGCTCTGAAAATAAATACATAGAAAAAAATCACTTCCTTGCTTGTGTCATTAGCTCACCTAGATACTTGTGCTCGGGATGAGCTATTCCGGCATCAGATCAAATCTTCTTATGAAAAACTACTGGACAAATTTCAACCAAACTTCACATGAATGTTTATTAGGCAACCCTCCTCAAACTTTGTTCAAGATATAGCATTTTAATGAGAATAAAACTCTGGTTGCTATGGCAACAAACAGGAAAAACTTTGAAAGATCTCCTTATCAAAACGCTGGAAGGGACATTACTTAGATATTTGACATGTAGCATTGCCTAGTGAACCTCTACCAAGATTATTCAAGTTGTGACCCTGGTTCAACTTGACCCCGCCCTTGGGGTCCCTTGATAGTACATTTTTCTATAGGAAAATCTTTTAAAATCCATGAAACCGCAAAGCGTGGAGTCAAAATATTTAGTATGTAGCACTACCCAGTAGACCTCTACCAAGAATGTTCAAACCATGCCCCGGGGACATAATCAGGCCCACCCCGGGGGTCACTTGATCGCACACAGGCTGATATATGAAAGACGGTTTAAATCTTCTTCCCAGAAACCACAAGGCATAGAGCTTTGATGTTTAGTGTGTAGCATTGCCTAATTGACCTCTATCAAAATTTTATACATCATGACCCCAATGTCAATATTTAGCCCGCATTTAGGGTCATTTTATTCTAAATAAGCTTATATAGGAAAAGCTTTTCTATATTGCAAAATCTTCTCCAAAACCACATTACATGTGCATTTTCTAGTGGACCTCTATCATGAGCCCTGTGTTCAAAATTGACCACACGGGGTCACTGGCTTTCATATAAATTTATAAAGAAAAAACTTTAAAAATCCTCTCAAAAACCATAAGGTGTTCAACTTTGATATGTCGTGCACATAATTGTTTAGTTGGTCTCCCTTCAAAGTTTGTTCAGGGCCAAAATAGACCATTCCAAGCAGTCAATTGTTTATGATAGATTTATGTAGAAAACACTTTTTTAAAAACTCTAGAACCACAAGCTTAGAGATTAGATATTTTGTATGTAGCATTGTCTAGTAGTCCTCCACAAAGTTTGTTCAAATCATGCCCGAGGCCAAAACTGACGCTACCAAGGGGAAGTGAGTTCACTGGATTTCACATAGGCTTAAATAGGGAAAACTTTAAAAATCTTCTCCGAAAACACAATGCCTAGAGCTTAGCTTATCTAGTGTGTAGCAGTGTCCGATGGACTTCTACTTAGTTTGCTCAAATATTGCCTTGGGGTCAAAATTGTCCCTGCCAAGGTGTCACTTGTTTGTCATAGGCTTATATTGGAAATTAATAAAACTCTTTTTCTCGGAACCCATAAATTCTAGACATTAGATAACGGGCATGTACCATTGTCTAAAGGACGTCTACAAAGTTTGTCCAAATCATGACCCTAGGTTCAAAATTTTGGGGCCCCTTGTCTGCATTTAAAGTTATAGGAATAGCTTAGCTTCCAGTGAGTTCCTATAGCAACTAGCTTATAGCAATATAGCAACCAGCTACTTATTAGCAACTTCTGACTTCCTCATTAACCAGCGATTTCCCTAAGGAACAAGTGACGTCCGTAGCAACAGTTGACTTCCTTAGCAACAACTAAGTCCCCTAACAACCAGTGAGATCCCCTAGCAACCAGGGACTTCTCCTAGGAAAAAGTGAATTTTAAGCAACTTCTTAGTCCTCTTGCATCAAGTGAGTTCCGCTAGCAACCAGCGACTTTAAGCACCCTCTTACCAAAACTGACTTCCTTAGAAACCATTGATAATTGATTTCCCCTCGTGACCGTTGATTTCCTTAGCAACCACTGACTGCCGCTGGCAGATGACGACTTTAAGCGACACTTACTTCTTAACCAACTTATTACTTTACATAGTAAACAGAGACTTCATCAGGACTGTTTGTCTGTACAGCATCGGTGTAGTGCAATGTTTATACCCGTTTGTACAGCATCGGTGTTGTGCAATGTTTATGCCTGTTTGTCTGTAAATGTTTATGTCTGTTTGTCTGTACAGCAGCGGTGTAGTGCAATGTGTATGCCAGTTTGTCTGTACAGCATCTGTTCTGTGCAATGTTTATGCTTCTTTGTCTGGTCGCCATCGGTGCAAGTGCAATGTTTATGCTAGTTTGTCTGTAAGGCATCGGTGCAGTGCTATGTTTATACATTTTAATTGTACAGCATCGATGTAGTGCAATGTTTATACCTTCTTGTCTGTACAGCATCGATGTAGTGAACTGTTTATACGTTCCTGTCTGTACAGCATCGGTGTAGTGCAATGTGTATGCCTGTTTGTCTGTACAGCATCGGTATAGTGCAATGTTTATGTCTGTTTGTCTGTACAGAATCGGTGTACTGCAATGTTTATGCCTGTTTGTCTGTACAGAATCGGTGTAATGCAATGTTTATGCCTGTTTGTCTGTACAGAATCGGTGTAGTGCACTATTTATACTTTCTTGTCTGTACAGAATCGGTGTAGTGCAATGTTTATGCCTGTTTGTCTGTACAGAATCGGTGTAATGCAATGTTTATGCCTGTTTGTCTGTACAGAATCGGTGTAATGCAATGTTTATGCCTGTTTGTCTGTACAGAATCGGTGTTATGCAATGTTTATGCCTGTTTGTCTGTACAGAATCGGTGTAGTGCAATGTTTATGCCTGTTTGTCTGTACAGAATTGATGTAGTGAAATGTTTATGCCTGTTTGTCTGTACAGAATCGGTGTAGTGCAATGTTTATGCCTGTTTGTCTGTACAGAATTGATGTAGTGAAATGTTTATGCCTGTTTGTCTGTACAGAATCGGTGTAATGCAATGTTTATGCCTGTTTGTCTGTACAGAATCGGTGTAGTGCAATGTTTATGCCTGTTTGTCTGTACACAATTGATGTAGTGCAATATTTATGCCTGTTTATCTGTACAGCATTGGTGTAGTGCAATATGTAAGCCTGTCTGTCTGTACAGAATCGGTGTAGTGCAATGTTAATGCCTGTTTGTCTGAACAACATCGATATAGTACCATGTTAATGCATATTTGTCTGTCGAGCATCGAAGTTGTGCAATGTGTTTTCCTGTTTGTCTGTACAACATCGGTGTAGTGCAATGTTTATGCCTGTTTGTCTGTACAGCATCGGTGTACTGCAATGTTTATGCCTGTTTGTCTGTACAGCATCGGTGTACTGCTATGTGCATGCCTATTTGTCTATACAGAATCGGTGTACTGCAATGTTTATGCCTGTTTGTCTGTACAGAATCGGTGTACTGCTATGTGCATGCCTATTTGTCTATACAGAGTCGGTGCACTGCAATGTTTATGCCTATTTGTCTGTACAACATCGGTGTAATGCAATGTTTATATATGTTTGTCTTTACAGCATCGGTGTACTGCTATGTGCATGCCTATTTGTCTTTACAGAATCGGTGTACTGCAATGTTTATGCCTGTTTGTCTGTACAGCGTCGGTGTACTGCTATGTGTATGCCTGTTTGTCTGTACAGAATCGGTGTAGTGCAATGTTTATATATATTTGTCTGTACAGCATCGGTGTAGTGCAATGTTTATGCCTATTTGTCTGTACAGCATCGGTGTACTGTAATGTGTATGCCTGTTTGTCTATATGGCATCGGTTTAGAGCAATGGCAATGTCTGTTTGTTTGTACAGCATCAGTGTAGTGCAATGTGTATACCTGTTTGCCTGTGCTACATCGTCGTCAGTCTAGTACAATGTTTATGGCTACAGCTTGTATGACGTCAGTGTAGTATAAATAGAGGATAAATGTTGGTTTCGGTGTGAGATCACGTTATAATTTCACCGAGTGGGCACCAAAAGTGATATTTTTTACAAGTGGCGCAGCCACGAGTGAAAATACAATGTAACTACTTTTGATGTTCACGAGTGAAATTATTGTGATATGACATCGACACCAACAATTTTTCTGTTAATTTTATGTCTAAAACTCTACTTTTGTTGAGTTTATTTAATAAAATGTCGAAAATCGCGGGAAACGTCACTAGAAAGCATCGCTAGCATGACCTCATTTTAACAACGTCATCACCATATGGTTTCTGGCATTCGTTAGGCTCGGTATACTTTTTGACGTTAATGCGGGTAACTTATTATGATAATTTTCACTGCGTGGACAGTGATTTTATCGGAATATAATTCACCGTTATATAACGATAAACCACCGAAAAATATATAATAATGTTTATGCCTACAGCTTGTATGGCGTCAGTGTAGTATAATGTTTATGCCTACAGCTTGTACAGCGTCAGTGTAGTATCATGTTATGCCTACAGCTTGTATGGCGTCAGTGTAGTATAATGAATATGCCTACAGCTTGTATCGCTTCAGTGTAGTATAATGTTTATGCAAACAGCTTGTATGGCGTCAGTCTAATATAATGTTTATGCCTAGCTTGTATGGCGTCAGTGTAGTATAATGTTTATGCCTACAGCTTGTATGGCGTCAGTGTTGTATAATGTATATGCCTACAGCTTGTATGGCGTCAGTGTAGTATAATGTTTATGCCTACAGCTTGTATGGCGTCAGTGTAGTATAATGTTTATGCCTGCAGCTTGTATGGCGTCAATGTAGTATTATGTTTATGCCTACAGTTTGTATGGCGTCAGTGTAGTATAATGTTTATGCCTACAGCTTGTATGGCGTCAGTGCAGTATAATGTTTATGCCTACAGCTTGTATGGCGTCAGTGTTGTATAATGTATATGCCTACAGCTTGTATGACGTCAGTGTAGTATAATGTTTATGCCTACAGCTTGTATGGCGTCAGTCTAGTATAATGTTTATGCCTACAGCTTGTATCTCGTCAATGTAGTATAATGTTTATGCCTACAGCTTGTATGGCGTCAGTGTAGTATAATGTATATGCCTACAGCTTGTATGGCGTCAGTGTAGTATAATGTTTATGCCTACAGCTTGTATGGCGTCAGTGTAGTATAATGTTTATGTCTACAGCTTGTATGGCGTCAGTGTAGTATAATGTTTATGCCTACAGCTTGTATGGCGTCAGTGTAGTATAATGTTTATGCCTACAGCTTGTATGGCGTCAGTGCAGTATAATGTTTATGCCTACAGCTTGTATGGCGTCAGTGTTGTATAATGTATATGCCTACAGCTTGTATGACGTCAGTGTAGTATAATGTTAATGCCTTTAGCTTGTATGGCGTCAGTCTAGTATAATGTTTATGCCTAGCTTGTATGGCGTCAGTGTAGTATTATGTTCATGCCTACAGCTTGTATGGCGTCAATGTAATGTAATGTTTATGCCTAATTTGTATGGCGTCAGTCTAGTATAATGTTTATGCCTAGCTTGTATCGCGTCAGTGTAGTATTATGTTTATGCCTACAGCTTGTATGGCGTCAGTGTAGTATAATGTTTATGCCTAGCTTGTATGGCGTCAGTGTAGTATAATGTTTATGCCTGCAGCTTGTATCGCATCAGTGTAGTCTTATGTTTATGCCTACAGCTTGTATGGCGTCAATGTAGTATAATGTTTATGCCTAATTTGTATGGCGTCGGTCTAGTATAATGTTTATGCCTAGATTGTATGGCGTCAGTGTAGTGTTATGTTTATGCCTACAGCTTGTATAGCGTCAGTGTAGTATAATGTTTATGCATACAGCTTGTTTCGCGTCAGTGTAGTATAATGTTTATGCCTACAGCTTGTATGACGTTAGTGTAGTATAATGTATATGCATACAGCTTGTATGGCGTCAGTGAAGTGTAATGTTTATGCCTACAGCTTGTATGGCGTCAGTGTAGTATTATGTTCATGCCTACAGCTTGTATGGCGTCAATGTAATGTAATGTTTATGCCTAATTTGTATGGCGTCAGTCTAGTATAATGTTTATGCCTAGCTTGTATCGCGTCAGTGTAGTATTATGTTTATGCCTACAGCTTGTATGGCGTCAGTGTAGTATAATGTTTATGCCTAGCTTGTATGGCGTCAGTGTAGTATAATGTTTATGCCTGCAGCTTGTATCGCATCAGTGTAGTCTTATGTTTATGCCTACAGCTTGTATGGCGTCAATGTAGTATAATGTTTATGCCTAATTTGTATGGCGTCGGTCTAGTATAATGTTTATGCCTAGATTGTATGGCGTCAGTGTAGTGTTATGTTTATGCCTACAGCTTGTATAGCGTCAGTGTAGTATAATGTTTATGCATACAGCTTGTTTCGCGTCAGTGTAGTATAATGTTTATGCCTACAGCTTGTATGACGTTAGTGTAGTATAATGTATATGCATACAGCTTGTATGGCGTCAGTGAAGTGTAATGTTTATGCCTACAGCTTGTATGGCGTCAGTGTAGTATAATGATTATGCCTACAGCTTGTTTCGCGTCAGTGTAGTATAATGTATATGCCTACAGCTTGTATGGCGTTAGTGTAGTATAATGTATATGCATACAGCTTGTATTGCGTCAGTGTAGAATAATGTTTATGCCTACAACTTGTATGGCGTTAGTGTAGTATAATGTATATGCATACAGCTTGTATGGCGTCAATGTAGTATTATGTTTATGCCTACAGCTTGTATCGCGTCAGTGTAGTATAATGTTTATGCCTACAGCTTGTATGGCGTCAGTGTAGTATAATGTATAGGCCTACAGCTTGTATGACGTTAGTGTAGTATAATGTATATACATACAGCTTGTATGGCGTCAATGTAGTATTATGTTTATGCCTACAGCTTGTATCGCGTCAGTGTAGTATAATGTTTATGCCTACAGCTTGTATGGCGTCAGTGTAGTATTATGTTTATGCCTACAGCTTGTATGGCGTCAGTGTAGTATAATGTTTATGGCTGTATGTTTATACGGCATCGATATAGTGCAAAGTTTATGCCTGAATGTGTATACGGCTCTAGTGTAGTGCAATGTTTATGACTGTTTGTCTGTCCGGCATCTGTGTAGTGAAATTTAATGACTTATGTCTCTAAGGCATCGGTGTAGTGCACTATTTATGCCTCTGTGTTTATACGGCGAATGTTTAGTGCAATGTTTAAGCCTGCATTTCTGTGCAGCGTCGACGTGTAAATGTATCGCGTTATTTTATGTATGGAAATAGAAAAGCAACTATTTCGCGAAAAATGCCGAGAGCATCTAAGACCAGATGACACAATGAGAAGTTGGTGAATAAAATGGCGGACACTTGAGTAACATTAAATCCAAGTTTCCTAGACCTACAGCAGAAATGACGGATTAACGTAAAGTAATTGAAAACTAAGAACTGATTTGTTTTCCTATTCAAGTCATTGTTTATGAACTTAGACTGTGAAAAAAAGTTTGAATCCATTGAATGTCAAAGATCGTTACTTCAGAAACTACACCCACAGAAAGTTTGTCTATTCAATTTGCAAGCAGCGGGATACTAAAAGCTATAACCGCTTAAAAACTTACTTTTGTATTAGAATGTATATCTTTCGCAATTTCCGCGAAAAAAAGATACATTAGCTAATCTAAAAGGTCTTTATTTGTTTCAGGCTTAATGTACAAAAATTACCTCTATGGCTAAATTGTTTTTTCAATTTGCACAATCTTTATTACAGCAAAATGGAACTTGTAATTTCCAAGGGATTTTACTTCCATCAGCCAAATTGATAATAGTTTCATTGTTGCCAACTGCGCTGTTGGTATACGATTTTGAAATGACGATGACGTTTTAATACACTGCTGACGAAGATTTTGATATATCATGGTATATAGTGCAGAAAAAATAGATATAGGATTTTTGCCTTTCACAAAACATATTCCAATGCTGTTGTATTGTAAGCATATCAAAACATATGAAACAAGTAATATCTTTAAAAAAAAAAAGATGGTCGACGTAGGTGACGTAATAAACACATTTTGTGTTTCAGAAGGCTCCCGGGCAGTACACTGCTTATTCCGGTACCGAAACGCTAGCCAATAATCAATGACGCTAGATGTCCGGCCCCGGACAACACCTCGTTGAATACAAAAGTTGATCTTCGTACTGTCCAGAAACCTTGACATAACGTGTTCTGTTTTTTCTTTTTTTGCAACATGATTTATTATAAATAACTATAATATAAAAAAATATACACATTTTGTGTTTCAGAAGGCTCCCGGGCAGTACACTGCTTATTCCGGTACCGAAACGCTAGCCAATAATTTGCAGATTCTGATTGGTCACATTATAACGAAGTTGGTTAGCAACGCGTCCATACCAACGGAAGTTCAAATCAAAAGTATACGACTACGTCGAAAAAAAGTTTATCTCAATGTTAGCATCACATTCGTTTTCATTTACAGGATGTTAAAATGTCATAATCTAAAAGTCACTTATCTCTTAAATGTACGTTAAAGGTCGATTACTAGGACCAAATTGAATTTTCTTTTAAATCAGGAATTATAACAGGGAAATACAGTTTGAAACTAGTTTCTAAAACTTTACAATAGCCGTGTTTGAAACAATGCTGCAGAAAAACAAGTGAATGTTATTGTATTTCCTAAGATTGACTTGGGTGGTCTTTTTGTCCTACTTTAGCTTTATTGCATGTTGTAAACAGTCAGAGAGATATATGTTGCACATCATTGGAAGTACTGTTCTTCAATCATAATTCAAAATAGGCATGCTTATATATGTACAACCTATTTATAGCCTCTTTCTGTGAGACTTCTTGAAACTTCCGAAGATATTTGATAACTGGAAAACCTACTTTCGTTTTCGAAAGGCTAAATATAATTTATTAATTCTTTTGTTTCTTCACATTCGATGCAGTATGTCAGAGTGAGCTTTTTATGCCCCCGAAGGGTGGCATATTAAAATCGCACCGTCCGTCCGTCTTTGCGTCCGCACTTTCAAATTCGTGTCCGGACTGTAACTCTGTCATGCATTGAAGGATTTTAAAATAACTTGCCACAAATGTCTAGCACATCAAGGCGACATGTCGCGTGCAAGACCCACATCCCTAGCTCAAAGATCAAGGTCATACTTAGAGTTTGACGGTAATGGATTCCTCTATATATGCATATATGCACAAATTCGTGTCCGGACTGTAACTTTGTCATGCATTGGATTTTAAAATAACTTGGCACAAATGTCTAGCACACCAAGACGATGTGTGGCGTGCAAGACCCACGTCCCTAGCTCAAAGGTCAAGGTCATACTTAGAGTTTGAAGGTAATGGATTCCTCTATATATACATATCTGCACACATTCGTGTCCGGACTGTAACTTTGTCATGCATTGAAGGATTTTAAAATAACTTGGCACAAATGTCTAGCACATCAAGATGACGTGTCGCGTGCAAGACCCACATCCCTAGCTCAAAGGTCAAGGTCATACTTAGAGTTTGAAGGTAATGGATTCCTCAATATATGCATACATTCGTGTCCGGCCTGTAACTTTGTCATGCATTGAAGGATTTTAAATTAATTTGGCACAAATGTCTAGCACATCAAGACGACGTGTCGCGTGCAAGACCCACGTCCCTAGCTTAAAGGTCAAAGTCACACTTGGAGCTTGAAGGTAATGGATTCCTCTATATATGCATACATTTGTGTCAGGATGGTAATTTTTTAATGCATTAATTGATTTAAAATAACTTGGCACAAATGTTCAGCACATCAAGACAAATGTGTTGTCTGCATGAACCGTGTCCATGAAATTAATGGAATACTGTATGCATGGTTACTCTGTCATGCATGGAAGGATTTTAAAATTACATAGCACATTTATTAAGCATATGGAGAGGACACAGACTGTGGGGCAATTCTTTCGGTGGCATTCGTCACTTGTGAGGGACAGCTCTTGTCTAATTGATGATTGTCCGTCGTCCGTCAACATTTTGATTCAAATGACATTCCCTTCAGGAATGTTCCTTGCATGAAGCTCTACCAAATTTGTTCAACGAATTCTATTCCACGCAGAACTCTGGTTGCTATGGCAATAAATAGGAAAAACTTTTAAAATCTTCTTCTCTGAAACCACAAGGCCTCGAGCTTAGACATTTGGCATGTAGCATTGCCTAGTAGACCTCTTCAAAGTTTTTTTTTTCAAATTATGCCCCTGGGGTCAAAATTGACTTTGCCGGGGGTCACTTGTTTTACAAAGACGTATATAGGAAAACCTATTTGGTATATAACATTATCTAGTGATCTTCCACCAGGCAAGTGGACTTGTACCAAGGTGAGCGATATAGGGCCGTCTTGGTCCTCTTGTTTACCAAAATCTGAGATCGAGCAGCTTTAACCTTAAGGTTTCGGCTATACATTCCAGACATTATCGGTAAGATCAGCGTTTTATAATATATTGTATTAAATAATCTTTGTAAATTTGTTGTTGTACAATTAATGGGTGGATAGCGTTGTATTACAGAAGACTATATTGTGATTACTTGTGCTAAAATGACGCATATTCCAATATATGTTCTTAAAAATTGTATTAAATTTATAATTATACGTTCATTGAAAACATTGTATTTTGGAGAAGATAATCTGCTAGATGTAGGGAGTGCCCCTTCAATAAACTTATATGACAATAAAATAAAAGTAACAGAATACCTTGCAAAAAAAACAAACTAAAATAGATATTGTTCTTGACAATAATTCTGTAATTAGTCAAGATAGAGTTATGGTTCTTGTACACTGCGCTTCCTCTTATTGTGCTGGACCATTGTATGAAGTTGTATTGCATTCCAACCAGTAGTTTTAAAGTTATGCTCTGCGTCAAGGAAAAGTAAAAATGAGCAATAACTCTGTAAATACTCAAGATAGAGTTATGGTTCTTGTACAATGCACTTCCTCTCATTGTGCTAGACCATTGTATGAAGTTGTATTGAATTCCAACTGGTAGTTTTCTAGTAATACTCCGAAAACAGGAAAAGTAACAAAGGGCAATTACTCTGTAAATACTCAAGAAAGAGTTATGGTTCCTGTGCACTGCACTTCCTCTCAATGTACTTGACCATTGTATGAAGTTGTATTGAATTCCAACCGGTACTTTTCAAGTTATGCTCTGGACAAAGCAATGTAACAAAGGGCAAAAACTCTGTAATGAGTCAAGAAAGAGTTATGGTTCTTGTGCACTCCACTTCTTATTGTGCTTGATCATTGTATGAAGTTGTTTTGAATTCCAACCAGTAGTTTTCAAGTTATGCTCCGGACAAGGAAAAGTAACAAAAGGCAATAACTCTGTAATGTGTCAAGATGGAGTTATGGTTCTTGTGCACTGCACTTCCTCTCAATGTGCTTGACCATTGTATGAAGTTGTATTGAATTCCAACTACATGTAGTAGTTTTCAAGTTATGCTCCGGACAAGGAAAATGCAACAGACCGCCTGACTGACCGACCGACCACCGGGTGACTCCTATATACCCCCCAAACTTCGTTTCGGGGGTATAAATAAACCTAACGAAATGTATTACAGCTGCTCGCTCTCAGTTACTGTTGAAAAAAACATTTTTCAAATTTTTTTATATTTTTATTCATCAATAAAAAACTAAAGACTAGAATAAAAAAATAAGCAAAGATCTAGGTAGGAATTTGCAGAAATCGATTAAAAAGTCGATTGCACGGCACCGCTACACTATATGTTTATATTGAAATTTCAAAAGCGTTTGGTAGCGTATTTTTCGAAATATAGAGATGTACGCGACTTGAATTTATACTGGAGCCTTTTTGTATCCCCATATGTTCTAAAATAAATTATTTAAATACAGTTCGAAGAAATTAATTTTTTACCAAAATCTATGAGCGAGCAGCTTTAAGTATTGTGAACTTTCTTGTGGGTGATAATCATAAGTTGTGGTCCACTGGTTCGTTGTGTGCGTGCAAGGGATGTCATGTAATGGATTAAGGATAACCTGTGAAATTTCTCAAACTTTTCAGCGATCAGATATTGGTGAAAAAATTATGTTCCCAAAACTATGAAAGTATTTTGTTAAAAACAAATAGTCTAATAAAACGGTCCCAGTATAAATTCATGTCGAGTATATAGCTTCAAAAAATAAAGCGTTAAAAATGCTATTGAAATTTGGATATACCAACATTTGAATTGAATTTAGCAAATTCTACTTAAATATTTACTTTCGTTGTTGAGAATATATCCTTTTGAAGAACTTGATTTTCTTTTAAAAATTGTGAGCGAGCAGCTTTAAAGAGACACTCTCTTACCTGGTAGCAGGTCTATCAAATTAATTATCTTCAAAAGCATACATTTTGTGAATATTGAAAATTACTACTAAACGTTTTAGCTATATGCTCCAGTCATATTCGGTTTAAATATATAATATTTCTGTATCTTAAAATCTTCAATAATCCACGTAAATTACTTTCGCATTATATATTTTAGTATATCATGTCGGAGAAACTGTGAACGTGCACCTTTAAAATCAATTTACTTCACGAGCCATCTGATACAAAATAAACTCAAGTTTTTTATGATTATGTCGTGCGATACTTTGTAATGACGTCAGATAAGCAATGATGTACTTGTTTCAGCAGATTACTACATGCTTGGTGATCAACTCACTTTACGATTTCCCGTACAGCTAAGCTAACAGGACTTAATGAAGGCAAATTGCCCTAAACCTACTTGTAAAGAAAGCAAATGTTATAGCTGCTTCTTCTTATCACTTAAAGCTGCTCGCCCTCAGATTTTGGTAAAAAATAAAGTTCTTCCAACTATATGTAAATAACGTATTTTAGAACATAGTCATATAAAAAGGATCAAGTATAAATTCCTGTCACGTGTATCTCTCAATTTCAAATAATACGCTTTCAAATTCAAAAGCGTTATAAACATATTGTGTAGCGGTGATGTGTAACCGACATTTTCAATCGATTTCTGAAAATTCCTACCTAGATGTTTGCTTATACTTTCATTCTAGTGTTTAATTATACCCCTGAAACGAAGTTCGGGGGGGGGGATGTAGGAGGCACCCGGTGGTTGTTGGTCGGTCAGGCGGTCTGTTGCATTTTCTTTGTCCGGAGCATAACTTGAAAACTACTAGTTGGAATTCAATACAACTTCATACAATGGTCAAGCACATTGAGAGGAAGTGCAGTGCACAAGAACCATAACTCCATCTTGACTCATTACAGAGTTATTGCCCTTTGTTACTTTTCCTTGTCCGGAGCATAACTTGCAAAATTACTGGTTGGAATTCAAAACAACTTCATACAATGATCAAGAACAATAAGATAAATTGCAGTGCACAAGAACCATAACTCTATCTATAGTAATTACAGAGTTATTGCCCTTTGTTACATTTCCTTGTCCGGAACATAACTTTAAAAGTACCGGTTGGAATTCAATACAACTTCATACAATGGTCAAGTACATAGAGAGGAAGTGCAGTGTACAGGGTCAATAACTCTTTCTTGACTCATTACATAGTTATTGCCCTTTGTTACTTTTCCTTGTCCGATGCATAACTTGAAAACTACTGGCTGGAATTCAAACTAACTTCATACAATGATCAAGCACAATAAGAGGAAGTGGAGTGCACAAAAACCATAACTCCATCTTGACTCATTACAGAGTTTTTGCCCTTTGTTACATTTTCTTGTCCGGAGCATAACTTGAAAACTACCGGTTGGAATTCAATACAACTTCATTTACACTGTCCTGTGACTTTGGAACATGGTGGAGGTAAGAGTGAGGTTGGGTGCGCACCATAAACCGGTTTAAGCTCCCCAGTGGTGTTTTTGCCACTGACCGTTCCAAGGCGGTGCCCCACTGTGTTCCGTTAATTGTTCGTTTTGTCCTCGTGTGTTTGCTTTGTATGCTTGTGTGTGTTGGTAGTGTATGTTTGTGTGTGTACATGATTGTGTGTGTGTGTTGTGTGTGTGTGTGTGTGCGTGTGTGTGTGTGTTGGTGGTGTGCACTTCTGGGTGCTGAGGGGCTCGTTTTAGGGAGCCTGCGTTTTTGGTACGTGGCATTCCCTGTTTGATATTATTTTTGTTTTCATACAATGGTCAAGTACATTGAGAGGAAGTGCAGTGCACAGGAACCATAACTCTTTCTTGACTCATTACAGAGTTATTGCCCTTTGTTACTTTTCCTTGTCCGGTACATTACTAGAAAACTACCGGTTGGAATTCAATACAACTTCATACAATGGTCTAGCACAATAAGAGAAAGTGCAGTGTACAAGAACCATAACTCTATCTCGAGTATTTACAGAGTTATTGCCCATTTTTACTTTTCCTTGTCGCAGAGCATAACTTTTAAACTACTGGTTGGAATTCAATACAACTTCATACAATGGTCCAGCACAATAAGAGGAAGTGCAGTGTACAAGAACCATAACTCTATCTCGACTAATTACAGAGTTATTGCCAAGAACAATATCTCTATTTAATTTTTTTTTGCAAGGTATTCTGTTACTACGAATTCCTCAGTTTATAATTCCTCAGTTTATAAAGCAGTCTTTCGGTGGCATTAATCACATTTAGTGATTTTGGTAAAAAAATAAAGTACTTCAAACTGTAAGTAAAAAACGTATTTTAGAACATATAGTCATATAAAAAGGCTTCAGTATAAATATCTCTAAATTTCAAAAAATACGTTACCAAATTCAAAAGCGTTGCAAACGCTTTTGAAATTTCAATATAAACATATAGTGCAGCGGTGCCGTGCAACCGACATATTCAATCGATTTCTGCAAATTCCTACCTAGATTTTTGCTTATAATTTGATTCTAGTCTTTAGTTTTATATTTATGTATAATTATGTCAATTTTTAAAAAGAATATTTTTTTCAACGGTAACCGAGACGAGCAGCTAAAGGTGGTCAATTACTTTTAAGCAACATTTTATGACAATTTTTACTTTTTGTTTATTCTGTTAGAGATTAATTTAATGAACAAAAAGACCCATTACATTGAGTTAGATCCCTATCAGAAATTTACATTTTATTAACTTTTATGAAATTTTGTTATTACTCCCCTTTAATATGAAAGTATTTAAAACGTTGAGTATTTCTTTTTTATTTCAATATAATTTCTACTTTTACATTTGAATTGGATAGATTTACCAATATCTTAACATTCTGAACTAAAATGCAAGTTTAAAACCTAAGTGTAGCTTCTGAATTGATTTATTTCCAACCTATCTTGGGTGCGCACCCAAGATAGGTAAAGGGAGGTAATAATATCTTTTCAAACTTGAATTTCTAATGAATTCCATCTAAATATATAATATTTAATGCAAATATTTCACAAATATAATATAATAGGTCTTATATTTATATCTTTCTGCAGGCAAAGTATGTGTATCAAATTTTTACTTATGATAAAAAAACTCTATCTTGGTTGGGCAACCAGGATAGGGAAATCAAATTTTAAAAATACCTCCAGTGAAAATCTTACTTGAATTAAGCGCTAAGTGAACATAAATAAGTGTAAATGATCAGATGTTAAAGTTTCAAACAAATCTATTACATGGCCAAATTCCAATTATAAACCTTTAAGCTGCTTTTTCAGTTTCCGGTGATAAAAAGTACAATTTTCAAAAATGATAAACTAAAACATAAAATTCATAAGTAATAGCTAAAATAAAATATGTAGGTAGCAAATTTGTAAAAATCCATTTAAAATATATATAGTTTAGTTTACCGGCACCGTTACGCTATACAGTCGACTCTCGTTATCTCGATTTTTTGGGACCGAAGAAAATAAGTCGAGATAACGAAAAATAGAGATAACCGAAGTTGAATCAAATATAAAATATGCTCGCGTTTGTAACGCAATATGATGTGGTAGCATATTATTTTTTACAGGAATTTATACTGAACAATTTTCGTTTTACTATTCGTTCTTAAATATGTAATTTTCAGAGATTTATACGAACATCAAAATATGAATGCGAGCAGCTTCAACGTTTTCTAATAAGTAATCAGCGAAAATTCACAAATCCACTAGCATTGTGTCTTCTCTTAGTAAATAGAAGATAAAAGCACTAACCAAAGACAACAACAGAAGTAATATTATATTTCTCTTCGGGCGTTGACGTTCGGCTTTCAAAGATTACACTACATTAAGTTTATTCTGCCTACATGAACTATGGAACTTTTAAGGATATAATCTACTTTTGAGAAAACCTTAATTGGGCCTAACTGAACCCCAGAGGAAATTATCTTACGAGTTTTAGAGCGCATTTGACGTCAGCAATTAACGTTTTCGTGTTATTTAGCGCTATTTTCTGAGAAGAAATCCGAGTTCAGACAAGCTACAGTAAAGGTTAATCACATTTGAATATATGTAAGTAGACAGAAGCCATTCTTCATTGAGAATTTGTAAAATAGGCTATCGTCCGTATGAAATTAATATTAAGCTGCTCGCTCTCAGTTCCAGGTGAAAAAACAATCTCCAAAATGATATATTCAAGCATAAAATGTAAAAGTTAATGCTTGAACGATTGTTCAAATCATGACCCCCGGGTCAAAATTGATCCTGCCTGGGAATATCTTGATTTTACACAGGCTTATATGAACCATTCAATTATCTATGTAGAGTTGTTGTTGTGCACTTAAAGCTGCTCGCTCTCAGATTTTGGTAAAAAATAAAAGTTCTCCGATCTGTATGTAAATAACGTATTGTAGAATATATGGTCATATAAAAAGGTTCCAGTATTAATTCATGTGGCGTTTATCTCTTAATTTAAAGAAATACGCTACCAAATTCAAAAGCGTTGCAAACGCTTTTGAAATTTCAATATGAACATGCCGTGTAACCATTCATTTCTATCGAATTTTGCAAATTCCTACCTAGATTTTTGCTTATTTTTTCATTCAAGCCTTTAGTTTTATATTTCTGAAAAAGAATGTGAATTGTTTTGAAAAATATTTTTTTCAACGGTAACTGAAAGCGAGCAGCTTTAATGAGTGGATGCGATTTATTACAGAACGCCTCTATATTGATTAATTGTGGTAAAATGAGGCATTTTTCGCCATAACTTAAATACAATCAAACCCCCCCCCAAAAAAAAAATTTTTAAAAAAAAAAAAAAAAAAAAAAAAAAAAAAAAAAAAAAAAAAAAAAAAAAAAAAAAAAAAAAAAAAAAAAAAAAAAAAAAAAAAAAAAAAAAAAAAAGGGGAGAGGGGGGAGGGGAAAAAAATATAAAAAAAAAAAAAAAAAAAAAAAAGAGGGGGGGTTTTGGGGGTTGGGGGGTGGGGAGAGGGAGGGGGGGGGGGGGGGGGGGGGGGGGGGAAAAAATAAAAAAAAAAAAAAAAAAAAAAAAAATTAAAGACAAATACATTTGCTTAACATAGGTTCTTCTTTGAAATTGTATTTAATAAACAACCTCAAAAACATAAATAATAGAATCTTCGGAAGTATCATTACTTGTCTTAAGTTTCATCTATGCATTCCAGTCACTATCGATAAAATCAGCGGTTTCAAATATACCGCAGTACCGTAAACCATTCAATTGTCGTTTTACAATTTAAAGCTGCTCGTTTTCATTTACCGTTCAAAAAATTATTTTTCAAAACAATTCACATTCTTATTCAGAAATATAAAACTTAAGGCTTGAATGAAAAAATACGCAAAATTCTAGGTAGGAATTTGCAAAATTCGATAGAAATGAATGGTTACACGGCATGTTCATATTGAAATTTCAAAAGCGTTTGCAACGCTTTTGAATTTGGTAGCGTATTTCTTTAAATTAAGAGATAAACGCGACATGAATTTATATTGGAACCTTTTTATATGACCATATATTCTACAATACGTTATTTACATACAGATCGGAGAACTTTTATTTTTTACCAAAATCTGAGAGCGAGCAGCTTTAAAGGTTTTATTTTTGCTTTAAAGCTGCTCGCTCTCAGATTTTGGTAAAAAAAATAAAATTCTTGAAACTGTATGTAAATTACGAAAGCCGAGAAGGGTCAAATAAAAAACAAAAAAAAGAGGAAATAAACGCGTACGTACGAGAATAAAACGCGTACGTACGAGAATAAAACGCGTACGTACGAGAAATAAACGCGTACGTACGAGAATAAAACGCGTACGTACGAGAATAAAACGCGTACGTACGAGAATTAAACGCGTACGTACGAGAATAAAACGCGTCGATAAAACGCGTACGTACGAGAATTAAACGCGTACGTACGAGAAATAAACGCGTACGTACGAGAATAAAACGCGTACGTACGAGAATAAAACGCGTACGTACGAGAATTAAACGCGTACGTACGAGAATTAAACGATATATATTCAGTGTGCTTTGTAGGTATGGCCACACCGGGTAAAGGATATGTGAAAGTTACAAAAACGATTTTTAAACTCACAGTTTACAGTTTTAAGGTGTATTTCGCGAGTTTTTACACATATTTCCACTGTACAGTATATAGAAGCTCTATGATACTGCTCATTATTTGAAAAAAAGTTCCTGTTTCAAAGTGTCATTAAAGGTATCTTCCTTAAAGTCCCAGGACCACAATTACAAGTAACTCTTATTTTACGAAGAAAGATGTCTTACCGGCGGTAATGACATTTATTTATACCGAAAACATTCCTAACTTAAATGTTTAAATCGATGTATATGTTCGAATTATAGAGCAGTACTTTTTTCCATGATATTGTAAAAAATAAAGACTTTCTGGCAACTCTTTTTCGTGAAGAAACGATTTGAATACAAAAGGCATGAATATGTCAACATTGTTTTAGAGTGAACATGGTTATATCATTATCCTATCAGTATATTTATTTTACAATATCAGTAAATTCAAAGAGATTCTGGGACTTTAACCACTTATTTTTTAAAAGTGTGTGCCTATGTGTCTATGTCCAGTTATTGTACTGATGAGCTGAGACGTTAAACCACTGCTAAATTCAGTTTATTAAATCATGAACACTTGAAACCACCATGGAAAAGCTTATGACCTTGGGTTTATTAGTTCTTGATTCGAGTTCATGAACTAGTTAGGAATGATACAGTTCTTTTAAAATACCGGTATCGAATGTTTCAATATTGGTCAATATTTGTCTGTGTAGTAATCAATACATGTACATGTATTTTTCCTTTTTATTTTTCTCGCCAGTGTGGAGTTGCGAAGGTATTTTTCACCTTCCGTGTATTCATTCAAGTGGTTTCGAACGTTAGCACTATCTATTGCTTAAAGTGACTATCAGAGAGAACAACTTTTATCACTTGTTCATACTCTTAGAAAATAGAATAGTGAAAAATATGAACCTGCATTGTTGTTGTTGGAGTTTAAAGCCCGTTTCAACCGTATTTTGGTTATTTTTACAGGCGGGCAGTTTACCTAGCCATCGTTCGTAGGAAGATGCAGTACTAGAGCCCTGCTGCCAACTTTCTCTCAAAGAGACATAGTCGGTAGCGGGACTCGAACCCATGACCCTAAATCTATGAGAAGTTACAATGGTTTCAAGTCAGTGGCTTTAAACATCGGCCACGGAAGCCCTTGACTTAGAGAAAATTGGCAATTTTTAACTTGTGTTACCAACTAGAGCTATCACTGAACATGATGAAATTACCACCATAAACGCACCTTGTCACAAGAAATGGCATTTCTCATTACCATAACCTCAACAACTATGTGATTAACCAAGATAGCCGAGAAACACATTATGCTCATCATCTTGAAAATGCTTCAACGGCCTTGAGGGATATAATACCATGACCTTATGTAGCACAATTAGAACATACATTATTATGTGTTGCATGTCATATCAATAATCTGAACATTTGACTCAGATTTGAAGGGTTATAGTATTTTGACATTTGACTCTGAAATGTGACCTTGACTTCTCCTTGGTGTGTCTCTTTCATATGTAAGTGATTTTATTCTCGTACGTACGCGTTTAATTCTCGTACATACGCGTTTTTATTCTCGTACGTACGCTTTTATTTCTCGTACGTACGCGTTAACTCGTACGTACGCGTTTAATTCTCGTCGTACGCGTTTTATCTCGTACGTACGCGTTTATCTCGTAGACGCGTTATTCTCGTACGTACGCGTTTAGTTCTCGTACGTACGCGTTTAATTCTCGTACGTACGCGTTTAGTTCTCGTACGTACGCGTTTTATTCTCGTACGTACGCGTTTATTTCTCGTACGTACGCGTTTAATTCTCGTACGTACGCGTTTAATTCTCGTACGTACGCGTTTATTTCCTCTTTTTTTGTTTTTTATTTGACCCTTCTCGGCTTTCGTAGTAAATAACGTATCTTAGAACATAAAGTCATACAAAAAGGTTCCAGTATAAATTCCTGTCAGGTATATCTTTAAATTTCAAATAATACGCTACCAAATTCAAAAGCGTTGCAAACGGTTTTGAAATTCCAATATAAACATATAGTGTAGCGGTGCCGTATAACCGACATTTTCAATCGATTTCTGCAAATTCCTACCTAGATTTTTGCAAATACTTTCATTCTAGACTTTAGTTTTATATTTATGTATAAGTATGACAATTTTTAAAACAAATATTTTTTTCAACGGTAACTGAGAGCGAGCAGCTTTAAATGACCACTGTGAAACATAACTGAAATGTTACATATTTTTAAAGGATTTGATGCAAAGATGCTACAGAGCAAGTTTGGTTAAAATCTGACCGTAAATTTAGAGAAAGGCTTTAACTTAAGGTAGTAGACTCCTAATGGGCACCGATTCAAATCAGTATATTCTTAATCTGTATCATTTCCAGGATTTAAAAACAAATTTTAAAAGAAATTTACCGTGAAAAAACTAGGTTATAGGAATTTGAATAACCTATCCCCGTTTTGGAATTATGTATAAAATGACATCACATGAGGGATAAGAAAATACATTTATTTCATTTATTATTCAATAATTTGGTACAGATTTGGTATCAGAGTAACAAGAACTATATTTTCTTTCAGAAATTATACTCCATTTACTATATTATATAGTATTACAATTTTCATGTACTTTTTTGGCCATGTTCAATTTTGAACATCAAAGTTTTTAAGAAAAATCAACATTTTCTAGAAATGGGGCATGACGTTTTATATATTTATAATTAACTTTACCATTTTGGGAACAGCATGCCAAAATTCACAATGTTTTACCGTCTCTATTTCAAATAATTAGAGTTTAAAAATCTCCATCGGCGATTTTAGACGTATCTGCAAGTAATAAAATCTTCAAATAAGCAAAGACTTATGTGTATATTTAATTTCTTTTTAGTCTAAAAACAATATAAACATATGAAGAAAAATGCAAAATAATGAAAACAAAGTAGAAAAATTAAAAAAATAAAATTTTGTTTCCGGCTGCATTCGAACCTACGCCCCCCAAAACGTCAAAAGATCTTCAGTTCAATGCTTAACAACCTAGGCTTGAGCATGAAAATTGAAGAGTTTTATTAGGAGTCTACTACCTGACGGGCACTCCATTCCATACATCAAGCAGATTATATAACCGTATAGTATAGTATTGCCGTTTAACCAAAACCACCAACATTTCACATATTTATGCTTGCGTTGTTGATTCTAGCCAATACTTTTTACATTTAATGTTTAATTCTATCGTTTTGAGAATTTTTTTTTCACCGTAAACTTTGAGCGAGCAATTTATCTCCGTGACATACTACTGGTTGTCGGATCAGCGTATCGTTACAGACATTTTATGAGAGTTCCATAATCATTATTTTCTCTGTCTACGAAGAACGAAATTTATAAGCGAATTCATTGAATTAAAGGGACATGTATGCTATTACGGATGTCAAACTTAATAACCTCCAAAGAATAAATAAAAGAATCTTTGGAAGTATTGTAACTTAACCTCAAAGTTTCAGCGATGCATTCCAATTCATTATTATTCGGTTTAATTAAAAGAAACTGCAGTACCGTAAACCATTCAATAATCTATGTAGAGTTTTTCTTTTATTTTCGTGCGCAAAAGGGTAACACCATCCACTGGTTTAATGGGCGGGGAGGGGGGGGGGGGGGGGGGTCGGAGAACCTTACCATCCACTGGTTTAATGGGTGGGGGGTGGGGGGCGGGGGTGGGGGGTCGGAGAACCTTCCCCAATCTATGTAGAGTTGTTGTTGTACATTAAACGGGTGGATGTGATTTATTACAAAAAGCCTCTATATTTATTAATTGTGGTAAAATAAGGCATTTTTGGCCATAGGCTCTTCTTTGTACTGATTTATCAATTTACGTTCATTGAACACATAATCTATGTTCCGAGAATATAATCTGCTAGATGTAGGGAGTTCCTTTTTAACATCCCCTGGAAAAAGGATAAGTTAAACATATTCAGAAAGAAATACAATTTAAAATCCCTGTGGGACTCATTTTTGACAGCAGTAATTGTATCTTAGGGAATACGTTATCTTTTCTAATTCACTAAAAATTGAAAGAAGAAAAGTGAATTGTTTAAGCTCCCCAGTGGTGTTTTTGCCACTGACCGTTCCAAGGCGGTGCCCCACTGTGTTCCTTTAATTGTTCGTTTTGGGGAGGCTGCGTTTTTGGTACGTGGCATTCCCTGTTTGATACTATTTTTGTTTTTTTGTCCTCGTGTGTTTGCTTTGTATGCTAGTGTGTGTTGGTAGTGTATATGTGTGTGTGTACATGATTGTGTGTGTGTGTCGTGCGTGTGTGTGTGTGTGTGTTGGTGGTGTGCACTTCTGGGTGCTGTGGGGCTCGTTTTGGGGAGGCTGCGTTTTTGGTACGTGGCATTCCCTGTTTGATATTATTTTTGTTTTTTTGAATTAAAACAGGCCAATATTCAGGGGCCTTTTCTATAACCGAGAGCATCTTCAGTATAAAGTTATAAGTTATTAGGGTGTTGCTCGTTCTTGACAACCACGTTCAAAGAAACTATTTTTTACAGTATTATATTGAGTTTATAAGAAACATTTATGAGGATCATAATTTTAGTATAACACATATATTGTTTAATCTGACTAAAAACATGCAGGCTATATTTTGTCATAGAAGCTTGCAACAGTTTTCATTCAAATACTCCCTACCGCGCTTGGCTTAAAGGGACATACCCTATAACTGATGTTGAAGAACTAAATAATCTCGAAAATTTAAAAATAGATACTTTGGAAGTAATATAACTTAACCTAAAAGTTTCAGCTATATATTCCAGTCATTATCGTTAAAATCAGCGGTTTAAAGCATACTGCACTACCGTAAACGATTCAATAGTCTTTGTAGAGTTGTTGTTGTACAATAAAAGGGTGGAGGCGATTTATTACAACAAGAGGGCCAAGATGGCCCTATATCGCTCACCTTCGTACAAGTTTACTTGCCTGGTGGAAAATCACTAGATAATGTTATATACCAAATAAGTTTTCTTATATACGCCTTTGTAAAACAAATGACCCCCCCCGGGCAAGGTCAATTTTGACCCCAGGGGCATAATTTGAACAAACTTTGAAGAGGTCTACTAGCCAATGCTACATGCCAAATATCTAAGATCTAGGCCTTGTGGTTTCAGAGAAAAAGATTTTTAAAGTTTTTGCTATATAAACCTATGTAAAACTAAGTGACCCCCGGTGCGAGGTCAATTTTGGCCCGTGGGTCATAATTTGAACAATCTTGGTAGAGGTCCACTAGCCAATGCTACATGCCAAATATCTAAGCTCTAGGCCTTGTGGTTTCAAAGAAGAAGATTTTAAAAATGTTTTCCTATATATTCCTATGCAAAACTAAGTGACCACCCGTGCGGGGTCAATTTTGATCCAAGGGTCATAATTTGAACAATATTGGTAGAAGTCCACTAGCCAATGCTACATGCCAAATATCTAAGCTCTAAGCCTTGTGGTTTCAGAGAAGATTTTTAAAGTTTTTCCTATATATTCCTATGCAAAACTAAGTGACCATCCCTACGGGGTCAATTTTGACCCAGGGGTCATAATTTGAACAATCTTGGTAGAGGTCCACTAGCAAATGCTGCATGCCAAATATCTAAGCTCTAGGCCTTGTGGTTTCAGAGAAGAAGATTTTAAAAATGTTTTCCTATATATTCCTATGCAAAACTAAGTGACCACCCCGCGGGGTCAATTTTGACCCGGGGGTCATAATTTGAACAATATTGGTAGAAGTCCACTAGCCAATGCTACATGCCAAATATCTAAGCTCTAAGCCTTGTGGTTTCAGAGAAGAAGATTTTTAAAGTTTTTCCTACATAAGCCTATGTAAAACTAAGTGACCCCCTGTGCGGGGTCAATTTTGATCCAGGGGTAATAATTTGAACAATCTTGGTAGAGGTCCACTAGCCAATGCTACATGCCAAATATCTAAGCTCTAGGCCTTGTGGTTTCAGAGAAGAAGATTTTTAAAGTTTTTCCTATATATTCCTATGCAAAACTAAGTGACCATCCCTACGGGGTCAATTTTGACCCAGGGGTCATAATTTGAACAATCTTGGTAGAGGTCCACTAGCAAATGCTACATGCCAAATATCTAAGCTCTAGGCCTTGTGGTTTCAGAGAAGAAGATTTTTAAAATTTTTTCCTATATATTCCTATGCAAAACTAAGTGACCACCTCGCGGGGTCAATTTTGACCCGGGGGTCATAATTTGAACAATCTTGGTAGAGGTTCACTAGACAATACTACATGCCAAATATCTTAGCTCTAGGCCTTGTGGTTTCAGAGAAGAAGATTTTTAAAGTTTTTCCTATATATGCCTATGCAAAAACTAAGGGCCCACCCGCGCGAGGTCAATTTTGACCCGGGGGTCATAATTTGAACAATCTTGGTAGAGGTCCACTAGACAATGCTACATGCCAAATATCTAAGCTCTAGGCCTTGTGGTTTCAGAGAAGAAGATTTTTAAAGTTTTTCCTATTTGTTGCCATAGCAACCAGAGTTCTGCATGGAATGGAATTCTTTGAACAATTTTGGTAGAGCTTCATGCAAGGAACATTCCTGCATAGTTTTATCAACATTGGCCTAGAGGTTTCAGAGGAGATGTCATTTGAATCAAAATGTTGACAGACGACGGCCGACGGCCGACGGACAATCATCGATCAGAAAAGCTCACCCTGGCGTAGCCAGGTGAGCTAAAAAGCCTCTATATTGATTGATTGTGGTAAAATGAGGCATTTTTCGCCATAGGTTCTTCTTTGAAATTGTACTATATCATTTTACGTTCGTTGAACACTTCAAGCTGCTCGCTCTCAGATTTTGGTAAAATATACAAATTCTCCGAACTCTATGTAAATAACGTATTGTAGAATATATGGTCATATAAAAAGGTCCCAGTATATATTCATGTCACGTTTATCTCTTAATTTAAAGAAATACGCTACCAAACGCTTTTGAAATTTCAATATGAACATATAGTGTAGCGGTGCCGTGTAACCAACCTTTTTTATCGAATTTTGCAAATTCCTACCTAGATTTTTGCTTATTTTTTCATTCAAGCCTTTAGTTTTATATTTCTGAATAAGAATGTGAATTGTTTTGAAAAATAATTTTTTCAACGGTAACTGAGAGCGAACAGCTTTAATCTATGTTTCGAGAATATAATCTGCTAGATGTAGGGAGCGCCCCTTAAACGGATAGTGTCCATCGATGTTAAAATCTCACATGAAGTCTCGCTGTCTGCGACAAAAAGGTTCAACTTGCATAGGAAAATACGAGAGTTGCCATTCCATGTGTACAGAGGTCAGTCGTTTCGCTATATGTTTATACTAGAATTTCAAAAGCATCTGAAATGCTTTATCATTTGGTAGCGTATGATTTCAAATCTACAGATATAATTTACTGGAATGTATACTGAAACCTTTTTATATGACTGTAGGCTCTGAAATATGTTATTGTATACAGTTTGAAGAACATTATTTTTTTAACCAAAACCTGAGAGCGAGCAGCTAAAAGTGCTGTGTAATCACTAGACCACGGAGGCGGATCTGGTCGGACATCATTATGAAAATAATGACCTGTATTATATGTTTTATGATGTTAGCAAATGTGCCTTACGGAAACATAATGCACCACCACTTAAATTTTAGGTTTCATGAAAATTTCGTGAAATAATAGTAGAGTATGTGGTGTCACGTATTCCTGAAGGATGTCTCATAAACAAAGCTGGTCATATACAATTTAAAAGCATTGTATTTCACTTCCTCAAAAAGCCTCAAGCAAAACTTATGTTTCTGAAAAAATATGTAACAACACCAACATGGTGCGTTTTCAATGAACTGCAGGTCTGTGATTAAAATAAACGGATATAAACCAAAAGCAGGTACTGTTAGCGAAGTATCACTCATTGTCTGCAACAAAAATCCTCTCGTGCCCAATTTTGCAGAGGACACCTTGTTGTCAGCACTTTCAGTGCTTTGATTTAAAAATGTTACAGTACCGTAGAGCAGTCAATGATATGTGTACTGTTGTACAATTATTGGGCGGACAGCGACTTATTACAGAGTGCCGAGGCATTTTTCGATAATGTTCTACGTATCATTTTAGAGTATGTTTTTTCAAATATTGAGATAGACGTGACAGGAATTTATACTGGAGCCTTTTTAAATGACTATATGTTCTAAAATATGCTATTTACATAGTTTGAAGAACATTATTGTTTTCCCTAAAATCTGAGAGCGAACTGCATCAACAACTTATTTATGCCTTGAGAATATAATGTGTTACATGTAGGGAATGTCCCTCATTTATTTAGTGAAATACAAACACATCATTAGAAGGGAAATAAACGTAATCGGACACTAATGGAAAACTCATATTTACTCCCACTAATAGATCAGACTCCATAATTGTATAAAAACATTACCAGCCATCACTAAATAAATGCTGATAAACATCACAATGTCATACGATTTATTAACTTATAATAAGAAACACTAATATGAACATATGTACACGTGTCCAAATTTCTCATAAGCAATGACGCTGACCACATATAAACATGGCACTCCCTATACCTAGCAGATTGTATTCTCGAAACACAGATTATGTGTTCAATGAACGTAAAATGATAAATAAATACAATTTCAAAGAAAATCCTATGCAAAAAAATCCACTTATTATCATGTACTTTTCGGAAGTTTTTTTCGGCATGTTTAATATTCACTGCTTCTAGGCATCTGATGTCAGAAGAACTTTACAGAATCGGTTATTTATTCTCATTTCTTGCAAATCAAAAACCATTATAAAATACGAGTTCACTTTTAGGATTAAACTACCCTAGTAATGGTCAGTTCTGGCAGTAGTCTTAAATACGTAAGGGTAATTGACCACAATGAATCCTTACAAACTCGTATTTAACCACTTGGGGCTTGAGCCTTTTTTATGCTTCTCAAGTCATTAATCATTTTGGCTGGGAAGCCATCGGAAGACAAGAGTACGAAGAAACAAGAGGGCCATGATGGCCCTGTATCGCTCACCTGTCTACCATTGGCAAAAATAAAAAGGTTATTAATAGCAGAAAGGATCAATTTTTACCTTTGGCTCATGATATCCTCTTAATAAGCCTATGTAAAATCAAAAGACCCCCCCCAGGCAGGGTTAATTTTGACCCTGAGGTCAGGATTTGAACAATCTTGGTAGAGAGTCAATTATTGCCACATGCTGAATATCTAAGCTCTAGGCCTCATTATTTTGCTGTCTGATCATGATCTGCACTGTTGGCTATTCATTTTTTTGCTGTCTGATCATGATCTGCACTGTAAGCTATTCATTGTATGTTGGCTGGTCATGATCTGCACTGTCAGCTTTTTATTTTTTGCTGTCTGATCATGATCTGCACTGTTTGCTATGCATTATTTAGCTGTCTGATCATGATCTGCACTTTCATAATTTAGCTGTCTGATCATGATCTGCACTTTCATTATTTTGCTGTCTGATCATGATCTGCACTTTCTGACAAATTTCAAGGATATCTGGGCTTAAAATGTAACATCTAGAGTGTTAACAAGGTTTTTCCATATTTGGGCTGTGACCTAGTTTTTGAGCTGTCTGATCATGATCTGCACTTTCATAATTTAGCTGTCTGATCATGATCTGCACTTTCATTATTTTGCTGTCTGATCATGATCTGCACTTTCTGACAAATTTCAAGGATATCTGGGCTGAAAATGTAACATCTAGAGTGTTAACAAGGTTTTTCCATATTTGGGCTGTGACCTAGTTTTTGACCCCAGATGACCCATATTCGAACTTGGGCTAGAAATCAACTTAACAACCTTTCTGACAAATTTCCAGGATATTTGGGCTGAAAATGTTACCTCTAGAGTGTTAACAAGGTTTTTCCATATTTGGGCTGTGTGACCTAGTTTTTGACCCCAGGTGACCCATATTAAAACTTGAGCTAGAAATCATAGAAACAACCTTTCTGACAAATTGCCAGGATATTTGGACTGAAACAGTAGCCTCTAGAGCCTTAACAAGATTTTTCTATTTTTGGGCTCTGTGACCTAGTTTTTGACCCCAGATGACCCATATTCGAACTCGTCCGAGTAATTACTGGGACAAACATCCTGACCAAGTTTCGTGACAACTAAGGAAAAAATGTGACCACTAGAGCGTTAACGAACTAAATGTGGACGGACGACGGACGACGTCCGACGGACATTCATCGATCCTAATAGCTCACCCTGAGCCAGCTCAGGTGAGCTAAAAAGTAACGAAGTTCGTTACCTATCTAAAGGGGCATACCCTATAACTGAAGCCAATCTAAATAACCTCCAAAACATAAATAATATAATCTTTAGAAGTATTATAACTTAACCTAAAAGTTAAGAACCAAAATATAAGCGAAAATCTATTGGCTGAAATCGATTGAAAATGTCGGTTACACGGAACCGTTACACTATATGCTTATATTGGAATTTCAAAAACCGTTTGCAACGCTTTTGAATTTGGTAGCGCATTTTTTGAAATTTTAGAGATATACGTGACAGGCATTTATACTGGAGCCTATTTTATATGATTATATGTTCTGAAATACATTATTTACACTTTATTTTTTTTTTACCAAAATCTGAGAGCGAGCAGCTTTAATATGATCGCCGTCACGGGGAATTTCGTAACAACTGTTTTGTATAGAAATATATATATACAATAATAAAATTGGCATGTTTGCCACAATCTTTAAATGCAAAATCGATGTTTAAATTTGCTAACCACAGTAATTTCTTGCACAGAAACATCTCTGTTATTTCAAAACTCTTGAATATAATTGTCATGGCAACAGTGATTCGAACGGATTCTTTTTTCCTTTTTTTGGCAATCCTTTGTAAAAAGGGCATACTCTGGTAAGAAAACATAGGTTTTTCGCATGACATGATATACATTGAAGAATATATCAAATTTGCCATCAAACATGTATGAGGCATATTTAAAGCGCTTAGCGTATTAAAGGGGCACTCCCTACATCTAGCAGAATATATTCTCGAAACATAAATTGTGTGTTATGAACGTAAAATGATAAATTATTACAATTTCAAAGAAGAACCTATGGCGAAAAATACCCAATTGTACCACAATTAATCAATATAGACGCTTTATGTAATAAATCGCATCCTCTCATTAAAGCTGCTCGCTATCAGATTTTGGTAAAAAAATTAAGTAAATAACATATTTTAGAACATATAGTCATATGAAAAGTATCCAGTATGAATTCGAGTCATGTTTATCTCTTAAATTTCAAATAATACGCTACCAAATTTAAAAGCGTTGCAAACTTGAAATTCCAATATAAACATATAGTGTAGCGGTGCCGTGTAACTGACAGTTTCAATCGATTTCTGCAAATTCCTATCTAGATTTTTCTTATGTTTTGTTTTAGCCTTTTATTTTATATCAATATATAAGAATGTCAGTTTTTGAAAAAAAAAAAACAACTTTTTTCAACAGTAACCGAGAGCGAGCAGCTTTAATTGTACAACAACAACTCTACATAGATTACTGAATGGTTAACGGTACTGCAGTATATTCAAAACTGCTGATTTTATCGATAATGATTGAGAATGCATACATGAAACTTTGAGGTTAAGTTGTAATACTTCTAAAAATAATATTATTTATGTATTTTAGGTTATTAGTTGGTCATTAGTTATAGGGTATGTCCCTTTAAAAAGGCACTCCCTACAACTAGCAGATGATATTCTCGAAACATAGATTATGTGTTCAAAGAACGTAAAATAATAAATAAATACAATTTCAAAGAAGAACCTACGGCAAAAAAAGCCTCATTTTACCACATTTAATCAATTTAGAAATATTCTTGAAACATAGATTATGTGTTCAAAGAACGTAAAATAATAAATAAATACAATGTCAAAGAACCTACGGCAAAAAAAGCCTCATTTTACCACATTTAATCAATTTAGAGACTTTCTGTAATAAATCACATCCCCCCAAAAGGTGAATTTTGACCTTTGGGCTCATGATTTACTCCATATAAACCTATGTAAAATCAAAAGACCCCCGGGCAGGGTTAATTTTGCACCGGGGGTTGTGATTGGAACTCTTTTGGTACAGGGTTACCAGGTAATGCCACATGCTTAATATCTAAGCTGTAGGCCTTGTGGTTTCAGCAATTTTTTTAACGTTTCCTACATAAGCGTGTATAAAAACAAGTGACCCCTGGGTGGGGTCAATTTTAACCTTGGGGTTATAATTTGAACAATCTTGGCAGAGGTCTACTTTGTTATGCCACATGCTAAATATCTAAGGTCTAGGCCTTGCACTTTCAGAGAAGAAGATTTAAAAGTTTTTCCATCATTAAGCCAATGTAAAAACAAGTGACCGCCGCGCGGGGTCAGTTTTTACCCAGGGCTCATAATTTGAACAATTTTGATAGAGCTCTACTAGGTTATGCCACATGCTAAATATCTAAGCTTTAAGCCTTGTGGTTTCAGAGAAGATTTTTCAAGTTTTTCCTATATATAAACCTATGAAAAAACAAGTGACCACCGGGCAGACCCAATTTTAAACCAGGGGTCATAATTTAACCAATCTTGGTAGAGGTCCACTAGGTTATGCTCTAGGCCTTGCTGTTAAAATTTTTTTCCATTCTGATGCCCTAGCAACCAGAGTTCTGCATGGAATGGAATTATTTGAACAACTATGCAATAGCTTCAGGCAAAGTACATTACCACCAAGTTATATCATCATTGACCTATTAGTTTCAGAGGTGATGTTGTTTAAAGGAAAATGTTAAAGCTGCTCGCTCTCAGTTACCGTTGAAAAAAATATTTTTCAAAAAAATTCAAATTCTTATTCAGAAATATAAAACTAAAGGCTTGAATGAAAAAATAAGCAAACATCTAGGTAGGAATTTGCAAAATACGATAGAAAAGGTTGGTTACACGGCACCGCTACACTATATGTTCACGTAGCGTATTTCTTTAAATTAAGAGATAAACGCGACATGAATTTATACTGGAACCTTTTTATATGACCCTATATTCTACAATACGTTATTTACATACAGTTCGGAGAACTTTAATTTATTTACCAAAATCTGAGAGCGAGCAGTTTTAATGGACGTACGACTTGCGTTGTACGAAGGACAGAATGCGATCCTTGGTAGAGCTGCACTGGGTTACAGTGTTCTTCTCTGAAACCACAAGGCATAGAGCCAAGATATTTGGCATGTAGCATTGACTAGTAAACCTCTACCAAGATTGTTCAAAAAATGCCCCCGGGTCAAAATTGACCCCGCGCGGGTGGTCACTTAGTTTTGTAAAGGCTTATAAAGGAAAACACTTTAAAAATCTTATTATCTGAAACCACAAGGCCTAGAGCTTAGATATTTGGTATGTAGCATTGGCTAGTGGACCTCTACCAAGATTGTTCAAATTATGACCCTGGGGTCAAAATTGACCCCGCGCGGGTGGTAACTTAGTTTTACATAGGCTTATATAGGAAAAACTTTAAAAATCTTCTTCTCTGAAACCACAACGCCTAGATCTTAGATATTTGGCATGTAGTATTGGCTAGTGCACTTCTACCAAGATTGTTCAAATGATGACCCTCTGATCAAAATTGACCCCGCACGGGGGTCACTTAGTTTTACACAGGCTTATATCTTCCTCTCTGAAACCACAAAGCCTAGAGCTTAGATGTTTTGGTTCTTGACCCTCTTCAAAATTAAACCTTCCCGGGAGGGGGGGGGAGCACTTGATTTCACATAGGCTTATATAGGGAAAACTTAAAAAAACACAAGGCCAACAGGCAGATAATAGATATAGGAAATGTTACTTAGCATTGTGTAGTGGACCTCTACAAATTATGTTAAAATCATGACCCCTTTTATCATAGCAAATGGTAGTCAGGTGAGCGATATAGGGCCATCATGGCTCTCTTGTTATCAGTGTTCCAAAGATGAAAAAAGATACTAATACAATGTTTTCAATTGAAAGTAGAAGTATTGTTTATCATTCACGTGTGTTTTAACACCAATGCTGCTAAGTAATGTTCTTGACACCAGTATTGTTATATAAAATTTTGTTATGTTAAATTCTTATGTCCTCTCTTTATATTTGGCAAAATAATAATGTCATTTACATACTTATTAGTTTTGGTTCTTTATAATATTACATTTTTAACAGTATATTTAATACATTTTCTAAAAAAATCCCCTTTTGTGGCACAATGACTAAATATTCCCAAACTGACAGGCCCCCAGACTGAAAAAAAATAACACTGGGTTATACATAAGCTCTAAACCTTGTGGTTTCAGAGAAGATTTTTCAAGTTTTTCCTGTATAAGCCTATGGAACAATCTTGGTAGAGGTCCACTAGGTTATGATACATGCCAAATATCTATGCTGTAGGCCTTCCTGTGCTTGATAACAGAAGACTTCGTGTCAGGTGAGCTAAAAATGACATATTCTTCAAACGCGCCAACTTCCCAGAACGAAATTGCAGAAATCATCCACCATAGATTTGCATCATAAATGCTTCAAGCAATATACTACACAAAAACAAAGCAATCTTGTTAATTCTGCGACGCACCTAGGAAACAAATTTAAGTAATTATCTAGGCACCTCCAGCTCGGCTTACTTTCTATCATATGGTAAAGTACAGACTAATGATGAATCCTTTAATGTGTTTTTTTCCACTGTTTATTTAAATGGATGGCAGCAACGTGTTGACAAATGATGGCAAGTATATTTGTCTTTTTTTTTGTCTCATTTAGGGAACGAGTTCTACACAGATATCTATCAAACTATCGCAAATACTCTAGAATCTTTTTAAAGTGCATTGCAGTGCATTGCAAAAGCCCGCTATTAAATTAAGAAAAAGTAGAAGTTTTAACTAAATTGGGGCGTTATGTAGCTTTGTTTTAAATTTGATCTGCTGCGACTATGGCGAAACAAATTTGTTTGCATTATGCTCATTCTCAAGTTCAGTTGGTGGTATACAGGATTATCTGATTTTATATCTCTTAGGTAAAACATAAATCAGCCGAGTTTCAACATTCAGTGGACTATAGTACTACTTTATGTGTGGGTTTGTCTGCTTTTAGTTAATGTGAAGTTATTATACTGGCAAATATTCTATTATTTATGCTTTTGAAGTTATTTAGTTAACACCGGTCTTAGGGAGTGCCTCTTCGTTATATTAATAAAAAATGTAAAATCTTTAATGGTTCTATTAATTTAAATAATAATATCTCTCGTGAACAGATGTTTGTCTCATGTGAAATTTTAATTCGTCGAAACCAGACCAAAACACTAAATTTTCATGAAGCAGACATAGATGGAACTGACAAATACTGTGATGTTGTTTTTTTTTTAAATTTCAATAAAGAAAAAACTACAATAAATGCATTTCTATTATATAACACGTCAACTGTAATGGCTTTGTATTGTTGTCAATACTATGCGAGCAAGATAAAGTTATATTAGTGTCATGCAAAGGCATGCTTTTAGATTTACTAGATGTACCAAGCACATTTTTATGCAAAACATATGTTTTTCATTTGAATAGCTTTTTGTTTCTAGACCAAGATGCATTCCGACGAAATAATATCTTTGATGAAATTAAATACGGAAGATTATATGTTTGCTTTTACAGCAATGCCTTAACGAGAATTATAATTTCTAACTGCAAACGCACATTCATGTTCATTTTGAGGAACAGCCATAAATTAGGTTATCAAATAACTAATTATTTAACAGCATGCGAGGATACTGGTAATAATAATATTAGTGTAACTAAAGTACGACTCGTCTTTATAATTGGTCACAAACTTAAACATGTGACTGTTTTACACACACTCTAAATGTTGCATGTGTGTAGGTGTCAATTTTCAATTACATAGATCACAGACACGTTCAGCTCATCATCAAAACATCCGAGTGAAACAAATATGCGTAAACATGACTACACAAAAGGAAATGAACTTGTTGAAGGAAAGTTCTGAACACAAAATAATCAATGTATTACAATTTGTTTTTATTTACAAGAGCGTACTACTAGTATGTACTAAAGGACAAAAATTATGTACGGTTCGAAATTGTTTAATAAAATTAAAAAAATTAAACGAGACTTACCTTGGTTAAAGTCGATGTTTAAATTGAATTCTTTGAAGTCAAAGAATGAAATTGAGGGTTAAATGAGATGTGTTGCGCATGCACAGAGCAGTTTTTAAAGTGTATTTTTCATATTATTCAAATTTCTGAAATTTTTCTATTAATTGAAAAAATTTCAAAGTTATACATTGCAGGCTATTAGTGAATTTTTTTCCCCCCAAGTAATACCGTATATCGGTTTTTTTCGCGTGTGTCTAATTTTCGCTTTATTCGCGAGCAGTGAAAATCGCGAACTTTAGAATCAGCGAAATATTAGTACAAAATTTCGCGAAATTGTAAGTTCCGCACGCGTGTTATACATGTATCAAGATTAGCACATTATCTAGCATGAACTGTTTAATTATCATATTAAATAAGGTGTCAGTTGTTTACTTTACTTACCTGAATGCAATATCAGGACAGGTGTTGAATACTAACCTCAAGATAATTGAGCATTAAAACAGCTGAAACCTGTAAAAACTAGCTCCGCGAAAGTGCGGAAGTCATTATCGATGCGCCATAAATACCATTCATACATGATGTATTACTATTTATTGTTTATTTTAGCATACAAATAAAACAACCGGAGCAGTTCGAGATACCGGTTTATAGCACTGTACAAAGTAATTTCCTTCATTTTATAAAACGATGTTATGGTTAATTTCCCCCGTAGTCAAAAAACGCAGAAATCAAAATAAACTTTTTTGTAAATCGCAAAAATTAGAATCGCTAAAATTAAAACAGGACCAAATTCGCGAAATTTGATGTACGCGAAAAAAAAAACCGATATACGGTACATTGCCTGGTGGGTGGGAGGCATTTAAGCCTCAATTTCATTCTTTGACTTCAAAGAATTCAATTTAAACATCGACTTTAAACAAGGTAAGTCTCGTTTAAATTTTTAAATTCTTTTTTCGTCTTAAAGCTGCTCGCTCTCAGTTACCGTTGAAAAAAATATTTTTCAAAAAAGTTCACATTCTAATTCAGAAATATAAAACTAAAGGCTTGAATGAAAAAATAAGCAAACATCTAGGTAGGAATTTGCAAAATTCGATAGAAAAGGTTGGTTACACGGCACCGCTACACTATATGTTCGTATTGAAATTTCAAAAGCGTTTGCAACGCTTTTGAATTTGGTAGCGTATTTCTTTAAATTAAGAGATAAACACGACATGAATTTATACTGGAACCTTTTTATATGACCATATATTCTACAATACGTTATTTACATACAGTTCGGAGAACTTTTATTTTTTACCAAAATCTGAGAGCAAGCAGCTTTAAGAATTTCATTTCGTCTAAAATAAGATTTTAAAGCAATACTATGCAAAAATACTATCCCTTAGCAATGAAATACTCACAGTTATTGGAGTACGCCCTACTGAAATCTATCAACACTAGATTCTATATTTTTTTCATAAAACTTAGAAAATGTTTTAACATTGGACCATCATGCTTTTTGAAGAATGTCCTTTATTGGAACTGCATCGAACTTTGCTTTAGAAGTTGCTGCTGATCTAACACTGTGAGTTCCATATGTTTCTACATCTATGTCTGATCTTTAAATGACAGTTTTTAGCCATCTTGAAATAGTATCCCTTCTTACATGTTTATATGGCTTTACATAACTTATTATTAACAAACTGTCTTTCCCGCCAGTATTATGTCGCACATGTCTTGTGCGAGACAAATATTTTTTCAGAACTGTATATATTCATAACCTATCTGGAGGGTAGGCTTTAAATGTAATAAATGAAGATTTACAATTAGGTCGACTCTGCTTCAACGAATCTGATAACTGGAAAACAAACTCTGACTTTAACTTTCTAACACCAACAACATTAACTAAATGTAAAGTTTGGACGCGTGCTGCTTGTGTTAAGGGCTTCAATGTTAAATCTTTCAACGAAATATGCTTCACAGGTGACAGTTTCCGTAAATAGCACAATTTACATCCCATGTACTGACATAACAAGGTTTAGTCGGTCGTAATACAAATATCCCTTTCATATATCTAATGACCAGAGGGTGACTTCCAGCTTTAAATCCATCGAAGTTTAATCCAAGAGAAGATAATGCACTACTGCTGTATTTATACTATCATATCCTAAACCTTTATTAAATTGCTGCGTTAAAAATTCAATTACATCCTCCACAAGCGGCGAAAATTGAGCAATTTTTCTTTCACTACAGAAACAAAACCACCGCTGGATGAATGTGGTGTACTGTTTTTTAGTCCCAGACTTGCAGGAGGACATAAGGATGAAGGTAGACTTCTCTGAAAGGCCTCGTTTTCTAAACTGTTGCCTGATACTTTGCATGCAATTATTTGAAGTTTGTTCATCAATGGATGCTCTATGTTCCGTGATGGTAATGCCAGCAGTCCTTTCCTCTTGGAAATTATCACTGGTGTGTCAACTAGCATTTCCATCAAACGCACAAACCATGGTTGTGTCGGCCATAATTGGGCTATCACAATGCCTCTGGCTTTCTCCGCTCGAATTTTCTGCAGACACCGTCCCATCAAACTGAAAGGTGGATATATATATATATATATATAATAGATATATATATATATATATCATGTCTTTCAAGTTTACATTAAATGCATCAACATATGTACAACCAGCATCAGGCTTCCTAGAACAATAAACTGGAAGTTGAGCATTGAGTCTCGAGACAAAAAGATTAACATTTGGTGTACCCCATCTAGCACAAATATGCTGAATAAATCTATTTTACGCTCTAGCTGATCATTAAAGTCTGCATGAAATATTTGTCTGAACCAGCAATGTGAGAACATGTTAGCCAAATGTTATGCTCGATGCACCAATTCTAAATGTCTACACTTATCTTGTTACAATCCACAGATTTTATACCCCCATATTGTTTATGTAACTGACTGATGTAGTGTTATCAGAGAAAATTTTTACTTAGCGTATTATTTAAAAAACTACAGATATATATACCTTACAGCAATTTATACTGGAACCTATTTTTATAACTATATGTTCTAAAATGTGTTATTGTCATACATTTTGAAGAACTTAAGTTTTTTACAAAAATCTGAGAGCGAGCAGCTTTAAAGCTGCTCGCTCTCAGATTTTGGTTAAACAATAAAGTTCTTCAAACTGTATGTAAATAAAAGGGCTTCGGTAAAAATTCCTGTCACGTATATCTCTTAATTTCAAAAAATACGCTACCAAATTCAAAAGCGTTGCAAACGCTTTTGAAATTATTTATTATATAAACATATAGTGTAGTGGTGCCGTGCAACCGACATTTTTAATCGATTTCAGCAAATGCCTACCTAGATTTTTGCTTATATTTTGATTCTAGCCTTTAGTTTTGTATTTATGAATAAGTATGTCAATTAAAAAAAAAATTTTTTTTTCAGCGGTAACTGAGAGCGAGCAGCTTTAATATTAAAGATCCATTACTAAGACCAAATCGAATTTTCTTTTAAATTTGAATGTAACGGGCGTCTTCTCAGAAATGAAAATATGGCATTCTGCATCGAATGTGACCATATTGTGTTGACAATTTGAGTTTAACAAAAGAATTAATAAATTATATTTTGCCTTTCAAAAACGAAAGTAGGATTCCAGTTATCAATTATCTTTGAAAGTATCGAAATTTCTCCCAGAAAGAGGCTGTTAAAAGGTTGTACATGAATTAGCATGCTATTTTGAATTATAGTTGAAAGAACTTTACTCCCAATGAAGTTCAATGTATATCTCTAACTGTTTACAATATGCAATAAAGCAAAAGTAGGACAAAGAGACCACCCAGGTCAATATAAGGAAATACAACAACATTCACTCGTTTTTCTGCAGTATTTGAAACAGGGATATACCAGGGTGGGTGATCACGTGACATTTGTTGTGATAGGATTGGGTGGAAATACATGGCGGCCGCCACAAATTTTCAGGTATTATCCTTGTTTTCTTCTTCAGTAGATGTTCAGTGAGCAAACCATATTGCCCATGTCCTAGCCATCAGTTTCCCGCATCCGACGATGTATGATGCGATATTGTAGCTGCTGTAGATTTCATGATTACCCTGCAACAAATTTCGAATCGGTGAAAATTTCGTCCCAAAACGGCGATAGGAAAGGTAGCCAAAATGAGAAAAACTTACTTTGGACGACTTAAAACGATTAACCCTCTAGAACCCAACCCATGTCACAATTGTTGGAAAATTCTGATTGTTTGTTTATATGGAGGCACTGATGAGTCATACTTAAAAACCAAACAATTTTATGTCTACTGTTCTTGGTAAAGATTTTTTTTGATGTTGCACGAGTGCAACAACGGGCTTTTACAGAATATGTTGCACCAGTGCAACATTAGTACTTAAAACTAGTTTAGGACTTAGTTATAATTATCATCACCTAATTAAAGATAATTGACACCTATATGGTTGAAGAAAAATACTTATACGCAGGTAATTTCATATACCAATAAAAGTTTAGCCTCTTTATACATTCATTGACTTCTACCGAGCCTATGCCAGGCAAAATTATGGTTTGCCACCCCATCAACATTAGGGGACCTCAAAGTAAAACCCAACATTGAACTAAAGTCTACTCTAATACGAACGTTAGTCATGGGCAATAGTTGACCGCTATACTTTCCCGGGTCCCAATGTCAAAGGTCAAGGTCACTGACTGGGTTAAAAAGTAGTCCAACTAAGCTTTGATTAACTCGCAAATTCTATAATCTTTCACTGTCAAATTTAAAAAACACTAGTGATAGACATACAATGACACATATTGTTTATGGAGTGACTATGGTCAATGGTTAAGATCAAAAATCATATCAAAGTTGTTTAAATGAGTCAAGGTCACTCAAAATGTGAAAAATTTCGAAATTCTCCAAACCTTGCTATTTAGTCATAGTAGCTAGGATGGGATTTCAAGTAGAAAAGATTTGAAAGTTATTGGAATGTACTACAATAATTCTTAAAATACAATTTAAGGTAGAAATTTAATCAGTTAACTGCGAAAGTAAGGTACTTGTATGATGTGCTTGTAAAAGTTTACTTTTCACAAAGCCCAATGTTGCACAGGTGCAACATGCACATTCTGAAAATGAATCTTCGAAATGTATGCCAGATATAGAGAAATCAATGGAACCAAAGTGAAAAAACAAGCTTTAATTCCATGATTGAACACAGAAATACCAGCTAACTAATTCTTTTCCTCTTAAAAGTACTGTTGAAACAAGTCAAAATTGTTTTCCATTTTCTTGGTACAAAATGGCGGATGTATAACAAGGGAAGTAACTCACATGAAACTTGTGTTTGGAACGACTTGTCTTGTTACACATACATACCAAGTACAACTAAGAATAGTCTTCAAAATGTAAATAAGCCAAATTTGATAGCGGAGTCAACATTTATGATGTGATGTTGCATCTGTGCAACATTGGGCTCTAGAGGGTTAAATTAAATATACGATATAAACATTGCAAATAGTACTCATATAATTAATGATCATTGCCGTACACGTGCCACGAGCGAAAACATCATTCTGCCACTACACAGAAGCAGAACTCTGGTCGATAGGATGGGTAGTTAATTATTTTTGGATAGGATTGGTGATCGAATTTTATTTTTAATCGTCACCTTCATTATATCATTCAAAGTTAAACATGATTTATACATATATATGTCTTTGATAATAATCAAATTGTTCAGATCATATAAATTAATTTTATTGCGCATATACATGAAAAAGAATTTGTAAGAAACACATAATGTTATGCAGTTTTTCAGAGATGGTATTTTCGGGTGTTTGTCCTCACTGCGGAGCGGTCCTTTAATCAAGATGGGGATAAGAAAACATACACAAGCCCATGAACACAAAGCGCCGTATAAACGTTGTGGAATGAGCTTTTGTGAGCGGGAAAAGCTTATTATGCACAGGTAGGTATATAGATATGAATACATGCAAATGTAAAGATGTCGTATAAAAACATATATCTCTTTTTCGAACATCGGTTCAACATAAGGACTTTGCATAAAAGTTCTAACTTTGATCCTTGATCCAATTGAATAGGAATGCAAAACGGTTTCGAAGAATCAAACATATTTGTTGATTCTAATGTAAAACTCAATGTTATTGGTTCTGTTTTGTATATTTTCGGACAATGTATCCTATTATCATCGTTTATTTGTTTTCAGTTAAAGGTGCAGTAAACACGGCGAGGAAAGGTAGAAATGCTGCATCATTTGTGGGAAGAAGTTTTCGTCTGCATAAGAAGTGAAACAGCATGTTTCTTTAATACATGAGCCGGCAAATATGTCAACAACAATTCAAAAGAAAAGACAAACTTGAGGAGCGTACCAGCAAGCATACTGTAAACAAGAGAACTGTTTGCAAAGCATGTGCAAAGGAGTATGCATACTCTAGTGGACTCGCCTGACACAATATTTAAATCACTAATGATACGACCGTGTGTTTGATTAAAGCTTTTGTTTTGTTTCAATCGTGATATGAACCACCCCATGAGAAAACCAACAGCCAGCGTTAGCGACCAGCATGAATCCAGTCTGATCAGGCTCCATACTGTTTGCTTCCAGTCTGCATATTTATAGATTACTTGAATTATTAGTGAACAGTATGGAGCCTGATCAGACTTTATGGATGTGCAGACTGATATGGATCCATGCTGGTCACAAATACACTATGTTGGGTTTCTCGTGGGGCGGCTCTTATATCCTACTCAGGAAGAGTTAATCATGTTATATCACAATACATTGTACATTTCAGCATATGAATGTGATTGTGAAGTAATTCAGCTCTCTGAATATGAAACAAATATACATGTAGATGAAAAGAAAAAACTAAATAAAAGAATATGCGAGCCGCACCGAGAGAAACCCAACATAGTGTATTTGTGACCAGCATGGATCCATATCAGTCTGCACATCCATAAAGTCTGATCAGGCTCCATACTGTTCACTAATAATTCAAGTAATCTATAAATATGCAGACTGGAAGCAAACAGTATGGAGCCTGATCAGACTGGATTCATGCTGGTCGCTAACGCTGGCTGTTGGTTTTCTCATGGGGTGGTTCATATCACGATTGAAACAAAACAAAAGCTTTAATCAAACACACGGTCGTATCATTAGTGATTTAAATATTGTGTCAGGCGAGTCCACTAGAGTATGCATACTCCTTTGCAAACAGTTCTCTTGTTTACAGTATGCTTACTGGTACGCTCCTCAAGTTTGTCTTTTCTTTTGAATTGTTGTTGACATATTTCACATTGGAATTTTGCCGGCTCATGTATTAAAGAAACATGCTGTTTCACTTCTTATGCAGACGAAAACTTCTTCCCACAAATGATGCAGCATTTCTACCTTTCCTCGCCGTGTTTACTGCACCTTTAACTGAAAACAAAAAAAAGATGATAATAGGATACATTGTCCGAAAATATACAAAACAGAACCAATAACATTGAGTTTTACATTAGAATAAAAAAATATGTTTGATTCTTCGAAACCGTTTTGCATTCCTATTCAATTGGATATATGTTTTTATACGACATCTTTACATTTGCATGTATTCATATCTATATAACTACCTGTGCATAATAAGCTTTTCCCGCTCACAAAAGCTCATTCCACAACGTCTATACGGCGCTTTGTGTTCATGGGCTTGTGTATGTTTTCTATATCTCTATCTTGATTTAAGGACCGCTCCGCAGTGAGGACAAACACCCGAAAATACCATCTCTGAAAAAATGCATAACATGTGTTTCTTACAAATTCTTTCACATGTATATGCGCAATAAAATTAATTTATATGATCTGAACAATTTGATTATTATCAAAGACATATATATGTATAAATCATGTTTAACTTTGAATGATATAATGAAGGTTACGATAAAAAATAAAATTTGATCACCAATCCTATCCAAAGATAATTAACTATGCATCCTATCGACCAGATGTTCTGCTTCTGTGTAGTGGCAGAATGATGTTTTCGCTCGTGGCACGTGTACAACAATGATCAGTAATTATATGAGTACTATTTGCAATGTTTATATCGTATATTTAATCGTTCTAAAGTCGTCCAAAGTAAGTTTTTCTCATTTTGGCTACCTTTCCTATCGCCGTTTTGGGACGAAATTTCCACCGATTCGAAATTTGTTGCAGGGTAATCATGAAATCTACAGCAGCTACAATATCGCATCATACATCGTCGGATGCGGGAAAATGATGGCAGGACATGGGCAATATGGTTTGCTCACTGAACATCTACTGAAGAAGAAAACAAGGAAAATACCTGCAAATTTGTGGCGGTCCCATGTATTTCCACCCAACCTACACAACAAAGCCAGATATACTACACGGCTATCGTAAAGTTTTAGAGGTAAGTTTCAAAGCCTGTTACAATTCCAGATTTAATGAACCCTTAACATTTAAAATTATGACTTTTAACCCCTAAGATAGAAAAGGCTACAGAGTTTGCGTGTTACATTGTATATTGACCTGTCGCTCATGATAATTTTTCTTGAGTACTTGAAAAGGCAAATATTTGCAAATTCCTACTTAGATTTTTTCTTCTATTGTTGATTCTAGCCTTTCGTTTTATATTTATGTATTAGTATGTCATTTTTGAAAATTTTATTCAACGGCAACTGAAAGCGAGCAGCTTTTAAGTCTTAAAAATAACCCGTAAAATTAGCAAAACAAAGGGTTCTGTGGTAACTTTAAAACTAAATTTCCAGTTGAGTGACAGTATTCGGGTGGAAAGGGACTGAGCAAATTGTTACAAATGGGCTAATTATACGTAAAATAATTATATAAATGTATTTTCAATAACATACACCGACACTTGTCTTCAGCAACTGTATGTAGTGCAAATAAAGCGATCTTCTATAACAAATCGTTATCTTCTAAAAACTGTCTGTAAATGAAAGGTAAGCGATATTGTGCAATATGTTTTATTATTTCGTCTATATAGCCGATTTCAGATAGTTCAATTTGATTCCAATTACGCAAATAGAACGTGCATGTCTATATTCGGGTCGTTAAATAGTTTTACAGAAAGTGAAATGATAGTCGTTGCTGTTTTAAAGCTGCTCGCTCTAAGATTTTGGTAAAAAATAAAGTTCTTCAAACTGTATGTAAATAACGTATTTTAGAACATATAGTCATATAAAAAGGCTCCAGTATAAATTCATGTCACGTCTATCATTAGATTAAAAAAAATACGCTACTAAATTCGAAGGCGTTTGCTTTTAAATTTTCAATATAATCATATAGTGAAGCGGTGTCGTGTAACCGAATTTTCAATCGATTTCTGTAAATTCCTACCTAGATATTTGCTTACATTTTAATTGTAGCCTTTTTTTACGTTAATTTTTATTTTTATGTATAATTATGTCAATTAAAAATTATTTTTTTACGGTAACTGAGAGCGAGCAGCTTTTAGATAGTTATTGATTTTTTGGTCTACTGAAAAAGGGGAAAATCTCGTTCAGAAACAATCACGGCAGTTCGTTTCTCTATTAGGTCTATAAACATTAATAGTGTTTTTTTCCTACCATCTTAGCCAATTTGTATCAGTCATTTTTTATTTGTTTCAGTTAGAGAAAGGCTTGTAATATGTTTGGCTGCTGTGTTAGGACAATCATTTCCGTAATTGGTGCAACTGTCCCAGGCGATCGTATATCTTCTCAAATAATATAACGCAAATTTAATTCAGTTAGAAGTTTTGCGATTCAAGTTAAACTAGCGTCATTTCATAATCTGTATTCATACATTTGTATCTGTCTCTAAATGATATTTCGTTTGCAAAAGTAGCATTTATTTAGTATTTTCCAGAAATTCGAAATGGTGGATGAAATTACGATTACGAGTACAAATACATTGTGATCTGTTGTGACCATCATTTGTCCATGAAGCATTTTCAATTAGCGGTTCCAAGCAACAGAGGGCTGCTGTTTTCTTGGAATCAATATATCCTGGTTAAACTGGATATATTGTTATAATCTTGGATAAATTTTTACACTAGCCGTTTGGGAACAAAACTAGGTAACTAGGTCAACTACTAGAAAATCGTGTGCACGTTGTAGATGCCTACATTTTGTGAATAATTGCCATGAAAGATGATCATAATAATTGTCTTACTAATCCAAAGTATAGGATTGAAACTCAGTTTCGTTGGATCAAACCCGAAGGTCACTAAGTAAACTAAATGCCCATGTGCAGCATGTCGAGCCCGCCAGCTGTCAAAAGGACTAACTCCTTACCAAGTAGAGTAAGGTCAAAATACACCTATATATTTGATGTAACATGCATGTTGTATCACAGGTCTAATAAAGTGGTCTCGAATTTTCTCTTCGGTCAGTAATAAAAAGTTACTATATAAGCTATTCATAGTTACAACAAAGGGAAGTAACTCTAAAACCAAGGGTAGCTCCTGATGGTGAACATTTTTGCCAAATTACATAAAAATCCCTCCATGCATGAACAAGAAATGTCCCTTATACATATATATTTGAATTTGACCTTTAACCTCTAAGTGTGACCCTGGCCTTAGACCTAGGGACATGGTTCTTGCGCATGGCACTCAATCTCATAGTGGTAAACATTTGTGCCAAGTACATCAAAATCCCTCTATACATGAAGAAATGCTCCGGACAAAGTCATTATTGAATTATTCTTGTATCTGACTTTTGGCCTCTAAATGTGACCTTGATCTTGGAACAAGGGATCTGGTTCTTGCACATGACACTCTATCTTATGATGGTAAACATTCGTACTAAGTTACATCAAAATCCCTCAATGCATGAAATAGATATGCTCCGGACAGTCATTCTTGAATTTGACATTTAACCTCTTAAGTGCCAAGTTATTTAAAGCTGCTCGCTCTCAGATTTTGGTTAAAAATAAAAGTTCTCCGAACTGTATGTAAATAACGTAGAATATATGGTCATATAAAAAGGTTCCAGTATAAATTCATGTCGCGTTTATCTCTTAATTTAAAGAAATACGCTACCAAATTCAAAAGCGTTGCAAACGCTTTTGAAATTTCAATATGAACATATAGTGTAGCGGTGCCGTGTAACCAACCTTTTCTATCGAATTTTGCAAATTCTTACCTAGATTTTTGCTTATTTTTTCATTGAAGCCTTTAGTTTTATATTTATGAATAAGAATGTAAATTATTTTGAAAAATATTTTTTTCAACGGTAACTGAGAGCGAGCAGCTTTAAGAATCCCTTTATCCATGGATAAGTTGCAGCCCGGACAAACTAAATTCGGACGGACGCATGCACATACCCTGAACCGCCATTTGGACAACTTTATCGAGCTTTCGCAAGCGGCTCGACAAAAATGCTTTAGCATGCAATAGAAGGTTCGTTTAGCACCCAGAAACGTTTGAAATGTTTGCCTTTTTAAAGCAAAGATTGAAAACAAAATTTGATCACGTGGTGTCAATAACTTGGTCACCAGGTCAAATTATAGGTAAACCCTTTGTAATGGAGACTGAGGTTTGTACGGAATAATCATAAATGTTAGCCAGAGTAATCTAGTTCAAATATTTTGTTTTGCTGTAATGTTGTTATGTGTTTGGAAGCTTTTTTTCTATTTCTATACCAAGAATGCAAAATTTAAATATGCAATTTCATTTCTGGCGGAGGCAAAAACAAACTTAAACTAAGCATATCTCATATCTAATTTAAATTCCACTTGAAAGAGGACAATATGATATTTAGGGGAGAATCATTAAATTTAGACAATCGCAAGAAATGTCGCATTTATGAGATGATAATACTTAAGGCGCCGGAAAAGGCATAAGTTCCATTTTAATTTGTTTACCTAAAAAAATCATGAACATCAACAAAAGTTTAGTTATTTTCGAAAAAGACTGGTTTTGACTTTTACTCATCATGACAGATTTCAACTTCCTTAAAGCTGGTTGCTCTCAGATTTTGGTAAAAATTAAGTTCTTCAAACTGTATGAAAATAACATATTTTAGAACATAAAGTCATATAAAAACGTTCCAGTATAAATTCGTGTAAAGTTTCTCTGTAGATTTGAAATAATACGCTACCAAATAATAAAACGTTGCAAACGCTTTTGAATCCAATATAAACATAATTATAGTGTAGTTGTGGCCGTATATCAGCATTTATAATCGATTTGTGCAAATTCTTAGTACTTAGATTTTTACTTATACTGTTGATTCTAGACTTTAGTTTTATATTTATGTATAAGTAGGTCATTTTTGAAAATTTAATTTTTTTCAACGGTATCCAAGAGCAAGCAGCTTTAAAGGGACATACCCTTTAACTCATGTTCAACTAAATAACCTTCAAAACATAAATAATGAGAAACTATATCGATAAATCATGGTAAATAAACAGTGTCGCATGATGTGAACACACTTTAAAGAGGTGCACTGGACCCTGTTAGGCACTTAAAATGTAGGCTGTAGACCTTGTGGTTTCGAAAAAAGAAGGTTTTAAAATGTTTACCTCTATGATTTGAACAAACTTGGAATAGGTCTACTAAACAATGCTATATATTAAATATCGAAGCTCTTGGCCCTATAGTTTTGGAGCAGAGTCTTAAGTTTATCCTATAGAAACCTATGAAAATTCAATTGACACCCCCGGGAGGGGTCAAATTTCACAAATTCAAAGCCAGGTGAGCTAAAAAAATAAAAAAAATGAAAAAGTTCGCAGGATTTATACTGGAACCTGTTAATTTTGAAAATTCGTTCTAAATATGTTAAAGGGACATACCCTAAAACTGATGTCAGACTTAACCTAAAAAACCAAAAATAATAGAATCTTTGGAAGTATTATAATTACGAGTGCCCCTTTTATTTCAGACAGTTCGAAAAACCTTATTTTTTCACCAGCCTCCGAGAGCCAGAGCAGCTTCCAGAGTTCAATATACGTATATTCGATAATTAGTGTACGACAAAACAGAATTAAAACTTAGATGTCTAACACAGACATAAAATGACAAGTAAATGGACAAAATGACATTCATAGACCCGTGTCACTTAGACTTATATGACATCTTCTTTTAATGATCGGAAAAATAATTTTAATGGGTCGTTTATAGCCAAGACAATTCTTGATAAGACTAAGAAAGACAAAGTTCACCCTTACTAGTACTAATTGTTAGATTTATTTATGGCCTCAACTGTTTCATGGTAGGACAATACCGTATTATATGATATCTATGGAAGGCCGGTGGGTCATGCTTTTTGGTAACTGCTTTTTGCTAATTGGTTTTTGCTAAATGATTTTTGGCATGCTACTTAGTAACGACTTTTTGCTAATTGCCTTTTGCTAAGTGCTTCTTGGCCAGTGGATCATGTTAATTGCTAACTGCTTTTTACTTATTGCTTTTTGCTAACTGCTTTTTGGCTGGTAATTGCTAATTGCTTTTTGCTAATTGCTTTTTGCAAACTGCTTTTTGCAAAATGGTTATTGCTAATTGCTTTTTGCAAACTGCTTTTTGCTGATTCCTTTTTGCTAACTGCGTTTTGCTAAATGTTTTTTGGTAACTGCTTTTTGCTAATTGCTTTTTGGTCGGTAGATCTTGTTAATTGCTAATTGCTTTTTGCAAAATGCTTTTTTACCGATAATTGCTAATTGCTTTTTGCTATATGCTTTTTGGCTGGTGGATCATGTTAACTGGTAACTGCTTTTTGCTAAATGTTGATTGCTAAATGCTACTTGCTATTTGCCAAATGCTTTTTGCACAATAAACATTTAGTATTGTCATGCTTTTCTTTAGGTCAAAAAGCAATAAGCAAAAAGCAAAATATAATTAGCAAAAAGCAATTAGCAAAAAGCATTTTGCAAAAAAAATCAGCTAAAGGCAATTAGCATTTAACAAAAAGCAATTAGCAAAAAGCAATGTTGCAAGAAGCAAAAAGCAATTAACAAAAAGCATCTAGCACAAAACATTTTGCGAAAAGCAATCTGCAAAATGCAATTAGCAATAACTGACAAAAAGCATTTAGTAATAAGCAGTTAGAAAAAAGCAGTTAGCAATCAACATGATCCACGAACCAAAAAACATTTAGCAAAAAGCAATTAGCACATTTAACATGACCCACCGGCCTTCCAATTAGCAAAAAGCATTTAGCAATTAGCATGACCCACCGGCCTTCCATAGATATCTAATGCCTAAAAATCTAATTCATTTTAGATTGTTTTTCATATTTCCTTCCCTATCTTTTAAGCTGCTCGCTCTAAGATGTTTATGAAAAAATTAAGTTCACCAAACTCTCTGAAAATAACATATTTTAGAACTTATAGTCAAATTAAAAGGTTCCAGTATAAATTCCGGTGAAGTGTATCTGTTAATTTGAAATATACGCTACGAAATGAAATTCCAATAAACACAGGAAGCGGTGCCGTAAAACCAGCATTTTCAATCGATTTTTGCATCTACCTACCTAAATATTACTAATAATAGTTTTAATGTTATGTACTAGTAGTTAATTGTTGAAAAACAATTTTCAACGGTAACTGAGAGCGAGCAGCTTTAATCCCGGTTTGCCTGAACGTATAAGCATGCACTGCAAATAGTCGACCTTTCGACGTAGAAGTTGATGTACTTCTAATATGCCTATGGTATATTCCTATAGTCAGATTGAGTGCTTTTATATTGTTAAAAGCACTCGGACAAGGAGGCGGAGTTTTGGACATGGAAGTAGCTCCTTCCGACTTTCCCTATTTAGTCCCGCGCTGAAAATAAGATATAGAAATAGATGTTACCCCTTCTAGAAACAGAAAGGTTGCAGCTTACTAGCCGCTACCTAGTCGCTACTATTTCTGATAGCAAGAACTAGTAGCAGGAAGGTAGCAGATGTAAGCGAGTATCTGCCAGGAGCGTAGCTTGTAAGAAATGAAAGTGTAGTCACATATTTTCTAGGGGGGTTCGGGGGCATGCTCTTCCGAATTTGTTTTTAATCCCGTATCGCCACAGCTGCATTCTGGCTTATCATGGGGTATATTTTGGAGGAATAATAGAGAAAAAGTTAGTTAATTCTGCCACACTGAAATCAATTATCTAAAACTTATGCGCTAAAAAAAGCACTAATCATAATAAAACAATTGGATTAAACAATTTTCGAACTTTATTTAGAATACATAAAAAAGTCCATTGCCCTGCACATTTTTCATTTCCGCAGTCGTGAGTGAGGGTAAAAGTTTTAAGTCACTCATTATTGTGTACATGTGCGACAGTTGTGACGTTTTTTTTTCGGGGGGGGGATGTGACATTGCTGATGAGTTGTTAGCTATTGGTGAGAAAGAATAGCCAGAAAGGGATCGATGAAAGTATCTGCATAAGAAACAATTTTTTCCCTTGACCCTAGATGAACTTTGGTTAAATGGACCTATTACTTATGCCGAACAAATAACCTCCAAAATATAAATTATAGAATCTTAAGAAGTATTATAAAAGTTTCAGGTCGTCTTATCTATAAAATCAGCGGTTTAAAATATACTTGTTGTACAATTAATGGGTGGATGCGATTTAATACAGAAAGCCTGTATATTGATTGTAGTAATGATGCATTTTTCGCCATCGGTTCTTCTTTGAAATAGTATTAATTTATCATTTTGCGTTCATTGAACACATTATTTGTGTTTCGAGAAAATAATCGGCTAGATGTAGGGAGTGCCCCTTTAAGACAAATTTTTGATGTACAAATGTATTATTCTTTAAAGAAAACAGTCTTCAAGAGAAAAAAGGATATCTCAATCTCAACAGACTTTTATAAGTCTACAATGAGTTTTGATTCCCTCCAGTTGATTTTGTCTGATGTTTTTCACATGAGCAAACGTTTGACAAGATAGGTTCTGTAAATGTTAATGCCAGACAAACAATTGAGTAGGCTGTATATTTCCAAAGAGCTTTTGAGACGTTTTCAGCAAAACCCAGAAAATGTCTGGGGAGAGTTGTGACGCAGGATATGAAATTGGTCTAACGTTCAAAGTGAAAACATCAAGGTTCACCACCGAAGAAATTCTTGCAGACGATTTCAGTAGGCAAGGTTGTGAGATCAGTATTCAGGGATTACAAGGTGTTATCAAGGTGGATTATCTTCAAAATGGTCATACAATCACTGGGCAGTAATATGCTATTGAATAACGAGAAAAACGGTCAGAAAAGTTCAGAGCATATAACGTTTTGCTTCCAAACTAGATGGGTGTTCAGTAGAACACTTGTGTCGCCCTCTTATGCTTTGTCAGAATAACCAACAATTTTGTGACAAAATCTAAGTGTAAAAAGGGGCATAACTCTGTCAAATATTACCTTGACCGACAAACTTTGGCGGCATCATGACCCTTATGTCATAAGCAATACAATTTGAAAGTTTGATAAGGAAATCTTAAGAAATGGCAAAGTTATAGCAAAAATCTTAGTATAAAAAGGGGCATAACTCTGTCAAATATGACCTCGACCTACACAATTTGGCGGCATCACAGCCCTTATGTCATAAGCAATACAATTTGAAAGTTTGATGGAGAAATCTTAAGAAATGGCAAAGTTATAGCCAACGTTAAGTTCTCGTGACAAAATCTAAGTACAAAAAGGGACATAACTCTGTCAAATATGACCTTGACCTACAAAATTTGGTGGCATCATGACCCTTTTGTCATAAGCAATACAATTTGAAAGTTTGATAAAGAAATCTGAAGAAATGGCAAAGTTATAGCCAACGTTAAGTTTGTGTGACGGACGGACCGAGACGGTCAAAGCGATCCCTATGTACCTTTTCCGAGGCCGACACAAAAATGGTCGGCATCACCAGGCCTTAGGTCATAAGCTAAATCGAGTTTGAGTTTGACTCCCCGAATTCATCTGTACGAATTGGCAAAGTTTTGCCTCTTTCCAAACTTTTTGCCATTTTGACAGTGATAAGATCTCATTTGTTGTGTAAGCCTTAAAGAGCAGGAATAGAACTCTTGTCGAGATATGAACTAGGTGATTTATTGAAAAATGAATAGTAGTTGGAATATGTTTTGTATCTTATGTTAGGTCTTGGACAGTTTTGTGATGTAGCCTACTAGTTTGATTGATAAATACAGGCAACAAACCTGTTGTTTGTAGCCCTTCATGTTTGTCTGACGGATTCGGACCGAAATCGAACCGGCATTTCGTTACTGAACATATCATATCGTCTTTTTCCGAACATTAAAATTGGTACAACAGACAATCCGAGTTTCCTCAAAAGCAGAGCAAAAAACTAGAACTGCCAACTTCGCTGGGCAACTAGCCGTGGTTGTGATTTGGTGCTCCGACTTGTTGTGAAGTTATATAACTCTTCGCCTGCTAACCGTGACCTTGAAAGCACTTGCAGACACATTGGATCTCAATGAGGCGCCGTGTAAATCGGCGTCTCATCCAGATACATGCCATTTTTCAGACAGAATTGCAAATTTTTTATTGAGGTTTTTGTTGAAGCAGATGAGAAATTAAGCAGGGTTAACCGATGTACTCTGCTGGTAGAAAGTGGAGGAAAGGATAGTGGACTTGCTTTGCTTGACACTCGTTCTATTCTACGTACCTCGGAACAAGAGCCATCTGCTCAATTGTAGCCGCATCGGTTGCCTCGTCTGCTATAAAGCCAAATAATGGAGCAGAGTTGGAAGTGTCCACGATTTCCTTGCTGATGAGCCATCCACATATGCTGATCAGCTCATTCTGTATATCTGGGGAGGTGTATTTATTTCATGTACTGCAGTTAGTCAGATGATCCTGAAGGACTGTATTATGCTTCGCCTGAAGCTGTAGAAGCGCAATAAAGTTGCTTTTTTCCTCATCGTGGCCACAGATGCCAATGATTTGTTTTCCACAGAATAAGATAGTCTCTACAATAGCAACTAAGATGTGTTTATTCTTTTCCACCTGTTGCCCATACGCTGAAGATAGGTTACTCACTATGTCTTTTTGTTTGCCGTCCAACACAGCTAGAAAGTTGTGGGCTGCTTCACACGAGTCTGAGTGCAGTGATGACGGTTCATGGATCTTTAGCAATTTGCCGATATTGCTAGGGTCTGTCACAGCTACGGCCGTTAGGGACTTTTGCTTGGAGGTGACGTCCTTTCCGCCAAACAGATAGCACGGAGCACAGTACACACCCTTCTTACTCTGTGAATAGCGGAGCCAGGTATCGGCTACTAGACATTTTTGTCTTAAGTGAACTCTGGTTGTGAAACAAATGAATATAAAACAAACAACTATTGTCTCTTGAGAACCTTTATTATTTCAATTTTAAGGCCTATTTCTTTCTTCCTACATACAAAACCTGCACAAATGGACACGGTAGAAATAAGTAGATGTCTTGGTTTTAATTGTGCGGTATACTTTTACCTGGCCTACTGCGTGTACAGCTGAAATTCTGTACGAGGTGAAATATCTGTTGTATTTCTGGCACTTGCGTCTTTCACGTCCTCGGCCTCTTACTAACGTTTGAAAAGGGCGTGGTTAAATTGGCATACTAAAAATGCTATACTATGCACGTGATGCTATTTCACATGTACTAAGTATAGCGCGTGAGGCATCATGTTGTAAGTACGGGATGGTATATAGTGCGCACTTTATGTCGATTGCAAAACATGGTTGTCAATGTTGAATAATACACTACAATGTACAATGTAGTATACGAACAAAAAAAAAAAAATAATATAAAACAAAGAATCCCACGTACCAAAAACGAGTCAACACACTACATGTAAACTTCAAATTAGTACCTAGGATAACCAATCGAGAGATAGGTTAGTCTCTGGGAAGGAATGAGAGTATGTTCTCTGTCGATATTGGCATTGCGATTTTAGGTTATTGGTCCACTGTGTGCAAAGAAAGAGTATGGGATGCCGTTTAACTATTTTTAGACATTTGTTTGTATCATGAAATTGAATTTTTGATAAAATGACATTTCTTGATACCAGAAAATCGAATTCTTTATATATTAAAAAGTCATTTTTAGCATCAAGAAATTCATATCCGTTTTTATATCAAAAATTGAATTCTTGATATCAAAGATTCATTTTCTGCTATCAATAAAGATTATTTTTGGAATAATAAATTCCATTAATTTTGTTCATCAATCATTCGATTTTCTGATATCAAAAATGGTGACTACTTTTTTTATATCAGAAATTTATTTCCTTTCATCAAGAAATCGATTTTTTTATATAAAAATTTTTTTTTTACATGATTATTTTTCTATATTAAAGATTGCTAAATATTTTCAAAACGGCGTCCCATATATGAGAAAAAGTTATTGTGAACATTCAGCGCTTGGTGAAACGCGTGTTGACAACTACACAACTCAGTCACCAAGACAGTGTCGGAAGGCAGCGCTGGATAAACTTTCAGACTCAGAGAATGAATCAACGTCGCATTGAAGCATCTAGATCTGCATCTCCAGTTGCAGGTACATGTGACGAGCTCAGTGCCGCTGGTGAAGGCGAAGAAGCTGTCTTTTTTCTGAGGTGATCAGGTAGAATAATATAGAGTGCATTAAGTTGTGTTTTATTAAAGTAATGAAGTTCCGTCGTCACTTAGGTGTAAGTGATGACTCTGACTGATGAAATATGTCATTGAATTATAACAGATAAAAAATAATAAGATGTCGCTGTTTTTTTTACATTTCTTTGTTCCCAAATGATAAAATATTTGGCGTTGAGTTAGACATATTTGAAGACCTCCATATGCTTTACACACTCCATTGTCCATGTTGACTGATTTTGAGAAAACCCGGATAAAATACTAACAATAGTTTGACATCCACTGTTCACAAACAGTAAGTGATAAAGCGAAAATGTCTACCAGTAGCAACAATACGAAAAACTACAAATAGTAGCTAGGTAGCAAGAAAAAGTAGCAGCTAGCCGCTACTAGTAGCAGAAAAACTAATTTGCATACGAAAAACCACTAACAGCAGCTAGTTAGCGGCTACTAGTAGCAGCTTGGTAGCAACTACTTCACTGCTAGCTAGCTGCATTTGATAGCGAGAGGCCAATAAGAGGCCGTGTAACCGATATTTTCAATCGGTATCTGCAAATTCCTGCCTAGTTGTTTGCTTATATTTGGATTTTAGCCTTTTGTTTATATGTATGTATAATACAGTCAATTTTTGGAAAAAAAATATTTTTATAGCTTTAAAGCTGCTCGCTCTCAGATTTTGGATAAAAAATAAAGTTCTTCAAACTGTATGTAAATAATGTATTTTAGAACATACGGTGATATAAAAAGGCTCCAGTATAAATTCATGTCACGTATATCTCTAAATTTCAAATAGCTACTCAAATTCAAAAGGTTGCAAAGCGAAATTTCAACATATTAGCGGGCCGTGTAATCGATCTTTTCAATCGGTTTCTGCGAAATTCCTACCTAGCTTTTTGCTTATATTTTTTTAGCCTTTTGTTTTATATTAATGAATAAGAATGTCAATTATTTTGAAAAAATATTTTTATAGCTTTAAGCGAGCAGCTTTAAAGCTGCTCGCTCTCAGATTTTGGTATAAAATAAAAGTTCTCCGAACTGTATGTAAATAACGTATTGTAGAATATATGGTCATATAAAAAGGTTCCAGTATAAATTCATGTCGTGTTTATCTCTTAATTTAAAGAAATACGCTACCAAATTCAAAAGCGTTGCAAACGCTTTTGAAATTTCAATATGAACATATAGTGTAGCGGTGCCGTGTAACCAACCTTTTCTATCGAATTTTGCAAATTCCTACCTAGATTTTTGCATATATTTTCATTCATGCCTTTAGTTTTATATTTCTGAATAAGAATGTGAACTTTTTTGAAAAATATTTGTTTCAACGGTAACTGAGAGCGAGCAGCTTTAAAACGGTTTACCGTTCGGTTTATCGGTACTCATTTAAATCGAAATTGTCTGCTTTGTATATGTAAGGTTCTGAAACTGACGTCTTCTGCATAATGTCACAGCGAGGTATTTCATATATTTTATGTATTCGATAATTAAGCTAAGTTTGTAATATAGCTATGCATGATACCTTGAATGGTGGCCTGAAATAGGGGATTGAAATACAACAGCCACTATTTATACCATTTTACACTTTACCGAATAGTGGCCGGGATAGTTACGATAGTCTTCATAAATTCGGCTTATAAAAATCAAAATAATCTGTCTTGGGGTGATTTATCGAAATTGAAGCATTTCCCGTCGGAAATGTGCCCGTGTTATAATTTACTGGAGCTTCGCCCTCGTGAATAACTCTGACCAGCACATCACCTCCGGGGAATGCTTCAATTTCGATAAAGCAATCCAAGCCGTGGATTATTTCTAAAATCTAGCATTATATATGCCACTAAACGATTTTTTCGTTGTGAAATAACCATATATTTTGAAGTAATTTCAGAATATCTGGAAAATGAGAATGATCCGATTCTTAAATTACCCATTCTGCATCATTTACATTACTAAATCAATCATAGAGTATAGGCTTTGCGAGAGAATCAGCGAATTTTTAACTCGGCAATTTGCGATACTTTTTGCAGATACAACTTGCATGTTTTTTTCAATATGGATTATTTCAAAAGTTCTTCCAGTCTTAAAGCTGCTGGCTCTCAGATTTTGGTAGAAAAAATAAATGTCTTAAAACTGTATGTAAATAACGTATTTTAGAACATATAGTCATATAAAAAGGCTCCAGTATAAATTCCTGTCACGTTTATCTTTAAATTTAAAAAAATTCCTACCAAATTCAAAAGCGTTTGCAAACATGGTGTAGCGGTGCCGTGTAACCGACATATTCGGTTTCTGCAAATCCCTACCTAGATTTTTGCTTATTATTTTAGTCTAGCCTTTAGTTTTATATTTATGCATAATTATATCAATTTAAAAAAACAACATTTGTTTCAAAGGTAACCGAGAGCGAGCAGCTTTAATAGTACAATATACCGCCGATAAGGGAGCCGCGTGTATTCAGTTTTATAACTGCTGGCCGATTTATTTATTCAGCTTCACCGGATCTGTCCTTGAATGATAATTGGTGCAGCGTACAGTTGAAGTCAATAAGTTTACCCAGACTGATAATTGGTGCAGAGTACAGTTGAAGTCAATAAGTTATCACATTAGAAATACAATTTCTAATTTATATTCGAAACTTGCGCAGTATACGCGTATAAGATAGCCTAGAAATGTGCTGATTGTCCTTAATGTCACTTTAGTTAGACTTAAAGAGACATTCTAACACAGTGTAGGGTTTATAATAAAATTACATGAGCTTGTTCTTGATGAAATAGCAGGTGGATAAAGTAATGTCTTTATATAACGAGAGCTGTTGCAAGAAAGAGGAAGTCACAAGAGACTGTTGAACATTAGTAGTGGTCATTCTACACAGACCGCTCAGATTTTACAAAAGGAAACTATCTATAATGACCAAGATGAATAGCTTTTACATTTTGCTTGCACACATTCTATTATTCCTGCTTTTGAAGTTACTTAATTTTACACCAGTACTTTAACTTGCTTCTCTAACAAAAGCAAACGTAAAAGTTCATAAATTACGAAATATAATCAAAGCACTGAAAGTGCTGACAACAAGGATTCCTCTGCAAAATTGGGCACAAGGGAAATTTTCTTACAGACAATGAGTGATCATTTGTGTCAATACTTCGCTTACAGTACTTGATTTTGGTTAATAATATCCGTTGATTTTAATCACAGACCTGCAGTTCATTGATAACACATCATGTTGCTGTTGTTTTATATTTTTTTCAAAATCATGGTTTTGCTTGAAACTTACAGAATTCATACTCAATTTTTTTGTTGATTTTTCACAACCGCACCACATCGGAAACCCCACAGTTTCATTTCATCACATTTTGTGTTGGTAAGGAAAGATAACCACCCGTGTAAGTAGTCTATTAGCCTTACACTTTAATTTACTTTAAGAAATCCTTTGAAAAGCTAAATATTAAACCAAGGCTTAATCTTTAGAGCCTATAATACTTTGAAACTTAAGTAGGCTACACAAAATATTTATTGTTCTCTTGCCATTTTTCATCGGTTTGCACGAATGGACGCTTTATGAATGAATTACGAAAGTTTTGATCACGTGATCGCCGGTCTAAAGATAGACTTTCCTCGAAACGATATTTATGTATACATGCATACGCCGTTTATCTTTTTAAAAGAATAATTGGTTGATATTGGTGTGAGGTACATACTTTTTAAAGTTCGTATTGCTAGTTGCTCTATAATTGCAGAATGAGTTATGTTTACACAGTCGCTGATATGTAAACGCGAGCTTTATGTACTGGCGGATCAATTGATTAAGTGTACATGACTGCCTGATGGCGTAGTAATTAATATATATTGAATTTTGCCTCCGTTAGTATTACAATGATTTAAAGCAACGGAGACGACTTTTAACCCATTTTTAAGCCGAGTTCGTAAACACGGTCCCAATGCGTTTCAGCAAAAGCCGATGTACTTTGTAGGCGAAAAGGGAAGCCTATGGCTGTTCAAACGCTGAGTCGCTTTCAAAACTGCCTACTAAAACAAGGAGTCACGTGACTCCTTGTTAAAAAGTACATGGACAGAATCCTGAGACTAACTTCACTTGTAACAAACTAATTTGTCATTTTTTCTCTCAATATTTCAGGGTTCGACTGTGGGGTTCGTTTTGGGGAGGCTGCGTTTTTGGTACGTGGCATTCCCTGTTTGATATTATTTTTGTTTTTAGGACTGAAAAAAAATAAACTTGGACCTTCGGTCCACCTCATCAAGACTTCACTTGGCCCGAGGTCAACTGACCTGGACCAAAATATTTGTATCAATAAAAACTATAAATTCACTATGCAAAAACAGGTTTAAAAAATAACGTGACTTCGAGTGGAGTTTTGAGTGAAAATATCGATCGCGGGACTATCGCGTTTCTCTTCGTATTTCTGAGTGACTTTTTTATTACATCATGTAATTAAAATGTTGATAAAATACACCTGTAAAAGCGATCTGTTACAATTAGATTCTTTGAATCCCAAGGATTGATTCACACATCGCCGCCGCGGTATTTTCATTGCGAATCCGCGGCCGCTATACTATTACTGCGTTTTTGATATCATTGTTTCAAAAAATTATTTTTTATCTGAACCTCAATGTATATGTAAAATATTTATTTCCGTAAAATATCCGCCGTAATTGGTCACTCGTGATAGGTGTAAAAATTATGGCCTGTCATAAAGGATGACAAAATTAACTCTTTCAATTTTGAAATTGTTTGCAAGTCCAAGCTATGAGATACCACTGATTGATGAAAGCGAAAACTTATTTCTCTAACAATTAAATAGTTCCGAATGTTGTTTATTTAAAACAAAACTACCGGAGTAATTTGTTCTGTTTGTTACAAAATCGTCCAGTTTCAGCGTGTCCGTATTTCCTTTGCCATTTATTGTGCTCTTTTTCAGCAACTGTGACAGTCAAATTTTTCTAGTAACAATTTTCTTATATTCATTTTAATGAATTACCTTTGCCAATGAAGTAATTTTTACTGCAAATAATAGAGATAAAGCCGCAGGTGTCACGAGATCAAAGAAGATCGCCGACGCTTGTCGGCGCTAGTCAAGTTTTCTTTGATCTTAGTAAAGCACGTGGCATTAAAAAGACAGATATAATTTGACAGTTTAAGACATGTACAAGTACTTGTTGACTTTGGATTATAGAAGTGTTAGTTTGGATGAGAGTCACGAGTAAGTTTTATTTTTGTTGATACAATATATCGAAAACGCTACACAAATGTACGTCGGTTGGCCTATGAATTTCAATTTAAAATGTATAAAAGACACACAAAAAACGTGTGTTTATAAATATCTATGGAAAAGAATTTAAATTTAATATCTCGTAAACCCGTTCAATCACACGTCAAGTACGGCGATTTTATTAACCCCCGCAAAGTGCCGCGATATTTCTCCGTACTCGAAGTCCCTCCAAGTTCTTAGTCACGCTATTTGGCGCGATTGGAGGTGTATAAAACTCGATTTCAATTCGTTATAGATGGGTGCCGGTGACAAATCAGAAAGCACGTTATTAATTTGTTCTATAAACCCTTGACAAAGAAAGATTTGTGCCATTGTCATCTCATTTTTGATGTGGACCGGCGGACCAGCTTACTGGACGGTCAGTTTGACCGTGGGCTTTTTAACTGGACACGAGCCAACGATATTTTGTGAATTTCGATGGATAACGGGATTGGTATCATCTAGGGAAAATACAACTAGAGCTATCACTAAATGTGATTAATACCCCAAAAAGACTGAGGAAGTTCGTAGTAAAAAGATATTGTTATTGGCAAAAACTCTGTACACTGCACTTCCGCTCAATGTGCTTGACCACTGTATGAAGTGGTATTGAATTCCAACCAATAGTTTTCGAATTATGCTCCGGACAAGTAAAAGTAACAAAGGGCAACAACTCTGAAATGAGTCAAGATAGAGTTATTGTTCTTGTACACTGCACTTCCTCTTATTGTGCTTGACCATTGTATGAAGTTGTATTGAATTCCTACCAGTAGTTTTCGAATAATGCTCTGGACAAGGAAAAGTAACAAAGGGCATTAACTCTGTAATTAGTTAAGATGGCGTTATGGTTCCTGTGCACTGCACTTCCTCTCAATGTGCTTGACCATTGTATGAAGTTGTATTGAATTCCAACCAGTAGTTTTCGAATTATGCTCCGGACAAGGAAAAGTAACAAAGGGCAATAACTCTGTATTTAGTCAATATAGAGTTATGGTTCCCGCGCACTGCACTTCCTCTCAATGTACTCGACCATTGTATGAGGTTGTATTGAATTCCAACTAGTAGTTTCCAATTTATGCTTCGGACAAGGAAAGGTAACAAAGGGCAGTAACTCAGTAAATACTCAAGATATAGTTATGGTTCTTGTACACTGCACTTCCTCTGATTGTGCTTGATCATTGTATGAAATTGTATTGAATTCCAACTAGTAATTTTCAAGTTATGCTCCGGACAAGAAAAAGTAACAAAGGGCAATAACTCTGTAATTAGTAAAGATGGAGTTATGATTCTTGTGCACTGCACTTCCTCTCAATGTGCTTGACCATTGTATGAAGTTGTATTGAATTCCAACCAGTAGTTTACGAATTATGCTCCGGACAAGGAAAAGTAACAAAGGGCAATAACTCTGTAATTAGTCAAGATGGAGTTATTGTTCTTGTGCACTGCACTTTCTCTCAATGTGCTTGACCATTGTATGAAGTTGTATTGAATTCCAACTAGTAGTTTTCAAGTTATGCTCCGGACAAGCAAAATGCAACAGACCGCCCGACCGACCGACCAACCACCGGGTGACTCCTATATACCCCCCTAAACTTCGTTTTGGGGGTATAAAAAGGTGTATGTCACATCGGAAATGTTGAGAGTTTTCGGTAATTTCACTTTACGAAATTGTAAAAAATACTCTCTGTGTCACAGTTTTCGTGTTTTAAACTTATGGAACGCCAAATCTACATATACTCAAATAAATATTTTAATGATCTCAAAAATAGTTTTTGAGTGGTTTATAATTGAACTGTACCGCGCTTCAATTGTTTTATTTGAGAGCTCTCTATTTCAAGGTTGTTAATGGATTGTGATTAACAATATTGAAGCGCGGTACAATTAAATTAGATACCTCTCTAAATCATTTTTTGATATCATTAACTCATTTCTTGCGTGCTGTAAAACAATTAAAGAGGTCTCCAATTCAATTGAAGACCTCTTCAATTGAATTATAGATGTCTCTAAACCAATGTATTGCTACAAGTGAATTTTGGATATTTTCAATTGATTTGTAGACCTCCCAAACTATTTTACAGAGCTCTCCAAATATTTAAAGACCTCTTCAAATACTTTAGTATATGTAGATTTGGCATCGATTCAAGATATCTAAAATTGAATTTCACCGCGCTCAAATTGATTTAGAGGTCTCTAATTGAATTCAAGACCTCTATAAATTAATTTGTAGCGAGCTATAAAACAATAAGAGATGTCTTCAATTCAATTAGAGACCTCTTCCATCCTATTGCAGAGCTCTTAAAAACAGCTGAATTACAACTTAATTTTTGATATCTTCAATTGAATTAGAGAGGTCTACAATTAATTAATTGCACGCTTTAAATCGATTTTTGATATCAAAAATTGACTTAGAGAGCTTTCCCAATATTTAAAGACCTCTCTTTTACAATTATTGCGCGCTATAATTATTCGGAGATATCTCGAATTGAAATTGAGACCTCTACAAATATCTGAAGAGCTCTCCAAATATTTAAAGACCTCTTCAAATATTTGAGTATATGTAGATTTGGCGTTCCATATAAACTTGCTTTTTGAACCTCTTTATAAGACATTTATCTTGCTGCTTTCCTGAATTACGAAAAAAACAAAAATAATATCAAACAGGGAATGCCACGTACCAAAAACTCTTGTTTAAAACACTTGTTTTAAGTCTTGAATTGTGTTTTGTTGACATTGTGCATTGCTTTAGCAATTGTCAGTCTGTTGAATTATATATATATGTATATGTACATGTACTTTTGTCATTAAACCAACAAAGAACTATAATAAGGGACAAGCCGCTAGTAAAGTTCTGATAAGCTAAAAGTTTCTACAAAAGGTAAAAAAAAACTACATAAAAACAACAAACGCCACACATTTGATCAATTAATGTGAACCGAGTCGCGTTTCTCGAATAATATTTGAATACGTGCGTGTTCTGTACTAGTTACGAATAAATGTTTAAGAGGCCAATCATATTTAACATATAAGATTACAGATTGGCAAGATACTACAAAAGCTACAGCTTGGTAACATCCTCCGCAATTTTAAAAGAGCACTCCCTAACCCTGAAGAGACACATGATGAAAACTCAATAACTTTAAAAACATAAATAAATTTAAAAACATAAATAAATATGATAGTTTTACTCAACTTAGAAGTTTAAGCTAGTCATTTTCGGTAAAATATGCGTTTAAAAGTATGTTGCAGTGCCGTTAATCATTCATTTGATTAGTCGTGTAATGTTGTTCTTATGCAATTAAACTCCCAGTAACTTATGGTCAAACTAAATATCATAAAAACATAAATTATGGAATATTTGCAAGTATAATTACTTAACCTTAAACCTTTAAGCTGCTCGCTCTAAGATTTTGGTAAAAAATAAAAGTTCTTCAAACTGTATGTAAATAACGTATTGTAGAATATATGGTCATATAAAAAGGTTCCAGTATAAATTCATGTCGTGTTCATCTCTTAATTTAAAGAAATACGCTACCAAATTCAAAAGCGTTACAATTTCAATATGAACATATAGTGTAGCGGTGTCGTGTAACCAACATTTTCTATCGAATTTTGCAAATTCCTACCTAGATTTTTGCTTATTTTTTCATTCAAGCCTTTAGCAGATTATATTCTCGAAACATAGACTGTGTTCTTGATTAAGTGTTCAGTGAACGTAAAATGATAAATAAATACAATGTCAAAGACAAGAGGGCCAAGATGGCCCTATATCGCTCACCTTGGTACAAGTCCACTTGACTGGTGAAAGATCACTAGATAATGTTATATACCAAATAAGTTTTTGTTAATGTTATATACAAATAAGGCTGCGTTTTTGGTGCGTGGCGTTCCCTGTTTGATATTATTTTTTTTTTTTTTTCCTATATACGCCTTTGTAAAACAAATGATCCCCCCCGGGCAAGGTCAAGGGACATAATTTGAACAAACTTGGAAGAACAAACTTGGAAGAGGTCTACTAGGCAATACTACATGCCAAATATCTAAGCTCTAGGCCTTGTGGTTTCAGATAAAAAGATTTTTAAAGTTTTCCCTATATAAGCCTATGTAAAACTAAGTGACCCCCGGTGCGGGGTCAATTTTGACCCGGGGGTCATAATTTGAACAATCTTGGTAGAGGTCCACTAGCCAATGCTACATGCCAAATATCTAAGCTCTAGGCCTTGTAGTTTCAAAGAAGATTTTACTATATAAGCCTATGTAAAACTAAGTGACCCCCCGTTTGGGGTCAATTTTGATCCGAGGGTCATAACTTGAACAATCTTGGTAGAGGTCTACTAGCCAATGCTACCTGCCAAATATCTAAGCTCTAGGCCTGGTGGTTTCAGAGAAGAAGATTTTAAAAGTTTTTCCTACATAAAAACAAAAATAATATCAAACAGGGAATGCCACGTACCAAAAACGCGCCTCCCAAAACCCAAAAGAGCCCCACGCACCCAGAAGTGCAACCACATAAAAACAAAATAATATCAAACAGGGAATGCCACTACCAAAAAAGCTCCCAAAGCCTATGTAAAACTAAGTGACCCCCCCCCCCGTTTGGGGTCAATTTTGATCCGGGGGTCATAATTTGAACAATCTTAAGCCAATGCTACATGCCAAATATCTAAACTCTAGGCCTTGTGGTTTCAGATAAGAAGATTTTTAAAGTTTTTCCTATATATTCCTATGCAAAACAAAGTGACAGCCCCCGCGGGGTCAATTTTGACCCGGGGGTCATAATTTGAACAATCTTGGTAGAGGTTCACTAGACAATGCTACGTGCCAAATATCTTAGCTCTAGGCCTTGTTGTTTCAGAGAAGAAGACTTTTAAAGTTTTTCCTATATATGCCTATGCAAAAACTAAGTGCCAACCCGCGCGGGGTCAATTTTCACCCGGGGTCATAATTTGAACAATCTTGGTAGAGGTTCACTCGACAATGCTACATGCCAAATATCTTAGCTCTAGGCCTTGTTGTTTCAGAGAAGAAGATTTTTAAAGTTTTTCCAACATAAGCCTATGTAAAACAAAGTGACCCCCGCCCCCCCCCCCGTTTGGGGTCAACTTGATCCGGGGGTCATAATTTGAACAATCTTAAGCCAATGCTACATGCCAAATATCTAAACTCTAGGCCTTGTGGTTTCAGAGAAGATTTTTAAAGTTTTTCCTATATATTCCTATGCAAAACTAAGTGACCGCCCCCGCGGGGTCAATTTTCACCCGGGGGTCATAATTTGAACAATCTTTGTAGAGGTTCACTAGACAATGCTACATGCCAAATATCTTAGCTCTAGGCCTTGTTGTTTCAGAGAAGATTTTTAAAGTTTTTCCTATATATGCCTATGCAAAAACTAAGTGCCAACCCGCGCGGGGTCAATTTTCACCCGGGGGTCATAATTTGAACAATCTTGGTAGAGGTCGACTAGACAATGCTACAGGCCAAATATCTAAGCTCTAGGGCTTGTGGTTTCAGAGAAGATTTTAAAGTTTTTCCTATTTGTTGCCATAGCAACCAGAGTTCTGCATGGAATGGAATTCTTTGAACAATTTTGGTAGAGCTTCATGCAAGGAACATTCCTGCATAGTTTTATCAACATTGGCCTAGAGGTTTCAGAGGAGTTGTCATTTGAATCAAAATGTTGACGGACGACGGATCACCGATCAGAATACGCCAAGGTGAGCTAAAAAACCTATGGCTAAAATGCCTCGATTTACCACAATTAATCAATATAGAGCCATTCTGTAACACATCACATCCACCCATTTCATGTACAACAACAACTCTACATATATTATTGAATAGTTTACGGTACTGCATTATTTAAAGCTGATCGTTCTGTTACCGTTTGAAATTTTATTTTCAAAAATTGACATACTTATTCATAAATATAAAACTAAATGCTAGAATCAAATTATAAGCAAAAATTAAGAAAGGAAATTACATAAATAGATTTACAATGGTGGTTGCGGCCCCACTACATTAAATATTCATACAAAACTTTCAAAAGCGTTTGCAATTTTTACTGAAGCCCTTTACATGACTATATATTTTCTAAAATACGTTATTTACACACAGAAGAACTGTTGTTTCCACTGAAACCTAAACTACTCAAAAGGGACCACAATTCAGGGAATATTACCTTTCCTTACTGCTAACTTCTTTGTCACTATATTGATTTGTTGCTATGTGTTTGGATCTGCGTCTTCCACAATGGCTGACCAATTCCAAGAGGACGATCCCACAATTCACCGCGACCCTTGATGACGTCACGGCACACAACAGAACTGAACCCTTTTCTAGCGGTTACAGACTGCAGGAGGGCCCAATCACCACAGAACTTACATTTTTTACCAAAATCTGAGAGCGAGGCACTCCCTATATCTAACAGATTATAATTATGTGTTCAATAAACGTAAAATAATAAATACAATTTCATAGAAGTATGCCTCATCTTACTACGATTTATCAAAATAGAGGCTTTCTGTAATAAATCGCATATACCCCTTTAATGTACAACAACAGCTCTACATAGATTATTGAATGGTTTATGAATGGTTCAACCCGTTTACAGTTGGACGCTATGCTTCCCTCTTTGATTGTGTCTGACGGAAGAGGGGGAGGACTCTGTGATGGGCAGTTTTTAAATCCCACTGGGACGAAACTGTTTTGATTTCTGTCCTCTGGCCTGTTTCGTCGGGCCCTTAAGGGTGTTTCTCTTGGTGCTCTGCCTTCTGCAAAGGCATTGAGTACATACGTTTTTGGTTCTCAAGGTTTGCTTTTTATATATTTATACACGAGCATTTTGTGTGTTTTACATACCATGCCTTTTTGTTTCCATTGCGTGTGTTAGAGATTCACCTAGCAGGGATTACTTTTATTTACACTGTCCTGTGACTTTGGAACATGGTGGGGGTAAGAGTGAGGTTGGGTGCCCACCATAAACCGGTTTAAGCTCCCCAGTGGTGTTTTTGCCACTGACCGTTCTAAGGCGGTGCCCCACTGTGTTCCTTTTAATTGTTCGTCCTTTGTCCTCGTGTGTTTGCTTTGTATGCGAGTGTGTGTGGGGAGTGTATATGTGTGTGTGTGTACATGATTGTGTGTGTGTGTCGTGTGTGTGTGCGTGTGTGTGTGTGTGTGTGTGTGTTGGTGGTGTGCACTTCTGGGTGCTGTGGGGTTCGTTTTGGGGAGGCTGCGTTTTTGGTACGTGGCATTCCCTGTTTGATATTATTTTTGTTTTTATGGTACTGCAGTATATTTTAAACCGCTGATTCTAGGTTAAATTATAATACTTTCAAAAATTCTAATAACTATGTTTCAGGGGATATTTAGCCGACATCAGTTCTAGGGTATGTCTCTTAAAAGGCAATACGATAAACCTGCAGCAACACCTTGATAAGCACCATAGCATAAGTAAAATGTCATGATATATATTGTCTATGAAACATTCTTATTTGTACCAAATATACGCCAAAACACACCTCTGACATTCTAGGGTCAAAATGTTTCTGGGGAAACATGCACACCCCCAGTCCCCCCCCCTTGAATTCGGCCTATTTGTGTTTGCTTTGTATGCTAGTGTGTGTTGGTAGTGTATGTGTGTGTGTGTTGTGTGTGTGTGCAGTGGTGTGCAGTGGTGTGCACTTCTGGGTGCTGTGGGGCTCGTTTTGGGGAGGCTGCGTTTTTGGTACGTGGCATTCCCTGTTTGATATTTTTTTTCTACACATTGATTCCATCCAAGCTACGCCCCTGTGAGGCATCAGGTAGACATCAAATTTGAATATACTTCAAGTTCAACACCTATCCCAAAGCTTGAGAAAGAAAAAAACTTCTCTCTCTCAGCCACAAACTGATGTTCAGCTAGCACGACCAATCGGAAATGTGACTCTTGACAAGAAACAGAAGTTAGATGATTTGGGATGCTATGGGGCTCGTTTTGGGGAGGCTGCGTTTTTGGTATGTGGCATTCCCTGTTTGATATTATTTTTGTTTTTTTTTGGTTCAAAGACTAATAGTTGGAAAAGCTTTACCATTGCATCTGGTCGACAGTCCTTTCTTCAAAGCCTTTGTAAAGGAGCTTGATCCTAGGTAAATTCATAATTTAGTTTTCTTTCTTGCTTGCATAATTATATACATTGAAAATAATTTGTACAGTAAACATGTTAATTTCCAAAGGAATAAGTTATTTATTTAATAAAGCAACACTAAAGTTTTCCCTTTTTTGTGTTCATGTCTGTTTAGTGTTTATAATAGCCAGTAAGCCACTGTCTGTCCTTTGTCAACCAATCTTCAAAAAATGCTCGTAACAAGGTTACATTGTTTTAGTTTTTACAAGAAGTATAAAAGTTATTCATATTCCTTTTTGCCAGTCAACATTTTTTTCTAGTAATTTCTTACTAGGTATAACCTGCCCAGCAGATCTAACATTAATATTAACTTACAAAGTTCTCAAACTCATTATGATGTTTTAATGAAAGTGTTTTTAATGGCAAATAGTCTTCACCCGTGTGAGTGATACTGTAATCAAGTAAGTAAGTCTAGTTAAATTAAGTTAATCATCACTAGCAACAAATATCTTTTTCAATTTATGAAAGAACTACTTACAATTAGTCATAGAGTCAGTTGCAGTCACATTTGTTAAGCCTGTGAACTTAAATCAGCTGCTTAATTATCAATATGGTGTTTTTCTTTCATTGAAGATAAATTTCAATGAAGTAAACATTTTCTTTCATTACAGAGACGGTGTGGTGTCCCAGTGACATACTCCTGTCCCAACTGTGGTGACAGATAATATGCAAACGAGAAAAAGTCCAGTTCTTAGGGTGGGATCTCTTTGGCTGTTATGGCCATCGGCTCAATCTTGCTGGAAGTTCCAGAAGTCACTCGAATACTTTGGAAATCCCGGAAGGTTGTAACGCTTTTCCATCAGTCGACAAGACTCAATGTGGACCTGTGACGAAGTTTGTAAAGCCCTTTCCTTTTTATTGAACAACATTTATATAAGGTTATAAGCTCCCCAGTGGTGTTTTTGCCACTGACCGTTCCAAGGCGGTGCCCCACTGTGTTCCGTTAATTGTTCGTTTTGTCCTCGTGTGTTTGCTTTGTATGCTTGTGTGTGTTGGTAGTGTATGTTTGTGTGTGTACATGATTGTGTGTGTGTGTTGTGTGTGTGTGTGTGTGTGTGTGTGTGTGTTGGTGGTGTGCACTTCTGGGTGCTGTGGGGCTCGTTTTGGGGAGGCTGCGTTTTTGGTACGTGGCATTCCCTGTTTGATATTATTTTTGTTTTTTTGGGAATGCAGTTTTCAGACAAGTAATCGGTATTCCCATGGGAACAAATTGTGCACCCCTTGTCGCAGATTTGTTTTTATATTGTTATGAAAGAGACTTTATGTTGAGTCTTTCTCCAGATACGCAGGCAGACATTATCACTGCTTTTAATAATACATCACGCTATCTGGATGATATTCTTAATATGGATAACCCGTTTTTTGGTCAATTGGTGGACACTATTTATCCCCGGGAACTCCAGTTAATTAAAACTAACAATTTGGATACTGGTGCTTCATTTTTAGATTTACATCTCTCTATTTATAACAATATTATACATACCAAAATTTATGACAAGAGGGATGATTTTAATTTTAATATTGTAAATTTCCCCCATTTGGATGGGGATGTACCTCATGCTACATCTTGTGGGGTATACATTTCTCAGTTAATTCGGTTTGCCAGAGCGTGTAGTCATGTTGAGGATTTCAATGAACGTAATCAATATATTACAAATAAACTTCTTCAACAGGGCTACCGTTATTACAAATTGCGTAAATATTTTGCTAAATTTTACTATCGTAATTCTGATTTGGTTTTGAAATTCAATAGTAATCTAAAAACAAAAATAATATCAAACAGGGAATGCCACGTACCAAAAACGCAGCCTTCCCAAAACGAGCCCCACAGCACACAGAAGTGCACACCACCAACACACACAAACACTCTTCTGCGAGAAGGTATTTCAAAACCCGATTTTTATGGGGATGTGGTTTACAAACTTCGTAAGATTTTGGGTCATGGCAATTTTCCAACTGTATTTGCTAAAATTATAAAACGTTTTGTTAAAAGAGGTTACGACCCTACTGTTTTGAGACACACCGCATGTTTGGTGTTCAACCCGTTTACAGTTGGACGCTATGCTTCCCTCTTTGATTGTGTCTGACGGAAGAGGGGGAGGACTCTGTGATGGGCAGTTTTTAAATCCCACTGGGACGAAACTGTTTTGATTTCTGTCCTCTGGCCTGTTTCGTCGGGCCCTTAAGGGTGTTTTTCTTGGTGCTCTGCCTTCTGCAAAGGCATTGAGTACATACGTTTTTTGGTTCTCAAGGTTTGCTTTTGATATATTTATACACGAGCATTTTTGTGTTTTACATACCATGCCTTTTGTTTCCATTGCGTGTGTTAGAGATTCACCTAGCAGGGATTACTTTTATTTACACTGTCCTGTGACTTTGGAACATGGTGGGGGTAAGAGTGAGGTTGGGTGCGCACCATAAAACAAAATAATATAAACAGGGAATGCAGTAAAAACGCAGCCTCCCAAAACAAGCAGAAGTGAACAAACCACAACACACCCGACCCAAGAACAAAACACAATGTACCCTACCCCCACACCACCCAAACCCACACAAACAGTACAACATAACCTACAAACCAGCATAAAAGAAACACACGAGGAACAACAATTAAAGGAAGGGGGATTGGAACGGTCAGTGGAAAAACACCATGAGGGCTAAACCGGTTTATGGTGCGCACCCAATCATTTACCCCACCATGTCCAAAGCCAGGACAGGAAAAAAGACCTGCTAGGGAATCACACCCAGGAAAAAAGGCAGGTATAAACCAAAAGTGTGTAAAATAATAAAAAGCAAACCTTGAGAACCAAGAAACGTATGTACTCAATGCTTTCAGAAGGAGAGCAGAGAAATTAAGGGCCCGAGAAAGCAGAGGGAAAAAGCGCCCAGGTCCCCACCGAGTCTCTTCCGTCAACGGCCCACCAAACCGGTTTAAGCTCCCCAGTGGTGTTTTTGCCACTGACCGTTCCAAGGCGGTGCCCCACTGTGTTCCGTTAATTGTTCGTTTTGTCCTCGTGTGTTTGCTTTGTATGCTTGTGTGTGTTGGTAGTGTATGTTTGTGTGTGTACATGTTCGTGTGTGTTGTGTGCGTGTGTGTGTGTGTGTGTGTGTGTGTTGGTGGTGTGCACTTCTGGGTGCTGTGGGGCTCGTTTTGGGGAGGCTGCGTTTTTGGTACGTGGCATTCCCTGTTTGATATTATTTTTGTTTTTTTGTTTCAATAATTGTCTGATAGACAAGCAAACAATTGTGTACTCTAATACCCCAAATATCGTAAGACACAAATTGATTAACGATGTTCCGACCAGGTAGAACAGTACTTTGAATATGTTGAGGCGTCTTTCAGAGCAAGGTGCTGCAATTTTAGCTGTTGCTAGTGATGATAAAGACAATATCTAACAATCTGAAGTGCTACTGACTTACGTTTGATGAACAGAGCATTGTTGAAGGCTTGATTAAGGTGTTGTCACCTTTTGAAAAGGCAACAACTATATTATGTGCTGAGAACAGTCCGACCATGAATAAAGTTCTGTCTATATGGCATAAACTAAGGAAATTCTTGAGTTGCAATGTCTGGTTCAGCTACCTTGAAAAAAGTAACTGAACAATTGCAAGAGCAGCTGCCAAAGAGGACGGACAATGAGGAAATACCTACCATGGCCGTCATTTTGAACCCCGACACTAAGTCTCTCTTTTTCTGGTCATCGTCTTCATTAAGACACTGGCTTTAATTGATGAGAATGGAAACTTGCAAGTAAAAATTAAAAAAGAACAGACAATTGAACCTGAACTTGAGGTACCCTCAAATCCACCTCTTCCAGAGGTACCAAACTTACCACTGATGCCAGATGACACTGACAGTATTGTTGAACAAACATCCACTTCTAATTCTGAGAATCAGACTTCTGATTATGAGCCTGTTTCCAAGAAAATAAAGTGCTTAAACATGGATGAATGGTTTGACGATGTTATTATCACAGATTTTAGAACAGAATCTAAATTTGAAATGATGAAACAGGAAATTTAACTATATTTAACATCAAATAGAGATAAAGATGATATCAATTTAAGTTTTCTAAAATGCTGGAAGAAAAACCAGTTTGTTTACCCGAGACTATATCGATAATACATACCCTATTATGGATGTCAAACTATATACTTATTAACCTCCAAAACATAAATATAGAATCTTTGGAAGTATTATTACTAAACCTAATGGTTTCAGCTAGCTTCCAAATCTTTATCGATATAATCAGCGGTTTAAGATATACTTCAGTACCGTAAACCATTCAATATTCTTTGTAGAGTTGTTGTACAATGAATGGGTGGATGCAATTTATTATAGAAAGCCTCTATATTGATTGATTGTGGTAAAATTAGGCATTTTTCGCCATTGGTTCGTGTTTGAAATTGTATTTTTATTTAACATTTTACGTTCATTGAAACAAAAAAACAAAAATAATATCAAACAGGGAATGCCACGTACCAAAAACGCAGCCTCCCCAAAACGAGCCCCACAGCACCCAGAAGTGCACACCACCAACACACACACACACATACAATCTTGATTTATGTTGCGAGAAGATAATTGGCTGAATATAGGGTATCTCAAACTAGATAACCTCTAAAACATAAATAGATCTTATATAATCTTTGGAAGTATTTTACTTAACCTAAAAGTATAAGCTATGCATTCCCAGTCATTATCAAAATAAGAAAATTTTCGCCGTAAGTTGTTCTTTGATATTGTATTTATTTATCATTCTACGTTCATTGGACACATAATATCTGCTAGATATAGGGAGTGCCCTTTAACTGTCTAGCACAAGCGTTCAGATTTCTATTTATTCTACATAATCCCAGTTATAGCTGCTCGGTCTCAGACTTTGGTTAAACAATAAAGTTCTTCATAGTGTATGAAAATTACATAGTTTAGAGCATATATCTGTAGATTTGAAATAATACGCTACCAAATTAAACGCTTATGAAAAAAAAAAAAAAAAAAAAAAAAAAAAAAAAAAAAAAAAAAAAACACAACACCCAAAAAACACCCCAAAAAAACAAAGAACACAACACAACAAACACACAAACACACACCCCCCCCCCAACTCAGCACAAACACACCATCAATATAAACATATAGTGTAGTAAACCAGCATTTTAATCGATTTTTGCATTTTTACATCTTCTGTTGATTCTTGCCTTTTATTTTATATTTGTGCATTAATATGCCATTTTTTTTCAACGGCAAATGCGAGCGAGTAGCTTTAAACGTACTAGACTTAAGTTCCGTCTTTACATGTGAATGCATACAAAAGTCACAATACCATCTTATCAACTTTACAGTACTTACAAATTATGTCACAAATACTTCAAACATTAAGTAAATCAATTTTTAGAAGTTGTTTTCGCTTCGTTTTCAGATGAAGGCATACTTATGTTGTTTTATAGTACTGTCTATCGACAAGACACTAAAAATAAAAAAAAGAGAAAACCAAACAAAAAAAAAAAAACCCCCCAAAAAAAACCCCCCCCCCCCAAAAAAAAAACCCCCCCCCCCCCAAACAAAAAAAAAAAAAAAAAAAAAAAAAAAAAAAAAAAAAAAAAAAAAAAAAAAAAAAAAAAAAAAAAAAAAAAAAAAAAAAAAAAAAAAAAAAAAAAAAAAAAAAAAAAAAAAAAAAAAAAAAAAAAAAAAAAAAAAAAAAAAAAAAAAAAAAAAAAAAAAAAAAATTTATTAAAAAACACAACCCCCCCCCCCCCCCCCAAAAAAAAAAAAAAAAAAAAAAAAAAAAAAAAAAAAAAATACATGTTTGTTTGTAGTCCACCATACTTGTCGTATCTGGAGGACACAGGCACCTCTTTTGAGTGTTGAGGAATGGGTAATATAGTAATGGTCCGCCACTTCGCGTTTCGGGTTTTCCAAAAATCAATGTATTTCTGAGCTCTGCTTCTTCCAATGATAATATATATCCAACTGACTTTGTTTAAGATACCTTAAGCACTACACTTTTGCTTGTTACAGACTACTTTCTCAGTTCAGTTTCAATAATTTCTGCAAGATTCTGACACTAAAAAGTCATTAAACACATTTGCACGGTGTTCATCGGATACAGAGAATGTCGCACCGGAAATTTAGAGATGATGAATTGAACTCATTTACCTCCAATTATCCATTAATTCTATAAGTTTCATTTTTTCCTTCTTAATTCTCGCATTGATTGTCTGTGGTAATTTCACTTTACGAGATTGTTAAAAAATGCTAAATGTCACATTTTTCATGTTGTAAACTTCATTTCTGCACTTGTTTTTAAGACTACAGCCAATCTTGCTGTTTTCCTGAATTTAAAGATACACTACCAAATAAAAAAAGTCTGTCAACATACTCAAAGGTCAATACATATCTTGAAATATGTCATGAAAACAAAAAAACAAAAATAATATCAAACAGGGAATGCCACGTACCAAAAACGCAGGCCCCCCAAAACGAACCCCAATCACCCAAAGGCACACCACACACACACACACCGCACACGCACACACACACGACACACACAATCATGTACACCACATATATACACTACCAACACACACTAGCATACAAAGCAAACACACGAGGACAAACATGAACACCTTATGATTGGCAAGCAATCTTTTCTCAAATTTCTAATAACCTTAGTAAAATTATTTACAAAGTATACATTAATTAAAAAGACCTGGGTGGTCCTTGTACAATGTTTATATCTTTGAAGTCTTCCAAAAGTGGCACTTTATTCTTGCCAAAGTCTTCGTAATATAAGATGCATTAGCCAATTATTAGATACAATATGAAAATAGTTGCAGAAAATGATAACCCCAAGGGGCCTAGTATTGGACCTTTAAAACTGCTCGTTCACAGTTTCCGGTGAAAAAATTAACTTCTCCAAAATGATATACTATAACATCTATTGTAAAGGTGATTGCGAGGATCAAAAACACAAGCCAAAATCTAGGTAGAAATTTGAGAAGATACCTTGAAAATGTTGGTGAGCTTGATTTTCTGGCACCGCTACTCTGTATTTCAAAAACGTGTGGAATGCTTTATAATCATGTAGCGTATGTAACGTTTAGCTTTATTAAATTATATAGTCTAATTCAAAATTATATAGATATACTTTTTAGATATTTATACTGGAACTTTCATGTAAAATATGTCATTTTCAGACAGTTTGAAGAACCTTTTTTCACACACAAAAAAAGTCATCTGATAGTGAGCAGCTTTACGAACCCGGGGCTCATTATTTGATGGGGGACGGTGGTGTAGAGGTTAAGGTGTCGGCCGCTCATCCTGGAGTTAGCGGGTTCGAGCCACCCTGGGGTCACGACCGTACTTTATCATATGACAACAGTACTGTTTTTTTCCCAGGAAGCGGACTCGATAAGCTACAAGCTTTCTCACAATCGAGCTAAAATAAATTAATATAAACTTATGTTATATGCCAAATATCTACGCTCTAGGCCCTGTGGTTTCAGAGAAGAAATGATTTAAAGTTTTCCAATATATCCTATGTAAAACCAAGTGCCTGCCCTGGTGGAGTCAATTTTGATCCGGGGTCATAATTTGAACAATCTTGGTAGTGGTCTACTAGACAATGCTGCATTGCAAATATCCAAGCTCTATGCCTTGTGGTTTCAGAGAAAAAAAAAGTCAACCCAGGGCGGGCCAATCTTAACCCTCGTAGCGCAATTTCATCGTTTTGGCGGCTATCAGACTTTTGTGGTATTGATAACATCAAATCGTCTTCAAGAAAAATGTATCGTAGAAGAACAGTTTTGAGAACAATACAAGTCCTAACGATTCAAAATAAAACCATTAGGGACAGAAGTTCTGATGCCGATAGATCAAACATCTTACAAGCCCAATACTTGGCAGATTACATCATCGAAACATAAATTATGTGTAAATGAACGTAAACTGATAAATAAATACAATTTTGAAGAACACATATGATTATCGAAAAATGTTTCATTTTAGCATAAGGTAAGGGGAGTGGTGGTGTAGAGGTTAAGGTGTCGGCCGCTCATCCCGGAGGTTGCGGGTTCGAGCCCCACTGGGGTCACGACCGTACCTCCTCATATGACACCAGTTTTGTTTTTTCCAGGAAGCGGGGACGAGAGTGACTCGATTAGCTACAAGCTTTCTTCACAATCGAGCTAGAATAAATTAGTATTAGATGAACATACTGCAACTGATTTTACCGATAATGACTGGAATGTGTAGCTAAAATGTTAGGTTATTATATGTTTTATACTTGTGAATATTTTGTTTTTACTCTTGAAGTTATCTCTTATAGGGAGTGTCTCAGAGAACAGACAATCCTTAATGTTAATGCCATCCGCAGGAACAAAAATTGCCTGTTTAAGTGGGAATAATCATACACCATTGACATTATTTCTCTTTGAGAGTAAGTGACAAAACCTTCTGCTTCTTAAAGAGGCACTTTCGATAACCGTTAAGATAAATGACTCCGAAAGCATAAATAATGGAATCTTTGCACGAACAATGTATTATTACTATAACCTAACCATTTAAACAATACATTTCAAAATTAACGTTTTAAAAAATGTCGCAGTACGTACATGTACAATAAATAATTCAATAATCTAAAAGTTGTTGTCAAATTAGTGATTGGATTAATTGGACAAAGTCAATTTGTTGATTGTTTTTGCTCAAATCAGGCATTTTTTGATCTTTGTTCTTCTAAATTGTATTTATTTTTCATTACAAGCTCATTGAGTACATTATGTACCTTTGGAAAATATATATATAATCTACTGATTAAGGAGTGCTACGCTAAATAACGATTTTCCGAAGTTGATGTTGTTCAAATATGTTAGACTATACCTTTGTTTCCATGGTTACAGAGTGCTTTTTAGAAATACATCAATATCTTTTAGGACGTTCGATCGATGTACAGTAATATTTTAACAAATACGTTTAAATTTGATGAAAGACATTTAATTTGGCAAATACGGTACAGTTTTCCAAAGAAAAACTTTAATATGACTGGCGTCTTCGTACAAATGTAGCGATGACTTTGACGTTCTGACCTCAAAATCAAAAGAGGCCATCTGCTGGTCATGGCCAACCTCTTGTAAATTTTAAGATCCCAGGCCCAAGCGTGTTCCGGAATGTTTTTTACTATTCCTATTTACTATATTCCCTGTGACCTCGAACTTATACATACTTACGTAAAATAATAGGGGTCATCTACCGGTCATGACCAACCTCTTGTAAATTTTAAGATCCCAGGCCCAAGCGTGTTCTCGAGTTATTATCCGGAATGTGTTTTACTATTCCTATTTACTATATTCCCTGTGACCTCGACCTTATACCTACTTACCTAAAAGAATAGGGGTCCTCTACCGGTAATGACCAACCTCCACATCAAGTTTCAAGTTGCTAGGCATATGCGTTCTCGAGTTATCGTCCAGAAACTGTTCTAAAATTCCGAGATACCTCGACCATGTGTGTACATGATTGTGTGTGTGTGTGTGTCATGTGTGTGTGTGTGTGTTGGTGGTGTGCACTTCTGGGTGATGTGGGGCTCGTTTTGGGGAGGCTGCGTTTTTGGTACGTGGCATTCCCTGTTTGATATTATTTTTGTTTTTTTGACCTCCATTGACCTAAAATGAAAAGGTGTCATCTGTTGGTCATAATCAGCATCACATTCACTTTCAAGATCATAGGTGCAAGTGATCTCGAGCTATCGTCCGGAAACTATTTTTCTAGTCCGGAATACATGGCCCTTGACCTTTTACCTACTGATCTAAATCAATAGGGGTCCTCTTCTGGTCATGACCAACCTCCACATCAAGTTTCAAGTTGCTAGGCATATGCGTTCTCGAGTTATGGTCCAGAAACTGTTCTAAAATTCCGAGATACTGCGACCATGACTCGACCTCTGTTGACCTAAAATAAAAAGGGGTCATCTGTTGGTCATGATCAGCCTCCACATTCACTTTCAAGATCATAGGTGCAAGTGATCTCGAGCTATCGTCCGGAAACTATTTTTCTAGTCCGGAATACATGGCCCTTGACCTTTTACCTACTGATCTAAATCAATAGGGGTCCTCTTCTGGTCATGACCAACCTCCACATCAAGTTTCAAGATGCTAGGCACAAGCGTTCTCGAGTTATCGTTCGGAAACCGATTAACTATTCCGGGTCACAGTGGCCATGACATTTGACCTAAAAAAACAACGGGTCCTGTGCTGACCATTCATTATGTCATTACTATGACAACTGCCTGATAAAGCCTGTATGAGTACAGCAACATGAGAACACTTTTCCTATTACTGATGTCAAACTAAATAATCTCAAAAACATAAAATTTATAATAGAATCCTATAGTACCATTTCTTTATCTAAAGGTTTCAGATATGCATTCCAGTCATTAGGTTTAAAATATGAGGCAGTACCATAAACCATTCAATAATATCTTTAGAGTTGTTGTTATACAATTAATGGGTGTGTGCAATTTATTACAGAAAGCCTCTATATATTGATCAGTTGTGGTAAAATAACTGGAATGCTGTAGCTGAATTCTTCTAAAGATTCTATTATTTATGTTTTGGAGGTTCAGATAGGGTTTGTCGCTTTTAGTCTTGTCTTACCATTTTACGTTCATTGCAAACATACTCTATTGTTCGAGAATACAATCTGCTAGATGTAGGGAGTGCCTCTAAAACAGATTACTAATAAATTACACTTGGCCTTATGAAAAACGAAAGTAGGTTTCCCAGTTAAAAAATATCTTTGTAATTTTCCAGAAGTCTCCCAGAAAGAGGCTGTAAATAGGTTTCACATAAATAAGCGTGCCTAGTTTGAATGAATTATGGCTGAAATAACTTTACTTCCAATGACGTGCAACGTATATCTCCCACAGTTCACTACATGCAATAAAGCGAAAATAGGACAAAGAGACCACCCAGGTCAATCTTAGGAAATATAACAACATTCACTCATTTTTCTACAGTATTTCAAACAGGGAAATACTCCACTGATATTTAAAGTTCAAGAAGCCAGTTTCAAACTCTATTACTCTGTTACAATTCCAGATTTAAAAGGTCTGAATAATTGCCTTATTAATACGGATATTTATTTACAGCGATTTATTACAGGTCTTTTTGTTGATCACTTGTGCTTAAATGGCTTAAATGATACATTTTTCGAACCATAACATTGTACTTTTTCATTTTACGTTCATCGGACATATTATTTTCTGTTTGTTTGTCTCCTAGAGGAAGAGTGTGCCCCTTTTGCTAAATTCAGTTTCACTGGTTTATTGAGAATGTGTGGAAACTAGAAAGCTACAGTGAAAATTACTGTAATCCCCCCCTTGACAACGTTTTATGAGATCCGAAATTTTTACAATTACTAAAATATCGGACAATTAAAGCTGAAGACTCTGTTCGTGCAACCAAGAAACTGTTTAGGAATAAAAACAATGTGATCCGATCAAATCGAATTCTCTTCGCTCAAGCAACTTTTAAGATAGGAACTGGTTAGCAGATCTGTATATAGACAACATCGGCAGACAAGAAACAAGACATTGTGCGTCAGTTATGAAAATCTTGCGATATATATTGGATACTGTTTCAGATATATACAAAGGTTAGTTAAAATGTTTATTTTGATATGTTTTGATAGTGTTTGTTTTTAATCAATTTAACAGATAAAAAAAGTAAATAATGCATCCCATAATGAAATCGGAAAACTTTTTTCCCCCCAACAATTTCCTTAAAAGCTGCTCGCTCTCACATACCGTTGATTTTTTTTATACATTGACATACTTATTCAAACATGTAAAACTAAAGGCTAGAATCAAAATATATGCAAAAATCTAGGTAGGAATTTGCAGAAATCGATTGAAAATGTCGGTTACACGGCACCGCTACACTATATGTTTATATCAAAATTTCAAGAATTTGGTAGCGTATTTTTTTATAAATTTAGAGATATACGTGACAGGAATTTATACTAGGGCCTTTTTTATGACTGTTATGTTCTAAATTACGTTATTTACATACAGTTTGAAGAACTTGATTTTTTTACCAAAATCTGAGAGCGAGCGGCTGTTTGTTATTTCTGAACATAAAATAAAGAAGATGTAATAGAGTAGCTTTAAATACTGATTCAATCGTAGTGTTTTGCTTTTCAAATATGGAGCACACCTTTTTTGTCAGTTAAGAGCACTTAATTTAACTTATTGTAATCATGTTTCATGTTTACTTTGAAGACGGTAGTCAAGTTAAATTTTTGTACTTGAGAGTTGGTACGGGGTTTGCGCTCAGTACATGGCGATGGTGTGAGCTTTGTACTGATTGATAGTAAGGGCTGTTATCTTAGAGGTGATACGGGGTACTAGTGTTGTACTTACAGATGGTACGGGTTTTGTAATTTGAGCCAGTGCAGTCTCTTTACTTAGAGATGGTACGGTCATTTTAATTCAAGGTGGTACGGGCTTTGTAATTAGAGATGGAACGGGCAAAGGGGAAGCGTCAAAACATAAGGGCGTGTGTTTTGAATGTTTATCTTTTCGCTTTTCGCACATGCAAGGCATACTTCCATTTGAACTGTATATTTCAGAGTTGGCGTGTCTTTATGGAAAGGTAAAAATAGCAAGAAACATTACCACCGTGATAGTCCATGAAAAACTAAATTTTTTATTTTACAAAGCACAAATGTTCAGTCTACCGAACATTACGCTCATACAGAACACTTGCCAAACTTTTTGTGTTCTCCAAAGCTGATGCAAGATACTTGCCAAACATCTGTGCTTAATTCAATTCTAAAACAATTTTGGCGCTTTATACATTTTAATGCTACTCGGCCTCAGATGTTCTCAAAACCAAAGAGATTACATAATTCTAAACGCTTCTTTTGATCAGATAAATAGGTCCTAGTATAAATTCCTGGAAATTGTATCTGTGTATTTGAACTAGGTCAATCACACCTAGATCTCATTGGTCGCCGTGATTGGCCGACTCTTTGGCAACCAATCAAATTCAATATTTGGCTATACTGGCTAGAAATTGCAGTCAGGTAAATATCTCCTATTTCGGAAATAAAAAACACTTTTGATAGGTATAGTATTGATATATTGATTTTTTCAACAAACAAGTTGAATTCAGATGTAAGTTGATTATTCTATACTAGTTGAAAATTCACTACCAAGATACTAAGCTTACTAAGTTGAATATTCAAGATACTAAGTTGAATATTCAAGATCTAGTTGAAAATTCACTTACTAGTTGAATATTCAAGATACAAGTTGAAAATTCAAGACCAGTGAAATTCACTTACTAAGTTGAAAATTCAGATCTAAGTCGAATATTCAAGACTAAGTTGAAAATCAACTACAAGTTAAAAATCAGTTACTGAGTAAGTTAAATTTTCACTTAGTAAGTTGATTTATTTTCAATAGTTATCTTGAATATTCAACTTAGTATCTTGAATATTCAACAGTAGTTGATATTCAACAGTAATTTAATTTTCACAGAGTTATTTTCACAGTCTAAATTCAACTTAGTAAATTGATTTTCAACAGTATCTTGAATATTCAACTTAGTATCTTGAATTTTCAAAAATTTATGTTGAAAAATCCATTAAAAAAACAAGGGCACTAGGGCAATAGCATGATTGGAGACATGCCGAGGTCTCATCCACAAATCCAAGCTAACATATTTGGTCTCATGGACGGACCTTTATAAAATTTGCTTCAAATCAAATCTAAATCTGTTTATTTGAAATTATACGCTACCAATTAGTAAAGTGTTGCAAATGCTTTTGAACATCTCGATCATCTCAATATAACCATTAAGCCTTTCATCAAATCCGTTAAACCAAATCCGCCAACATTTCCGATAGATGTTTGCAACTTGCTATTTGCAAATTGCTACCTATCTTTTAACTTCCGTTGTTGATTGAACAAATGTATCATTTTGGAGAAATTAAAGCCCAAGGATCTCTAAGCATTCACTGATATTGTAAAATAAATATACTGATTGGATAATATCAAATGTCTTTTGTATTCAAATCTTGACGAAAAGGAGTTGCCAGAAAGTCTTTTTAATTTTTTGCCATATTATTGAAGTAACTCCTGCTCTATATTTTGAACATGCAGATCGATTTAAAAATAATGTTAGGAATGTTTTTTTGTATAAATAAAGGTCATTTCGGCTTGTAAGACATCTGTCTTGGTAAAATAGGAGCTACTTGTAAGTGTTGTACTCTGACTTAATTTCTTGGAACTGAAACTGTGAGCGTGCAGCTTTCAATATTATTAGTCACATATTTCTTCAGTGGTGTAATACAGTGTATAACTCTTTTCAGACTTTAAATATTCGAAATAAACGCAGTAATAACTCGAACGGTATTTCCCGGTTATAACAATTCCTGATTTGCGCTGTCTGCCGAGTTTAGCTTTTCTAAATAATTCATTGAGACGGACAATCACGCTAACTAGATCAACTTATTTAATTAGTTTGCCAGTAACTGTCCAGTTTCAAGAACGGTCGTTCGTACCATACGCGCGGCTGATCAAATTACAGGATTAACCTTTCATCATGGATTTTAGTAGAACACGTGTTAAAGACTATAAGAATATCTTTCACTGGGTTGCACGTATAGATTGGAATATCTGGCTCGAGGGTAACTGTTTTTGGTGGTAACGAGGCTCTGTCGAGTTACCGCCAAAACAGTTAAACGAGAGCCGGATATTTTCATCTGCACTTGCAGTCAGTAATAGATTCATTTTCTTGCATACCATTTTATACTAAAAGAAGCAAAAATAAAATTACATTCATGACTTATATTCACGCGCTATTTCCTTTTAGTAATAGACGAATTTATACATTCATTCATAATAGTAGTTCGTTCTGACGTAATTTAGTCGTCTTACATCTGGGGGTTAAAGATTCCAGCACTGGTAAAAACTGCAGATTACAAGAATCTTTCACTGGTTGCACAGGCAGATCTGGTGAAAACTGCAGTATGCAAGAAATCCCGATCTGGTATGCAAGAAAAAATAAAGGTTGTGCTTCTCGCTCGAAAACTGATTCTTCTAATTGTCAGACATTAAAATGTCTTAAGAGTGAGGTTTGGTGCGCCCCATAAACCGGTTTAAGCTCCCCAGTGGTGTTTTTGCCACTGACTTCCATGAACCAAGTATTCCTTAAATTGTTCGTTTTTCCTCGAGTTTTGCTTTGTATGCTAGTGTGTGTTGGCACTTTATATGTGTGTGTGTACATAATGTGTTGTGTGTGTGCGTGTTGTGTGTTTTATAGGTGTGTGCACTCGGGTGCGTGGGTGAAACAAGCTGCGTTTTTGGTACGTGGCAATTCCCGTTGATATTTTTTTTGTTGATAGAATCCTTGACAACAAATATTCATGTAAAAGCTTTGCCAGCAATGTTGAAACTATTCACTTTCAAATTATAAAGTGTTACAGGCTTTTAATAAATAGTGCAGCGGAAACAAAGTAACTCTTTCCCAAAACACAGATTTTTAAAGTGATGAATAGACTTGACAACATGTTAAGTAAAAACTTTGGTAGCAATTTGCAAAATTTAATTGAAAAAGTTGGTGGGGACCGCTACGCTATGTTTCATTGGAATTTCCAAAACTAAAGTAACGCTTTATAAATTGTTATAAATGTGCGTAAATTTCAAATCGATAGGTATATACTTTACTACGGTGCCCGTGAAGTGACATGTGATACATTTTTTTTGTATTTCGTAATTACGAAATACATTTCGTATAAACGAAATAAGATTTCGTAAAAACGAAATGTTATTTCGTAAAAACGAAATGTATTTCGTAATTACGAAATAAGATTTCGTTTTTACGAAATAACATTTCGTTTTTACGGACGAAATATATTTCGTTTTTACGAAATGTATTTCGTAATTTCGTAATTACGAAAAAAAAAGTATCACATGTCACTTCACGGGCACCGTACTTTACAGGAATTTATACTGATGCCTTTTTATTTGAATGTTCATTCTACAATATGTTACTTTCAGAGAGTTTTAAACACTTAATTTTTTTTATTAAAAACTGAAAAAAACAAGTAGTATAGATCTAGTTCACGTCTTGGCCATTTTGATAGGTTTTATTAACCAGGTTTTCCGAAGGAAAAATCCTGGTTATTAGATTGGGGTATGTCGGCGGGCGGGCGTAACAATTTCTTCTGTGCGCAACTCCTCCTACATTTCTCAACGGATTTCAACCAAACTTTCACAGAAGTATTGTCATGAAGTGCCCTGGCGCATATCGTCGGGGTTTTGTGATTTGGTCATTTTTGACAGAATTATGGCCCTTTTTTTCACATGTAATTCTTCTGTGCGCAACTCCTACATTTCTCAACGGATTTCAACCAAACTTTCACAGAAGTATTGTCATGAAGTGCCCTGGCGCATATTTTCCGGGTTTTGTGATTTGGTCATTTTTGACAGAATTCTGGCCCTTTTTTTTTCACATGTAATTCTTCTGTGCGCAACTCCTTCTACACTTCTCAAGGGATTTCAACCAAACTTTCACAGAATTATTGTCACCAAGTGCCCTGGCGCATATTGTCGGGGTTTTGTGATTTGATCATTTTTGACAGAATTATGGGCCTTTGTTTTTTTCCACATAATGTAATATATATATAGAGAAATACTCTTCTGTGTGCAACTCCTACATTTCTCAAGGGATTTCAACCAAACTTTCACAGAACTATAATTGTGAACTAAAGAATTTTGAATATATAATGTTCTGCCCCTGGTCGTCCGTCCGTCCGTTAGCAATTTTGTGTCTCCTTATTTAAGTATATATAAAAGGGAGAATACTGTTATTATAAAAGGGAGAATACTCTGTTATTACTGTCTATTTTTAGAATAGATTACCAGTCCTGTATACTTTGGAGTATTCTGTTGCAGTAAGATGACAAAATTTCTTATGAGACCAGCTGTTCAAACCCCACACAGAGCAAGTTTTTTTTTTTTTTGGTTTTTTTTTTAATAATTTTTGCCTGAATTATGACCCTATGCTTTTTTCCACATATGTTATATATTGAAGAATACTGTCACGTGCCCACTTCCTCCTATTTAAACCAAACTCTCACACAACTGCTGTCATCAAGTGCCCTCGTGCATATTGTCTGGGTTTTGTGTTTGGATCAATTTTGCCTGAATTATGACCCTTTGCTTTTTTTTACTCATGTAATATATAGAAGAAGACCTTTGTTTCTTTTTCACATTATGTATATCTACTGACTTTAAAACACATTTGCGCTCGGCCAGCAGACTGAAAAATGAAAACCTGGTTTTGTGACAATTTCCTGTCACTTGTTAATAGCTATGCTATTGATTAGCATGATCAACAGTATTTCCTCAAGCAGTGCATGCAATCAGGATTAAATGAATTAATTGATTTATTCGCAGTTTGCAGCTAAACTCTACATCTACAATAATGAATTCTTGTAAAAAATCGTACATTTTGTCTTTTACCAATTTGCTCTATACAGGCAAGAAAATAAAGTTCTCCAACTGTATGAACATATTTTAGAGCAATATAGTCATATAAAATGTTCCAGTATGAATTCCTGTTAAGTATATCTATAGATTTGAAATGATACGTTACCAAATAATAATAATAACGTAATATATTAGATATATCGATTCACTTTGCAGGAATTTATACTGGAACCGTTTTAAAGCTGCTCGCTCTCCGAATTTTGTAAAAAAAATACAATTCTTTAAACTATATAAATGACATATTTAAGAACATAAAGTCATATAAAAAGGTTCCAGTACAAATTCCTGTAAAACCTATATGTAGATTTGAAAAAAATACGCTACAAATTAATAAAGCGTTGCAAACGTCTATCTATTCCAATACAAACATAATATTATAGTGAAGCGGTGCCGTAAAACCAGCATTTTCAATCGATTTTTGCGTTGTTGACCACGCCGGGGAACCCGCATATGAAGTGCAACATGCACTTCGGTAAAAATCATATGCGGAGCTTCCGGAACTCCATATGCGGATGAATTTAAAGGAAAAACAAGGTAGGTGATGTTACATGTGTCCATTTTTCATATAATCAAAGAAACATTGCAAAAAAAACTCGAATGCTATTCGACCATCACATAAATTCCACAACTCTCCGTATATGTTGTTTGCTTAAACGTTTGAAAATGACAATGAAAAGTTTGAACAAAGTGTCTGACAAATGTGAAAGAAAGTAGTCAACAATTATGAATGATCATGTTTTTGTTGTAAATCGCATTTCTGGCGAGGTATGAACAGAGTATATGAGAAAATATGTACATACATGCTCTTGGAAGAAAACAACATACACAAAATGATAGAATTCCTCGGCAAAAATGTAGATGCACTACATATGCGCAGTGTACACTCCATATGTGCTATAAGATGTTGATATATATATATATGCTATAAGATATAAGATTGTTCAAAACTCTTATGATTCATAACACATTGCTTCTTGAGTTATTTTCAAAAAAGTTAGAATGATACACTAATGGAAAGCCGTTTATTGTAGCAAATGTCATTTGTAAAATTTTAACAAGCAAAGAATAGTGTGATACTAGTAACTTAACTTATTGTGATATATGGCTTTACACACGTAAACTTTATATACATCAGCATATAACGAAATAAGATTTTTATCACAAAAACAAAAATAATATCAAACAGGGAAAAGCTCACTTGACCCCTTCTCCGGAATGTGAGCTAAAAGTTTAGGTGTACACTGTGTAGCACAAGGATTAATGTCTCTCACTGAGATCAATCATGGGCCGAGCAATTATATTTCACATCGGCAACGTTTAACACACAAGACCATCCCAGTTTGAACAAAATTCATGACAGGAATTTCTCCCAAAACAGTTTTAATTTTGTGCTTATAAATGAAGATACCATTATCTAAAATAATTGATAAGTTTAATGTGAGGCTATAAAATATATGTTAAATGCCAAAGTATGGTAAATTTTCACTCATTGGATCGCTTACTAGTTTAATAGATTCTCCATCTACTCTAACAATTTTCCAGATAGATTAAAATAAGCACAAGTAACACGTCTTTTTAAGAAGAATGACGCTTTATTTCAATCTAATTACAGAACTGTAAGTATTCTGCCCATACCTTAAAAAACTTTTATTGATTTTTAGCTCACCAACTTTCAACTTACGTTGACACTATTTTTGACAATTTTTATGCTTTCATGAAAGGTCATGGTTGCCAGACTGTAATACTAACATTGTTGGATGACGTGAGGCAGGCCCTCGACGAAAATGAGTATGTCGCAGCAGTCCTCATGGATCTGCCAAAAGCCTTTGATTGCCTCCCTTACAATATTATTCTAGCAAAATTGTTATAACATGGCTTGTCTGAACTCATGGACTTGTATAACTGAAGGTGTGCCTCAAGGTTCAATTTTAGGCCCGGTACTGTTTAATGTATTTATAAATGATATTCTTTTGTTTCATACACAGGGGTAGGTACATTATAATAACTATGCTGACGACAGCACCTTGTCATTTCATTCGCCAAACTTTCAAGTACAGTTAATATAAGTTTTGCAAAATGAAAATAATATTCTTCTTGACTGGTTTAAACGTAACAAAATGTAAGCCAATCCAGGCAAGTTTCAGTCAATAGCAGTAGTCAAAAGATCATTTTTGAAACATCCAGTTTTTGTCATAAGGTCCAGTAACTATCCTGTGAAGATACAGTTTAACTACTGGGTACAGATACGGATTACAAATTAAACTTTGACAATCTGTAAAGAGGCCGAAAGGCAGCTAAATATTTTGAAACGAATTGGAAAAGATTTAATTAAACTTAAAAAGCTGAACATTTTCATATATTCATTTTGTCGAATTTCAATTTCTGCTCTATGGCTTGGCACTTTTGTTCTGAAACAAATACTTGAAAAAAAAGGAAAAAAATACAAGAAAGGGCTCCGAGATGTGTGTATAAGATTACTCCTCTTCCTACAATGAACTGCTATACTGTAAACTGCATACTAGTACTTAGTTTACTGTTTGTAGTATTTCCGACAAGAAATATAACTTACCTTATCTTATCTTATTTCAACCCAATATGACTATATTTGTTCACCGAGACGTACATTTAAGTCACTCTCTGAAGATCAATGTATATAACTTACACAAAATATGTGTAATGCATACAAAGATGTAGCACATGCGTCAAACATTCAGCATAAGTAATTCATATGTAGTGCATTCGTCACATTTGCAGTAAGCACGTACTTCTATGCTTCTATGCGATACATAACGAAGAACATGTATGCGTTGCATAAGTTATACATGCGTAAAATTATGTAACTTGCTTGCGTCACAAATGAAATGCATGCATCACATGTACAGTACATGCGTAACATAATTTAGTGCAATTGAAAATTTGAACGGATGGCCCTGTATCGGGAAAGGGTGGACAAGAAATTTTCCTGCTAATATCATTATCAAATAAACGTTTCTTTCCTTGTAAATAATTTTACAAATGACATTTGCTACAATAAACGGACTTCCTTAGTGTAACTTTTTTGAAAATAACTCAAGAAATAGCATGTTATGAATCATGAGAGTTTTGAACAATCCCATACAACATGAAATGCGATTTACAACAAAAACATGATCATTCATAATTGTTGACTACTTTCTTTCACATTTGTCAGACACTGTTCAAAGATTTCATTGTCATTTCTAAATGTTCAAGCAAACAACATATACGGAGAGACGCGGAATTTATGTGATGGTCGAATAGCATTCGAGTTATTTTGCAATTCTTCTTCGATTATATGAAAAATGGACAGATGTAACGTCACCTACCTTGTTTTTATCCGCATATGGAGTTTCGGAAGCTCCGCATATGATTTTTATCGAAGTGCATGTTGCACTTCAAATGCGGGTTCCCCCCGGCGTGTTGACTGTAGCCTTGAGTTTTATAATTGTATAGTATGTTGTTTTTTTTTTATTTTTTTATTTTTCAACTACATGTATGTTCTAAAATACTTTATTTTCATACAGTTTGAAAAACTTTGTTTTCTGAGAGCGAGCAGCTTTTACATAATGATTAAAAGTTGCTCGCTCACCGTTGAATTTTTTTTTTTAAATTAACATACTTGTCCAAAAATGTAAAACTAAAGGCTAGAATAAAAAAAACAAGAGCCATGTTACACATGGTTAATCCCCCCGCTGGGAAGAAGTTACAAGAAGGTTGTACTTTCGTACATTTTACTTGGTGAAAGGAAATCCTCAAAAAGCCGTATAGTTATGGTCATGCTGAGTACAGTTTTCAAGTAAGTGGAAAAAGAATAAGGCAATGAAGAGAAGGTTTGCAAAATTATATTAATGTTCATTATCAGTATAGGTATGATATTTTTCTATTTGACTAAAAGTAGGCAAGGTAGAGTTATTGTTCTTGCACACTGCACTTCCTACCAATGTGCTATGTCAGTGTATTAAGTTTGAAGAAAATCCCTCAAGTACTTTCGGAGTTATGCTCTGGAAATTGTTTTTCAAGTAAATCTGATAAAGGGGAATAACTCTAAAAGTAGGCAAGGTACAGTTATTGTTCTTGCAAACTGCACTTCCTACTAATGTGCTATGTCAGTGTATCAAGTTTGAAGTAAATCCTTCAAGTACTTTTGGAGTTATGCTCTGGACAAAACTTTTAAAGTAAATCTGATAAAGGGGAATAACTCTAAAAGTAGGCAAGGTAGAGTTATTGTTCTTGCACACTGCACCTCCTACCTATGTGCTATGTCAGTGTATTAAGTTTGAAGAAAATCCCTTAAGTACTTTTGGAGTTATGCTTCGGACAAGTAAATCTGATAAAGGGGAATAACTCTAAAAGTAGGCAAGGTACTTTTATTGTTCTTGCACACTGCACTTCTTACCAATGTGCTATGTCAGTGTATTAAGTTTGAAGTAAATCCTTCAAGTACTTCTGGAGTTATGCTCTGGACAAAACTTTTAAAATAAATCTGATAAAGGGGAATAACTCTAAAAGTAGGCAAGGTAGAATTATTGTTCTTGCACACTGCACTTTCTACCAGTGTGCTATGTCAGTGTATTAAGTTTGAAGTAAATCCCTCAAGTACTTTTGGAGTTATGCTCTGGACAAAACTTTTAAAGTAAATCTGATAAAGGGGAATAACTCTAAAAGTAGGCAAGGTAGAGTTATTGTTCTTGCACACTGCACTTCCTACCAATGTGCTATGTTAGTGTATCAAGTTTGAAGAAAATCCCTCAAGTACTTTTGGAGTTATGCTTCGGACAAGTAAATCTGATAAAGGGGAATAACTCTAAAAGTAGGCAAGGTAGAGTTATTGTTCTTGCACACTACACTTTCTACCAATGTGCCTTATCAGTATATTAAGTTTGAAGTAAATCCTTCAAGTACTTTTGGAGTTATGCTCTGGACAAAACTTTTAAAGTAAATCTGATAAAGGGGAATAACTCTAAAAGTAGGCAAGGTAGAGTTATTGTTCTTGCACACTGCACTTCCTACCAATGTGCTATGTCAGTGTATTAAGTTTGAAGAAAATCCCTCAACTCCTTTGGAGTTATGCTTCGGACAAGTAAATCTGATAAAGGGGAATAACTCTAAAAGTAGGCAAGGTAGAGTTATTGTTCTTGCACACTGCACTTCCTACCAATGTGCTATGTCCGTGTATTAAGTTTGAAGTAAATCCTTCTAGTACTTTTGGAGTTATGCTCTGGACAAAACTTTTAAAGTAAATCTGATAAAGGGGAATAACTCTAAAAGTAGGCAAGGTAGAGTTATTGTTCTTACACACTGCACTTCCTCCCAATGTGCTCTGTCAGTGTATTAAGTTTGAAGAAAATCCCTCACGCACTTTTGGAGTTATGCTCCGGACAAAATTGGGACGGAGACACGGACGGATGGACGAAGACCATTACTAATATCCCCTTCGCCTTCGGCGGGGGGATAAATAAGCAAAAATCTAGGTGGGAATTTGCAGAAATCGATTGAAAATGTCTGTAACACGGCACCGTTAGACTATTTGTTTATATTAAAATATCAAAAGCTCTTGAATTTAGTAGCGTATATTCTGAAATTTAGAGATATACGTGACAGAAAATTTTACTGGAGCCTTTTTATAGGACAATATGTAAATTGTACCTAAAGCATGTACCCGCAAAGCAACAGCCACCTCTGGATAACAGCCAATTTCCACTCATCTGCCTGTTTACTGTTGTACATTGTAAAGAGGTTGCGCTGTATATGTAATATTAGAAGGAGACAATTGCCACAAGTTTAAAGCTGCTCGCTCTCAGTTACCGTTGAAAAAAATATTTTTTGGAAAATTGACATAATTATACATAAATATAAAACTAAAGGCTAGAATCATATTATAAGCAAAAATCTAGGTACAAATTTGCAGAAATCGATTGAACATGTCGGTTGCACGGCACCGCTGCGCTATATGTTTATATTGAAATTTCAAGCAACGCTTTTGAATTTGATAGCGTATTTTTTTATTAATTTAGAGATATACGTGGCAGGAATTAACACTGGAGCCTTTTATTTGACTATATGTTTTAAAATACGTTATTTACCTGCAGTTTGAAGAAGTCTGAAATCTGAGAGCAAGCAGCTTTAAGAACAAAACTTGAAAAAGAAATGCGTGTAAAGCAAGAAAAATAAATAAAGATAAAATATGTGTGTATAGAATAGCTTATATGTTTGAATGATAGAGATATTACGTGACTTGGTAGCAAAATTATGTAGTTTTCCAGAGAGTGACTCCTAATATTTTCCAGTACCGGACTCGCAGACTTCTAATTTAAAAGTCATAATTCCAGCGTTTGCACGCAATGCAATAAGACTTCTAGAAAATCTCAGCGTTTTGTTGGTTTTCGTTGATATTTCTGCAAAATATAACGACATCAACAGTTGGTCAACGAGTGTAAAAAAATCTTATCAATGGACACAACGACTACTTTTCCAAATTACCATTTCCGTACTTTGTTCATTGTCGAGACGGTAATAAATGTTGCTTCAAGTGCTTTTTCAGATAAGTGGAAAAACAAAAGGTTTTTTGTGCTAAGAAGCAAATGAAATTACTGAAGAAGCCATCAATTTTCCGACGAGACATTGGTAAATGAAAGATCAAATATTCAATACAGTGTTGTATATGTAACAGTCTCCTATTGAAATGAAAGGGTAACGTATTAAGTTTACATCGATTGTAGACCAACCTCTCGAACTTATTAGTCTAGATGACTTTTCCCTGTTGGTTCTGATCAGGATTAGCGCTGAATGAGGAAGTCGTTGTAAAATGCTGCTTCAGCAATTCGTACCAACACCCTCTGGATTAGGCGTAATCCGTACACTAAGTTCCTATGTGTTCTTCGATGAAATGTATTCGATTAAAGGGGCACTCCCTACATCTAGCAGTTTATATTCTCGAGACATAGATTATGTGTTCAATGAATGTAAAATGATAAATAATATCAATTTCAAAGAAGAACCAATGGCGAAAAATGCATCATTTTACCACGATTAATCAATAATGGATTCCATTGCGGCGACATGCAAGATAGTGTTTATTACAACAAGACCTATCATTAAATGTAAATACTTTCTCTGAAAGACCATTTCATTAACTGAAGAAGTTAGAAGAAACCTTGCAAAAAAACTGCTCGCTCTCAGATTTTGGTAAAAAACTTAAGTTCTTCAAACTGTATGCAAATAACGTATTTCATAATACATGGTCATATAAAAATGCTCCAGTATAAATTCATGTCACGTATATCTCTAAATTAAAAAAAAACGCTACCAAATTCAAAAGCCTTGCGCTTTTGAAATTTCAATATGAACATAGTGTAGTGGTGCCGTGTAACCGACCTTTTCAATCGATTTATGCAAATTCCTACATAGAGGTTTGCTTATTTTTTTCATTCTAGCCTTTAGTTTTAAATTTAAGAATAAGAATGTCAAATTATTTCAAAAAATATTTTTGTCAACGGTAACTCGGACAGCTTTAAAGCTGCTTGCTCTCAGATTTTGGTAAAAAAATAAAGTTTTTCAAACTGTATGAAAATAACGTATTTAAGAACATAAAGTCATATAAAAGGTCTCCAGTAAAAATTCCAGTAACGTATAATTCTAAAATTCAAAAAATATGCTACCAAATTATAATATATCGTTATTATTATATATAAACATATAGAGTAGCGGTGCCGTGCAACCGACATTTTTAATCGATTTCTGCATAGATTTTTGCTTATATTTTTATTCTAGCATTTATAGTTTTATGTTAATGAACAGCTATATCATTTTTTTTTATTCAACGATAACTGAGAGCGAGCAGCTTTAAAGCAAGGTCACTGGTTCTAAAAATAGTTCTTTTTCACTTTTTGAATTGTTTTAAGCAAGTGTCTTTGCCCAAGAACACACCTGAAACAGTTAGGTTACTCTTTCACTAGGGTCAAAGTCAATGTTTAATTCTAATATTGTTCTAAAGAGATGAATGTTTTATTTTCTTTTTTATATTTTGTTTAAAGCGACTGCACTCCAGATGGACAAGTTACGCTAAAAAAAGAAAATTTTCAATTTCAAGAAAACAATTGTCATTACTGTATCAGGGGCATTGTATTATGATAACGTGACAAGTTTTCTAACAAAAGAAACAATTAAAATGTGTTGTTTTGCTTACTTTTATTGTAGAATATATCACCCCGTGACTAACGGGGTGGGCTCTTTGGTATATCAATATTTTTAACTCGCATCAAATCAGCTGACTCCGTAGTGTAGTAGGTTAAGCCGCTGTAAATTTTTTGTAAGCGCAAAGATCCGAGTTCAAAACCTGGCTCGGGTAAATATTGTTTTTCTACCTTTATTTTTAGCTCTTACACAAAGAAAATAATCTTGATGCTGACAAATTGAATATATATTGATTTTACTAAAAAATTAAAATTTACTAAGAATTTTGAGTGCAGTCGCTTTAATTCTACAGACGCCGTTTTCACAAATTTCACACAGACTTTTACTTTAAAAACTGTTCCTTGCATAGTACAACTTTAGCATTAAGGGGGTATGCGTGATTTACAAATACAATGTAGCTCTAGGCTTCTATATATAATAATTATGGTAGATGAGGCATGTTATTGTATTCCTTTATCATTTTACGCTGATTGAACACATTATCTATGTTTTCGAGAATATGATCTGCTAGATGTAGGTAGGGTATGTCCCTTGATGTTTTAATCACTTCGGAGAGATTAGATTACATATCAAATGAGACATTTGTCGTTAACTGGAAGATAAGAATCAAGATTTACAACAATCAAGTACAAAGAAACCATTTAATTGTTGTTTTATTTTATCGTGAAAATACTGAGAATTTCCTTTAACATCATTCCCTGAATCAGCAGTAACACTGCCACATAAATTTACGTAATACAATACAATATTTAGTAGACAGATTTATTACGGTAAGATAAATTACAGATGTCTTAATTCGATTCTTTCTCTCATTATAACCTGTACGGAAAAAAACAGGGCAGATTGTAACCAGATTATGTTCAGACTAAAATAAAAATGTCTGCAGACTCTGTACAGACAATATTCTAACTTGTTAAAGGGACAATTGTTGTAAAACAATTAATGGGTGGATGCAATTTATTACAGAAAGCCTCTATATTGATTGTGGTAAAATGAGGAGGCATTTTTCGCCAGGAGTTCTTCTTTGAAATTGTATTTATATATCATTTAACGTTCATTGAACATATTATCTTTGTTTCGAGAATATAATCTGTTAGATGTTGGGAGTGCCCCTTTAAAGGTATACTGTTTCAACCAAATATGTTTTGGAATTGTAACAGGTAAATACAGTTTGAAACCGACTTCTAAAACTTTGCAATTACCGTGGAGTATTTCCCTGTTTGAAGTAATGCTGTAGAAATAACGAGTGAATGTTTTTGTATATCCTTAGATTGACCTGGTTGGTCTTTTTGTCCTACGTTCGCTTTATTCCATGTTGTCAACAGTGAGAGATCACTGGAAGTGAAAATTTTTAAACTTTATTTAAAAAAGCATGCTTATTCATAACCTACCTATTTAAAGCCTATTTCTGTGAGATTTTTTGAAAATTACAAAGATTTTTGAAAACTTGAAAACCTACTTTCGTTTATGAAAATACAAAATACAATTTATAAGTTCTTTTAAACTCAAATTTTCAAAATAATATGGTCATATTCGATGCAGTATGCAAAAGTTTCCTTGTAACAATACAGGATTAAAAAAGAATTTCGTTTTGGTCTTAGTGACCTTTATTGAATATTATAAAACATGTATGCAGTATTCCCGATGGAACATCCCGAACAATTCCTTAAAATGATAACTTTATTCTCGGATTATGTCATGAAATTAACTCTATTCTCTATTCACAGTGTTTCGTTTCATTAAGAAAAAAATTTATTTCTGTTTGTGTAACAAACAAAATTAATGTCGCGCTTTTAAACGTGAGAAGTCTAATGTCGCCGCTGTTGGCCTGTTTTTGTGAGACGACGTCACATGTCCGTGGATAAAATTTAATGAAGAAATTTGTAGATATCGAATTACAAATCAAGTTACATGCCCAAAAAGACAGAAAAAACAACTACTGCCGACCGCAAAGAACTTGTTTTTCTCAAGATAATATTATTATAATTTATTATATCGTTAGTACTGATTGATAGTTTACTATTTACAAATTCCTTCACTAAAAATTATACATTATCTATTGACAATCAAGTTGTTTTTTTATATATTTTTTAGTCTTTTACGGTTGTTTTCGGTCACTCTATTCACCCGGTACTATCCAACCAGAAGATGTCTTACATAGTAAATTTCTTATTTAAAAAAAATGTTATATATTTTACTCGTCATTCCATTGGCGGTTGAATACTTCCAAACTTCCGGTCAAAAGCAAGTTAATATGGCTGTGCCGAAAAGACATACATGGTATGCATACTTGATACGAGAAGTAAAATATGGTGACACTTTCAATTTCCGTCCTCTGAAAGGCTCCTTTCCTTACAACGAGCTGATTATTTTTCTCAAAGCGTTAATAATCACACGGGGGATTAACACCGCTGGTGCGTGTGAGCGTTCAATATGCGGGCTTCCGGAAACGGATGTGCTAGACCATAGTTGTTGACACAAAGGTACGTGAGCTTACGTTTTGATTTGTCCTTACGTTTTTGTGTGCTGTACTGAAAAAAAAGCGGAATGTGATAAAATGCGAAATCATTGGCTTTTTTGACAAAGTGTAAGAGGGCGACTCTTGTTCTACTGAACACCCATCTTGTTCTACTGAACACCCATCTTGTTCTACTGAACACCCATCTTGTTCTACTGAACACCCATCTTGTTCCTTAGTTGGTCGCTCATCCACATACTGTTTTGAATACACCTAAAGACGTTTTAAGAAAAAACATTTCAGGAAACCCTAAATTATACCGGGAGAACAGTGCAAATTTAATTTAAATACAATCATGCAATTAATCTTTCTACAGCGCAACATTTCTCTTGAATTCCGTACTGATTATATCGCTGTTTTGTAACACTCGTCTATAGTAAGGATGCATTACGATCCCCGGACATACATCAATTGCCTTACACAGACCCGATATACATGAACACGTAAGTGGACACAACTGCAATAGCGGCTTTTTGAACGTGAAAACCATGACAAAACATTGAATCTATTATTGTTTTGGCAAAACACATTCAAATACACTCAAGCTGAATGTTTTTTTCGGTCCAGACATGGGGAAAATATCATAAAGTGCCAGAGTGAGCTATTAAGATCACTCACCGTCCGGGGTTCGTCGTACGTAGTCTGTCCATCATTTCCTTCAAACGACATCTCTGAAACTACTGGGATAATGTTGATAAGACTTTGCAGGAATGTTTCTTGCATGAAGCTCTTTCAAAGTTGTTCAAATAATTCAATTCTATGCATAACTCTGGTTGCAATGGCAAAAAAACTTAAAAAATCTTCTCTGAAACCACAGGGCATAGAGCTTAGATATTTGGCATGTAGCATTGTCTAGTGGACCTCTACCAATATTGTTCAAACTACTACCCCCGGGTTATAATTGACCCCGCCCGGGGTTCACTTATTTTTTTCATAGGCTTATATAGCAAAAACTTAAAAAATCAAGATGATAATACGCTCATTGGACATCATAGTACAAGTTTTAACAACATGTATATTGAAAAAGTTAAGACGGTATTTCGACAAGATAACATGGCAGTTTGACATAGTAACCACGCATGTAGAGAAAAAAAACAAAAATAATATCAAACAGGGAATGCCACGTACCAAAAACGCAGCCTCCCCAAAACGAGCCCCACAGCACCCAGAAGTGCACACCACCAACACACACACACACACACGCACGCACGCACACACACACACACACACACACACACAAACATACACTACCAACACACACAAGCACACAAAGCAAACACACGAGGACAAAACGAACAATTAACGGAAGTTAACGTGGTATTTAGACAAGATAGAATGTATGTTTCACATAATATAACAGCATAATAAGAAGATATTATTTGAAATAGACACTGTAATACGATACTTTGACAAGATACCTTAAGAAGATATAACACTTCATTAACAAGACATCATAACTATTTAAGATAGAAAACCGTTTTAACAAGATACATATGTAGTACATCCAGTTAACAAGACAAATTGTTAATGTAGCACCTCTTCTCACTTGTAATGCAACACCTCTTCTCACATGTGTACGGCAGTTCCTGTTTTATTCCGAAATTTAATGCGCATACTGGGGATACTCTTCCCGAAAACATAATTCTCATGAGGACAACTCGTAAATATTCAGCGATCAGAACAGACATTCTAATGTAAGCGAATCACTCGTGACATCGGAGGATCCCCGCAAACGGCGCGAACCTGATCCCGTAAAAGAAACAGTTTCATGATCTAGCCCAATTTTCTTAATTCACTTTCAGTTGATTTCATCTAGATGCCCATCCATCGAATTTCATATACCTTGAATGACATTTAAATTTGCTGGGGTAGCAAATATTCACTCGGCAGATACCTATAAATACATTATAATTTTAATTCATCAACTGCAATGGCCCGTCCGCCGTTACAATTAGGTAAATTCACATGAAAAGAAACGCATTTATGTTAGAGAAAATATATTTGTTGCACAATTAATCATGAATGGCTTCAGAAAAGTAATCAACTATTCAAGCGGGATTAATTAACTACTTTTCGGTGTTGAACGATATTCAGTTTTGTCTCACCTCAAACTATTTTCACAGGACATAAATAGTTTGTTATGAAAGCGGCTAATAGTTCATACAATCTTTGTGAAATAGAAAGAATAACTCTAAAACATCTTTCCTGGGAGTGTTATAAAATACATGTAAAACCAATATTGATGTTTCTCGATAAAGTTCTAAAATCATTCCTTTACCACATGAAAGGTTCATTATCGAGTTTGCCTTTGTTGCACTTGGAACCGATCAATCAAATTAACACATCCGTTTAAAATGTAGAAACACATCACGTTTAGAACTAACTAAAATGTTTTAATAAAGCGCTAATGCATCGTCTCCATTACAAAATAATTAGATAATTTTATGTATCAAAGATTTGCCTAGATATCAATCATTAAATGAAGAAAGAAACAAATATAACTCTTGTAAGGAAAACTAATCACATTCACAATTCGTAAAGTTCGTTTTTGCTATTCTAGTTATGTTTTGGTTTTCGTCAAAGATGGTGATTACATGTGGGGGATGATATGATACCGACTTAAACGATACGAAACAATATTACACGTTGTCAATACATGTAACAGGTCAGATCACACCAAAACCCAAACATTAGTAATTGGTTATTTAAAGCTGCTCGCTCTCAGATTTTGGTAAAAAATAAAAGTTCTCCGAACTGTAAATAAGGTATTGTAGAATATATGGTTATATAAAAAGGTTCCAGTATAAATTCATGTCGCGTTTATCTCTTAATTTAAAGAAATACGCTACCAAATTCAAAAGCGTTGCAAACGCTTTTGAAATTTCAATATAAACATATAGTGTACATGTAGCTGTGCCGTGTAACCAACCTTTTCTATCGAATTTTGCAAATTCCTACCTAGATGTTTGCTTATTTTTTCATTCAAGCCTTTAGTTTTATATTTCTGAATAAGAATGTGAATTTTTTTGAAAAATATTTTTTTCAACGGTAACTGAGAGCGAGCACTATAGTAATTGTATTATGTATAAGTATTATACATGTTATTTGCATGTAAGACCGGTAGGGATTAATCTCCGACCCTTGGCAAGCATACGATGGGAAAAAATAACGGGGTAAGCCTATAGCGGCAATGTAGGTTACATTCGCTCTACTATATAATAGCATTAACGACACTGAATTCTTACAAATCTTTTTATAATTTTTGCGTAAGAATAAATAAAACCGATATGTAGTAGACGGCGTTGAAAAACTGTCCTAATGCGCCGGAAAAGTCTATATTAAAGAGTTACTCCCTAAAACTAGTATCAGATTAGATAAATTCAAAAGCACAAATAAATGAATATTAGCAAGTATTAGTACGTAACGTAAATGTTTAAAGAGGCACTCCCTATATATAGCAGATTATATACTCCAAACATTATGTGTTCAATGAACGTAAAATGATAAATAAATACAATTTCATAGAAAAACATAAGGCGAAAAATGCTTCATTCTACTACAATTAATAAATGTAGAGGCCTTTTGTAATGAATCGCATCCACCCATTAAAGCTGCTCGCTCTCAGATTTTGGTAAAAATATAAAGTTCTTCAAACTGTATGTAAATAACATATTTTAGAACATATAGTCATATAAAAAGGCTCCAGTATAACTTCCTGCCACGTATATCTCTAAATTTCAAAAAATACGCTACCAAATTCAAAAGCGTTGCAAACGCTTTTGAAATTTCAATATAGACATAGTGTAGCGGTGCCGTGCAACCGACATATTCAATCGATTTCTGCAAATTCCTACCTAGATTTTTGCTTATAATTTGATTCTAGCCTTTAGTTTTATATTTATGTATAATTATGTCAATTTAAAAAAAAAAATTTTCAACGATAACTGAGAGCGAGCAGCTTTAAAGGGACGTACCCTATAACTGTTGCCAAACTAAATAACCTCCAAAACATAAATAATAGAATCTTTTGAAGTATTATAACTCAACTTGTAAGTTTCAGCTGTGCATTCCTAGTCATTATAGATAAAACCAGCGGTTTAAAATATACTGCAGTACCGTAAATCATTCAATAATCTATGTAGAGTTGTTGTTGTACAATTAATGGGTGGATCCAATTTATTACAGAAAGCCTCTTTATGAATTAATTGTGGTAAAATGAGGCATTTTTCGCCATAGGTTCTTCTTTGAAATTGTATTTATGTATCATTTTCATTTTTTATCATTCGAAATGCTTCATTTTACCACGAGTAAGCAGCAAAGTTATAATACTTCCAAAGATTATAATATTTGTGCTTTGAGATTATTTAGTCTGACATCAGTTATAAGGTATGTCCCTTTAAAATTTCAAATTTGGTAGCGTTTTATATGAAATTTAGAGATAAACATGACAGAAATTTATACTGGAGCCTTTTTATATGACCATATGTTCTAAAATACGTTATTTACATATAGTTTGAAGAACTATCTTTTTTAACAAAATCTGAGAGAGAGAGCAGCTTTAAAAGGATGTGCAGTGCACAAGAAAACTAATTCCATTTTGACTAATTACAGAGTTTATGTCCTTTGTTACTAAAAACCAAAATTACAGAAGAACTATATCCCCATTTTATTTGCAAGGTTTTCTGTTCCTAGTAACTTTCTCGGTAGATAAATCAGTTTTTTGTTGATATAAATCACATTTATTGATCATAGATCTAGCTTGTATCTGCTAGATGTAAGGAAAACCGTTTTATTTTGAGAATATAATCGGCTAGATAAATTTCCCTTTAATGTTTGGAGGATGTAGGGAGTGAACCTTTAATTCTGTGTAAGAATAAATTTCACCCGGCATTTTACACACAGATTAAAAAATCGATGCTTTGAAATCGAAATTGCGAAAGATTTCAGTATCCCGAACCTGCAGGCTTCATACAGCCTTTATATATATACATTTTCACTACAAGATTTATTTTTCATACAACTTAATTAACTGTTCAAGTGTAAAGCACGGCTACTAATAGGTACGGTGGCACAGAGGTGACATGTGGGTGTCTTTATTTATCTCGTTCCCACGAGATAATAAGTCGTTCCCACGAGATAATATCTCGTTCCCACGAGATAATTATCTCGTTCCCACGAGATAATAAGTCGTTCCCACGACATAATATCTCGTTCCCACGAGATAATTATCTCGTTCCCACGAGATAATAAGTCGTTCCCACGACATAATATCTCGTTCCCACGAGATAATTATCTCGTTCCCACGACATAATATCTCGTTCCCACGAGATAATAAGTCGTTCCCACGACATAATATCTCGTTCCCACGAGATAATATCTCGTTCCCACGAGTTAATTATCTTGTTCCCACGAGATAATATCTCGTTCCCACGAGATAATTTCAGCCAATCAAAACTCAGTATAGTGGAAAAATTAAAAGTTATTTCCCTTTTTTTAACAAATGCTAAAATGGACTTTAACAATCAGGCTAATATTAGAAACCTTATATCAAGATACTTTCATGAAAGATTGAATTACCGGCAAATAGTGACTGTGTTGCGAGAACAACATGGGATATTATTGTCAATAAGACATTTATATAGACTTTTAAGGTCTGAAGGACTTCAACGAAGGTCGTACTCTGATCCATCTTCAGTTATAGACTTCGTCCAGAATGAACTCCAACATTCAGGCCAGCAACACGGATACAGGATTATGCGTGAAAGATGTCTGGCAAATGGTTTATATGTTCGATCAGGCGACATAGCAACCATTCTCCGTATAATGGATCCCGAGGGTAAGAAAATAGCACACCCGTCTTTATAAATGTATAGCCACAAATAACAAAATGTCATGTAAAAACTTGAGACACAGACATGACAACAAACGTCATATTTATAAGACTTTCTTTTCTGTATCCATTATCATATATTCCTTTATGTTATTTGATGAACAAAAAGCCTCTTCTGTATGAACTTCATAAACGCACTACCCAATTAAAGGAGAAATCACACAGCATCCAGCAGTATCAAAGCCACATGATCCCTATGCGACCAAACATTCACTCTGTTAAAGGGTAAACCCAATAGCAACGATGTTGGCCTATAAACATGAGAATACATACAGGAGAGAAATACTTTAAATGCGACGTGACGTGAGAATACAAACAAGAGAGAAATACTTTAAATGCCACGAGACGTGAGATTACATACAGGAGAGAAATTCTTTAACTGCGACGAGAAATGAGAATACATACAGGAGAGAAATACTTGAAATACGACAAGACATGAGAATACATACAGGATAGAAAATCTTTAACTGCAACGAGACATGGGAATACATACAGGAGAGAAATTCTTTAACTTCGACGAGACATTAGAATACATACAGGAGAGAACTTCTTTAACTGCGACGAGACATGAGAATACATTCAGGAGAGATATTCTTTAACTGCGACGAGACGTGAGAATACATATAGGAGTGAAATACTATAACTGCGAAGAGACATGAGAATACATACAGGAGAGAAATAATTTAAATGCGACGAGACGTGAGAATACATACAGGAGAGAAATTATTTAACTCCGACGAGACATGAGAATACATACACGAGAGAAATTTTTAACTGTGACGAGACATGTGAATACATACACGAGAGAAAAATACATACTGGAGAGAAATTCTTTAACTGCGATGAGACATGAGAATACATACAGGAGAGAAAATCTTTAACTGCGACGAAACATAAGAATATAAACAGGACAGACATTCTTTAACTGCGACGTGACATGAGAATACATACAGGAGTGATTTTTTTAAATGCGGCGAGACGTGAGAATGCATATAGGAGAGAAATTCTTTAACTGAGACGAGACATGAGAATACATACAGGAGAGAAATTCTTTAACTGCGACGAGACATGAGAATACGTACAAAAGAGAAATTCTTTAACTGAGACGAGACATGAGAATACATACAGGAGAAAGATACTTTAAATGTGACTAGAGGTGGAGAATACATACAGGAGAGAAAAACTTTAAATGCGACGAGACATGAGAATACAGATAGGAGCGAAATTCTTTAACTGCGAAGAAATTGTTAAGAATACATAGTCATACAGGAATAAAATACTGTTAATTAGACGTCTGCGATAAGGTATTCAGTGGGAATAGTACAGAGTTCCGTTAGGGCAATTTTAAATCATTGCATTTTGCTGTGTGGATCAGATTCGTAATGGTACGATGGTTCGTTACCATTCAATTTGAATGATTTTTGATAGTTTTCGAACTGTCTGTCCGTCTGTCTGTCTTCATTTCGTCCTGTCTGTTTCTTTTTCTTATCCATGAAGGAATTTTGAAATAACTTTGCATAAATGTTTACTATAATGATACGGCGTGTCACATTTAGAGATAAAGTGAATAGACCACTTCCATAAGTTGTACATAAGGAAATCCCACACGAGGTTTGGATTTGTACAAAAATGAGGCTCTGCCGAGTTTTTTGACATATCTCAAACCGAGTGTGGGATTCCTTATCCACAACGTAATGGGAGTGGTAGATTTTTCACATTGAAAGCTTTTCATTGGCTAATTTATCTTGTTCCCACCAGATAATTATCTCGTGGGAACGAGATATTATCTCGTGGGAACGAGATAATAAGTCGTGGGAACGAGATATTATCTCGTGGGAACGAGATAATTAACTCGTGGGAACGAGATAATAAGTCGTGGGAACGAGATATTATGTCGTGGGAACGAGATAATTATATCGTGGGAACGAGATATTATGTCGTGGGAACGAGATAAAAAAAGACACCCACATGTCACCTCTGTGCCACCGTAAATAGGTCCTTTGAAGCATAAAATGGAAATCTTAAATAACAGCTTGAAACCAGCAACTATGTCAATAGCGGTCTTGCGACACCTCGGGCAGTTTCACTAAAACTTTGTTTTTATTTAGTTTCCGATAAGAATAGAAAGCAAAATTAAACGTCTGAAATACATTTTTGCACTTCTTTTTAAAACACTTCCTGCAAAGGGGAACGCATAGTTTTGCATCTGGCCGAAATTTTGGTATATGGAAAGTACCAATGATTACTTTTGTTATCTGGTTCTCGGTTTCATGAAAAATCATGTGCATAAATAATTACTCAGTAACATGCTCAATTCAAGTTTGTCATGTTTATTACATATATATATACTTTTCACTATCTTTGCAAGAAATGGTGGTTATTTACATAAAGAAAATTAAAATAATTCTCGAGTTGTGAAAATGTGTTTCTTTCAATTTATTTCATTAAAGGTCTATTCCTTCGACCAAATCGAATTTTCTTTTAAATCTAGAATTGTAACGGGCGTCTTTCAGAAGGAAAGATATGACATATTGCATCGAAAGTAACCGTATTGTGTTGAAAATTTACAGTTATACGTGACAGGAATTCATACTGGAACCTTTTTATGTGACTATATGTTCTAAAATATGTTATTTTCATACAGTTTTAAGAACTTTATTTTTGTACCAACATTTGAGAGCGAGCAGCTTTAACAAAAGAATTAGTAGATTACATTTTGCTTTTTCAAAAACGAAACTTAGTTTCAAAGTTATCAAATATATTTGTAATTTTCCAGAAGTATCCCAGAAAGAGGCTGTAAATAGGTGTGTACATGAATAAGCATGCATATCTTGAATTAAAGATTAATGAAAACAAAAAAACAAAAATAATATCAAACAGGGAATGCCACATACCAAAAACGCAGCCTCCCCAAAAAAACAAAAATTATATCAAACAGGGAATGCCACGTACCAAAAACGTAGCCTCCCCAAAACGAGCCCCACAGCACCCAGAAGTGCACACCCAGAAGTGCACACACACACACACACACACACAAAGCAAACACACGAGGACAAAACGAACAATTAAAGGAACATAGTGGGGTACCGCCTTGGAACGGTCAGTGGCAAAAACACCACTGGGGAGCTTAAACCGGTTTATGGTGCGCACCCATACTCACTCGTACCCCCACCATGTTCCAAAGTCACTTTACTTACAATGATATGCAACGCATATCCCCTGAGTACGTTACATACTAAAAAACGAAAGAAGGGTAAGAGACCACTGAGGCCAACCCAGGCAAATACTCCACGGCTATTGTAAGGTTGTAAAATACCGCTTCCAACTGTATTTCCCTGTTCAGTATTTTTTTCTCTGTATCTGTAAGACTACACGGAATACATGCAATGTTGGTAATTGCTTTCCCTATAACTCATTAAAGAACGTCTTCTTTTCATTTTCGAGAAGACCAAACCGCATGATTTAAATGCACACCCACACTGATTAAGTAGAATGTAACACGTAATTTCGTGCTTAGATTGCTTAAAGCTGCTCGCTCTCAGATACTGTTGAAAATGTTGTTGTTTTTTAATTGACATACTTGTACAGAAATATAAAACTAAAGGCTAGAACCAAAATATCAGCAAAAAGCTAGGTAAGAATTTGCAGAAATCGATTAAAAATGTCGGTTACACGGCACCGCTACGCTATATGTTGAATTTGCGAGCGTATTTTTGAAATTTAGAGATATAAGTGAAACGAATTTATATTGAAGCTTTTTTAAATTACTATATGTTCTAAAATACGTTATCTACATACGGTTTCAAGAACTTTATTTGTTTTACCAAAACCTTAGAGCGAGCAGCTTTGATATAGAATGGGATACCCTTCTGCAAATTATCCCAAAATTAATACGAATCACTTAACTGTGCAGTATAAAATAAACAACGGGAAATTGAAGCATTTGAGAAGACGCCGGGTTTGCGAGAAGAACACAAATGTCAAGTGTCTTTGATATGAATGTAACAGAACGTTTAGTGTCAGACATTTAGTCAGAATTCCGGATGGAACATCACGCAATGTGCGTTCAAATGATCTTTTTATTTTCGAATTATGTCATGGAAATGAACATTTTCATGAAATATGTTGTTTTTTATGTAACATAAAACTCAGTTTCTGAAGTAATACTTTAGTAATACTGTGTTGGTAGTGTATGTTTGTGTGTGTACATGATTGTGTGTGTGTGTGTGTGTGTGTGTTGGTGGTGTGCACTTCTGGGTGCTGTGGGGCTCGTTTTGGGGAGGCTGCGTTTTTGGTACGTGGCATTCCCTGTTTGATATTATTTTTGTTTTTTTGTATCTTAAACAATGATAAACATAAGACAATTTCAAATAGCCAATATCAAAACAATGACGGTAAGTCCTCTATAAACGAGACATCAAATTTACTGTTTGTTCCTGTTTTATACCTCTTTGTCTTTCTATGCAGACCTATGAAACTTAATACATGTTTAGCTAATACTAGATTTACTGTTTTTGTAAAACGTTGGCTGTGGAGTGGGCAACTGGTCCTGCTGGAAGATGATTGCATAATATGTCCATCTACAGATCTGTTTACCGTTTGCCCTAACTTTCTGATCTTATGAAGTTCCCCAATTTCGTTAAAAAGCAAGTAGTAGCTTCTTGACTTTGACTCAGTATCTCCAGTATAAAAATAATTATTTCACTTTTCTTTCCAATAAGCTCCGCCCAAACTCTGCATATATTTCCATACAAATATCATCAGTAGATGGGACAACTGTGACAAACCCTATAACTGATGTCAAACTAAATAACCCCAAAAACATAAATAATAAAATCTTTAGAAGTATTATAACTTAACCTGAAAGTTTCAGCTGTGAAGTCAAATCATAATCGATAAATTTAGCTGTTTTAAAATATGCTGCAATACCGTAAGCCATTTAATAATCTATGTCGAAGTGTTGTTGTATAACTATTCATAGGTGGATGCGAATTATTACAGAATTTTGTGGTAAAGTGAGTTTATTTATCATTCGCTTCAAACAATTCAAAAAGTAAAAATACAAAAAAAATCTACATATAGTAAAAATGACCTTGATATTGAGACCACCCCCCCGCAGAATTTTTGTTGTTGCTTTTTAGCTCACCTGGCTACGCCAGGGTGAGCTTTTCTGATCGATGATTGTCCGTCGGCCGTCGTCCGTCAACATTTTGATTCAAATGACATCTCCTCTGAAACCTCTAGGCCAATGTTGATAAAACTATGCAAGAATGTTCCTTGCATGAAGCTCTACCAAAATTGTTCAAAGAATTCCATTCCATGCAGAACTCTGGTTGCTATGGCAACAAATAGGAAAAACTTTAAAAATCTTCTTCTCTGAAACCACAAGGCCTAGAGCTTAGATATTTGGCATGTAGCATTGTCTAGTGGACCTCTACCAAGATTGTTCAAATTATGACCCCCGGGTCAAAATTGACCTCGCACGGGTGGGCACTTAGTTTTTGCATAGGCATATATAGGAAAAACTTGAAAAATCTTCTTCTCTGAAACCACAAGGCCTAGAGCTAAGATATTTGGCATGTAGCATTGTCTAGTGGACCTCTACCAAGATTGTTCAAATTATGACCCCCTGGTCAAAATTGACCCCGCGGGGTGGTCACTTAGTTTTGCAAAGGAATATATAGGAAAAAATTTAAAAAATCTTCTTCTCTGAAACCACAATGCCTAGAGCTTAGATATTTGGCATGTAGCATTGGCTTGTGGACCTCTACCAATACTGTTCAAATTATGACCCCCGGGTCAAAACTGACCCCGCGGGGATGGTCACTTAGTTTTGCATAGGAATATATAGGAAAAACTTTAAAAATCTTCTTCTCTGAAACCACAAGGCCTAGAGCTTAGATATTTGGCATGTAGCATTGGCTAGTGGACCTCTACCAAAATTGTTCAAATTATTACCCCCGGATCAAAATTGACCCCGCACGGGGGTCACTTAGTTTTACATAGGCTTATGTAGGAAAAACTTTAAAAATCTTCTTCTCTGAAAGCACAAGGCTTAGAGCTTAGATATGTGGCAGGTAGCATTGGCTAGTGGACTTCTACCAACATTGTTCAAATTATGACCCTTGGATCAACATTGACCCCGCACGGGGGTCACTTAGTTTTACATAGGCTTATATAGCAAAAACTTCAAAAATCTTCTTCTTTGAAACCACAAGGCCTAGAGCTTAGATATTTGGCATGTAGCATTGGCTAGTGGACCTCTACCAAGATTGTTCAAATTATGACCCACGGGTCAAAATTGACCTCGCACCGGGGATCACTTAGTTTTACATAGGCTTATATAGCAAAAACTTTAAAAAATCTTTTTCTCTGAAACCACAAGGCCTAGAGCTTAGATATTTGGCATGTAGCATTTCCTAGTAGACCTCTTCAAAGTTTGTTCGAATTATGCCCCTGGGGTCAAAATTGACCTTGCCCGAGGGGGGAATCATTTGTTTTACAAAGGCATATATAGGAAAACTTATTTGGTATATAACATTATCTAGTGATCTTCCACCAGGCAAGTGGACTTGTACCAAGGTGAGCGATATAGGGCCATCTTGGCCCTCTTGTTTAACTAAAAATAGCAATGCAATCTCAAGCTTCCTCTCTATGCAAGCTATATACAGAGAAAGTTTCATTGCAATCGGTCACTCATTACTCGAGTTATTTAGAGGGAAACAATTTTTTTATTAAATACTTTTTGTAACGGCGACCGTGACGTTGAACCTAGTTAGTTGTAACATGTGCTCTGCATATCGTATTAATTGTTGTTAACATTTTAGGTACATGTATGTTATTCTAGATCCTTCAAGGGGTTCAAGAGATATAGAGGGGCCACTAAAGCATAGTCATAACAGTGCATTTACTGTTTCTTCGTGAACACCATGATATCATTTTTTTAATGTTTGAAAAACATTCACATGTCATTTGATATAGCTTTAATATAACCGTGTATTTAAACATTGCCCAAATAGTGCCACTGTAACAAATACATCTTACAGGGCATTGATTTGACCTCAATTTGATCATGGCCAAAACAGGTCTGATCAAGGTCAATTTTACGAAGAGCATAATACGACCATGATATGGTAGAAACATTTGTCCATGGCATTGATTTCACCTTAATTTGATCATGGCCTGTGTTGAACCCAGACTATGATTATCATTGATGTGGAAGTGGTCAAAACATTCATGCAACATGGACATTTCATTGTCATCAATGTCTATGATGACAAAACATGTACATTTTCATTGTCGGCCATGGTCAAACCATGGTCGTCATTGATATGCCAATGGTCATAAACATAGGGAAGCTTCAACTGATCTAAATCACGAGTTTCAGGTCTGCATTGTGTACATGTATCTTTTTTTATTTATTCTTCTTTTGTTTCAATCTCTTAAATCATGGTTATTCTTGTGCAATATGTTTTAATGCGTAATTTCTAAACTCTGCACTCTAATGGTAGCGTAAATCAGTAAAGAATGTCTAACTGTCAATTGCAAGACGAATTAACCCGCAATCAAGTAGAATGTGACACGTAATTTTGTGCTTAGATTGCATAATAAAATAAAGTATGACATACTCTACCGCAGACTTTCTTAAACATATTCTGAATAAACATGATAAATCACTTCAAAAGAGCAGCATGAAATAACCTACAGGAAATTATTTTGAGAATATGGTCTTGCGAGAAAAATGTCATTATGGATACGTTTTGGCATTTTATGAACTTGATTAAAGAGACATACCCTATAAATGCCAAACTAAATAACCTCAAAACATAAATAATAGAAACTTTAAAAGTATTATAACTTAACTTTAAACTTTCAGCTATGCATTCCCAGTCATTATTGATAAAATCAGCGGTTTTAAATTTTTAACGACTGTGTCCTAACTTCCACTAGAAAGAATAATTTCAATGCGTATATGTGAATGCCATTTCAAATAAACATCATTTTTTTATGTTAACAGGTGAATATTGGTTATTTGTCTTTTTACATTTGCGCAATAATAATTCATGATCATCTGAACCCATTTTGATTATAATAAAACATTTATGGACTTTGCACATCTTTGGAAGTAGAGTTCTTCAATAATAATTTTAAAAAGGCATGTTGATTTATGTACAACCTTTAGGTTTTGGAGGTTATTATATCCCCGTAACGAAGTTTACGGGAGTATATACAACATGTAGGAGTCACCCGGTGGTTGGTCGGTCGAGCGGTCCAATGCATTTTCTTTGTCCGGAGCATAACTTGAAAAATACTGGTTGGAATTCAATACAACTTCATACAATGGTCAAGGACATTGAGAGAAAGTGCAGTGCACAAGAACCATCACTCCATCTTGACTAATTACAGAGTTATTTCCTTTGTTACTTTTCATTGTCCGGAGCATAACTTGAAAACTACTGGATGGAATTCAATACAATGGTAAAGTACATTAAGAGCACTACAGAATTATTGCCTTTTGTTACTTTTCCTTGTCCAGAGCATTAACTTGAAAACTACCGGTTGGAATTCAATACAACTCAATACAATGGTACAGCACAATGAAAGGAAATGCAGTGTGTAAGAACTATAACTCTATCTTGACTCATTACTGAGTTATTTCCAAGGACAATATCTCTATTTTAGTATTTTTGGCAAGGTATTCTGTTACTTTGAACTTCTTCAGTTTATAAAACAGTCTTTCGGGGGTATTAATCACATTTAGTGATAGGTCTAGTTTGATATCAGTTATAGGGTATGACCCTTTTAAGGAAAATGTTACCGGACGTACAACGGACGCAGGATGGAATGCAGTTCTAATGGTTCACTCTGGCACTTCGTGCCAAGTGAGCTTAAAATAATATTTTAGTCCGTATTACGATAGGAGTTGATATTAAATGATAAAAAACATGTTTTTTTTTTATATGTATTCGAGTTGATATCAAAAATTGGATGAATGCCTAATTTATCATTCTTATTTGGAAAAAAAGAAAGCGTACAAAAATTGAAATACTTCATGATGACTAAAAGATACTTTATTGCTAAAATTTGGTATCAGAAAATTGCATAACATCTTGTCAGATTTATGACTAAAACTATCGTTTCCTTCAGCGCATTTTACAAGGAAGTAATTAGTAGTGGCGAGGGCTATATTTGAAGAAAAATATTCGATCGAAAATCCTTTTACCTCAAAAATTTGCTTTAATTGAACAAGTAATGTCGATACAGAATGAAACAGGAAAACATATTATAAGAAAGGAAAATATCCATTTGCCTCCGGTAACATTCCATTACAGATATGAGTTTTACTTAAAACATTAATGTATAACAATCTTCTAAAGAGAAGCCAACCTGGCAGGGTGTCTGGTGTGCTGGTTTGCCTTCAAATGTTAACATTAAAAGGTTTCACAGGCAGACAGGTTTTAATGGGAGTTGGAAATATCCACATTAATCTATTCTAAATTTTATAGGTACATGTACAAGGAAATGTGCTTACTTTCTGTTGACTGCATGTTAGTCGCATTCTTTATTGGAATTCAGTGTCTACAAATGCACAAGTTTAATCTAACATGTCATTTCTCAAGCATTTGTATCAATATTTTGATTTCTGCGAATTAAAGGTACTAGCTCTCAGATTTTGATGAAAAAAAAAATGAAATTCTTCAAACTCTAAAAACAGCATATTTTAGAGGAATAGTCAAAAAAAATGTTCCAGAATAAATTTGTATAAAACATATCTTTATAAATTATACACTTCCAAATTATCAAGCGTTACAAACGCTTTTGCAAATCCCAGTATAAACATATAAGCCATTAAACCACACCTACCAATTTCAATTGATTTTCGCCAATTGTTACCTAGATTTGCACGTATGTTGTTGATTCTAGCCATTACTTTTACAATCATATTAAAAACAAAATTCACCGGAAACTTAGAGCGAGCAGCTTTAAAGGGACACTCCCTACATCTAGCAGATTATATTCTCGAAACATAGATTATGTATTCAATGAATGCAAAATGAGAAGTAATTACAATTTTAAAGAAGAACCTATATCGAAAAATGCCCCATTTGACCACAATTAACGCTCTCTTAAAAATCGCATCCACCCATTAATTGTACAACAACAACTCTACATAGACTATTGAATGATGTACGGTACTGCAGCGTATTTTAAACCGCTGATTTTATCGACAATGACTGGGAATGCATAGCTGAAACTTTAAGGCTCAGTTATAATAATTCCAAAGATTCTATAGCTGAAACTTTAAGGCTCAGTTATAATAATTCCAAAGATTCTATTATTTATGTTTTTGGGGTTATCTAGTTGATATCAGTTATAGGGTATGTCCCTTTAACTGTATCGAGAGCATTTTGATACCCTCCTCTAAAAGTACTAGCTATTGTACCTGGTGAGAAAGCTGTTTAAAATTTTAAACATTCGCGTTTACAGATAATCATTATGAAATGAAACAAAAAACTACCTAAATTCTAAACCTTACATTCTTTTAAAGCTGCTAGCTCTCAGTTACCGTTGAAAAAAATATTTTTCAAAAAATTCTTAATCATAAATATAAAACTAAAGGCTAGAATAAAAAAATAAGTAAACATCTAGGTAGGAATTCGCAGAAATCGATTGATAAGGTCGGTTACACGGCACCGCTACGATATATGTTTATATTGAAATTTCAAAAGCGTTTGCAACGTTTTGGATTTGGTAGCGTATTTTTCGAAATTTAGAGATGTACGTGACATGAATTTATACTGGAGCTTTTTCATATGGCCATATGTTCTAAAATACGTTATTTACATTTAGTTTCAAGAACTTTATTTTTTCACCAAAATCTGAGAGCGAGCAGTTTTTCTTTTAATTTTACCATTGAAGCGTAGTTTTGGCATATTTTATATAAATACTGTTAATTACGCGGGACATTGTTCGTGCATTTTATGTCGATATGACGTCATCAACGTTTAAGCCTTGCGCAATAAGCGCTCAGCTTTTTGAAGTCAGACGGTATATGCAGATGATTTCACTGAAAATAGTTGAGCTGGTATTGATGCAATCTGCAGTTATATCACAGAACATACTTGAAAACTACGGACAAAATTAATATAAAATGGTTTCTTTAACACAAGTTAATGCAAGAAATTATGCTAGAATTACAGAAATGGGAAGTTTTGGTAACAGCAAAAATGTTTTTGTGCTATCTGGCGACCTGAAAAATCACTCCGCTTCATCATTTCATATAAGTAAACCTGTTAGAATGGGAAATGAGTTTACTTTTGCGTGACATATTGGCTTGCTTATGACTTTTTGTCGTTTAGATGCTTCGTTATAATCATTCAGGCCTTCGTGACTTAGATTACTGCGCGTCAAAATTTCACAGTGTGATAACTAACCGGTCTTTCACTCAGAAGTAAAATGATTTTCCTAATTACTAGTATATCATTTTTCAACGTAAAAAAAAATTATCAACAAATTATAAACAGGGATGCCCCTTTCCAAAAACGTTTAAGTTTGTTCACCGGAAATTTTTGAGCGAGCAGATTAAAGTGGCATCAGTAAGGAATCTGTCAATTTATAATAACAAATTGATTATTCCCTGGTATTTTTGCACGAAGTATAAACTTAACTAAAGTGACACAGGCATGCCATGCATAACACTCACATTTAAGGGTCTTATTTCACTTTATAGTAAAAACTATTGAAATGTTTTCTTCTGTTAACAGTTGATTTGCAGTAGTTAATTATGAAAAACAAAATCTTAAAAATGTCTTACCAAGTCGTTTGTATTTTCCTCTACTACAAATAGCACCAAAAGCGACAATATGTTACATGATAAAAAATGAGTTATTGCACTTTGCAATTCGCATAAAATATTATACATTCGACATGGAAATTTAGACATACCTTTTCTATAATAGTTATAATTTAAAATTATGTGGCACTATTAATCATATTATGGATGTCTTTTTCGAATTCAAACTTGTGCCATTCTTTCAAGTCAAAGCTTGGGTCGTTCTTTCAAATCCCAACTTGGACCGTTCTTTTGAATCCCTACTTAGCCGTCCATTCAAATCAGCTTGGGCCGCTCTTTCGCTTGATATATGATCTCATTTAAAGCTTGAGCATAGCATGAAACATTGAGAAAAACCTTTTTCTCAGAAAAGCAGTCGTGTTTAATAACCTTTTTCTCAGAAAAGTAGTCTTGTTTAATAACCTTTCCTCAGAAAAGTAGACTTGTTTAATAACCTTTCCTCAGAAAAGAAGTTTTGTTTAATAACCTTTCCTCAGAAAAGTAGTATTGTTTAATAGCCTTTCCTAAAACTAGATGGGTGTTCAGTAAAACACTTGGTGTCACCCTCTAACGCTTTGTCAGAATAACCAATAATTTTGTGACAAAATCCAAGTACAAAAAGGAGCATAGCTTTGTCAAATATGACCTTGACCTACAAAATTTGGCGGCATCATGACGCTTATGTCATAAGCAGTACAACTTGAAACTTTGATGAAGAAATCGTAAGAAATGGCAAAGTTATAGCAAACATCTAAGTATAAAAAGGGGCATAACTCTGTCAAATATGACCTTGACCTACACAATTTGGCAGCATCATGACCCTTTTGTCATAAGCAATACTATTTTAAAGTTTGATGAAGAAATCTTAAGAAATGGCAAAGTTATAGCCAACGTTAAGTTTGTGTGACGGACGGACGGACACAGCAATCCCTGTGTATCGCCTTTTCTCCGAAAGGGCGACACAAAAATAGCCTTTTTTATAACCCTACCTGAGAGAAGTAGTCCCCAGAGATTGACTGGATTTGGTCATTATTATATAAGAAACCTTTCAAATAGTCAAATTTCAAAAACATAATTTAGATCAAACTTACATAACTCGTGCTTATGTGAAACGAACGCAAATAATAACAACGAAAAAGATACAGATAATGAAAGAAAGTCAAGTCAGATAAAACATAAAGCCATTCAACCTTTTGATAGGAAGTTTTAATCAAAGTTTATGATATCAAGAAGTCAAGATGAAATATCTTAGATCCATAGCGACTTTTGAAAACTGTCTTGTTAGATGGATAATAACAATAACAAATAACAATACAAATTTCCAGATATCTAGTGTTTTAATTCTATGTGTTGTTCGAATTTGCTGTTATTCTAAAGAGACACGCCCTATATCTAGCAGATGATCTCTATATCTAGCAGATTATATTCTCGAAACATAGATTTTGTGTTCAATGAGCGTAAAATGATAATAAATACAATTCTAAAGATGAACCTATGGCGGAAAATGCCTCATTTAACCACAATCAATATTATAAAGGTTTTCTATAATAAATCGCAGCCACAATATTGTACAACTTTATTCTGCTCGTTCTTGTTGAAAAATAAAATTCAAAATGACATACTAAATAAATAAATATGAATTTGAAGGCTATGATCAACTATAGAAGTAAAAATCTAGGTAGGATTTTGCAAAAATCGATTGAAAATGCTGGCTTTACTGCACCTATATGTTTATAGTTAAATTTCAAAAGCGTTTGCAACGCTTTATAATTTGGGAGCGTAATATTTCAAATATACAGATATACTTTACAGAAAGTTGTACCTGAACCCTTTTATATGACTACATTTTTGTATCTGATCAAAAATATGTTCTTTTCTTTCAGTTTGAAAAACTTTACCTTTTCACCAAAATCTGAGAGCGAGCAGTTGTTAATACTTCTTTAATTACTTTGATTTAATTTATTTTCAGGCTTATTTTGGAGCTCGTGTCCGTTAGAAGCTGCTTCAAACAATGGAATGCTTTAACAGTACTAACATCTTGTTTTGTAATAAGACTAATAGTTCATATACAACAGGTAAACTATGCTAATTTTGTCAGCGTAGAGCAGTTTAGGCTTTGACTTTTTAAAATCAGTGCTTATTAATATTTGTTTTTACTGTGAAGTCTAGATATTAAACAGGCGTTATAGGTGTTTATATGTGCATCCCCTCCAATCAGAGGGGGAATATACTGTTTGTCCGTCTGTCAACTCTACTGTGTCCACTATTTAGAGCCCAAACCACGTGCTGAATTTTCATCATTTTGTATGTAGTCTTATTATATATATTTGATTTTCATTTAAATCGATAGGAAACATAAATATGCAGTGTTATAGTGCTTTTTGAAATTTTGGCCATGTGGTGAAAGGTTACGGTTACAATTAATTACCTGTTTTGTGAAAACTATTTTCTGCTGTTCATGTTCAAAACCCCAAGTTCCTGGATCTTAGTGGGAAGCATCTATTGAATTTAGTTGTGCATATAACAATTTGGGGTCGTCAATGGACAAACTCACATTGGCTTGTAGATAGAATATCGTGTCTGCTATTTATCTTTAAACATTCTTTTCAACAAGCATGGTCTGAGACATCAGTAGGAAGTGCAGTCATATATATTATGATTTCGAGTCACTCCCGGTTTCTTCCAGTTACAATAATAGTAACTGAATGTTTGGTAAGGCGTTTCTACCTTCAGGGGTGTCTGTCACTCGTATACCTTTCTGTGTAGTGCGTGAATCTACACATACCATATTTGCCAACAGGAACACTGACACATAGTAAATAGAGTATATTCGAAAAACGTTTGCTTGCTGGGTTTATACCTGAGAACACAAACAATCAGTAGACTAAATATTGTCAATAACGTGAAATCAATGAGGAGCAATGTTCAAGAATGCCAAAATCGATGACTAGCAAATCAGCAACACTATTAAATTGACATAAAACAGCAACAGTTTCTCTACCACATTGATCTATACTTGGAGTATCTTATCATAAACTGATTCTCTGTTTTATTCATTCTTTTGTTACAGACGAAGCGGGACCGTACGTAGCAGAATGGGGATTCTGGATAAAATTTATATCCACACCGTTCATTGTTCTTGTCGGAATCATTGGCAACAGTTTATCCTTTTTGGTGATGAAAACAAAAACGTTACGTCATAAATCTTACTCGCACTTCCTGTGTGCTCTAGCAGTGTTTGACACACTTTCGCTTATCATACGACAGGTTAAGAGCGTGGACGAGTATTACGTGTCCCATGCAGCAAAGCCGGGAGTGTTCCAACATTTTAACAGTTTCAGTTGCAAACTTTACAATTATTGCGGTCACGTGATCACTTTAATGAGTTCTTGGTTGGTTGTATTTATGGCAATTGAGAGACTCATTGCCGTATGTTTTCCATTTAAAAATGTTGCATTTCGTAAACAGACAGGTGCAATAGCTGCAATAGGCATGCTGATTGTCGTTGTTCTGGCAAGTCAATCATTCCGTTTAGTCATGATTGAGCATATATTATATGATCCGGAGTACAACATTTGGGATTGTCTAGCTGGCAACGACTACATTGAACTGTATACAAGTCTGGATGTTTACTTTTTCCAATGGTCACTGGTGTTTGTGTTGCCCGTTGTGTTGATCATTATATGTAACAGTATGGTGATTTATCAGATATTGAAAGTCAAGCGAGCACTTTACAGAGATGACAGATTCCTGACATACAGGGATCACGGGGATTTGACAGGGAACGCTGCATACAGAGACAGCCGAGCTACGGGACATAAAAACAGGAGTACATTTATGCTCCTGACTGTAACGTTTGCCTACATCTTAACTTTGCTGCCCTTGTTTACATTAAGTTTAATAGTAGATCTGACAATTAAATTAAATGATCTGGAAACCGCACGGTACATGTTCCTCACACTCAGACCATACATAGATGTGTGCGTGTCTATTTCTTTGTTGAATAACGCTGTAAATTTCTTCATTTACGTTTTGTCGGGAAAACGTTTTCGTTTTGAATTGCAACGAAGTCTGAGAAGGAAGAACACTAAAGTTAAAAGAAGTTTTATTGCAAGAAGTACACGTGAAGAACTATTACATTTAAATGCTCAATGACATTTAAAACAATACATCGTAGTCTTTGAAAAGGTGTGATGTATAAATATAAATACCAATCAGATCTTTAATAAGCAAGTAGAGAGAAAAAGTATCGTTTCAAAAAGCCTGCAAAACTGTTTTTAACCAAAGCGAGAACACAGAATTAGGGATGTAATGTTCAACATACTTGTATATGTATTGTAGTTTTTTATTTTTATTTTTTGTTTGATATTATTTTTGTTTTTTTTGACATTTCGGTCTGAAAACGGTTTTGGTCGATTATTGGAAGCGGTGACATGAGGCCGAGCTGAAAACAATGGAAATATTTTTGAAACGAAAACTCAGAATAGAAGGGAAGTGCACGTTTATGAATTGGGTATATATGAAGAATAACTATTTACATACCTCTACGACCTTGACTATTGATCACTGACCCTAAAGTGTAGCATATACAACCACAAATTCAAATTGACGATTGCTGCAAAGTTTTATGAACTTCAGTTTGTCTTCTATTAGATTAAGCGTAAAAGCGATTTCTAACGTGACCTTTCTAACGTGACCTTTTTATCATACACCTTGCCTTTGTCAGCCAAAATCTGTAATCAAAAGACAGCGTAGGGCTAGGAAATGAAGTGTGGATAAGATTATCTATCACCCAGACCCTAAAAATTTGACAGTTACCAAAACATACAATATGCACAACCATCTAAACTTTAAACTGATGTGTTTAGCAAATATAAAGTCAAATTTCAGTGACAAATGTTTATGATAAGAAGCTGGTTTTCTTAGAACAGCCTTGTTTGACATTGACCTTTTACAACAAAGTAGTGAATGCATAAATTGACATCATTTTCATAGGGTTACAGAGATGTTGATTATTTTTGTATTAACAGACCAATGCGGCCTTGACCTTTGACACAGTGATCGCAAATTATAGTATGCACAACTACAGATGCTTTGGGTCTGGACCTCATCACCTTAGGCATGGCCCTTACCTCTACATTTCCCTGTCACTTCTACTCAGTGCAGTAGCAATAGTACAGATTAAATTCCTTATTCCACTGACCTACTGATCACGGTGACAGTGTATTTGTTTATGCTTCGTGCACCGAGGAATCTATATTAGATTTTGTGGCGAGTACCTACCCCATGCATCTGTGTGCACAACCAACTAGACTTATTAAGGGTATAAGGGTATTTTTGACAGGTGTTATCTAGCAATGTCTGAACGTTCCAGTCATCAAGCTTGATATTTATAATTTATCTTACTAAAATTATCATTTTCGTACCCGAGACAATGTCAATAGTATCGGAATAAGGATATTTATTTTACGTTTTACTGGTCAGTATATCACAGTTTGTCGTTCAGATGTTTGAAATTCGTAATTAATAACTCTAGCTTTCGGCCTGTGTGTGAACTCCAAATCGTGGTAAACTAACATAACTATATAAGTATAGAAAAATGTTTCTTTTTTCAGTTGAATATTGGAAAAGCATTAATCAATCCTGGTCAAAAACTTCGATTTCTGTAAATAAAATGATTAACTCAAAATAAATCACTTCCTATATTTTCGAGGTTGTCATCTTATTTTGTCATGCTGAAGTATGGCTATTCGGAACTTGAATCTACCCCATGAATTCATCCACCATTAAAATTGTATAACAATGATTATCCCATATGACGCACATAAATTATCACGAAGAATAAGTCGTAATTATGCAAACAATTTTAAAGCTGCTCGCTCTCAGATTTTGGTAAAAAAATTAAGTTCTTCAAACTGTTTGTAAATAACGTATTTTAGAACATATAGTCATATAAAAAGGCTACAGTATAAATTCCTGTCACGTATATCTCTAAATTTCAAATAATACGCTTCTAAATTCAAAAGTGTTGCAAACGTTCAATATAAACATATTGTGTAATGGTGCCGTGTTACCGACATTTTCAACCGATTTCTGCAATTTCCTACTTAGATTTTTGCTTATATTTTGATTCTAGCACTTAGTTTTATTTTTATGAATAAGTATGTCAGTTTTTAAAAAAATATTTTTTTCAACGGTAACTGAGAGCGAGCAGCTTTACAACACGAGTTTTAACTTGTGAAAAAATCAAACTAGCTCTTCAAAGCATTTAGAAAAACGATAATTAACAAGTTATACATGCGCACATCGAGAAAACATTTAACCACAGTGTACAAAGTCTGGCGTTGACAGCAGTTCCGGCGTTAACAGCAGCTAGAAATTCAAATGCGCGTTTTATGCAGGGTATGTCATTGTAAATGTTGTTGCGTTTTCTGTTGTCTTTGTACAGGCGGACAGTTGACCTCACCATTGTTCCTGCATGGTAAGGACCAATATGAGATCTTAATCGTGCGTATGAAACTTCAAACTTTCTCACAGAGTAGTGATTAGTAGCGGGGCTCGAACTCATGATCATTGTGGTTACTCACAGAGTAGTGATTAGTAGCGGGGCTCGAACTCATGATCATTGTGGTTACTCACAGAGTAGTGATTAGTAGCGGGGCTCGAACTCATGATCATTGTGGTTACAAGTCAGCGACCATACCTCGATCACACATACATGTATTACCTATTTTTGGCTTGACCTACATATGTACTAAAAGTTCAATGTACATGTGTCAATGGCGATGAAAAGAATGCAGCTATATACACTTGAGTGTTGACATATTATTTTTTCTGTTCCACAAAATTGGTGTAGATGTAACTTTCCCGACTGGAGTCATCAGTAACTAAATTATGTATTGCGTACATCTGGTTTGTTGTACAGACGTCTAATAACATTATGTCAAAAGTACTATTTACCCGAAGTTCACGTGTATTAGTTGTTAGAAAAAAAGCAAACAAGCGATGCCAAACGGCTGAAACACGCAATTTTCAGTGGTTTTGCACTTTTCGACACTGCTGTTTCCATTAACATAAAATTAATGGGAGCTGCTTTCACCTATAATCGTTACTAAAAGGAACTGCTAATCCCGTTAGCCAGAACCTTGTGCCTTGTCAACTTTAAACGCCTGTATCTCTTTTAAAACGGTATATTACAAGGTGACACTTGTAGAGAAATGACTGGAGTTTGTTCCCGGTTATTCAATTTTTTTATGTCTTGATACAAATGTATTAGCATTTATAATTAATGCCGAATGCGAAAAAATCTCGATTTAAAAAAAATAAAAGTAAAAATCACGGTAGAAATTTGAAAAGAAGTATTGAAAATGCTGGTTTTACGACACCGCTCTACACTATATCTTTATATTGGAACGCTTTATTATTTGGTAGCGTTTTATTTCAAATCTACTGATATACATGTGCGTGGCGGGAATTTATACTGTAAGCTTTTTATATGACTACATGTTCTAAAATATGTTATTTTTATACAGTTTGAAGAATTACCAAAATCTGAAAGCGAGTAGCTTTAAACTATACAATTCTCTCAATTTTCATCAGTCCAATTGTATCTATCTTGGTGGCTACTTTTTGTTATTTAAGAACAGTTTTTATTTTATGTTTTTCAGTGAATTATAGAGTTTTCTCAGTGAAATAAAAGTGATAATCCACAGTTTTGAAACAGTTGGATTACCATTTTTACTTTTTCACTTTTTACCCCCCTCACCCCCGATTTACGTCAAAAAGTATACCGAGCGTAATTAATGCTGGAACCCCATGCGACGATGACGTCGTTTAAATGACGTCATTTGCGCTATGTTTCGGTGACGTTTCCCGCGATTTTCGATATTTTGTAGAAACAAACTCAATAAAAGGAGAGTTTTAACCATAAATAAACAGAAAATTTTTTGTTTTTGGTGTAAATCACGTTAATTTCACTCGTGAACACCAAAAGTGGTTATTTTCACTCGTGGCTGCGCCACTCGTGAAAATATCACTTTTAACCCCGTGCTCACTCGGTAAAATATTAATATTTTTACCCGAAACCAACAATTATCCTTATATGTTCACTTTGATCAATGGCATTAATTTCATTTTGTATCGAATTGAAAACATTTGAAAGCCTACTACTTAAAACAACAGGGCCAACATAGACCTATATCGCTCACCTTCGTACAAGTCCACTTGCCTGGTGGAAGATAACTAGATAATGTTATAAACCAAATAGGTTTTCCTATATATGTCTTTGTAAAAATAAGTGACCCCACCCCCCGGGCAAGGTCAATTTTGACCCCAGGGGCATAATGTGAACAATCTTTGAAGAGATCTACTAGACATTGCTACATGCCAAATATCTAAGCTCTAGGCTTTGTGGTTTCAGGGAAGAAGATTTTTTAAGTTTTTCCTATATAAGCCTATGTAAAACTAAATGACCCCCTGTGCGGGGTCAATTTTGATGCGGGGGTCATAATTTGAACAACCTTGGTAAAGGTCCACTAGCCAATGCTACATGCTAAATATCTAAGCTCTAGGCCTTCTGGTTTCAAAGAAGATTTTTAAAGTTTTTCCTATATAAGCCTATGTAAAATTAAGGACCCCCAGTGCGGGGTCAATTTTGATCCGGGGGTCATAATTTGAACAATCTTGGTAGAGGTCCACGAGCTAAAAAAGTGATCGGCGCGATTTTGAGTATTAAAGAGATCGATATCTAGATTTCATAGTAAAATGGCTGTCAAAATTATCTTTGTGCAGAAAAAAGGCGCCAAATGTACTTCCTAACCGTGACTCGAATCCGAAACCTACCGCTTAATCGTCGAAAGTGGTCTCCCGACTGAGCGTTCTGGTCGCTTACACAATATTTGCCAAATTATAAACCGTAGCGTACCATGCGCATCAGGGAACAAACTTAATCCTTGCTTTGAACATGTTACTCGGAATATTGACCGTTTCTCAGTGGTCGAAAATGTACAATTGCTCCACCCTCTTGATTAACATTAGTTTGAAGGTAACGACAAATTATTTTGAGACCAATTTACCTACTAAAATATTAAAACCGTTCAAAAAAGACTAAAACGCAAGAGCATTTTTTGCGGTATGATCAATTTAGTCTAGTTTGTACTAATTTATTTTAGCTCGATTGTGAAGAAAGCTTCCAGCTTATCGAGTCACTCTCAAGTCCACTTCCTTGGAAAAACCAATACCGGTGTCATATATGGAGGTACGGTCGTGACTCCATTAAAAGGTGCCTTACGAAGTAGAAGTTTGAAATAAAAAAATGTTAACGATCCTACTTGTTATTTGATTGTTCTAAATTTACGGTTAAAAGCGAGCTTAATACGGCGTTGCCTTGTGTATTTGTAACTCAAAGCAAGGTAGAAAACCCTGTCTTTTTATAAATGCAGAATAGGATAACACAGACCCATGTCTGCAGAGAAAGAAACCACTGCCTGATTGTTAAAAAAGACAAGTGCAGAAATGCTTTAGATCATTTATTGTGTTTCATGTTGTCTAGACTTTTAAGGACTATGTTTCTCTTTTGTTGCAATAATAGTTGACTTTGAAACGTTAATGACGTCTGACATTATACTATTACGTGAGCCATAAAACGTGGACAAAATCACTGATGACACCTGAGTATTAACAAGCGTACTGCAATGTCGAAAGAGGGAGTGGAGCCAGACATTAACTTTTGGAAGATGTTGCACCTACATAAATTATATAGCCATTTTCCAACATCGGTCAAGTTCTGGAATAATTTTGAGCTGCTACTGTGATGTACAAAAACTTACGTATGTCTACTACGTGTACATCTATCGTTAACAAGTGTAATTGGTGCAAGTGATGTAAACCACCTGGCACGGCTTTCACTAACGTTCTCAACTCGAGTTATATCTCAGTTCAAAATTCTCTCTCAAAACGGTAAGATTGTCCTTAGCTGAGATGCGTTCACAAACACTTTTCTCAAGTCTTGAGAATTGTTCTCAGCTGAGAATTTATTTTTGTCATTGATGTAAGCTGCCACAGCTGGTATTTCCGTTAAATACGTCACGACTCTCGTGAATTTTCCCGTACATTTGTCACTCGTCTGCTACAGTCTGAAATGGCAGAGCCTATGGTGAAAAAGGTTATACGGGCTCTATGGCCATACAATTCAAACTTCTGACCATGGAAAAATACATAGAAACTCTACATGTTCTAACGGGGAAATTTAAAGGGTGCGGCGCCGGCGGTGTTTCCTCAGAAGAGAAAGAGAATCGCTGGGCCGGCATTGCAGAATCAGTTAATGCGTAATAAGCCTTAATTATGTTTTCTTTCATTTTATTCAGCCAAACATAAATAATTTATCATCTGACTTCGGATAAATATCCGAAAGGACAATTACGGATGATAAACGACAAGATACCGTGTAGGAGTGGTAAACAACAGGTTACCTTTAATGCATCACTTAGATTCATTCATACATATCGACGATACAGAAGAGAAAGAATGAAAAAAAAAATCACTTTGTACCAGTGAAATGTGTCTCTGCACTTATAACATTCATATGTGAAAACAAATAAAATAGAAATGTGTAATGTCCAGTACCGCCGACCCACTCACTCCACAGAAAACGTAGGCTACATACATCAAAGCGGACAATAGTGTCCTATTTGAACTTTTTACATACTTATGAACAATGCCCCATGAACGCACGGAATATAGAACTTGGCATCATTTGAATAAAATGAAAAAATCGAACTTGTGAATAACAGTCGATAATTTTGGACTCAATATATTTTCTGTAAACGTTTTCTTATCGTTGGGGTCAGCAGGGGTGTGTGTGTGTGTGTGTGTGTGTGTGTGTGTGTGTGTGTGTGTGTGTGTGGTGGGGGGCGGGTCTGTGAGATGCAACGGAAAACCTGTTTTACCTCGAATGACCAGCGGAGCCGTGTAAATTGTTTATATAAGACCATTTACACGCATGGGTACACATGAGTGGACAGCAGATATACAGCTGCGCTGTCCACAGTGACCGAAAACCTTGATATTAAATAACAAGAACGACGATAAATAAATTTATGTTTTCTTTCATTTCATTCAGCCAAACATAAATAATTTATCATCTGACTTCGGATAAATATCCGAAATGACAATTACGGATGATAAACGACAAGATACCGTGTAGGAGTGGTAAACAACAGGTTTCCTTTAATGCATCGACAGAAAAAGAGCGGGAAATGATTTCCTAAGTTTAGTCCGTGCCGTAGATGAAAATACCCACTAAATGGCTAATTTTAAAGAAACTGTTCTTTTAGTTTCGTCACTTACTCTAAAGTACAAGTCTTTAGCCTTCTCGGACGTCCACCTTCCATGCTATTTGCGAGCCTGTCACGGACTCCATGCATACAGCACAGGAAGCGCCCAAAAGAATGTAAGCCAAAGGCCAATTGCCAAATTCTGATGCAGATTTTCTCTGGCTTTAGAATGCGAAATTGCAGGGCCTGGTCGCAAGATATTACAGTCTTTACTCTGAACTACATATTAACGTGTATTTTACAATTATTATCTCACACTGTGTCTTCGTCTAAGCGCCCTAGAATACCCCCAAACATTATAAAGACACACACATATACATAGATACATTGTATATATATTTATATAATATTTATTATATATTCTACATAGAATACAACACATTCTCTCGATCTGATCGAGACTTCGCCTGCATCGTATGCCAGACGGACAGGTGCACCTTATGCACCTTAAACAGCACATAAACAAAAATATATTCTACATAGAATACAACACATTCTCTCGATCTGATCGAGACTTCGCCTGCATCGTATGCCAGACGGACAGGTGCACCTTATGCACCTAAAACAGCACATAAACAAAAATATATTCTACATAGAATACAACACATTCTCTCGATCGGATCGAGACTTCGTCTGCATCGTATGCCTGACGGACAGGTGCATCTCATTTACCTAAAACAGCACATAAACAAAAATCTTGAAACAAAAAATACATGTCAAAGTACTTATCATTAGCTGACGGCTGCTCCAGAACTGGCTCGCTCTGACCTGTTGACATTACTACTCAGGTGTAACGTTTGCCTGATGGCAGGAACTGGTTGCATTCGCGCCGGACGTGCCCTTTGAAACCACACGCAAAGCAGACATCGTCGGGAGTGGCTCTCCTCTGTCCTCGAAAAAGGCTGGTTGTAGTTGAAACGTTGAGGCATACTGTATCCAAACCCAGCAGTACTCGTAGTTGAAGGTTCGGTAGACATGAAAGGATAAGAATTATACCTATAAGGATGAAACCTATTGGGCATTGAAGTAGCTGTCTTAACCTTTTTGACGGCCCTGGATTCGGCCTTTCTGATTCTGCGCTCATCATCACTATCATTGCCAAGTACTGGTTTCTCGTACTCGGAAACTGTTGTCCAGCCCCCGGGGGAACCGTCGGCTATCTGAATAAGCTTGTTTCTGTGATTTACTTTTAATTACTAATTAGTTCTTTTAGCTCGCCCTTGAGACAGCTCTTTCAAAATATACTCAATACCTTCCAAAACTTCGGTATTAAATTCAAACTGAATTCTGTGAGACTCTTAATTTAGTTTAACTTTCTTCTCTTTAACTTGTTTTTGAGTTGGTGCAACAATATCGTTTTTAAGCCGAGATAATTGTGAGTCCAAGTATGTTCTAAACAGATCAAAAGCTTCGAAAGCTTCACTCCTATCCCCCGGGGACTTACCTCTGGTATCTCGTGTAGGATTCCTCGGCTGCAGAATTCTGTCTCGTGACTCTCTTGACGGTGAATTCCTCCCGCCTTCTCTTATTGAGTCCCTCAATGGAGAAAAACGGATGCCTCGTTGAGAATCTCTTCTCGGTGAATTTCTCCAGTCCCGTAGGCTAGCACGTTCCCTAGACAAACTTCTAGAAATTCTAATGGTTGAACGTCCATTCCTATCGAGATTTTCTTCACAAACTTGATTGCCGCGTTCGTTTTCCATCTGTGAGATGCAACGGAAAACCTGTTTTACCTCGAATGACCAGCGGAGCCGTGTAAATTGTTTATATAAGACCATTTACACGCATGGGTAGACATGAGTGGACAGCAGATATACAGCTGCGCTGTCCACAGTGACCGAAAACCTTGATATTAAATAACAAGAACGACGATAAATAAATCCAATCGAACGATACATCAATGTCTAATATAAGTGTTAACTCGAAAAATCAATAGCTCTGAATGAAAAGTTTGGCTTTAAATATTTGTTCTGATCCCATGACCCAGATACGATTTATGCTTATTGCGCAGTTACTGCCGCCAATTCGTTGACATAACCTTGACACAACATCCGGATTATTATTTATCCCCCCGCCGAAGGCGAAGGGTCTTCGTCCGTCCGTCCGTCCCAATTTTGTCCGGAGCATAACTCCAAAAGTACTTGAGGGATTTACTTCAAACTTCATACACTGACAGAGCACATTGGGAGGAAGTGCAGTGTGTAAGAACAATAACTCTACCTTGCCTACTTTTAGAGTTATTCCCCTTTATCAGATTTACTTTTACTTTAAAAGTTTTGTCCAGAGTATATCTCCAAAAGTACTCGAGGGATTTACTTCAAACTTAAAACACCGACAAAACACATTGGAAAAAAAAGGGGGGGGAAAAAAAAAACCCCCCCCCCCCCCCCCCCTTTAATACTTTCAAACTTTTAATACACTTTCATAGCACATTGGTAGGAAGTGCAGTGTGCAAGAACAATAACTCTACCTTGCCTACTTTTAGAGTTATTCCCCTTTATCAGATTTACTTGTCCGAATGTACTTGAGGGATCTTCTTCAAACTTAATACACTGACATAGCACATTGATAGGAAGTGCAGTGTGCAAGAACAATAACTCTACCTTGCCTACTATTAGAGTTATTCCCCTTTATCAGATTTACTTTAAAAGTTTTGTCCAGAGCATAACTCCAAAAGTACTTGAGGGATTTACTTCAAACTTAATACACTGACATAGCACATTGGTAGGAAGTGCAGTGTGCAAGAACAATAACTCTACCTTGCCTACGTTTAGAGTTATTCCCCTTTCTCATATTTACTTGTCCGAAGCATAACTCCATAAGTACTTAAAGGATTTTCTTCAAACTTAATACACTGACATAGCACATTGGTAGGAAGTGCAGTGTGCAAGAACAATAACTCTACCTTGCCTACTTTTAGAGTTATTCCCCTTTATCAGATTTACTTTAAAAGTTTTGTCCAGAGCATAACTCCAAAAGTACTTGAGGGATTACTTCAAACTTAATACACTGACATAGCACATTGGTAGAAAGTGCAGTGTGCAAGAACAATAACTCTACCTTGCCTACTTTTAGAGTTATTCCCCTTTATCAGATTTACTTGAAAAAAAATTTCCGGAGCATAACTCCAAAAGTACTTGAGGGATTTTCTTCAAACTTAATACACTGACATAGCACATTGGTAGGAAGTGCAGTGTGCAAGAACAATAACTCTACCTTGCCTTCTTTTAGTCAAATAGAAAAATATCATACCTATACTGATAATGAACATTAATATAATTATTTTGCAAACCTTCTCTTCATTGCCTTATTTCTTGATTGTGTGTGTGTGTGTGTGTGTTGTGTGTGTGTGTGTGTGTGTGTGTGTGTGTGTGTGGGGGGGGGGGGGCGGTGGGGGGGGGGGGGGGGGGGGGGGGGGGGGGGGGGGGGGGGGGGGGGGCACTTACGTTTGAAAACTGTACTTACTACCAGCATGACCATAACTATACGGCTTTTTAAGGATTTCCTCTCACCAAGTAAAATATACGAAAGTACAACCTTCAGGTAACTTCTTCCTGGCGGGGGGATAAACCATGTGTAACATGGCTCTTGTTCATCTGGTACCAACATCAAACGTGTATATGAAAGTTCAAAAGTTACTGATTATTGGCGCTGCCGATGACGGCGGCGGCCTATTATGGAATAGTTTTTCCGGAAGTACATGCTAGGAGCGGTTATTAGAATGCGAAGGAAAATGGTTTTAACTGTATGCTAAAATAATACGAAATAGACATTAAAATATTGATTATACACATTTCCTTCATTAAAACGTAATTGTTTAATTGTAATGTTCCTTTTCATATCTTTTAGAAAAAATACGAAAACGTAAAACAACTTCTCCCTTATCGGTTTTGCAAAATTATAATATCAGCTTATTTTTTACCACGTGCTTTAAAGTCAGTTTCCGTGGTGTAGTGGGCAAGCTGATGACCGAATTTTACGAGTGGAGTTCAAATCCCGGTCAAACCCAAGTTTTTAAAATAATTTTTCATCCGTTTTTTTTTGTTGCTTTTTTCAGCTTTAAAATGATTTTAAATGTTTTCTGCAAATATTCATAAAATTTTTCATTCAAATCAAACTAATAATGATTGCTTATCAAAAAGCTAATTTTAGCTATTTAACGCCACACATGTACACAACTATTTTCGGCGCCCTTTGATGCTTTGCATCAATGGTTTCTTGTTTCATATTTAAGGACCCTTTTGCAATGTTGCGCATCATTTAGAGAAAAGTATGTATTTAATCTTACCCGATGAATGTAAAGAAGCGCGTGCAACCCCATTTCGTGTTTTTAAGCTGCTCGCTCTGAGTTACCGTCCGTTGAAATTTTTTTTTTTAAATTGACATAATTATACATAAATATAAAACTAAATGCTAGAATCAAAATATATGCAAAAATCTTAAGTACGAATTTGCAGAAATCGATTGAAAATGTCGGTTACACGGCACCGCTACACTAAATGTTTATATTGCAACGCTTTTGAATTTGGTAGCGTATTTTTTTAATTTAGAGATAGACGTGATAAGAATATTTACTGGAGCCTTTTTATACATTTTGTATCAACATATGTTCTAAAGTACGTCATTTACATACAGTTTGAAGAACATTATTTTTTTACCAGAATCTGAGAGCGAGCAGCTTTAAAGGGTCACTCCCTATATCTAGCAGATGATACTCTCCAAATAAAGATTATGTGTTCAATGAACGTAAAAAGATGAATAAATGCAATTTCAAAGAAGAACCTAGGGCGAAAAAATGCCTCGTTTGACCACAATTAATAATTGTAGAGGCCTTTTTAGAAGTTTTTTTAATGACGTGTTAGAATGGAAGTAATAAATTGTTTTCCTGATATTTTATTGCTGGAACCGATATTTTTAGATTTTTTTTATTTAGTATTTAACTCCAATAAAACATTGATGAATAAAATCTTCACTATTTCAAATTATATAATGCAGCCTGACATGTCCTACAAGGATTTGAACCAAGATATGGCCTGACCAGCATTTGAACATTGGGCCATTCGCGTACTGAACAAGTGATATACCATGTGAGTTTCCTATAAATGTTGTTTCATTGAATAATTTAAGTTTTTAAAAGATGAACGCCGCTGGAAGGGATACCAGTTTGCAATACTTAGATGTACACATCTTTTCAGCAAACCCTTTGTGTATTAGATGATGAACACCGCTGCAACAGATATGATTCCATAATTGTATTTTATATCTTGCTATTAATTAGAAATTGTTGATACATGAATTTTCATTTTGTTGTTTAAAAATTATATTTTGATGCTGTTTTCGTTTATATATAGTTCATTGCATTTTACTCCTGGACCAGTAGAACATTAAAGCTGCTCGCTCTCAGTTACCGTTGAAAAACGTTTTTTTTTCTAAAACTTGACATACTTATTCTTAAACATAAAACTTAGTGCTCGAATCAAAATATAAGCAAAAATCTAGGTAGGAAATTGCAGAATTTATACTGAAGCCTTTTTATATGACTATTTGTTCTAAAATACATTATTTACAAACAGTTTGAAGAACTTAATTTTTTTACCAAAATCTGAGAGCGAGGAGCTTTAATGGAGAAAAACTATACTTTTCAAAGTAAAAAGTACAGCCTGTCTGTCATGTCCTGAACATATTTTAACTAGCTGAATCATTGGCTTACTGAGCAATTCCTCTATGATGTGAGCTGCCTATAATTCTTGTCTCATTCGACAATATGTTTTATTTTCATACCATAACAATTAAAAACTTCTGTATAAATAGTATATAGTTATCTCAGTGTCTTGTCATTGTCATTTTACTTTTTCAGTATATCTGATGAGCCCATGTGTATTGATCAATAAACAAAACAACAGATCAACAAAAGACAAAGAGGTGAGTTTATTATAAACAAGTAATATCTTTTTAAAAAAAAGATGGTCGACGTAGGTGACGTAATAAACACATTTTGTGTTTCAGAAGGCTCCCGGGCAGTACACTGCTTATTCCGGTACCGAAACGCTAGCCAATAATCAATGACGCTAGATGTCCGGCCCCGGACAACACCTCGTTGAATACAAAAGTTGATCTTCGTACTGTCCAGAAACCTTGACATAACGTGTTATGTTTTTTTCTTTTTTGCAACATGATTTATTATAAACAACTATAATATAAAAAAATATACACATTTTGTGTTTCAGAAGGCTCCCGGGCAATACACTGCTTATTCCGGTACCGAAACGCTAGCCAATAATTTGCAGATTCTGATTGGTCACATTATAACGAAGTTGGTTAGCAACGCGTCCATACCAACGGAAGTTCAAATCAGAAGTATACGACTACGTCGAAAAAATGTATTTGTATGAATTTTTTAGCTGTGTTATATTTCTGAAACATAACTGTAACATGATACTGATTAGAAACCAGTTTACATAGATTGCATAACAATTTGTACATGTATTTATAACTTAAAGGTCCAATACTAAGGAAAGCGAAAAATTCACATATACTTTAAAAAGCACAGAAATAAGTTATTTTTAATAAAAAATGAAAGTTGGTATGTAGAAATTCTAAATAAATCACAGTACATGTACAATTATTTTTCTATGCATTATGAAGAAAGTTGAAAAGACCTGGGTGGTCATTTTGTCGATTCACTGAGATTTCAACATAAAACACATACTTTTCTTCGTGTTCCAAACACTTTCTGTAAATTTTAACCTGCCAATCTTCATTATTTAGTGTCTTGCATAAGGTAATGTACTTGCCATTGAAATAACTGTCATTTAATTTTCGCTTAGTAGTGGACCTTTAAAGACTACATGTACTGCAAGTTGACAAGATTTTTAGCATACTAGCACTGAATGAGCTTATATTAAGCTGCTCGCTCTCAGATTTTGGTAAAAAATAAAAGTTCTCCGAACGGTATGTAAATAACGTATTGTAGAATATATGGTCATATAAAAAGGTTCCAGTATAAATTAATGTCGCGCTTATCTCTTAATTTAAAGAAATACGCTACCAAATTCAAAAGCGTTGCAAATGCTTTTGAAATTTCAATATGAACATATAGTGTAGCGGTGCCGTGTAACCAACCTTTTCTATCGAATTTTGCAAATTCCTACCTACATTTTTGCTTATTTTTTTATTCAAGCCTTTAGTTTTATATTCCTGAATAAGAATGTGAATTGTTTTGAAAAATATTGTTTTCAATGGTAACTGAGAGCGAGCAGCTTTAAGAGTCACAAGCATAATCCCTACTCCGGGATAGTTACCATGCTACGAAATATTGATGATATTCCTATCGGTACAAAATATATGTGACCTTTGATGTTTACATGAATAGAAGAAAAAATCCTCACTTTAAAAGTTTTATCTCACTGGAACATTTCGTACTAGCTTGTTCTGAAGCAATTACAGCTGCTCGCTCTTAGTTATCGTTAAATTATTTTGTTTCAAAATTGACATACTTATGCAGAAATATAAAACTAAATGCTAGATTCAAAATATTAACAAAAATCGGGGTAGGACTTTGCAGAAATCGATTGAAAATGTCGGTTACACGGCCTTGTTACACTATATGTTTATATTGGAGTTTCAGAAGTGTTTGCAACGCTTTTGAATTTTGTAGCGTATTTTTATAATTTAGAGATATACGTTACAGAACTTTTTATACTGGAGCCTTTATATTTTATTTACATACATTTTGAAGAACTTTATTTGTTTACCAAACTCTGAGAGCAAGCAGCTTTAAAACACTTTGCATTGCAGCAAATGAAAAGCTTGACATCAGCAGACAGACTGGTTGGGTTCCACCACCAAAAGTGTACCCGGAAGAGCAGTTATGGGTATCAAATTCATGTGAAAGGGCTGCAGTGCAAGAGTTGCAGATTTGTCTGGACTTTGAAGGTTTTCCTGAGTTAACTTAAGTTTCATTTTTATGCCCTCAAAGGTGGGCATATTGAAGTCGAACAGTCTGTCCAAGCTAACGTATTGATACTTAAGTGGCTACGAGGACTGTAAATTCTATTAATTCATTCTGTTATGTGGCTACAATTTTCTTTCTTATACGTGGCTAAAAGAACAATGGAGAGAACAATAGCATAACCACATAAGTTGTCACTTTGTTAGAACTATCCTCTGTCTGTCAATCCTTACATTCTTTCGTGTCTCGAGCTGTAACTTTGTCATGCATAGAAGGATTTAAAATAACTTGGCACAAATATCAAGTACATCAAGACAATTTGTCGCGTGCAAGACCCATGTCAAAGGTTGAGGTTACACTTAAAGGGAACCGAAAGAGAAAAAAAATTCCCATGTTGTAGACCGTACAATTTTATACAGATTCGCTTATTCGCAATCAAAATTAATTCGATATTAATTTTGTTATACTTAATTTAAAACATCAATTTTAGCCTGTCGCTCGCTAAATGTATTTCGCTATATTTGCTTTATATAGTTACGTGACCCACTATGTGTGACGTCATCCTGCACTGATCAGTCACGGCGGCCAGCGAGCGCTGATCTACAACCAAAAAACAAAACTATTTTATTATCTATGATTAGCTTCTTTACCATTGTTGGCCTTTCACAGTATTCACGACAAATTCATACATAATTCGTAAGAGCCGATAATTGCAGCGCAATTTTCACCCGTTACTTATAAACGAATGAGACAAAATGCCAAGATTAATTTCAATTTACGTCAAAAGTATTTGTGTAAAATTCATATTTTATAATGGATTATCACGGACAAACTACGTATAATTTTGAACCCGAGTACACGGAGGAAAAACTGCATTCTTTAAAGGAATTTATGCATGTGAATGAGGGTGTACAGGAGTACGACATCGGGTTATTGGATTAGACAGGGTCTACGGAGGCATTTGATCCGTTCGGTGTGTTAAGACAATCTCAATACACACAAGATCTCTCTTTGTTCCATGGGGACAAAATAAAAATCGTGTTAAAATCATGAATATCATCGCTTCATATTGAGTGTCCTTTTTTCAAGTTGTACCGAGTAAATTTTTATACATGTGATGCAATAAATGTGCATGTGGTTATACCTAGTTTGTGGTTTCTGTACATGCTAAAAGGGCCCCTAGAATGAACCAGATGCAATGTTAGAATTCAACTTTTTTACGAGGGAGCATGCCCCCGGAACGTCGTAGCACAACCGTGCGAACACTTCTTTTTTATCAAGGTACGCATCTGCATAAACAAATCTTTCATCAGAATACATAAAGTTTGTCATCAACAGCCAAACAGATGTATTTTCTGAATATTTGTATGGTTGCTAAAAATATCATTTGCTGAATCGTTTTTTACCAAGTTGGTTATATTTAAGATGACCAAATGATATTTTTATACAGACTTGATCATACATTATAAATGTAACTCGAAGGTAAGTGACAAAGAGTGTATATGTATAAACGTTATATAGACTTCATTCATTAAAGTTGCTCGCTCTCGTTTGCCGTGATTTTTTTTTCAAAAACGACATACATGTACTTATAGATAAAATATAAAACTAAAGGCTAGAATCTACAATAGAAGTAAAAATCTAAGTAGGAATTTGCAAAAATCAATTGAAAATGCTGGTTTTACGGCACCGCTACACTATACATTTATAATGAAATTTCAAAAGTGTTCCAAATGAATTATCATTTGGAAGCGTATTATTTCAAATCTACAGATATACTTTTAGGCCACACCAAATTAATTACTTGGTGAACGGATTTCCCGCTCCATTTTTTTTTAAATTCAAAAAAAAATTATTTTTTTTTGTCATTTTGAGCTTCCGCCCGCATCAATTTCATAAACGAAGACCAAAATTTCAAAGCGGGCCTTTTTGTCGCGGCGAACTCGTAAATTTAGTATTTTCAAACCTACAATTCAGTTAAAAACGCCAGCAGAACATGTTCTCGCTATTTTATTTGTTTAATCATGACTACCATATTGTCAAAATGGCAGCAAACCAGTACAGTATGAAAATTTTCGATGCATAGAATGACTGAAAAAGACGGGAAAAAAAACACGAAAAAGACCGAAAACCAGTTTATGAAGACCGAAAACAACTGATTTTTTAGTAGAGTATATAACTTACAGTTTAAATGAAGAAATTTGTAAATATTGTATTACAAATCAAGTAAAAAGATCGAAAAATATTGCACACCGAAAACTTTCTGAATTTAGCACTCCAGATTTTGTAATTGATGCAACACAGGAATTTATCAAAACAAACAAATATTCATGACATACAATTTCCTTCATTTATTTCATACTTAGTTATAAATCGTTCATTATCTTTTTACACAAAGTTGTTTTCGGTAAAGATAAATCATTTTTCGGTTCTTTTTCGGTCTTTTAGGGTCTTTTTCGGTCATTCTATGCACCCGAAAATTTTAGTTGTTAACATAAATCAGGGTAGCGTTGGTGGAAGACGAGTTGCTGTCCAGACAAACAACTCGGAAACATTTAAAGACATTTTTGTTAAGGCTAATTCACTTCTCTCTACTGTTGTTACTGTGGCACTGAAGATGAACTTCTGGGTGATAGTGATCCGTACATCTGTACATGGAAACAAAAAAAAAAAATATAAAAGGGCAGTACCAAAACGCAGCCTCCCAAAAGAGCCCAGGCCCAGAAGTGCACACACCACCCAAACACAACGAACACACACAATATGTACACACCATATACGCTACCAACCACAGCACAAAGAAAACCGAGGCAAACGACAATAAAGGAAAAGGGGCACGCTTGGAACGGTCGTGGAAAAAAACTGGGGAGCTAAACGGCTAGGTGGAAACCTCATTTACCCCACCATGTTCCAAAGTAGGACAGTGTAAATAAAAGTAATCTGCTAGGTGAATTCTAAAAAATGGAAAAAAAGGCATGGTATGTAAAAAAAATGCTCGTGTATAAATATTAAAAGAAACCTTGAGAACAAAAACGTATGTTAATGCCTTTGCAGAAGGCAGAGCCCAGAGAAAACTTAAGGGCCCGACGAAAAGGCCAGAGGCAGACAAAACAGTTCGTCCCAGTGGGTTTAAAACTGCCCATCCAGAGTCTCTCTTCCGTCAGACACAAAGAGGGGATAGGTCCAATGAAACGGGTTGACACCAAAGCGGTGTGTCTCAAAATTGGGTCGTACCTCTTTTAACAAAACTTTTATAATTTTGCAAATAAGTTGGAAAATGCCATGCCCAAATCTTCGAGTTTGAAACCACACCCCAAAAATCGGGTTTGAAATCCTTCAGAAGAGTCTTTGTTACTATTGTTTCAACCAATCATCGATGAATTTCTATTTTCCTTTCACGGTGCCCTTTGGTTTTTTTTGATTACGTTGGAAGACTTGTTTACCAAATTTTCAACAGTGCGCCCTCTGTGTAAAAAGTGTCATGATAATGGCGCTGAGGCTAAAACTTGGGCAAGGAAAAAATCAAGAAACTAGCAAGTTTTTAGCATTGTGAAATTGAACAATTATCTCTAGTCAAAAAAACTTATGGTCAGTAAGAAGTGCAGTGAAAGAGCATATGCCTTGACTCAACTAAAGAAGTTGTTCTGTGGGTTATTTCGATATGACTAACAAATGGGTTTCATTACAAAGTCTTTGGGCATAAATTGAAATACACATTAGTCTGATGGTTTTTTAAATGATAATTATTTGTTTCTCTTTCAAAAAACTTGTTGTATTAGCTGTACATGTATGTAAGAAAACAAAATATGGTCTTTTTAAATGAATAAAAATATTTTCTTGCAAGAAACACTTTATTACACTCCTGCAAACTTAATACCGGTGTATATGAGTCACTTTGTGGTCTGTACCTTTTTGGCGATTTATATTTAAGGTGTCTGTAGCTCTTTAATCTATTTCCAAGTGTTTTTTTATCTGTTTTGACAGAGAATATTTGTTTTTGTGAGGAATTTTTATTTTTTTTTACCACATCGCTCTTCGCCCGCTCCAAAAATGGTTGAATTGGGAAAAAAATATTTTAATTTTGTTTTCGCTCGCTCGCTCCCATTTTTTTAGGATATATTCCGATGACCAAGAAATTAATTTGGTGTGGTGTGGCCTAAAGTAAGTATACTTGCAAATATTTTATTATTTATGTGTTTGAAGATATTTCGTTTGACACCAGTTATAGGGAGTGTCCCTATAAGTCGATCTATTGGAAATTATGGCTGTTCAAATTGTAAGGCTTAGGACAAGTGGTTTTCAAAATTGGCATTGCAAAAACAAAGAGTCTTGTGCCTCTTTGTTAAAGACGACCTTTTATTTTTGCCGTGATGTGTCAACTATTGCATGTAATCAAAAATTATTCTTCAATATTATTTTCTGCACACGGGTGTTCTATAGAAGACATTGTAGCATATTTGCACCAAAACCAATCACTAGAAATCCGATTACAGATATTTCAAATCTTTAAATTGTCTGAAGACACGATCCGGAAATTTGATTTAGGTAATTTCTGTTTTGTTTCGCGAATTCATTTCCCTGAAGGCTTACCGATATCTATAAAACAATGAAAGCAGACAATATACAGACTACAATTCAGATACCAAGAGGGGTTACATTATGAAATTCTTAAAGCTGCTCGCTCTCGGTTACTGTCGAAATGTTTTTTTTTTTAATTTGACAAACTCATTCATAAATATGAAACTAAAGGCTAGAATCAACATATAAGCATTTCTTTACTCAAATCTGAGAGTCAGTTTAAATAATATTTTTTTCAAATAGAGATAGAGTCAAACACCAATCATCGAAGTTCAATGGAGTTAAAGCAGGGAAACTCTTTCCGAAAAAGCTTATTAGCTTACTTCTCGATCCCTTGTTTTTGTAAAATTTATTGTACTTACATGATATTTAATAAATAAAATATTGTTTAAACTAATGGAGTTAAAGCTGCTCGCTCTCGGTTACCGTTGAAATAAAAAAAATTATTGACATACTTAAACATAGATATAAAACTAAATGGTAGAATCAAAATATAAGCAAAAATCGAAAATGTCGGTTAAACGGCACCACTACACTATATGTTCGTATTGGAATTTCATAAAGCATTGCATTTGGTAGCGTATTTTTTTTAATTTAGAGATACACGTGACAGGAATTTATACTAAAGCCTTTCTATATGACTATACGTTCTAAGATACGTTTTTTACATACATTTTCAAGAACTTTATTTTTTTTACTAAAATCTGAGAGCGAGCAGCTTTAAGAAAAGTTGGGAAATGAGTTAATAAAATCGAGTTAATTGAATCCTGCCTTTTCCCTGTTTATTATTCAGCTATTAAGCAGCAAACAATAAATTTGTTTTCTACTGGAGGAAATTAATACTATTACAACACACTTGAGTATCGTGTCCTTAATTAATGCAAACATGTCTTTCGCTGTTTTATTGGCCTGAGTTAAAGGTGGAATACGTCATGCACTGTTTTATAGGTCTGATTTAAATGTTGAATCCGTATAGCACTATTTGTTCGCGGCAATCCCTTAAACTAATGTTAAATCAAATAACTTCAAACCAGAAATAATAGAACATTTCCAAAAATTATCAATTAAAACACTACGATAGTTATAACGCTATTTCTTGCAATTGACTCGAGTGTTTGTTTTGTTTTATCCGTCTTGCAGTTTGCATTGGATATGTCCTAATTGAGTTTCATAGTAAGAAAAGATTTGTTCATTAATGTACAATGTATGTTCGTTATATGTTCCGCGTTGAACCGTGTCAGATATTTGCAAGAAGAAAGCTGTTTAAAAACCAAAGGAGATTACATTAAAAATTAAAGAGGAAAATATGCTTTCGGCGATTTTAAGCTGCTCCCTCTCAGTCGCCGTTGAAAAAATGAATTTTCAAACACTACATGTTGATACATAAATGTAAAACTTAACGCTAGAATGACCAATACAAGGAAACATCTAGGGAGGAAATTGCAAAAATCGATTGAAAAATCTAGTTTTACGGAACCGCTACACTATAAGATTATATTGGAATTTCAAACAAGCGTTTGCAACGCTTTATTAATTAGTAGCGTATTATTTCAAATATACAGTTTACTGTAACACTTTACAGGAAATTACAGGAATTTATACTTGAACCTTTTTATATGATCATATGTTTTAAAATATATTATTTCCGTACAGTTTGAAGTATTTTATCTGAGAGCAGACAGCTTTAAGTAATTCCCTATTTCATGGAATCGAGGATTTTGAGTTTTTGACAAAGTCAGACCCTTTACAGTCACCTCTTAACGAAAGTTTAGACCAGTACATCATGAAAAACAGCATTTAATTTAGTCTTTACTTATAACACAAAGAGAAACTTTAGACACACACCAAACTCTTGAAAAGGACTTCAGTCCGTCATAAGTTATTTTATGAAATACAATACCGGCAGCAAAGTGACTTCTTTCATTTGACATTTCGATATAGGGCATTACAGAATGTTAACAACTACGCCTTTTTGTCAGAAATGTTTTTTGTCTATATTTGGCTCTAACTGTAAATCTACATAGATGGTTCTATTTTAACGACCGGTAAAATACTTTTAGTATTCGCGAAATTCCATCCAGGCAAATCTCCTTAGAAACAGACAATTATTCCTGTGTTTTTAGAAGGAAATCGCAATTCTGTGGAATCTGTTTTTCCTATTTGCAGTTCTCGAAAACATCTTGCTCTCAGATTTTGATAAAAAAAAAACTAGAGCTATCACTAAATGTGATTAATACCCCCAAACGACTGCTTTCTAAACTGAGGAAGTTCGTAGTAACAGAATACCTTGGAAAAAAAATATAAATTGAGATATTGTTCTTGGAAATAACTCTGTAATTACTCAAGATAGAGTTATGGTTCTTGTACACTGCACTTCCTCTTAATGTGCTGAACCATTGTATGAAGTTGTATTGCATTCCAATCAGTAGTTTTCAAGTAATGCTCCGGACAAGTAAAAGTAACAAAGGGCAATAACTCTGTAATTACTCAAGATAGTGTTATGGTTTTTGTACACTGCACTTCCTCTCATTTTGCTAGACCATTGTATGAAGTTGTACTGAATTCCAATTAGTGGTATTCAAGTAATGTTCCAGACAAGGAAAAGTATTATAGGGCATTACTTCTGTAATGAGTCAAGAAAGAGTCGTGGTTCCTGTGCACTGCACTTCCTTTCAATGTACTTGACCATTGTATGAATTTGTATTGAATTCAAACCAGTAGTTTTCAAGTTATGCTCCGGACAAGGAAAAGTAACAAAGTGCAATAACTCTGTAATTACTCAAGATAGAGTTATGGTTCTTGTACACTGGACTTCCTCTCATTTTCTTAGACCATTGTATGAAGTTGTTTTGAATTCAAACCAGTAGTTTTCAAGTTATGCTCCGGACAAGGAAAATGCAACAGACCACCTGACCGACCGACCAACCACCGGGTGACTCCTATATACACCCCCCCCCTCCCACCCCCCCAACTTCGTCTTGTGGGTATAATAAGTCAAATAAAAAGATTCCAGTACAAATTCCTGTCACGTATATCTGTAAATTTGAAATAATACACTACCAAATAGTAAAAAAGCGTTAAATTAAATATAAACATAAAAACAAAAATAATATCAAAGTCTCGGATTGAGGTAAAAAAAAAAGTTCTTTTAACTGTATGAAAATAACATATTAGAATATATAGTCATATAAAAAGATTCCAGTACAAATTCCTGTCACGTATATCTAGATTTGAATTAATACGCTACCAATTAGTAAAGCGTTAATTCGAATATAAACAATAAGTCTCGGATTTAGGTAGACAAGTGCTTCTAACTGTATGAAAATAACATATTTTAGAACATATAGTCATATAAAAAGATTCCAGTACATCTGTAGATTTGAATTAAAACGCTACCAAATAATAACGCGTTAATTCGAATATAAACATAAAGTCTCTGATTAGGTAAACAAATCCTGTCGCGTATAACTAATTTTCAACACAATATGGTTACTTTCGATGCAGTATGTCATATTTTTCCTTCTGAAAGACGCCACAGATTTAAAAGAAAATTCGATTGGTACGTGGCATTCCCTGTTTGATATTATTTTTGTTTTTTTTTTGGTCTTAAGAATAGACTTTTAATGAAATAACATGTTGAAAGAAACACATTTGTACAACTCAAGAAGCTTTTTTTTAATTTTCTTTATGTAAATAACCACCGTTTCTTGCAAAAATACTGAAAAGTACATAATATTATATATGTAATGAATATGACAAACTTGAATTGAATTGTTATAATTAATACATTTACAAGTGGCTGATCAGTGTTGAAACCAGTTGAGCATGTTACTGAGTTATTATTTAAGAACATGATTTTTCATGAAACCGTGAACCAGATAACAAAAGTAATCATTTAATAGTCCTTTTCAAATACGAAAATCTCGGCCAGATGCAAAAACATTTGTTCCCCTTTGCAGGAAGTGTTTTAACAGGAAGTGCAACCATGTATTTCAGACGTTTAATTTTGCTTTTTATTCCTATCAGAGATTCCAGTATAAAATTCTGTCACGAATATCTGTAGATTTGAAATCATACGCTACAAAATAATAAAAGGTTACAAAAGCTTTTGAAATTCCAATATAAACATAGTCTCGGATTTTGGTGAAAAAAAGTAAAAGTACATACATGTACAGTCATATTAAAAGATTTCAGTAATAATTCGTGTCGTGTATATATTTAGATTTGAAATATGTTTATATAAGTATGTCATTTAGTCTCAAATCTTGCGTCATGTTAAAACGATTAATATACAATGGTTTATGAATAACTACTAATATATAATATGTACAGTCTCGTCTTTGTACCACCAGTGCTATCTACTGTAGATACAATGAAATTCACGTGTCTCAGCAGATGGACTATACATTTTTGCATAATTAATCAAACTTATGCATTCACAAGTAATTTACCAAAAACCATAAAATAAAGCACTTGTGAAGAACAAAGGGACATACCCTATAACTGATGTCGAACTAAATAACCTCCAAAAATAAATGATAGAATCTTTGGCAGTATTATATTTCAGCTAAGCATTCTCGGTCGTTATCGATACAATCAGCGGTTGAAAATAAACTGCAGTACCTTAAACCATTCAATAATCTATGTAAGATGTTGTAGTACAATCAATGGGTGGATGCGATTTTTTTCAGAAAGCTTCTTTATTGATTGTGGTACAAAGTGCCAGAGTGAGCTATTAGGACAACTCACCGTCCGGGGCCCGTCGTACGTCGTCCGTCCACCATATCCTTCAAACAACATCATCTCTAAAACCACTGGGCCAATGTTGATCAGACTTTGCAGGAATGTTTTTTGCATGCAACTTTATCAAAGCTCTTCAAAGAATTCTATTCCATGTAGAACTCTGTTTGCTATGGCAACAAATTGGAAAATCTTAGAAAATCTTCTCTGAAACCACAAGGTCTAGAGCTTAGATATTTAGCATATGTCATTGGCGAGTAGACTTCTATCAAGATTACTCGAATTATGACCTCGGGTCAAAATTGACCCCCCGGGGGGTCACTTTGTTTTACATAGGCTTATATAGGAAAAACTTTAAAAACCTTCTCTGAAACCACAAGGCCTAGAGCTTAGATATTTAGCATGTGGCATTGGCTATTGGACTTCTACTAAGATTGTTCAAATCATGGCCCCCTGGTCTATATTAACCCTCCCCGGGACTGGGGGAGGTCACCTTTTTTCATATAGGCTCATATAGGGAAAACTTTGAGCAACCATAAGGCCGACAGGCATGGAGTAGATATTTGGAATGTTACTTAACATTTTGATGTGGACCTCCGAATTATTTTAGAATCATGACCCCTTGTTTTATAGCCAAGGTAGTCAGGTGAGCGATATAGGGCCATCATGGCCCTCTTGTTTATCATGTTACGCTCATTGAACACACAATATATGTTTCGAGAATATAATCTGCTAGATGTAGGGAGTGTCCCAAAATTGAAAGGAAAACAAAAAAACAAAAATAATATCAAACAGGGAATGCCACGTACCAAAAACGTAGCCTCCCCAAAACGAGCCCCACAGCACCCAGAACACACACACACACACACACACTTTAATTCGACACCAGTTTTAGGGAGTGCCTCTTTGAGTTGTATTTATTTCTCCATTGGTATGGTACTGTCTAGCACACGAAACTGAAATACAAAGTGTAAATTATTCATACGATGCATTACCTATTGTCGCTTAACTATCTAATAATGTAGTGCAAACATTATTTCAGGAGAAAATTACCCTGAGTAAGTCTGTAACTTCATTTGATATCGTTAAGTCCGCTTCTTTCGGTCCAGATGTTTTTTTTATTCTATCCGTTAGCGTTAAAAGACTTGTATCAGTTTCACAAGTTTGTTAAAACTTCGCCTTCATCAGAATTACTAAAAAGTGTCAACAGACTAGCCGGTTATTGAATTTCAAAGTGGATTTGTGAATGGAAATATAATTATTTGTCTATGTGACAATAGGACAATCCTATCTTGTCAAGAACAGAGCAGGGTAATTTCTCCAATGTAGGTGAAATGTCCTTATATCTAGCACTTGGTATTCTACAAAAAAACAAAAATAATATCAAACAGGGAATGTCACGTACCAAAAACATACCAGTAAATAATTTGTTCAATGAACATGGAATGATAAATAATTACAACTTTAACGAACAAAATATAACAAAAAATGCCTCATTTTAGCTAGGAATCGATATCTTTACTATGTATGGTTTGGTGGTGTGCACTTCTGGGTGATGTGGGGCTCGTTTTGGGGAGGCTGCGTTTTTGGTACGTGGCATTCCCTGTTTGATATTATTTTTGTTTTGAAGCAATTGAAAATTCAACACCGGTTGTAGGTAGCGCTTCGTTATAAGCTATTCGCTCAGTTTCAAGTGACAAACAAGTGACAAACAAAGTTTTTTTTTAAAATGATATATTCAAGCAAAAAAAAAAATGGTAAAATTAAATGTTTTAATAAACAACGATGGGAAAGAAAAGGGGCATATTGGCCCTATATCGCTCACACCAATATTGACCCCAGAGGTATTATTTGAACAAATTTTGAAGAAGTGTACTAGGCAATGCTACATGCTAAATATCTATAAGCTCTAGGCCCTGTGGTTTCAGAGAAGAAGTTTCTACCTTATAAGCCTATGTTAAACTAAGTGACCCCGCCCGGGGGTCATGATTTGAACAATCTTGGTAGAGGTCCACTAGAAAATGTCATTTGCCAAATATCTAAGCTCGAAGGTTTCAGAAGAAGTTTTTAAATTTTTTTTCAATATAAGCCTATGTAAAACTAAGTGACCCCCCCCCGAGCGGGGTTAATTTTGACCAGGGGTCGTAATTTGAATAATTTTGGTAGAGGTTTACTAGACAATTCCACATGCTAAACATCTAAGCTCTAGGCCTTGTGGTTTAAGAGAAGATTTTTCTTATTTGTTGCCATAGCAACTAGAGTTCTGCATGGAATAAAAATATTTGAACAACTTTGGTAGAGCTTCATGCAAGGAACCTTCCTGCAAAGTTTCATTGACATTGGCAAAGTGGTTTCAGAGAAGATGTCATTTGAAGGAAATGGTGGGCGGACGGACGCTAAAAATGCAACACTCCACTGAAAATGTTGGTTAAATGGCATCGCTACGCTATATGTTTATATTGGGATGCTCAAAAGCGTTACAGACGTTTTTGTCGAGCCGCTTACGAAAGCTCGATATAGTTGTCCAAATGGCTGTTCGGTGTATGTGCGTGCGTCCGTTCGTGCGTTCGTCAGAGTTGAGCTTGTCCGGGCTGTAACTTAACCATGCACCAAGGGATTCTGAAATAACTTGGCACAAATGTTCACCATCATTGCGAGTGTCATGCGCAAGAATCAGGTCCCTAGGTATAAGGTCAAGGTCACACTTAGAGGTTAAAGGTCAAATTCAAGAACGACTTTGTCCGGAGCATATCTTCTTTATGCATGGAGGGATGTTGATATAACTTGGTACAAATGTTCACCACCATCAGACGTAGTGTCACATGTAAGAACCAAGTCCCTACTTCCAAGGTCAAGGTCACACTTAGAGGCCAAAGGTCGGATACAAGAATAATTCAAGAATGACTTAGTCCGGAGCATTTCTTCTTCATGCATGGAGGGATTTTGATGTTACTTGGCACAGATGTTAACCACCACAAGACGGGGTGTCATGCGCAAGAACCAGGACCCTAGGTCTAAGGTCAAGGTCACAATAAGAGGTTAAAGGTCAAGTTCAAGAATATCTTTGTCTGGAGGATTTCTTCTTCATGCATGAAGGAATTTTGATGTAACTTGGCACAAATGTGTACCGCCATCAGCTACCCTTGTATTTAGAATTACTTCACGTTGTTGTTACTATCAATAGCTTATATTGCAACTTTTTTTATTACTGGCCGTAGAGAAAAATCGAGACCACTTTTTTTCTGTGGTAAAAAATGCAGGTTACATCCAATATATAGGTGTATTTTGACCTATCTCTACTTAGTAAGGAGTTAGCCCTTTTGACAGCTGGCGGATCGACATGTTACACGTGGGCATCTAGTTTTATTTGGTAGCGTATAATTTCAACAGATACATTCAACATGTATTTATACTGGAACGTTTTTATTTGACTATTCGTTCTTAAATATGTTATTTTCAGAGAGCCTGGAAAACTATTTATTTTACCAACATCTGTGAACGAGCAGCTTTTTCCAGTAATTAGCGGCTAATCGACGATTTCAAACATTTGGCGATACCGTGAAACATTCAATACTTTATGTAAAATTGTTGTTTTACAATTAATGAGCGGATAGCGATGAATTACTACCGGTCCCATACCATCACAACCAACCCACTCATTCACTCAATATATCAAATACAGTCCGTGTAATACCTATAGCCTCAAACACATAACTTATGCATTATATCAATACATTGAAATGCACACATGCTCTACCAATCCAAATTAAATGTCCGATTGGCTCTCGTCAGCTATACACTAGGGAAATGTTTAACTTGTCAAATTCTACAACGGTAGAGGGCACATTGTCTACAAATACAAATAAAATTTGCGATAGGCTCTCATGTGCAAACTTTTAACTTGTCAAATTTCTAAAGTTGGTCGAATCCCCCCTCCATCCTGTCTGTCTCTACAAAGTAGACTGCCCTTTTAAATAGAGGTATTTCATTGAAATACAGGTTAGACAAACTGTTAAGAGAATTTCGAATATCACATGAATTTGCTTCAAGCAGCCAGTGTGATTAAATAACGTTCAATTTCCTTCTGTGACAGACAGACGCAAAATAGACCATGCGAACTGTTTGATCTTGGACTGTGTTGAATATGATACAATGTCAGTACTTCTGCGTATATATGCTACAGTAATTAGCTTACAATAAGAAGCTGTCAGTGGTTTACAGAAATAATACTGTGGATCATAATCCGATAAACTCACTGCACTAAGTGAAATTTTCAAAATTGTCTCTCCGGGTTGACGTCAAAAAAGAATAATGAGCGTAATGAACGACGATTACGTCGGTAAAATGACGTCTAGAAACCTTTTTATTACGTTTCCTGCGAACCTCAACCTCTTCCTGTAACAAATTGAAGAACAGTAGCGTTTAAAACATAAAATAATTGTTGGTATCAATGTTTCACCATGTTAGTTTCACTCGTAAACACTAGAAGTAGTTACTTTCACCCTTGTGAAAATGCTCACTCGGTGAAATTATAACGTGACATTACACCGAAACCTAAAATTATCCTCCATTAATTTTTTGTTGTAAAAATGCTCCCGGAAAACACCGCATGAAACAGTGTAATAGATCTATTAGAAGGTCTGTGAGTACACACAATAATGTTGGCTTAGAGACAAGAATCCCAATACTTCCACCTGATAATGTTACAGATATTTCCATGTTAAAGTCTCACTAGCACGTTAATAACTCATTTATAAAATTTCCCCAATGATGCACAAAATTTCATAACTGAAATGAAATAATATGTAAATGTTAGTCGAATGCGATTCGTACGTTGTTGTAGTCGAAAGGAAGAGAAATTCAGGATATGAGCCTATAATAGGCAAACATAAGTTATAAAAGTGAATTAAAACGTTTTTCATGTGTTACTCTTTGTTATCCTTGTACTGTGTTTAGCCATGAGAGTTCCAGATAAATGTACTTATAACTGATTCATTGTATTACATCATAGTAATGAATTTAACTTCTTTCAACTGACATTGACCCATCACCCAAGAAAAAAAATCAAGCAACAGATTTTTTGATTTTTTTTAGGGGAGGGGGGGGGGGTGCTTAATATTCCGGTGAATAGTGAACTCACTTTGACTCATATATTTTCCGGACCTCTATCATTAACAAGGTTAAAACAACAGCCCTTAAAGTGATATTACCGTTCAAAGTGACCATCAAAATTTTAAATAAAACATTAATCAGTGATACAGATACAAAATGTAGCTCTTGAAATAATATTTCTATCTCTAAGATATAAGCTAAAATTTTAAAGATATCTTTGAGTGTAACTTTTTAAAAGTTGACAGTTGTCAGAAAGACACACAGTCGGAATTTGCCACCGCATAACAGTCTTGAAATAAATAAGAGAATTAAATCAAATCCATTTTCTTTTAATGTTGCCAAAGCATTGACCCATAGCACATTGAAGTCATTTTCAATCAAAGACGTAAATTATGTTGTATCTTCTGGGACTCGTCAAAGTCACAAATGGCGATCTTGGTACATGACGTTTTCGTCCGTCTGAGACTGGCGTCTTGAATGATTTACACATGGCTTGTTAACAAGACATAACTCTCTCTGCAAACGGAAGTGGCATTTAACGTTTCTTTTTGACACGCGCTTCTGCATTCAAACTTAAGTTAGATGATCTCTTGCTTTTCATTCTGGATCTGAAAAAAGTGAAACACAGTTCGCTTAGTATTGTGAAGCATTGCAAGCACGTATATGTTAATAGATATGAAAGAAGACTTTACATGCTGCTAAACGTTTATAAATGTGAAAAGCATATTTTACATGCGGCTTAAAAAATGATCGAGTTTGTGAAATATCATTTCTACTTACAAGTATTACGTACTAATGTTTAGAAATATGACCTTGACCTTCAGTGGGACTGCCAAAATAAAAAAGAACCATTAAGTAATCATTACGTTGACAATTACTTTCTAGTATTTGATGAGTTATCGCCTATATTAAGTGACTACAGTGTTGTATAGAAATGCCTGTAGAAACTTTTTGAGGGGTCAGTTTTCAAAAAGTTACACTCCACTCAAAGTCCACTCAAAGATATCTTTAAATTGTTAGCTTATATCTTAATGAGATAGAAATATTATTTCAGGAACCATCTGCATACGTTAAAGTGATATTTTTCATGTTTGAAAGCAATAGCAATGTAACATTAAGAGTCGATGAGAGTGAGTATAAAAACAATCCATCAAGAAATAAAACAATAATAGCCAACGTACACGAAAACGTCACAGAACAGTTATCTAATATATGTGTCATTTTTGTATTTTTTAATAGCCAAAGGTATGTATAACGTTGATATTGCTCTCATTATGAAAAGAAACAGGGTTCATAATTTGCGTCCCATAGCATGTTTTTTCGTGTCCCACACATAACATTTTATACTCTTTTTAAAAATCGAGTGAAACGAGCGAATTTTCTCTACCAGCTTTTGTCAGCTGTTACAGAAGTTAAAAATACGTTCTCCGCTCATTTAACCGTGTGATGTAACACAATTGCAGGAAATTTATAAACAATTTATACATCGGAGTCCCACACATAGCAAGTCAATTTTCTTTTCGGAAAATGCGCGGGTGCACTTTTTGTCTACTGATACTGTTAAGCAGTGGTTGTATTTTTCCTATGGCCGGGCTCTCGTCTTTATTTGGTTAAAATCTATGCAGGATTAAGGAAGATATCATGAAAAATGTTACCTGGATCGGCGTTTGTTGTCATTTCTGAGTCCCACACATAGTCATAAAAGTCACGTGGGATCGGTACGTGTTACCTAGAGTTTTACTTCTTTTTTGATTTTTACCTTTATCAAATTAGTATGTCATTTTTGAAAATTTATTTTTCAACGGCAACTGAGATGAAGCAGCTTTTAAGTACATTCAAGGCTTAGCTTTAGTAGTATCGGAGAATCATAAATCGTGTGCGTACTAAAGAAATAGAAATATTGGAAGTCTAAGGGAAGTAACAAGAACACATTCTGTTCAATATTTTAGTTTGTTACTTACTCCTCCTGTCGATGATTCTTTCATTGAAAACGTTTTGCTCGTTCTAAAACGTTGTTAAGAGGTGTGAATAAAACTTAAATATGGTAGGCTTTTAACCCGTGAGCTATGACCTATAATAATCTGAAACCATGGCTCCATACGTAAAATCTAACAATGATTGCCAGTGATTATAATAGTTCAGGTAATGTGTGAATAATATGCGAGAAACTTACTTTGAAAGCTGTTTGCTCACAGATTTTAGTAAAAAATAAAGTTCTTCAAACTGTATGTAAATAATATATTTTAGAACATATAGTCATTAAAAATTTTCCAATACAAATTCCTCTCTCACGTATATCTGGAATTTTATTTTTTCAATGGCAACTGAGAGCGAGCAGGTTCAATGTTGCTCGCTCTCAGATTTTATGGATAAAGTAAATTCATCACACTCTCTGAAATGAATATATTTTAATCGTCAAATAAAAAGGTTCAAGTATCAAATTCATGTGAATAATATCTTTTAATTTGAAATGATACGCTACCAAAGTATTAAACGTTGCATTTTTTTATTCTAATATTATAGGAATAACTTTACTGTAATTTTGATATTTCCGACTGTATATTATGCGAATAACTGTTTTGTAATTCACTCTTTATAAACGGTATTTAATGGTCGCAAATATTTTTAACGGCGACGGCGTTAGCCTGAGCTGTTAAAACTGCGAAAATTAAAACCGTATATACAGTCGCAAAAATCAAAATCACTAAATAGTTATTCTTTTTCTAAAGCACAATGTGTCTAAATGCATTAATTAAAAGGCCGTTCGGATTTTGCGACTATATAAACGTTATTTCATAGTTGCAAATTTAAACGACGTTACCAATCAGAAACAACGTTACATCGGTACTGCGTTAGAAAAAAACATATATATAATGTAGCGGTGTCATTCAATGGACTTTTGTAACGGCGATGCCTTAGCTGGAGTTATACTTAAAACAGTTCGCTGTCAGATTTTGACATACAAATTGCTGATTATAGATCTTAATTACTATATTTTTTAGCTCACCTGCCACAAAGTGCCAGAGTGAGCTATTAGAATCACTCACCGTCCGGGGTCCTAAAAGCGTCCGTCCGTCCACATTTCCTATAAGCGACTATCTCTCTGAAACCAGTTATTTGAAACTTGGCAGGGATGTTCCTTGTAACGTCGCTCTATCAAGTTGTTCAAAGAATTCCATTCGATTTAGAACTACGGTTGCTATGGCAACAAATAAGAAAAAATTAAAAAATCTTCTCTGAAACCGTAAGGCCTAGAGCTTAGATATTTGGCATGTAGCATTGTCTAGTAGACCTCTACCAAGATTGTTCAAATTATGCCCCTTGGATCAAAATTGACCCCGCTTGGGGTCACTTGGTTTTACAAAGGCTTAAATAGAAAATTTAAAAAATAAAATTCTCTGAAACCACAAAGCCTAGAGGTTAGATATTTGACTTGTAGCATTGTTTAGTGAACCTCTACCAAGATTGTTCAAATCATGACCCCCGGTTTAAAATTTACCCTTTCAGGGGGTCACTTGGTATTTACATGTACATAGGCAAATATTCAAATTTTTTTAAATCTTCTGAAACCAATATAGCTTAGTTATTCTCATGTTCATTGCTAGTGGACTTTACCAAGATTGATTAAACTGACCGTTACCAATCAGAATTGACAACTCTCGTTACTTGGTTTTACATAGGCTTGAATATATAGGACAAGAGGGCCAAGATGGCCCTTTATCGCTACCTTATATAAGTCCACTTGCCTGGTGGAATTCACTAGATAATGTTATATACCAAATAACTTTTCTATATACGCCTTTGTAAAACAAATGTCCCCCCCCGGTCAGATTTTGACGCAGGGTACAATTTGACTAATCTTTGAGGGTCTACTGCAATGTTACATGCCAAATTTTTTAGCTCTACGGCCAATGTGCTTTCAGAGAAAGACTTTTAGAAGTTTTCCCTGTTAAGGGTCCGTAAAACTAAGTGACCACCAGGCGCACAATTTTGACCGGGTCATAATTTGAACAGACTTCTCCTCACTAGAAGCCACATGCCAAATATCTAAGCTCGAGGCCTTGTGGTTTCAAGAAGAAGATTTTTAAAGTTTTTACTATATGTCTATGTAAAACTAAGTGATCTGCCCCTGCGGCAAAGTTGATCCGAGGGTCAAATTTGAACAATGTCCAGTTCCATTTAGCAATGCTTGCCAAATATAGCTTATGCCTTGTGGTTTCAACAAGAAGATTTTTAAGGTTTTCCCAAATAAGCCTATAAAAATCTAAGTGACCCTCGTGAATCAATTTTGACCGGGGCTCATAATTTGAACAATCTTTTGTAGTGGTCCACTAGCCAATGCTATGCAAATATCTAAGCTCTAGGCCTTGTGGTTCCAAGAAGATTTTTAAAGTTTTTATATATTTCCTATGCAAAACTAATTGACCACCCCCTTGAGGTCGTTTTTGACTCATGGGTATAATTTGAACAATCTTGGTAGAGGTCAACTAGACAATGCTACATGCCAAATATCTGATAGCTCTAGGCCTTGTGGTTTCAGAGAGAAGATTTTAAAAGTTTTACTTATAGTATTGCCTAGTGCAAAAACTAACTGCCAACCCAAGATTGTTCAAATCTTGACCCCGGGGTTAATATGAACAATATTGGTAGGGGTCCACTAGACATGCTACATGCAAATATCTAAGCTCTAGGCCTTGTGTTTGAAAGAAATTTTTAAAATCTTTTCCTATTTGTAGCCATAGCACCAGAGTTCTGCTGGAATGGATCTTAGAACAATTTTGGTAGAGCTTCATGCAATGAACATTCCTGCATAGTTTTATCAACCTTGGCCAAGAGGTTTCAGAGCATGATGTCATTTGAGTCAAAATGTTGACGGACCGGAATCATCGATCCGAAAAGCTCACCCTGGCGTAGCCAGGTGAGCTAAAAAACATAAAAAAGATCTTCTTCTCTGAAACCACAAGGCCTAGAGCTTAGATATTTGGTATGTAGAAATGCCTATTGGATTTCTACCAAGATTGCTCAAATCATAATCCCCGGGTCAAAAATTAACCCTTCCGAGGAGTGGGGAGGTGACTTGATTTCACACGGGCTTATTTTGGGGAGGCTGCGTTTTTGGTACGTGGCCTTCCCTGTTTGATATTATTTTTGTTTTTATATAGGAAAAACTTTTAAAAAAAACAAGAAGGCCGACAGGCAGAGAATATATGTTTGGAATGTTACTTAGCATTGTGTAGTGGACTTCTTCGAATTATGTTAGAATCATGAGCCCTTGTATTATAGCCAATGGTAGTCAGGTGAGCGATATAGGGCCATTATGGCCCTCTTGTTTATATAAGGCGCACTCTCTAACTTTAGAAGATTATATTCTCTAAATACAGATTATGTGTTCAATGAACGTAAAAGGATAAATAAATACAAACCTAAGGAAATAAATACAAACCTTAGGTTTCGCTAAATCAATAAAATTAGTAAAGAGGCTTTTTGTAATAAATCGCATCTACCCATTTATTGTACAACAACAATTCTACATAGATAATTGATTTACGGTACTTCAGTATAGTTTAAACCGTTGATTTATAACGCTGAGTGTATTAATAATGAGTGGGCAATGCAAAGCTGAAACTTTAAGGTGAAGTTATAATACTTCAAAAGATTAAATTATTATGTTTTGGAAGTTATTTAGTTTGGCATCAGTTATAGGGTCTGTCCCTTAATATATCACTTTTGAAAATTATATTTTTTTCAACGACAACTGCAAGGGAGCAGCTTTAAAATTTTGTTGCTAATAGCCATTATCGTACTAAATTCTAGTAGTTTTTACAAAATGTTATACCGATACCTTTTTAGCTCACCTGACACAAAGTGTCAGAGCTATTATAGGTTCGAATTCCGTCCGTCGTCCGTCCGTCCGTCCACCATTTCCTTCAAACGATATCTCCTCTGAAACCACTGGGCCAATGTTGATCAAACTTTGCAGGGATGTACCTTGCATGAAGCTCTATCAAAGTTGTTCAAAGAATACCATTCCATACAGAACTCTGGTTGCTATGGCAACAACCATGAAAAACTTTAAAAATCTTCTTTTCTAAAACCACAAGGCCTAGAGCTTAGATATTTGGCATGAAGCATTGTCTAGTGAACCTCTACCAAGATTGTTCAAATTATGACCACCGGGTGACTTAGTTTTACATAGGCTTATACAGTAAAAACTTTAAAAATCTACTCCTCTGAAACCACAAGGCCTATAGCTTAGATATTTGGCATGTTGCATTGTTTAGTTGACCTCTACCAAGATTGTTCATATTATGACCCCCGGATCAAAATTGACCCCGCACGGGGGTTACTTAGTTTTACATAGGCTAATGAAGGAAAAACTTTTAAAATCTTCTCTGAAACCACAAGGCCTAGAGCTTAGATATTTGACATGTAGCATTGCCTAGTGGACCTCTACCAAGATTATTCAAATTATGACCCCTGGGTCAAAATTGACCCTGCCCGGGGGGTCACTTGGTTTTACATAGGCTATATAGGAAAAACTTAAAAAATATTCTACTCTGAAACCACAAGGTCTAGAGCTTAGATATTTGGCATGTAGCATTGCTTAGTAGACCTCTTCAAAGTTTGTTCAAATATATCCCCTTGGGTCAAAATTGGCCTTTCCCTTGGAGGTGGGGGTCATTGGTTTTACAAAGATGTATATAGGAAAACATATTTGGTATATAACATTGTCTAATGATCTTCCGCCACGTAAGTGGACTTGTACCAAGGTGAGCGATATAGGGCCATCTTGGCCCTCTTGTTTATGATTCGTCCTTAAATATGTTAAATAAGAAGATTCTTTCTTTTTACCAAATTCAGAAAGCGTGCAGATCAGCGGTGTAGCAATCCTCTCTGTAGCCATTAAAGTATTTTATAGAGTAAGAGTCAGACGGTAGTCTACTGTATTTGAAACTGTAAACCATTTGGCGTCATTGGGGCTTTGGATTAATGCACTTCCTCTCATTAGAGGACTTCTGCAGTTCCTGAACGAAGAGATAATGGAGTACATAGTGTGATTGCTTGGGAAACTTTAGTTCTATATGGTTGCCCACATAGAAACATTAAAACTGTCTGGAGTCAAAGAGTTTTTAACGGTTTACATTTTTTTTAAAGCACAATAACGACAAAACCATTTCAATTTATTGAGTAGCTACATGTACCGAGGTAAAACATATTTTTCAACTACAGTACCACCAGCGTTTGTCTTCCGCTATTTGGACAACTTAATTAACAATACAAGAATTACCATTCACGCATGCGTAGCGTGAAACGCAAATTTTCGTGTGTATGCACTGCATGAAATTCGTTTACTCGTTAGTGCACGTGCCGATTCAAGAAAAGATATTTTACATGCTACCAAAGCAAACATTTTACCCGGATACTAGAATACAATATAATGTTTTTAATTAACGGTAAAGGCGTACAGTTTTCTATTACAAATTTACACCTTAACATGTTGACTTCGTGTGTAACGCTTTATAAAGTATATCTAGATTTGAAACAATAATCTGCCAAATTATAATTCAATAATCTAAAAATATACTTGACAGGAATTGATACAGAAACTTTTTATATTATGCCTATATGTTCTGGAATATGTAATTTTCATACCGTTTGAAGAACTTTGTTTCTTTATAACATGTCAAGATAACTCGGTAATACTTGTGATATTTCCGTATACATGTTCTTTGGTGAATTTGCATCATGACTGTTTTTATTTTTACATATTTTTCCGTCGTCTTTCAACATTTTGCTCCAAACGACATCTCTGAATCCACTGGGCCAAAGTTGATGAACAAAACCAGGGATGTAAAAGTGCATAAAGCTCAACTGACTTTTGAATTCCATTTCATGTAGGTGGCTTTGGCAAAAAATCTGAAAACATTTTGAACTGTTCTTCTCTGAACCCCAATGCTTAGAGCTCAGATATTAAGCATATAGCGTTGCCAAGAGGATTTCTGTCAAGATTGTTCAAAGTATGACCCTTGGATAAAAAAATTGACCACGCCCGGGGTATCTTTTGATTGTTCATATGTTTTTTTAGGAAAATCTTAAAAAATCTTCTGAAAAACCACAAGGCATACAGCAGAAATGGTTACCATACGACATTGTATGGTGGACCTCTTGATAGTTTCTTCAAATCATGCCTCTATGGTTAATATTGGCCCTGTCTAGGGTGTCACTTGTTTTGAATAGACATACATAATTATATCTACTTTTCCCTAACCACAGATATGTAGTGTATAATAATTTCTAGTAGACTTCTTCAAAGTTTATTCAAATCTTTCCCTGGGGTCAAAATGTACCCTGTCTAGGGGGTCGTTTAGTATAGGAAAAACTTTTAAAAATAATCTGTTCATAAACCACAAGGCCTCGAGCTTAAATATTTGGTATGTAACATTGTTTAGTGGTCTTCCACCTACTTTGTTCAAATAATTCACCTGAGATCAAAATTGTTGATACTCACCAGGCAAGTGCATTGATACTCTGGTTAGTAATCTAGGACCATCATGGCTCTCTTGTAATGCTATCTGACCAGCAAAAAGGACCAGGTTATTTCTTAACTCAAACACAACTCATTTCTAATAAAGACCATGATTGTCAAATTTAGCCAAAATACTTTATTTCAGCGAGCTTTGGTTATGTAGCAGTATTTCATCAATAATAAGCGTTTGTAAAATCCTTCTATCATTATATTGGAACCTAACAGCAATGTAGCTCTGAATATGCATTTTTATCAGACTTTATTGGTGATATCAATCCTTAATTTAAAATAAATGGCTCATATTAAACGAATAAACAACATTTAACCACCAAAAAAATAAAATTCAATCATACTGGCATTCTAAAGTCCTTCCTTGTCTTGAATCGGAAATTGTTGGCTGCTTGCTCTCAAGATTTTTGTGAAGAAACGAGTCTCTTCAAACTGTCAAAAAAATCCTAGAATAATTTCTTATTGAAATTATTATTATTCCAAATTATAAAGCGTTTCAAACGCTTTTGAGATTTCAATACAGACATACATGTATAATGTGTTGGTTCCATCAAACCATGGTAACCAACATCTTCAAAACCTTTTTGTGTCGTTGACTCATTTTACAATTTAATGGTTTAAAGGTGCTGTCTCTGTTACCGTTGATTTTTCTCTAGGTAGGATTTGCCGAAATCGACTAAAACTGTTGCTTTTACGGAACAGCTACACTATGTTTATATTGGAATTTCCAAAGCGTTTGCAACGCTTTATTATTTAGGTGCGTTTTTTTTTAAATCTACAGATTGAAGTGAAAGGAATTTACACTGGAGCCTTTTTCTACGACTATATGATCTAAATACGTTAATTTCATACAGTTTGAGGAACTTTATCTATTCACCAAAATCTGAGAGCGAGCAGCTTTAATCATTTTGGCGATGAAAACTGAAAATTAGCGGCTACAACAAAAAAGTGCACTGTGCATTTTGCTCGTGATGTATTGTGGTAATTTGTTACTTGTTTACATTTTTCAGATTTTTGATTAAAATTGTGTATGATAGCATTTGCAGCAGTAGCATATTACAAGGAGATAACATTTCACACGCAAACCTCTCGGGACTGATTATATTGAACACTCCATTGATATTGTAATGAAATTTCAGTGCGTGCTCTCAGATAATGTGGAATGATACCTTAATGTTTTCCATATAATGATCGATTGCAAGCAATTATATTTTTATTATTCTGCTCGCTGCAGGAACAAATTTTGTTTGTTTTTACGTTATAATAAAACTGTTTTATGCTGTATTAAGAAGTGCAATTAAGGAAATAGGACAAATTTGAACACTTTATAACAAGAATTAAACTGAAAAGAGGTACAGCTGCTGCGTATGATATTGACCTCAGATGAATGGAATCAAATTTGCACTCTTAGTAACTTCTTGAATTTATTGATGAAACATATTGAGAATGTACGTTTAATGCTAAAATTGAACTAGTGGTGCTTGACAAAACTGGCAAATGTCAACTTCAATCTGATGGGGTTGCATGATAAATTTGTTCTGTTTCGATACTAGCCGTTATATAGCTTTACACGATAATCTTCGTTTTTTGAATCTGCTCCCTCTCATATTTTTGTAAAAAAAAAATGTTAAAAATTCATATTTACCATTATTCCTCTCGCTGTAAATGCACCTAAAGGGACATTAAAAAATCCAAGTATTTAAAGCTGCTCGCTCTCAGATTTTGCTAAAATATTAAAGGGACCCTATAACTGATGTCAAACTAAATAATCCTAAAACATAAATAATACAATCTTTGTAAGTACAATGTTTTATAAAACAACCTGTAGAAGTTTGAGCCATGCATTCCCAGTAATTATCGTTAAAATCAGCTGTTTAAAATATACTGCAGTACCGTAAACCATTCAATAATATATGTAGAGTTTTTATTGTTCAATTAATGGGTGAATACAATTTATTACAGAAAGCCTCTATATTTATTAATTTGGTAAAATGAGGCATCTTAAACCATTCAATAATATATGTAGAGTTTTTATTGTTCAATTAATAGGTGAATACAATTCATTGCAGAAAGCCTCTATATTTATGAATTTGGTAAAATGAGGCATCTTTCGCCATAGGTTCTTCTTTCAAATTGTTTTTCATAGAACACATAATCTACGTTTCGAAATATAATCTGCTAGATGTAGGGAGTGCCTCTTTAATGTTCTTCGAACTGTATGAAAATAACATATTTTTGAACATTCGCCCCCTTAGTGCAAAAAGGTGCCAACTTACATTTTTCCAAAAATGACTTTTTGGCATATTTCAATGCAGTTACATGATATATACATGTGATATAAAAATATAAATTATATACCTGTAAGTTATACCCGAATTATCAGAAACCCGAAAGTACCAAGTGATAAACCATAAAAAAATCTATGTGGAAAAAGGTACCATATGCATGCCATTCAGTGGAAAAAGGAACCATTTAACATATTGCACTTTTTTGCACTGAATAATATGTTGGATTTTTGTTTGCACGAAAGTGCCTTATGACAAACGGTACCTTTTTGTTCTGAAGTTTAAACATGAACCTTGATTTAAATTGCTCTCCTGGTACCTTTGATAAATATTGCATGGACAGGATACACGTCCCAGCTGCTTCAGGAGTGCTGATAAGGTGTATAAATTCATAACTTGTTTTGTTCTGTATCTTAATAATGTAATATTATAATGACAGCTTTGTCTCTGTATGTGTTAATGTGCTGATTAAACACAGACAATATCAGTGTGTAGTTATTATCTGTCGGGAATGCAACACTTTCAATCAGATTAATAGTTAGGAAAGAAAAGAAAGGCTGTATAAATATAATACACTAATATACTCGTAATAGTATTATTAAAACTACTTTAACTTTCATCCACGCAACTTAAAGAAACCGTAAGTACAACCTGCTTATCAGTTTATACTGAATGAAACCTTTCAATTTTATAATGAAAGCCTATTATTAATTAGACCTAATACTATTTATACCAATTAAGCTGTTCGCTCTCAGATTTAGGTAAAAAAATAAAGTTCTTCAAATTAGTCTAGTAAAAAGCAAATGTAATAAAATCCGAAGCATCAACTTACATTTGCTTTTGATTTTCCTACCTCTTATTGAAGAGTTATAAATATCTATATCTGTTATCCTTTTCTATATTTGTAAACCCATGTAAGATAATTGAAATGATTAAATGATTAATAAAACATAAATTTATTTTCTGATTCGTACAGTTCGTACCTAGGTACGAATAACTCTAAGAAATCACATAGATCTACATATCTTAAATACGATTTATAAATGTAGACAGAAATGCAATAATCTAAAAGGAAAATCAAATTCATTCCCCTAGACCATGCTGTCATTTACAAATAACAGATATTGACTCAATATATAAATACAAATAAAAGTTATTGTATTGTTACTAAAACTTTCGAACTTTACCATGTTCTTTTGCTACACTTATTTTGCGGATCATTCATTCAACATTAATGTTTTGTATCATAATTATCATTATCATTATCATTATCATTATTATTATTACTTTATTATTATTATTATTACAAACTACTAGAGTCTAATATGTAAGTATGAAAGATAATAGCCTGCTATTTAAACATTCAGTTGTTGTTTTGACAGTAGAATTTTACCCGTAATAGTGAGCGTTTTACTTTTTTTTCTCCATGATACATGTACAAATGTAATGTTTATGACAGAAAATGTATAAATACCAATTAAAGGAAGCTTATTTTCACTCACTTGCCATAACTTGAAATATTTAACAAGGTATTTTTTCCCAATATGGGAATTCATCCCGTCTGCATGCTTTTAAAAAGAAACGCTCACAATTATTTACGTAAAATATTATCATTTAAATATCGTACTTAGCAATCATGTTTTTATTCTCATTTATCTAGTTTACCATAAGGTTACATATATGTAATGATTTACCTTATAAATAATAGCAAACGGCAAACGAAAAATGCAAAATCAACGGATATTTTTAACTCTTCGGGACATATTTGCAGTTCGATATATACGATTACTTTACTGTACATTTTTCATTGTTGGGCCAGAAAATAGTGTTCCTTATATCCGAAGTTTCCTTATAACCAGAGTACGATATAACCGTATATTAAAAGAGAAAAAAATTCGGCCCCAAAAATCTGTTCGTTACATCCGAAGTTACGTTATTCCCGGAGTCGATATATACGTAGTTTACTGAAAAAGTTCTGTCACGTATAGTAAATAATACGTTACCAAATAATAAAGCGTTGCAAACGCTTTTGAAATATCAATATGAAAGTGTGCCTTTGTCGTTCCGTGTCCGGGCTGTAACTTTGTCATGCATTAAAGGATTTTGAAATAACTTGGCATAAATGTTCAGCACAACAAGATGATGTGTCGCGTGCTTAAACCTACCTTTAAGGTCAAGGTAAAACTTAGAGTTTGAAATTAATGGAATCCTCTAAATAGGACACAGTAACTTTGTCATGCATTGAAGGATTTTAAAAAAGCTTGGCACAAATGTTCAGTACGTCAAGACGACGTGTCGCATTCAAGACCCTTGTTCCTACCTCTAAGGTCAAGGTCACACTTAGAGTTTAAAGCTGCTCGCTCTCAGTTACAGTTGAAAAAAACAATCATTTTTTTTAATTGACATACTTATTCATTAGTATAAAGCTAAGGCTAGAATTAAAATATAAGCAAAAATCTAGGTAGAAATTTGAACAAATCGATTGAAAATGTCAGTTACACCGCACCGCTACACTGTATGTTTATATGGGAATTTCAAAAGCGTTTGCAATGTTAGAGATATACGTGACAGGAATTTATGCTGCAGCCTTTTTATATGACTATATGTTCTAAAACACCTTATTTACAAACAGTTTGAAGAACTTTATTTTATGATTTCCTGTATACATTGTTTATGCACACATTCCGGACACTTTGTCATGCGTTGAAGGATTTTAACATTTAATAATTTAGTTGAGGCATACTAGTAGTAGCAAACAGCGTTACATATTGTTGTGAAGCGTTTCGGTATCTCTAAGGGAAACAACCCACACACTTTTTAAGAAACTTCAAGTTCCTCGTGCTGTTCCGTCTTAAGCGTTTTCATCTGTTCTTCTATTCAGTCTGCCATCAAATCAAATACATTACATTACACAAATATATCTGGTGTTTATGAACTGAGCATTGCATTACTAAAGGCGACTATTGAATTGTGAGTGTGCAGTGGGTCATTGGCGGTTATAGTCCCGTAGAGGTATAACATACGATATCTCGATCAATGAAACGTTTGAAAATTTTATTTGTATAACATGCTTTCACATTAACAGTATTGATTATATCGCAGAGGAACAGCTGTGGAGAGCTAAACATTATCTAATGAGAATAGTTTAGGCTCTTTATAACCTATTTCTGTATTTTACCTTTTGTTTGCTAGTTCACGAGAGCTGATTCATGACAATTAGAACACTTTATAACTTGCACAGATAGAGAAAATGCAAACTGTGCATGATTTTGCTCCAAAGTTAAATTTGCTGTAAAAGCTGAACCAAAAGGTAAACAACAAAACGCTATAGTCATGGCCAAAACGATGGGGGTCTTATCTACAACCTTCATGCATCTCAAATTAAATTTTAAATATACTTGTTGCATAAAATGCCTTCAACATTTATAAATCACCTCTCGTAAAAGTAGCAACACGGAAACTCCTCGTTGTTGGAAAAGATTTCAGACTCGTACCAGTGGGGTAATTACTTATTACTTATGCTCGCATGCAGTACGAAATTAAAACTTTAAAACACAGCTTTGGTTATACCAAGACTTATATTAACCTTCAACAAGATTTGAAATGATGTTAACATTAAGATCGTTAGTGCGTTCGCATTTGCCGAACCCAAATTCCGTATAGACAAGATAGAATGAAAGACCTTGATAACAAACTGCATTTCTTTAAAAAAGATATGTACCAAATGTCACTTGTCTTCCGTTAAAACATCACTAAGACAATTCGGATCAATTTTGCGACTTCTACATTAGACAGAAATGGATTATTGCTTTTTGTGTGCTTTCAACAGTATGGTTAGTTTCCGAGTTGCTCTAGTGAATCCACGCTTGAATGCAGTATTGGAAGAAACAGGGAATGTTTTATTTTCTACGGTAATTTTACAATAGAAAAAAGCAAGGCTCAGGAAGCTGGCATAAACCAATATTGGTTAAGATAAGAGCGATCCTTGGAAGTTCTGTTTAATCGATGCGTGCCTGTAGATAATTATCAGGGAAGTAACTTGTCTAACTGGATGTAAACAGTATCAAAAAGTGTGTTTGCAATGTGGATGCGTTTTTAAATGCTGATTAAGAGATTGTGAGGTAAGATATTATAACTTTTTATAAGGAACTGACTTGCGCGTATGATTCACATGTTATGGAACTTGTATCAATAATGCGCTGTTGTTGTTTTTTGGAGTTGAATTCCAGTAGCATATTGAGTGATTTGTGGAATATTTTGACTTTAGTTCAAACGTTTTAACTAATAGTATCATGTTTCTTTTTAAAAAGTCTAAGGGTGTGTATAAATATTATCATTTTTGTAAAGTATTGGAGATTTAATACATTTTTCAAAATAAATATACATTGTACTACATTACATGTGCACATTCTTTTTATTTAAAGAATGTCTAAGTTTTCAGGTAAACTTAGTATCTGGTGAAATTTAGGAGATAGCAGAATCCATTCTTTTTCAAAGAGAAACTATGGCTCAAGTGTAGTAGTTTGTATTAAAAGAAGCGAGAGACATTTTATGTACAAAATAGAATCCTGTCGGATATGTGTCGTGAGTCGGCAAAAGTTGTATTTGTAAGTTGTATACACTCTAGTTAATAGTGATGAGTTGTCCAAATAATTATAAATTACTATTTATAATATTTTTGTACAAAATAGCATTCGAATTACGTCGGCTGCTCATATAAATTTCCATTTCATATGTAGTGAATATCAATCGGTATGAAACCGGTTAAAAATCATTAGAATTGATGTATACATAAACTACATCTGATCCAGGCAAATAGAGAGCGATTACTGATTAAAATGTTAAACATTCATATTTTCCATTATTCCTCTTGCTGTAAATGCACCTAAAAGGACATTAAAAATGCAACTTTAATCAAATAGCTTAATGTTCCTAGAAACTATATGCTTTTGAAGATTTCGGACTGTGATTATCAGTTTAAAGCTGCTCATTCTCAGTTACCGTTGAAAAAATGTTGTTGTTTTTTAAATTGATATAATTATACATTAATATAAAACTAAAGGCTATAATCAAATTATAAGCAAACATCTAGGTAGGAATTTGCAGAAATCGATTTAATGTCAGTTCGGCACCGCTACTTTATGTTTATATTGATTTCAAAGCGTTTGCACGCTTTAATTTGTACTATTTTATGGCAGGAATTTATACTGGAGCCTTTTTATATGACTGTATGTTCTAAAATACGTTAATTACATACAGTTTAAAGAACTTTATATTATTACCAAAATCTGAGAGCGAGCAGCTTTAAAACTTAGTAGGCAGTATGATTCTTTTATTACGGCAAGAATATAAAAGGAGCACTCCCTCACACTGGTGCCGAATTAAATAAGCATATTAAAGCTTCTCGCTCTCAGTTACCGTTGAAAAAAACATTTTTTTGAAAATTGACATAATTATACATAAATATAAAACTAAAGGCTAGAATCAAATTATAAGCAAAAATCTAGGTACAAATTTGCAGAAATCGATTAAACATGTCGGTTGCACGGCACCGCTGCGCTATATGTTTATATTGAAATTTCAAAAGCGTTTGCAACGCTTTTGAATTTGGTAGCGTATTTTTTTTTTAATTTAGAGATATACGTGGCAGGAATTAACACTGGAGCCTTTTTATTTGACTGTATGTTCTAAAATACGTTATTTACCTACAGTTTAAAGAACTTTTTTTTTTTACCAAAATCTGAGAGCGAGCAGCTTTAAATCTTAGTGGGCAGTATGATTCTTTTATTACGGCAAGATTTTTAAAGGAGCACTCCCTCACACTGGTGCCGAATTAAATAAGCATATTAAATGGTAAAATATTTGCAAGTATTATTACTAAGCCTGAAATTTGAAGCTATACATTCCAATCATCGTTGATGAAATCAGCGTTTTAAAGTTTATTTGAGTACCATTCAATAATACATTTAAAATGGTTTTTTGAACAATCGATTTGTTACAGAAAGTATCTTTGTTGATAACCTTTTCATTTATATTAGGTAGATATTATGTGCTAGATGTAGGGATTTTCCCTTAAAGTAGCAGTGTTTGGATGTTTTTGCACCCTGGTTCTTGCGATAATGGAATACAGTTTCAGCAAGGTTTTTCAGTTTAAAGGGACGCTCCCAACATCTAGCAGATTATATTATCGAAACATAGATTATGTGTTCAATGAACGTTAAATGATAAATAAATACAATTTCAAAGAAGAACCTATGGTGAAAAATGCTTCATTTTACCACAATTAATAAATACAGAGGCTTTCTGTAATAAATCGCATCCCCCCTTTTATTGTACAACAACAACTCGACATAGATTATTGAATGGTTAACGGTACTGCAGTATATTTTAAACCGTTGATTTTATCTATAATGACTTGGAATATATAGCTGAAATTTTTGGGTTAAGTTATATTATCAGCTATCAGGTGTGTCCCTATAACTGAATGTTAAAGCTAAACTGCGAAACAACTTATTACAATATAACGATCTTATAACAACACTTGCGGTCGAACCAATCGAAAAAAGGGCCTTACAGCAATTTTAGTTGAAGTATCGATTTAAGCATCTGGTCTGGCATCAGTTTTCTTCAAAAGACCCCTGAAGTAGCTTTACTAGGTTAACAACCAAGGTCCGACGGGTTGGACAACAATTATCGTAACTGTCAGTGTAATTGTGTCTTTGGTTTCACTTCGTTATTGTAGAGAATACATTTCAAAACACGTTTGAATAAATAATGAACCTATTCAAAACAGAATTAGAGCTGCTTCTCCAAACAATTCGTCTGTTACGTCCGCGTGCTGTATTTAATCAGTCTATAGTCCCTTGGTACCTGAAATACAATAACAACACTGACATAATGCGGGTCGTAGATGATTGTTGAGTAGGGATCTAATGAAAACAGAAAACAAGTGATTATTCAATCTAAGAGATATGTGTATGTATTATTTAGGGCGTATGGTCATTTTGAGTCTTGCAAATTACTCGTAACAGTTGCATAACCAGGAGAGATATCTTACCAGCAAAATTGGTTTTAACCTGTACAAAAAGCAACTTGCTTTTTAAAAGTCGGAAGTAGCTGTAAAAATACTATTTGCAGGGCTATATTTTGTCAAACCCGTCGATATTGCAAGTTTAAAGAGGTGACATATATAAGAACTGTTTTAGAGTAACTAGAAAAAACAAAAATAATATCAAACAGGGAATGCCACATACCAAAAACGCAGCCTACTAGAAGTTGCAGTAATTTCATCTTTCTACAATACATGTACGTTATTTAATTGATCATTGGGCGTAGGCGTAAACATAATACCCAACCTTTAGGCTTATCATGATTGTTGGTTTTTTTTTGTATTTATGAATATACATTTGACCTTTATGTGAAATTAATGAGCCCAAAATCAAACATCTTCAGACTTGAAATAATAGATTTAGCTAATCATTTTAAAATTAGTTCAATAAGTTAAGTTTTTCATAATATACCAACATATGTTTCAATACAATACGACGATGTTTTCTGGTCATTGTCGTATTCCTGAACCTATTTAATTTATAGGTGCGGTTTACTCAGCAAGGACATTAATTACCACGTGAGAAATGATTCAACAAACGTAAGTGCATGTAAAATAGGTATCTACGGGGACATTTTATGTCAAAGGTCAACCAAACAAGAAATCATACATGCTGTATTTCGTTCATTTTGTTCCGTATATGTAACAAGTGCTTGTAGACGACAATAGTTGGGAATGTAGGCGATGAATGTTTAACAAACAAATTCAATCAGAAAACTATCTGCTTCACGTAAATGGTTGTTTTAATGTGACAACTACTCATACGTACAAAGCATATACTGTATCTGCGTATCAATTTAGAATCTTTTCAAAATTGTCTATAGAGACAACTTCCTGTGTTATCTCTTGCCCCTTCAATAAATCTGTCATACTAAAAGTATTCATGCATTGAAATGTGTCCCATTATTTACTTTATTTTGATAACATGCGAGTCAGTAAATCATTAATAGTGCCTACAAAATTGATAGAAACGGGTTTGTTAATGTTGCAATTTGTTTGCATTAAATATGCATGAAACAATATATGCATTTGCTTATCAATATAGAATCTATTAAAAAACTGTCTATACTTCTACCATCCATTGAAACAATTCTTTTGAGACCATCTCCGGTGTTATCTCTACTTTTAATATTAAATTAGAAATGTCTGCTAGTTTGCAAATCCCCAAGTAGTGGTGTAGTCCAATTTATAATAGTACAAAATCCACAATATTGAAGAAAAGTTATATTTTTCTGTTGTATCTGTTCATGAAAACACGACGCAAATGTTTCCACATGCTGTTACAATTCAATTTCTTGTTGCACCAACAAAATAAAGGTGTACTAAAACGTTAGAGCGTTTTCATGATATATTGAAGACAAAACTTTCCACGATTTCACATGTAATCAAGCGTTAAATGCGGTACTTATGAGCACTAAACCACACGGAAATCGCGTATTGATTAACGTTCAGACTCTAAATGTTCTTTTAGCCTTGGATCTGAAATCATTAACCTGATCAAAGCCAAATATTCTGGAAGAAGATACATCATTATCTCTTTTAATATCTTCAATATATCCGATAATCCAGAATAATGAGAAGAAGACAAGGACTTTGGTATCAAATTAAACTCATTCTTGCAAATTATTAGGGAAATACTGCCAGAATCACAGAACTGTGGAATTAAAACGCTTCAATATGATGACCTAGAAAGTGAAAGATAGCAATTGAATTACAAAAATCTCATTGTTAGCAAAAATTAGATGGAATGTAACGGTAAGATGTTTTGTAAAAAAAAACGCGGGAAGTAAGATACGAATATTTTGACAAATGTCGTGCCGTTTGAAAGTACATCACGACAGAATTGGAAAAAATGCAACACCAGTTCCCTCACCAAAGTCTGTTTAATGGCTGACAGATGACCTATAAAGTATCTCTGTTTAATGCTGGACATCTAGAACTGGCATAATATACAATATCTATATGGTTATCCGATTGGGGCTCTAATGGTGATTCCATAAAACTGCCTCGCGTTTCGCAGTGAGGAGAACAAAAAATGTACTAGAGGATATCGAATTTTTGTGGAAGTATCTTTGCCTTGTAATGTTCCGAGTATATCCGATGTATAGGAATCTTGTTTGTGATATAATAAACAGCAATCTCAATTGTTGCAAATGTTTGTACGTATTCTGTTTTATAGTATTTGAGATGAAGAGAACGAATGTTTTGGTTAAAGTTCTGGTATGTCAAACAAATGCAAGAAAATATGCATTTCCTTTACCTATAACATCCAGGTATATTTTTCTCACACCTAGAAAAACTTTTGATCAATCTTCACAACAGAAATAGTAAACAAATCGTACGAATATGTACAGTAATGTCAAACAGAACATATCTTGCTGTCTGCAAATAAACTATTGATTGGGGACGGCCAAACCCTGAGAATCATACCGGTACACTTCTTAAAACGCGCAATATTGTCATTAGATACTTTACAGTCATATGTTCTTTGTCAAACATAACTTTTTCCATCAATTCAAAGTGCAAGAACAATGTTTAATTTAACATTTGGCCAGAAGTTCACCATAGTCAGTCACGTTTAAACCATGCTTCATATTCGGGCCCATTAAGTAAGATTTGCATGCAAAATATTTCATGTGAGGCCCAGAAAATAAAGTCACAAGTTAAACCTTTTCTGGAGGTGTCATTAGATGTGTTGTAATTTGAAACTAATTTTACACTTTTTCAAGTTATCTTCCATTAAATGGGTTTATTTAACTAGTCCGGAACCATGACAGTGGAAGAAAATATAGCGAATTTGGTAACCCCACCCTAAAAATGTGTTATTAAACTTATGATTTAACATGTTAGCTTTATTCGGAAATGTAACCTAACTTTGTTTACTGGATGGTTATATTTAATATTTCATGTCAGTTTATCGCATATGTTTGAAAAGTATCCGGTTGTAGGACTTATCCAACAACTTTTGCCAATATCGTAAGTATAATGGAATATTCTAATAAATGCTAGACTAAACTCATCTATGAAAACATCTTTCCCTTTTTAATAGTGATAGAACATTAGACAAAAAAAATGGCTACAAAATGTTTATTTTTGAATAAGCAGTAGGGTTGTATGGTAGTCATTGGTTAGACATTTTCCTACACATCTATAGCAATTTTGAAAGCTTTGAGAGAAGTTTATTTTCATTGTTTTCACCACCATTCAATTTTCGGTTATTTCTTAATACTTGTATGATCATGGTTTGAAACCTATATGTCACCTAAAAACGTAAATACCTCTAACCGCTCATTGTTCAAAAATGCATTAAATTGTGACGAGAGCGATGTTAATAGCTGCCGGCATTTTTAATGAATGATTAGCTGATTAATGTCTTACGCGTCATGGTGTGACGAAGTGCAATTATTTCATAACAATTAAGGCCTACATCTAATAAATTAGTTTCATTTTCGCTGTATGATAAAGTTGACATAACTTTTAAATACTTTTATCATACAACTATTGATCGACTTTTGTTATTTCGTTATCATATATATGGTTCTATGGGGAATAAGATACATAATTCCAATTTTACCAAATATTTTTGCAAAAAACATAAAATGATAAGATATGGATCAGTAAATAGTTCAATTTCCTTGATGTAATGACATTTCTGGGCTACGCAATTCTAAAATATCGTGTTTGGTGTTTACTTGTCGTAAGATGGATTTCACTGAGACAAACAAATTTCCTCTATTTATATGACCCGAGAAGTTAGATGGTAATATCCTTCATTATATCAATCATTGTGAAATGTAAATTGTAGATATCAAACCGACATTTTCATGCTTGACAAAAATTAACTTTTATTGCAAGAGCATTACTGTAGTACGAAATTGTCATTAGATACTGCATGATAAGTTTGTCACATAACTTTATCTATTCTGCAATGTTTTTAACAGCGGTCCACAGAGCGTTTAAACCTGATTTTTTCCCATTAAATTTGACAAACACAATAAGTCCGAAAATAAAGAAAAAGTTCCTTCAGGGGAGGTATGTATTTTAAACTAATTATAAACTTTTTCGTTTTTCTTAATGGGTTTATTTGTCTGAACCAATCCAATGAAAACGAATTAAAAGTTTAACATTGTAAATTATTATATCTATATATCTCAACAATGTTTTAGCTAATCTCAATACATTTACCGGCTTGCTAAAATTTTCCAGGAGTAACATTTGTTCATCTCTGATAAGGCAAACTAGAAAGGCATTTTTATGTATATATTCAAATGTAACATCGTGTTTAGCTGAGCTTATATTTATTTTTTTCTTGAGATTGAAGATTTCTTATCAAAAAAGGTTTGTCAGTCTCAGAAGTCTAAGAACTAAGAAGAAACATAAACAGCTTTCTTTTTAAAAGAGTAGAATACAAAAATATGTTGAATTGTAGAAGAGTTTATAGTAGTAAGGATGGCAGTTTCAGATTCAATTTGGGCTTTGTAGTACCATTCCGGTTATTCAAGTTATGGTTTGTAAACGAAAAGTTCTAACGATTACCTGAAAAATTATTTACGAGAATATCTAGCTACATATCGCGCCAATAACGAATGCTTCGCATTGATCAATTTTCTTTAAAAGGATGGATATTGGTTTTATATGTGCAGGTATTTATCATACAGACTAATCGACCTGTTAATTCGTTAGAATTTTGATGTACTTTTTCGGTTACCAAATTTTTTGTAAATGAAAAAACGATATGGATCAGTTAGTTCAATTTCCTTTAGGTAATGATTTCTTTCCTTGTAAAACAATAAATATTATTCATAGTACAATGTAGCATTATAAAGGTATTGCATTTTGTTTAAATCCAACTTTTATTTCGTAACGCTTTAATTTACTTCTTTAAAAAAGTTGGTACCTTTAATTCGCCAGTGATAATGCCGAAAACGAAACCATTTTCATATTACGATTTTCCTCTGTGAAGCACCTTATAATTGTGTAATACAGCAATAAAGGTCATGATACTCTTGCGTTTTCGTCTGAATGATTTTATAATTTTAGTACGTAAAAATAATATATATCGAGCATTATACGTTGTTGACGCCCATCCAATGCGAATTATAAGTGTAGAGTAATTATATTTTCTCGACCAGTGAATATTCCGAGTTACATATTTGATATGGTGAACAAAATTTAAGTCTTTTTTTCTGGTGAACATGTTAAGGATCGGACTAAACCACAGTGTGATTTTTAAAAATGTGACAAAGTTATTTGCTCGCTGTAATCGAAGGGTTTGGGGTTACGTCCCGACAGGGAACATTTTCTGCACCCTGTGACATTCTTGCACCTTTTTACTGCATTTAAATAAAACTGGACATGATAGTTTACAATGAAATTTAGCTACCCATCTCAAAATCGCGCCGAACAGCTTTTTTAAAGATGGATTTTGTTCTTTATTAGTTAGACAAAAATCTGTAAATGATGTGCCATTTTCTGTGAAATTGAAAAATAGAATTTCAGAATCTTTCCTTGAATAAATATAATAACATGTAGCATTGGAAGGGTTGGACATGTTTGGCGTTAATTCGGTTGTTTACAAGCGTAGTTTCAGTGATAATGCCGCAATCGCATATGTTGCTACTATTGAAGATTGCATGCGTTCAACAAATCTTACGTGAATTTGCTAGCGTATTTTTCCGCGAAAATAACGTTAGCGAGATTTAATTTGGCGTCCAAGGACATGCAATTTTTTCATGGAGCCAATTCAAGTATGAAAATGCAAGAAATGTGGTCAATTTTAAGGACTCTCATGCATTTACTAAACGTGTGATTTTAAAGAAGACAAAGTTATTTGCTCGCTCTGAGATTTGGCGAAAAAACAAGATTCTTGGAGCTGTTTGAAATTGTAACACATACAAAGGTTTTAAGTAAATATTGCTGTAAAGTATTTCTGTATATTTGAAACTATCCGCTACCAACTATTAAAGCGTGACACACGCTTTTGAAATTCCAGTATAAACATAAATTGTAGCGTCGCCGTAAGACCAAGCTCACTTATATTTTCAACGGATTTTCTCAAATTGCTACTCAGATTTTTTCTAATGTCGGTGATTCTTTGTTTTACTCTTTGGAAAAAATATATTTTTCACCGGAACCTGTGAGCGAGCAGTTTTAACTCTTATTAAAAACGGCTATTAGGTGTGTTACAAAAGGATAAAAGTTCAAAGCAAGACTAACAAATAGACCTAAGATTACTTTCGGTACCTGTAAACATTAATGTTGATGTGGACTATATAATTATACGCTTATCCAATGAACTGCACTTCGTGTATCGATCCGAATGATAAGAGCAAATATTTGTCCAGCCCATAACGAATGTTACGCTAGTTTGTAAATAAGTGAATAAAAGAGCATCAGACGTCCCCGTCGGCCGATGCAGCTTCAAAGCAATTAATTATTTTGTGTAAGATTCCAAAGCACTTTCTACGCATCAAATAACATTTTGTTTCTATTATCAGTTTTATTAAACCTTGAGGACTTAAGCATTAAGCAAGAAAAGTTAATGTACACAGTCAATCGAGTATGAATATCATCTCTTTGTTTAGAAATATGTCTGTTTGTACATTTCAGGAAAGCTCTCTTTTGCATTGCAATTATTCATTGACTTAGTCTTCTGGAAAATTATGGGATCTTCGTGGTTATGATATTTTTTGTTGGGGTGATAAAAATCTGCAAATGTTTCTTTTTTCTGGAAAACATTTGTCTTTATTATGCAAAGAGGCTCACATCGAATACGGCTTGTCTGCTGTAGAGATACTGCTTGATTTTATATGCCATTGATTTTTTTAATCCTGAATTAGTAGCGTTATTTTCATATTTGAGCGGTGTCAGAGTAGGTGAAGGAGGAAGCCCACGGTCATCTGCTACATGATTCAGTTACATAATTTTTAATAACTGTACGAATGACAGGTTTATATGTTTTCCGAAGGTTCCTTTTCCCGTTTCCCCCGAACTGCTTGTCACCTAATCTTTGAAAGATTGCTGTTTTCATATGATGAAACTTTCTTAATATTTTTCGAATATAATAATAGCTTTCTCTCTCATGATGTGCAATACTAAACGACCTCTTCAACAAAAGGCACACAGTTTTTATGGAATACCGACGAGACTTTTATCATTTTTCCACACTTGGGGTTTTCGTACTATGATCAGATAGGTACTGCAAACTTAATCTGAGTGTGCTGAAATATGCTTGCTGACCAGTGGCTGTTCACACTGGCGTTTGTGCTAATTTACTCTACTTAATGTCCCTTGTCATCAACACTACCAAAACGCTGTGAGTTTACAGCCACCAGATTGCAGAAAACTTTTCCATTCAAGTTAAATAAACTCTGTTACTATGCAACGGAAACAACAACAACAACAACTTAAAAAGGAAGAAAGCATAAATAAAAGGTTTACTTGCACATTTCCATTTAGTCTACGATGCATAAATGCGTACTGTAACATTATTTACTAAAAGTTCTAAAATTAAATGATTTTGGGATCGATTTGAGTATTATAATTGAGTTTCTTATGTTACAGTTTGTTTCGTTCAATATGCACGAAACAATTTACATGTATGCAAATGCGTATCAAGATAGCATCATTTGAAGAATGTCTATACTTCTCCCAGCCATTGAAATAATTCTTCAGAGACCAGCTCCTAAATTATCTCCATTTCTTTCAACATTTAATTAGAAATGTCTGCCAGTTTGCAAATCCCGTAAGCAGGATTTTAATCCGTTTTAATTCTATAACATCGGCAACTTAGAGGAAAAGAGAAATTTCCGTGCAGTCTCTGTTTATTTAAACATATTCTGAAATGTTTTTTGTTTTGTTCTACGAATTCATAAACTTGATGTTGGACCTACAGTATAAAAGTGAAAACAATATTCTACAGGTGATACTATACTGCTAATTCATAATAAATTGAAGATGAAAGAATTCAGCGATTATATTTGCTTTACATGTAATCAAGCGTACCTCTGAGCACAAAACTGCATGGGGAATACGTATTGATAAGTTGCTATATTTTAAATGTTCTTTTAATCAGATATTCGAAATTATAAGCTAGTTAAAACCAAGCATTCTGAGAAGAAGATACATCATTAAATCTATTAATATCTTGAATATAACTGATTTATCAGGGTAATGCGCTCGCTATCAAATTAAACCAATTCCTGCAGAGTATTACAGAAATATCTCCTGAACCAGCTTTCAACGGAATTAAAACTCGATATAAAGACCCAGAAGCAATTTTAAGCACGCATATATCACTGATAGCAACAATGTTGATAAGTAATCGCTAAACAACGATAATGATGTGGTAATTAATGTAAGCGTAAATGAGACAATTGGGTGCAACGTATAATTGTATAGCTTCAAGGCACCCGCTAGATGTTCTGTATCATGTGTAACAGTATCACCGTGTATTTTTATAAGCAATGCACAATTTTTAAATACAGTAGAACAAAACAAAGATACTTTAAGACAAATACCTTGGCTTAAAGTGAAGAAAAAGTGAATACAGTTAAGATACAACCACCTGCTAGTAAACTTAAGGTATATTTGTAGGAAAAAACAGGTAAAAAGTTCTAAATATTTGAATGTGTACTTTAAATTGCGAAGTGTAAAAGTATAGCATGGCAGGTGTAGGAAAAGCATAGTCGTTTTGTAATTACTGATCATAATCTGCAACATGATAACAACTGACATTATCATGTGCCCAATATTTCTAGAATTTTTAAATTGCACACAATGTTTATATTTGATACTCTAATGGTGATTCCATATAACTGCCCTGTTGTTTCGCACTGACGAAATCAGATCTAAATCAGAAGAGATCGGTTAAAATGCAGCAAAGATTTTTGGGAATGTTTTTCTGATATATATATATACTAAGCATATTCATTGTATAACAATTTTAGAGGAATCAGGGAAAACATGCGTTATGTAGCGATGTGCATTGTTATCAGTCTTGGCATCAAATCGCTATGAATGAGTTTTGTTTTTTTGTCTTTGAGATGAAGAGAGGAGTACGTGTTTGATACGTGAAAAACGTGCATTGGTTTATCTGTAAAATCCAGATTTGATTTTTTTCACATGCCGGGAAATCATTAGAACAAGAGAAAGAAGTAAACAGTAAAAAGAAAATAATGCGAATATAGGCTAACACCCTCGGCTTTATAAACAAACATATTTTTCAAATTAAGATCTGTTCATCTAATTTGCGCTCTGTAATATGGTGCAGTGGATGGCTTACAAGTGGGTTTTTATAATAAAATTAATAATATTTTCTCAACACAGTGTCTATTGTATTGTGTGATTACAAATGTATTGTTAATTTTGTTCGTGTTATTGTACAACGTAAGATATTACTTGATGAACCCTTTTTGTTATTTTTTTATTTTAAGTCATATCCATTTCTTGGGTTGTGTTTTAAAGTGATAATTACCCTTCAATGTGGCCATTGTAATTTTATTTAGAATACATTTACATTGTACCATTGTATCATAGACAACTACTCTTGCGACATTTATAGGTAACAACAGTGTATATAACTGTTTAGTTCCTATTGAACATAGTTCAAAAATAACAAAATCTATTTTGACTGGCCCATTCATAAAATGAATGACCATAACTTTTGTATGATAATGTTTTGTTTGTATCCATTAATAAAAGAAATAGTTGAGCATAACTTATTTGCCTTTAATTTTCAAAACGTTTTTCATGTTTTAACAACTGACCTTGATGGTCATTTTTCTGGTCTTTATAAACAGTTTATAGCTTAAATTGACATGACCTCTTTCATTTATTTTCATTATTTATTTTAAGGGAAGTAACTTGCAAAACTGACAATAAATAACTATATCTTGCAGTAAATCTATTGTCGGTTTTATATGATTCAGAGTATAGATTATAATTTTGATGTAAAACTGATAAAAAATAACTACATTGTGAAGTAGTTCTATTTTCAGTTTCATATAATTCTGATGGTAGATAACAATTTTGTAACTATTCTGCTTATTCAGTTTTATGTATTGTAACAAACAGAAGATTACCTGTTACGAAAACAGAAGTACAGAATGTGATTACGAATTTGATGTTAATTGCATTTCTAGTCAAATAAATGTTATGACTTCGCGTGTTCATAAAACATGTCGTTAATAAATTAGGTTTTGATTATGTAGACATATTTTCGTAATTAAACAGCTGTTCGTTCGTTATAATGGTGCAGTTATTTCATGATCAAATATGTACAAAAAGTTAAACAGAAGGTGCACTTTAACGTACAGGTAATTCACCCTTTGCACTTTATGTCCGACTATGCACGTTGATAACCCTGGTTCATATTCATCAATATTAACATATACAATATAAACACATTGCGCTTCATCCAAACCCATTATGTCATCATGGCTAAGAAACGATATATATACTATTTATATATTGATCAGCTTTGACTTGTCTCTGCCATTTGCAAATGCAAGAAGTAAAGAGCAATATTGTACTGAAATTGATTCGGGCCATCATTACGAGGTGTATTCTGTAGTGTACAAAACGCTTTTATCTTTTGTCACTTAATTTATAAATCTATACCGAGCCTCTTAATTCAGCTAATCTGTCGTGTTTCTTAGCATATTACGTAACATGAAACAACGGGTGTTCTTCTCAGACATGTTTTACATGAATAAGTGTGTGTTTGTGCTTGTTGTTTTTATTTACTCTACATTTACTCAGAATGAGGTAGACAATACCAATCGACTATTAATCAGTACATAACATTGTTTGCTAGATTTAAAGGTTTTTCAGAGGTCTCGGTTTCGGCCAGGGAAGTGACAACCCCATATTTATGTACAGTATAAAGACGGAAGCAGAAAATGTTCTGGCAAATACCGAACCGGAACACGTTCAAATATGTGAAATGTAAAAATACGACTTCACACGCCTGTTGGTTTCCAAAGTTAATGAAAATATAACCAAACTAAATTTAAAATATACTTGAGCATTATCATAAAAAGGCTCATAAGTAAGGGCAAACATCTGTTACACTTTAAAGCTATAAAACGTATGTCACCAATTGCAGTTGAAACGAGATCACAGGCAGTATCATATGTTCAAAACTATTTATTCGTATTGGCAGACATTAAAGCTTTTCTGAACTGTTCTCTTTGACTTGTGACTCCATTATTACAGATACTAATTAGATCACGTATAGACTCCAATGATACACTTTAAAGAGAACGTCCTTCTTCAAATGATATGTGTGTTGGTAAAAATGTGAATTAAAGCTGCTCGCTCTCGGTTACCGGTGAAGTTTTTTTACTTTATTTTAAATTGACCTACTTTTACTTAAATATAAAATTAAAGGCTAGAATGAAAATATTTGCAAACGCTTTTGAAATTTCAATATAAACATATAGTTTAGTGGTGCCGTATTATTTGAAATTTAGAGGTATACGTGACAGGAATTTATACTGGATTCTTTTCATATGACTATATGTTCTAAAATACTTTATTTACATGAAGTTTGACGAACTTGATTTGTTTACCAAAATCTGAGAGCGAGCAGCTTTAAGGAGTTAAAAGGATACGCAGGAGAGTCGTAACAAAAAAGATATGATATGGGGACAAGATTCCCAAAGATAAGTTTTATTGCCATTTTATATGCATAGCATGACATTTTTTGTTATCATGTCATAATTCCTTGAAGATTTAAATCTTGAGTAGGAATAACTAAGTTACCGTACACAACTCGGTTAATATAAATGAGATAACATCGTAGAATCTTTATTTTGATTGTCATTATGCTGCATGATAATAATCATATTTCTGTTTGGGAGATAAAATAATGAAGGAAATATCAGCAAAATAATATTATATCTTTTTAGTTTGGCGCTGTGTCAAAATTAAGGGACACAGCTCAGCTGACTAAGTACAAAAAGGGGCATAACTCTGTCAAATTTGACCTTGACATACAAAATATGGCGGCATCACGCGCCTTTTGTCATAAGCAATACAATGTAAAGTTTGATGAAAAAATCTTAAGACATGGCAAAGTTACAGCTATCGTTAAGTTTTTATGACGGACCAACGGACAAAGCGATCCCTATGTATCGCCCTTTTCTCCGCAAGGGCGACACAATAAGATACTGTCTGATTAGCCGCTACAGACTGGCCATAGCTTTCCAATTGCATTAATTTATTGACCTGTTGAGACATAATTGGTTCATTACTTCTATCCATTTTAAGTTTTTTGAAAATACTATTCTTATTACGCAATAGCGCAATAATTTTAAATTGGTTTTTTTAACAAAACCATTTATTTCAATATTTTACATGAATTGTGTTTTGAGGCATATTTATATATCAATGTTTGATACCTTGAACACATTTTATATGCAGAAAACTTATTCTCACTTAAAGCTGCTCGCTCTCAGTTATCGTTGAAAAAAATATTATTAAAAAATATCACATTCTTATTCAGGTAAATATTAGACTAGGCTTGAATGACAAATAAAATAATCTAGTTAGGATTTTATAGACATGTAGATAGATAAGGTTGGTTCACGTTACTTATATCCTATTGGTTATTTTTAAGAAATTTAAAAGCGTTTATTACGCATTGTTGAAATTGTTAGGGTTTTTTTTAAACAAAGACATATACTTCAATGAATTTATACATGAACCTTTTTTTTGAGCCATATATTATACAATATCGTATGTTTGATACCTTGAGACACATTTTATTTTTAACAAAACTGAGTTCGAGCAGCTTGAAAGAATTGTGTGAAAGTTGAAAAGTTTTATCAAAATTAAATGTTTTGTTTAGGAAAGAAATAAAAGAAAATTTTGCAATCTTCTCAGACTTTAACTTACTTAGAAAACTTATTTACATAGCAAATAAATTTTACATAACTTTGAAAGAGAAAATGCATACCTTTATGGTAATACATTGACAACGCACTAACCATCATATATTTTAAATGTGCGTGGATGCTATTGAAAAACATAAATAAAACTGTAATTTTTCTTGATGTTTATCTCTTTTTTTTAAATAAGAAGTTTTAAAACTTTTTAAACATGTACACCATCATTTATCAACTTTTACCTGCTGTAAATGTAGCTATGCAGTAGCTGACTAAGAAAAAGCAGAAGCTAATCTATCATTGGCTAAGACCCCATCTGTGAAACATACATCACATTCATGTTCCATTGTCTTTAGGCGGTAAGTATTCGTAATACATTTAAACTCGTCGATCAATTTCTATGCGGATCGTATTTGAATCAAATGCAACGAATCGCTTGTTATTTCTTTGTTTCTATAGGATACATACACCTCATACTGTGATGCAGAACTCTAATACAAATTACAGAGCTTGTAAGGCGATTGGCCAGATTGAAAATTTTCTTTAGGTTTTGACATTTCAAACTACATATACATACTATTTATACGGAAGTGACATCTATATATTTAAAAAAATTGGTATATGTTTGCCTCATGGGCTTTTTAGCCTAATGTATTAACATGAAATAAATATTTTATATTTTCCTATTTAAGCTACTTGCTCTCATTTGTTGTGAAAAAAATAAAATTTTAAAAAATGACATACTTAAACATAAATATAAAACTTAAGGCTAGAATCAAGAAAAGAAGTAAAAATCTAGGTAGGAATTTGCAAAAATCGATTGAAAATGCTGGTTTTACGGCACCGCTAAACTATATGTCAAATGCGTTTGCAACACTTTATTATTTGGTAGCGTATTATTTCAATTTTACAGATATACTTTACCGGAATTTATACTGGAACCTTTTTATATGACTATATGTTCTAAAATATGCTATTTGAAACAGTTGAAGAACTTTATCTTTTATTCTTCATTAACATAAAACTAAAGGCTAGAATCAAAATGTTAGCAAAAAGCTAAGTAGGAATTTGCAGAAAGCGATAAAAAAATGTCGGTTGCACGGCACCGCCACTCTACATGTTTATATTATAATTTCATACCTTTGCAACGCTTTTGAATTTGGTAGCATATTTTTTTTTAAATTAGAGATATAGGTGACTGGAATTTTTACTGGAGCCCTTTTATATGACTATATGTTATTAAATACGTGATTAAGGTACAGTTTGAAGAACCATATTTTTTACCAAAATCTGAGAGCAAGCAGCTTTTACAGCGATTGACAGATACAATGTGTTAAGAGTTCCATTAGCCAACGGACTTCAAATAAATGAGATTTCCCAAAATATGCTTTGTCACCTCTATATATGCAAAGCATCATGTTCTTTGAATCATCTACTATCATGTAACAACCGTTTGAATATTAAAATTCAAGGGAAAGAATACTGTACTCAAATAATAACTAATATCATTTTTATCGTTGGGTACGTGTCTACTTCATCATACAGGATCATTATTCCTCAACAACTCGATTTTATTGAATAACCTTGCAGAATTAAGATCTTTTTTGGGATGATGCATGGATATAAATAATATTTAGGTTGTAGTGATAAAATAATATTGTAACAATTTTTAGATATCTCTGCCGCGCAGCATAGCTAACCTTAGTCAGCATTTCCTGGTGCAAAAAAGGTGGCATTAATGTTCTATGTGAATAATGTGTTCCATTGTGTTGCATGTCTGAACTGCACTAGATTTATTACTGTTTACCACTATGTCTAACATCTATAACGATCTTTAAACATTCGAAACGAATACAGTTCCTAGTCCCTTCATATAACGTGAACTTGTAATTGTATTCTATATTCTTAGCCACATTCCATAACTTTGGCACCTTAGTTCAATAGAGTTCGCAATAGGAGAGATCGCCGTGACGTCACTTGGAAACATTGACAAGGTTTTATTTACAATGTTATGTATCGGAAAGGAATTTTTAAATTTTCATAATTTTTCTTGCCATCCAAAGGAATTTCAAAATTCAAAAACTCCTGAAATGTTCTTGATATTCATATTTTTGCATTAACATATCTTTTTAAAAATAATTGACGTTTTTAATGACTCTTTTCATAATGACATGATGCCGTTATGACAACCGATAAACACAGTGAAAGGTACGCGCTCGCAATTATTTCATTTTTAATTGGAACTGAAATAGAAAAACAATCATAAATTGTACGTTTTAGTAGCTTTCCACTTGTATAAAACTTATTAAAATATCATTTTGTTTTAGGAAAGTAATGATCGTTAAAAAGGACAATATTGCGTACACATGTACATTGTAATACAGCGGGGTTTTTTTCAAACACTATTTGCAGTCGCCAGATTGCAGGTCATTGTTTCATTTCATGTAAGGCTGTAAGGAATACAAATACAAAACAAGGGTCACTGACACAGGTACAATGCAGCAATTCACCAAATTATTTTTCAACGCAAAATAAAAACACACATCGCATTCCTGAGCTGTTTCCTCGGCAAGAATAATAATTACCATGTCTCTCGCTACAAACAATCAGGAATTATAATCGTAGCATATATATACTGATATAAGTGCGTGTTAGAGTTGTGGTTTTGAATTAGTATAGTACATAAGCGTTATTTATTGATACTTATTTATAATGTACAAAGTATGAACTAATGTCGTAGTTACCTGTCATACTAAGATTGTTATGTCATTCAAATGTGTTGCATGTTTTAACTTGCGATTCTGAAGATGAAAGTCATGGGAATAGCTCCTGTGTTTTCTCTAGTTAATTCAATAATTACATGGAAATGTCTGCTAGTTTGCATATGTCATATTAATAAGTAGGTTTGACGGAAAAGGACATTTTAGTACAGTATCTACTTTCTAAAAAAAATCGAAAAGAAATCCTATGACGTTTGAATTTATCTAGTTGATGTTACTCCGACAACATAAAGGTGAAAATTTCACGTCCTACCCTACCGTTTATTTATGATGAACTGACGATAAAAGATTATGTAATGTTTGAAGATAATGTTTGTTTCCCGTGTAATCACGCGTTAGACGCAGTGCCTATGAGCACCAAACTGCATAGAAAAACACGTATTGATTAGTCCTAAGAGTTTAAATGTTCTCTTAGCCTTGGATCTGAAATCATTAACCTGATCAAAGCCAAATATTCCGGAAGAAGATACATCATTATCTCTCTTAATATCTTCAATATATCCGATAAACCACAGCAAGGAGAAGAAAACGTGCATTTGTAACAAATTAAATTCATTCGTGCAAAATATTACAGAAGTATTGCCAGAATTAGCGTACTGTGGAATTAAAACGCTTCAGTACAATGTAGATAGTAATTTGTTACCATTTTCAAGTGATATTGTCATTCATAGTGACTATAATCATGAATTGAAGAAAGATAATTATATTTTCCTAGTAAAATGAACATTGCCATACGTATAACAAAAAAAAATTGAATCTGTATGACTGAAAATAGAGGTATCCTTTTTTTACTATCCCAGTCAAAAATAGAAAATCCAACATCCCTGCTAGATACATTTTCATTTATTTCTGTAATTGTCAACTTGAAGCATGCACATGCATTGTATTTTTAAGATAATTTTGACCATATTCCAATCGGGTCATTGTTAGAAAAAAATAGTCGATAAAAATAATGTGGATTATATACTGAGTAAATATTAAACTACGCAAGAGTTACGTAAATGATATGGTACAATGTATGTAATTTTAATCGTTCTTCACGAAACAACACGCAAATGGTCTATTAACACATTTAATGTACCGCTTTAGGTTCGGAGTGTTAGTAGAATGCTACATGTACTTATTACACAGATGTTAAACATAGCAAACAAAACAGCAACATTCGCTTTAATTTAAGAGACATTTTGCCTGAAGGAAAAGTGAGAACATTACTAAGGAAACAGTTACTGGTAGGCAATATTTTTGCGGAAAACGCAGGAGTCAACTTGTTTACACTTTTTAGAAAATCAGTAAACTTTGCAGTTTAAAGGAGTAGCATACATTCGATAAGCCCTGATGAAAGTGAATTATTTGTAAGCAAGTGTCAGATGGGCTGCTAATGATATCTGTTAAATTCTTAACATGTCTGTTGTCTGATAATTCTGAACATGTGGGACTCGTGACATCTACACAATATTAATGAGGCTCTAGGCGTGTTCCTTGCTTCTAGCATTGATGCGAGTAGGCGTGTGCCTGGTTTGTAGCACTGACGCGAGTAGGCGTGGCCCTGGCTTCTAGCACTGATGCCAGTAGGCAATATCAAATAAACTACGCTAATAAATATAAATTCAGTCTAATGGAATGTGACAGCTATATGAGAGACTTATCCAGTGAAAAGCAAAAATGTTTTTTTTAAATATTAGTTGTTGCATTAAATTAAAAGGATACTGTACTTATATAACACTTGACATTGCTATGAATGCATTCTGTTAAAGTCTTATATATTCTTCTTTGTGATAAAGAGCAGAGCAGAGCACCTGTGTTGTTACAGAATTTTTATGCGTCAGACACGCACGTGGAAGAAAATGCATTCGTTTACCTGTAATCACATGTTCAATTTTTCACACGAAAGTAAATTAGAGGCAAGAAATGCACGTTTTCAGTTAAGTAATACAAATAGCCGTATATCCACTTCATAAAAATAGGGATAAATGAGTATTACAACTGATTTAGTAAATACAACACAGCAGGATAGTAAAAGGCGCGCTTAACGGAAAGATACTTCTAGTCTATGTAAATACGGCTTTGTAGGGTTGTAACTGATTTGCTTCACGGCTTACAAAAAGCGGGAAGTTACTTCTAGTCTATGTAAATACCACCCGGTAGGGTAGTAAATGATTTGCTTCATGGCTTACAAAAAGCGGGAAGTTACTTCTATCCTATGTAAATACCACCCGGTAGGGTAGTAAAGGGTGTCCTTGTTGGCTTACAAAAAGCGGGAAAACGCTTCTAGTCAATGTAAATACCACTCGATAGGGTAGTAAAGGGTGCACTTGATGGGAAGTTTTTGTTACGTAATTACAATGTCAGTTAGCGTTTGAAGTAGCTTTATTGTCAGCATAAAATATTTTGGCGTTGCATGTTTCAAGTTTAAACCGTTCCTATTCAATTTATGTTTTAAACAAACCAATTAATTACTTGTAATAAAACAGTAAGTAGTGATCTGAGTGCTACAGTCCGATTAGCACTGAGCTTTAATTGTACTTTTAGCTCACTATGAAACAAAGGTAAAATCCGAGGAAAATGTAAAGGACATAACTCAAGGATCAAATTCAGATTATAACATCGAGTTCCAATGTTTATATTGGCGTATGCGATGCAGTTTATAAAATAAGGCGTTACAATACAAAACTAGGTAGTGAGAACGTGTAAGTATATCAGTTCTTACACAGCTGTTCTCCTGGTATTTCATATTAATATCGATGTACTGTTTTCATTTCCAAATAATTACTGATAATTACGAGATAGAACAAGGGTGCACGTGTACGCACAGATATGTATTTTCGACTAATATCTTACAAAATTAACGCATTGGATGATGTCCAAAACCAAATATTTTGCGCTTACTAGTAATTGAATTAATGTTCATTTTAGCATGTCTGTGCGGTTGTTAGGCGGCCATAAGCAACCTGAATAATACTTTAAGTTGACTATAGGTCAATATTACACACATTGTCTAAGGTATGTAGTTGTGTTGGTGGTGTATAGGTGTGTGTCTGATTGTGTGTGTGTGTCGTGTGGTGGTGTGTGTTGGTGGTGTGCCCGGGTGCTGTGGGGTTCGTTTGGGAGGCTGCGTTTTGGTACGTGGCCCGTTTCAATTAGTTGTTTTTAGTGTTTGAAAATATTTGTTGTCCAATCGCAGCGCAGTATTCGCTGCACTTGAACTTGGGTAAATCAATGATTATATCCAGAGTCAGTAAATAGATCAGTTGTCAATACAAAATAAAGCTCGAACACTAAGTAGTTTATTGTCCATTTTGATACATTTACTACAATAATTGGTCGCGCGGCATGCGCCGCGCCTGACCAATTTATTATCGTTTAAGCATGAAAATGAACTCTAACCTATACAAAATGTTTTGTTGCTTCAATAGTGTGACAAAATATTTTATCATTGTCGCTTTTATTTTGTAAGTCTGTTAAGATGTTGTTTTTTTTTCAATTTCTTCACATTCAATAAACGAGTGTCTAAATCATCTCAATCTTTGAATATCTATAATTACATTTTGTAATCAGTTGTTTTTAAAGGGCATACGGCCTTTAATTTGTATAAAATAAATTGATTAAAGCGTATTCGGATATTTCAGTTTCATTAATAATGAAGCAATCACACGCGAATGTTTTTACTGGTAAGCGTGCATGTCGTCAAATATTTTAAATAACTCTAATGTGATTGATGTGGCAAGGGAAATATCCGCAAACATTCAATAAATGCCAATTTAAAATAATTTGCTTGAATTAACGGAATCAAACGAATGGTTGCAGGGGCATTCAATAAGCTCGCATGGAGGCTTAGGTTGTTGTTAAGGAATATCACATTGAACTATAAAACGTCAAGCCCGCGATATCATAAAATATAAAGTGGGCGTTTTCATAATTGCATTTTAACACGATAAAATGTTCACAATCCAGCCGTTGTATACAAGTTATGTTGCAGAACTAGTTATTCTAGGGCAAAACGAGCGTATACTGAGTGAGTTTCTGTTTCGGTTTTGAGCGATTCTACATCTTAAAGAGACACTACCTAAAACTGGTGTCAAATTTAAAAAAAGCTTCAAAAGCAATATTATTAGTAAACCTAGTAATTTAGCTATACAATGAATTCCAATCATCATTTGTAAAATGAATGTGTTTTAAGATATGTTGCAGTACAACCGTTAAGCATTCAATTGGCCCAAACTTTAAGTCGAGCCTGAACATTGTTTATAATCAATGGGCCTAGTTTCTTATATGTTTGTCCATGAACTGTGTGCAGACAAAATTATTAGGACCCTTTGTGTACGCAATAAGGATAATGCCATTTTTTCCCCCAAAAATACGCTTTTCTGTTTATAAGTGAATATACTCCGTATCAACTAACATATTTTGGCACATCAATTCCAAATATTGTAGACTTGTACACAAATAAAGACATTTCATTGCAAGTTTTAAAATAAGCAAACTTTGTTTTCAGAGTAGTTCTATGTTCTGGATCAGGGAAGCTGTGTTCACAACACATATAAATAATCCCTAAGTACCACCGAGAAAAGGTAACCGACAAGATGCCAAGAAGCATCCTGTAAGAAATAATATTGATGAGTAATACTGAAATGTTCTTGACAAATATTTGGATAATATAAACATGTAATTCAGTCTAAATGGCCGTCGAAGCTTCGGAATAGATAATCTTAGACACCACTTTGTATGCATAACATTTTGTTCTCTGACTTCAACGTCTACTACTAAGGGTGAATTACTCCTTGGAGTGTTAATATTCTCACAAAAGAATAGTACACACAAGTGAGTATTAATGTCTTCTTACATGGGTGGCAGTATGTTGCTTGCTCTTGAGTGATAAAACATACAATATATTACTGATTTGTCGCTATTAAGGGAAAACGCCCGTATTGTACTATTACAACAAGCAAAACCGTGTGAATGCTCCATCCTAAAACATGTTTCGTTATCAGAGTTACATATCTAAACTTCATTAGATATATAACTATTTCATTCACACATCCAAACTTATCGAGTGTGTGCTATACATTGTCTGGTCGTTTTATTCCACATTAACTTGTAGCTCTAAATTTGCAGTGTTATTTCCGCATTTGAATTCATTACCCTCAAGCGCCTGTCATTTATTCTTTCAATTATTGCTGTTTTATGTAAGAAATTCGCCCCATACTGTCATTGCAAAACTGTAATACAATAGCATTTGTCAGGCGATGTTCAGATTTGTCGTCAGTAACTGCATATTTCGAACTGCTTATTCACATGTCTTTATACCAGACGACAATCGTTACTGTTCCATTACAATAAAATAAACGCTTGCTGTCTCATTTTCCAACTGGCACCAGAGTACTGAACTATCCAGTACTTTTAACAAAATAACCCCAAATATTAAGTATTTAAAATCAAGTTAATGATTGGTGTTTTGTCAAAATTGCACGGCAGTTCAGTACGCTGGTGCCAAAGCATTTTACTTGCTATGTAGTTGCGCCCAGCAAACAATATGCATAACAAGTTTCAAAAGAAATGCATCGAATGGCGTTCTTCCATTTAGCGTGACTTAAAATGTCACTTACAAATCAACTTGGAGAGACATTGTAAGTGCATTTACTCTTAAGAATAACAATCTGTTACAACTGCTCGAGGTTAAATCTTTTTTTATCAAAACTCCGTATCGGAATGATGGAGTTCACTTTATCTAATGTTAGTTTAAAGAAAAACAAGCGTATTGTATGGACTTTTTGCATGCGAAATTATAGTTTGCGGTGAAAAAGAAAACGTTATTTGAAAACATCGTTTGTAAAGACATCTAACGTTTGTAAAAAGTACCGCCTGTTTAAACAATGTTGGTTCTATCGAATGCTATTATTTCTTAACAAAGTTTTCTTTTTTTAATATTCATGACGAAGTCTGAATTAATTAGGGTAAACAACTACATGTTTGTGTCATTGATGTTGTCAAAGTGCTCTCTTGGGATATTTTTTGACATGCCTTTATTTTTCTTTCGATGAATATACACGTTTGGGACATTGAATGACAGAATCTATTTTCCCAGATATTTTATTTCCCAAAAGAATAGATATAATTTTTCTTTTTTTTCAAAATTATTTTCATTTAGGAAAATAATGTTACAGTAGCGGGTTAAACACAGAATATAAGTTTACAAACTATTTTCGACACTTAGATAATGTTTGCATATTAGTCGTTTGATTGTTGTTATACAAATGATCGGATATAGAATTTGTAGTTTCGTTACGTTATTTCGGGTTTTCATGATAAAACATAAGAGTACGTGAACATCTGATTTATTTCATTTCTAGCCAAGAACGCACTTGTACATTGGCAAATATGATGTATTTATATAAATCTGTGTTCACAAAAAAGTTTGATAGTGTGCAAATATTTGTAGATTAAACATCTGGTTCCTGTAGTTATACGTAACATACAATTGAAGTACTCGTTAATACTCTTTTATATACTCGAATAAGTGGAGGATGCATCACAATTCAAACTTGTGATGATAGATAGTTTGTGAGATTGAGCGGTATTCGTGCATGTGTGCATGCAGAACTTGAAATAAAACTCTTGGTAATAGAGTAAATATAGGCGTGTGCTATCTAAGCATCAACATTAGACACACAAAATAACTATGCAAGTCCGAAATATTTATCATTATTTTTCTACGTTTTAGTTAAACGTCAGCTTACAACATTTGTGCAGCTTTGTGTGAGCATGTCTTGGAATCTGACAGTGTGTTTGGACTTACTTGAAACATACAACTGGTTTTAACAATAAGTGTTTTCAGTTTTATGATTATATGAAGTACTGAAATGAAAATATGGAAGGCACTGAATCAGTTATAATCATTCTTTAACATAATTTGCTGCGTTAGAAATACACCAAGGATACAATATTTTAGCTTGGCATAAAATTCAATCTATCAAAATTTCAGTGGCATGCTCTAGTTCATTAATAATGAAACAATCATACTAGAAGCTGATGAACATGCAAGTCGATAGAATCCTGCAAGTGAATGATACGTAATTAATCTGCAGTAGAAAATCTGCACGCATACAGCTACATGGTAACATACGAGAAATAATGTTTAAGTCTACAATACATTTGTAAATGGTTTTTAATAAAAGTTGCTCGCTCTCAGATTTGGGCGAGAAAACAAAGCAAGGTTCTTCGAACTGTCGGAAGTTAATATATTTTAGAACGAATCGAAGAAGGCTGTAGTATAAATTCCTGTAAAATAGTTTTGTATTTTTGAAATTCAAGCTACCAATTATTCATATCAAATTCCATTATAAACATATACATGTAGTGTAGCGATCTCTTCAACATTTTCAACAGATTTTCTTAAATTGCTACCTAGATGTTTACTTGTGTTGTTGATTATAGCCATAACTTTTACAGCTCAGTCTACTTCAGTCTGATATTTTGGAGAAATTTATTATTTTCACCGGAGACTGTGAAAGAGCAGATTGAAACGGCCTGGATTTAATACTCGTAGCACGAAATGTCTGTGCGACGATTTTCGTACAAAAATATTCAATACGATGCTTTATTTATTATAAGTAGAAAAAAAAATTGTGAGGAAAACATATATTTGTCTAAATATTTTCTTCCTTAATTATGTATTTATTTCTTATTTAACGTACCTTTACATGTAGCACAATTTTAACATGTTGAGAAAATAGTATGATTTGTTCCTTTCACAGATTTAAAAATTTAGCATTTTGTGTAAAGTGTCAGCTTCGTTTTTGTAATAAAAGCGAGAACCTTTCACGCAAAATGCTAATGTGATTTGGCAGGTAGTTTTGTAAATGACAAAATGGATAAATATTATTGCATACCCTACACCTAAGGCCAACACTGCTTAAGTATAAATTAGATTTAAGTGTGAATACGATTCCCCAAGACAAGCGTTAGAACCACTTTGTATTCATAACTTTCCGGTCGTTCTGACTGCAGTGTCTTGTTTAATCTATATTATTCCATCGGGTATTAAACTGTTTTTGTTTTCCTTCAGAAAAAATAGCACACACATACGAATGTCACCGCACAATTTTATGGTTTCAGAAATATCCGTATTAATACGCAAGATCATCTTTTATGTCATGGCAGTAATTTCGCAGTAAATTTTATGAGCAACATAACAAGGCCTTTATTCAAATATTGTATGGTTGTAACCAGCTACGTTGCCGGAGAAATTCAATAATAAAGCAATTATCTAAAGCTGTGTTTCATCATAAAGCAATGCTAGATGATTCCGTTTCATTTCTAGTCTCAGAGATAAGGTTGGTATTGTTTTGGATAGATTTCCGCCGTATAAAATGAAGGATGATGTTACTCCAATGGTTGTTACACTTTTCTCTCTGTCTCAAGTACTGACTGAATGAACAGGCCCAGGGTTGTTTACCCTCAGTACAGGCCGAGCGTGTCTCCAGTAGATAGTGTGTCCATGTATATGTATATGTACTAAAGAGGGCAGTAACTTTACGAGGACATAAATGAGCATAAGTGGGGCTACATGTATTACAATGTACCATGTATTCTATGTAATGTCAATGTTTGTTTTTTTATTACATTATTATGTAGTATAACTTCAAGACATGTGTAAGATGAATATGTTCGAACACTGCATTAAAACGCTGTTTTAAGTTTTTAACCAATTCAAGTACAAAAATGACCCAAGTGGAATATGAGTGGCTTTTTTATTTTTGCATCTTTTTTAAAAAAGAAGCTGTATCTAAAATCTTGACTTGAGTATAACCACGGTAAAAGTTCAAGCCACAGATAGGTGTTATATGAACATTGTGTATTGTAATGATTTTTTGGCATACTTATATGTACATAATTAGAAGCGACGTGTTTTAACGCATCGGTGGGAATGGTTTTTGTGAACTGAGCCCTATGTTAAAGTAATTAAAGAAGGCTTATATTATGTTTCTGTTATTGTAAGGATGGTAGGGGATGTTCACCGACACCTATCATACCTATGACGGGGATAATAAACGAGGTTACCCCTATGTGGGCAGTAGTGGGAAACTGCCGAACCACTTGACCCCTAGCCTCCTGCACCTCATACGTACATTGACCTTTTGATGAACCCTAACCGCTTAACCTCCTGCACCTCCAACGTTGACCCTAGGTGACCCTGAACCGATATTGTGCACCCAAGCATATTTAGTTGACTGACCCGTTTTACTGTCTTGTTGACCCTAGGTAACCCTTAACCGATTTGTAAGAATACTTTAAACCGCTTTTATTAAATGAGCCGTGATTAGTCCCTCAAAATTGCATAGGTATGGTTTCAACAATAATTAATACCGGCAGATGGCCCATGGTGAGTAAACACTAGTCCCATATTGTTCAGTCAGACTAGTTTAATTAAATAAGTAATTTTTATTGAGCATAAACTGAAGGGAGAGGGAAATGTATCACATGCTTTATAACATAAGATGGTCTAATTATTTAACCACCAACATGTTAAACATTATCACGAGCCTTTACTGGTAGAGGACTTTGAATTCAAATAATACCGCTATCCATGAATGTTTTACTGAGATTTAGTCCTACATTTTTACAGGAACAAAGTTAGAGAAAACTTTTTACCCTAAAATATTAACCCTAGGCTTTTATACAATAAACCGGGGATAAGACCAACAACAGAATATGTAAAGCTTTTAACTTTATTCACTTAAACTTATAATACATGTACTAGTAAAGAATCAACCTTGAACAACAAAGAAACAACCATTGAACAATAAACAACCTTTTGAACAATAAAATCACAGTTTACATGTATTTGACACTGGGCACTTGGAAAAGTTATAAAAGTTTTTTATATAATAATAATAATAATAATAATAATAATAATAATTATAAATTCTTTATTTACAGAGGGTAACGTAATGCTTAACTAACTTAATTACTTAACGGTAATGTAAAGATATATCAAAAGAACATTTACATACTTTAGTTAAAACATGGCCTTCTCTAAAAATATCCTAAATAATAAATTAACGTATTACAGACATATTTAAACATTCATCCATGAACAAAAACAGTTGTATCACATTTAGACAATCATTCACTGAACAAAGAGCACTAAAAGAAAAATAATGTACTATTACTATAAAAAACGAAACATGTCATGACCGCTTTAGTTTCCTTCAGCGAATGACACTCGTTTAAAGGTTTGACTGTACTTTTTACTGTAGAATATATTTCACACCTTTATTTTATACAATAAACACATTATATTCTAGTATACGGTTCTATAATTGTTTGTTTTTGTTTTTTCATTTCATCAATGCTTTTTTCAAAGATTTTTTAAATGAATTCAGAGATTGACAAAAACGAATATTAATAGGTATATTGTTCCAAGTATGTGCACAAATATTTGTAAAAGAATTTTGCATGTAAATAGTGCGTTGTTTAGGTATTTGAATATTGTTGTTGGTGGTAGTCAATACTGAGGTAGTGATCATTAAAAAATATATCATCATTAAACATTGAGCTAGAATTTTACATATATGGAAAAATTTGAGTTTTTTAAAGAACATATAGTAACATATAGTAATTATATCCTAATTTAAAATCACTGCACCATACACATACTGAAATTTTAATCTGTAGAGAATTATTCTGTAAACCTGAAATGATTAATGAGTACTTGATAGAGTCAAACTAATGTCACATATAAAGTTTATTTATGAGGATGTTAAGGAATTGCAAAGATGGATAAATATATTTACATTAAAAGTGATGAGAGTGACTCCTACTTTCCAGGATAATAAGGTCTACCGATTTAAAATTCATTTAAATACACCTCTTACTTTTTGATGGATTTTGGAAAGTTGCTTTAACAGAATTTTACGCACAAAAAACAAACAAGTCAAAGTATCCAAATCCATAAACAGTGACATTGTTTGCATTTCTACAGACATCATTAGAGAAAGTATATTTTGGGAAGCGAACAACCTGTGTTGAGGCGTATGCGAAAAACCTCTACTACAGCATGGAACTATGTATTTGATACCCCCTATCATTTACCTTTTAAAGAAAAAGGAAATTATAGAGTTTGAAATCGCTATAAGAGATGGTGACAATGACGATTTTGCGTTATTTTTACAGTCACCATTGTATCTAACACTTCATTTTAAACATATGTAAAGCTTTTAACATTTATTTATTCAAACTTATAATAAAGAACCTTTGAACAATAAAATCACAGTATACAAAATATTTGACACTAGGAACAGAACGTTTAGAAAGATATAAATGTATTTAATAAACTTTTTATAAAATAAAATTTTATAAAACTGATAAAATCAGACGTCCGCCAAAACAATGAGCAACAAATGAGTACAAATGATTTTTAAAATATACAAATGAGTAAAAATGAGCAACAAATGAGTAAAAATGAGCAAAAAAAGAAGAGCAAAATGAGTTTAAAATACAAATGAGTAGAAATGAGCAACAACTGAGTAAAAATGAGCACAAATGAGTAAAACTGAGCAACAAATGAGTAAAATGAGCAACAAATGAGTAAAAATGAGTTTTAAAAAATACAAATGAGCAAAAATGAGCAAAAAATGAGTAAAATGAGCAAAAATGAGTAGAAATGAGCTACAAATGAGTAGAAATCAGCAAAACTGGGTAGAAATGAGCGCAAATGTGTAAAAATGAGCACAAATTAGTGAAAATGAGCAAACATAAGTAAAAATGAGCGTGAACCGTGCATATTTGCTGTGCAAACCCTCACATTAGGGTCCTTTTCAAACAAAATGATTTTCTTTTATGTCCTGACCGTTAGGTTTAGCAATAAAGTAATTATGTAAAGTAGGTTTGAAATGGACGATTAAAATGTCACTGCATTCGGTTTTAATTGAATAAACATCAAACTCAAATCATACAGCGCATTAATTTAGCTATACTTTATACTTGGATGGATTTAAAGGTCAGTTAGTCGAAGGTTGATGCTTTCAATTTTCTTCTCGTTTGTTTATACTTTTTGTAAATGAAGTTGATTCAATGCATAACAACGAACGGCGTTTAACGCATCGATACTTCTTTTACAACACTTTATAATTGTTTTCGGTACAAAATGTGATGGTAGAACTACTTTAGTGTTGAAGAATACTACGCTGGTTGACGAAAGGTTGTTGACAAGTCGTCTGATTTTATCAGTCTTATCATTATTTAAGGACAATTTAACATGATCCAAAACAAATAGGCAAAAGTGTACATAAACAGAAAAACTCTCAAGACAATTCAATTTAAACATTTTTATTTCTGTTTATACACATAAATGAACTGACACATAGTGACATAAGCACACTTAATGTAGTAATCCTTAACATCCATTTATGACATATCTGAAAATATATATTTAAAAGCACATTGATATATTGTCTCAGTCCCATACGCTGTTGTTAACTGTCATTGTTATCATCCTCATCAGTATCATTGTCCTCATCATTACTTGAATTTTCTACATCACTTTCAATTTCTGGAGCATCATATTGCATCAGTATTTTGTCAAATAGAAATCGCCTTTTTATAAACTGCATACTTTAGAGCCTCCTCCGGTTCAAAGTTATCAAGATCTCTTACATCATTTGCTGTCTCTGATATAGCTTTATACAGACTGTCCTTCTTTATAGTACTGTACCAAACAGCTTTCTCCAAGAAAATACTCATCAAGGCACTGCGATATTGACTTGTCATGTCCCAGTATGCCCTTTTACGTGCTTGTTTTTCATTTAGTCCATTATCGTTTACAAGGTGTTTTACACGTCTCTCGAAATCCGATTGACAATGTTCAAATGCTTCCTCCATAAGATTTGCCCAAGGATTAGTAGTGTTAGTATCATCCTGTTCGTCTTCATCCTCGTCATTATGATTAATATCCATTTCTTCATCAGATAATTCCTCGTCGGATAAGTCCACGCCTTTTTGTGTTTGGCGAATCAAAAATATCATTATCTTTTTGTCTGTTTTATGTGCAGACATTTTATGACGTAGCATATTATAGGTTCTAGCGAATGGTTTTAAACAGATATTGCACTCAAACATGCCCTTCTCTCACCCGACTATTTATATCCAACTAATTAAAGTTGAAAATGTGGTTACATTAATGTTTGTTTTTGTAAGATCCAAATATATTCCTAATTAATTTTCTTTTTCTTGACAGCGGATTTTTTGTGGGTGTAGTTCATCCGATTTTTTGTCGATTTCAACTTTTTACTTAAACCTTTGCTGTGCTTTTTTTGCCGATGTGTTCTTGTCTCTTGTTTTCAAGTTACTAAAATGTTTTGACTTAGCGGCAGTTTTCAAAGATTCTCGTTTCAACTCACTTTTTGGCTTGTTCAACTGTCTGTTGTGCCGGGGCTATTGAGTTAAGCACAACTGATTTGGTGTTGACATTCTCCTTCCCTCCTGAAGCCATATGTAACATTTTACCACCTCCAGTTTGTGTAAGTTTTTTTTAGCAGACAATTGTTTTAAAAACTCAATCCATTTCTGTGCGTCTGGTATATACAATTTAGAGTGACTCATAACTATTATAAATTGGATAGCGTTTAAAATGAAGTGTTAGATACAATGGTGACTGTAAAAATAACGCAAAATCGTCATTGTCACCATCTCTTATAGCGATTTCAAACTCTATAATTTCCTTTTTTCTTTTAAAGGTAAATGATAGGGGGTATCAAATACATAGTTCCATGCTGTAGTAGAGGTTTTTCGCATACGCCTCAACACAGGTTGTTCGCTTCCCAAAATTATACTTTCTCTAATGATGTCTGTAGAAATGCAAACAATGTCACTGTTTATGGATTTGGATACTTTGACTTGTTTGTTTTTTTGTGCGTAAAATTCTGTTAAAGCAACTTTCCAAAATCCATCAAAAGTAAGAGGTGTATTTAAATGAATTTTAAATCGGTAGACCTTATTATCCGGAAAGTAGGAGTCACTCTCATCACTTTTTAATGTAAATATATTTATCCATCTTTGCAATTCCTTAACATCCTCATAAATAAACTTTATATGTGACATTAGTTTGACTCTATCAAGTACTCATTAATCATTTCAGGTTTACAGAATAATTCTCTACAGATTAAAATTTCAGTATGTGTATGGTGCAGTGATTTTAAATTAGGATATAATTACTATATGTTACTATATGTTCTTTTAAAAAACTCAAATTTTTCCATATATGTAAAATTTAGCTCAATGTTTAATGATGATATATTTTTAATGATCACTACCTCAGTATTGACTACCACCAACAACAATATTCAAATACCTAAACAACGCACTATTTACATGCAAAATTCTTTTTACAAATATTTGTGCACATACTTGGAACAATATACCTATTAATATTCGTTTTTGTCAATCTCTGAATTCATTTTAAAAATCTTTGAAAAAGCATTGATGAAATGAAAAACAAAAACAAACAATTATAGAACCGTATACTAGAATATAATGTGTTTATTGTATAAAATAAGGTGTGAAATATATTCTACAGTAAAATGTACAGTCAAACCTTTTAAACGAGTGTCATTCGCTGAAGGAAACTAAAGCGGTCATGACATGTTTCGTTTTTTATAGTAATAGTACATTATTTTTCTTTTTAGTGCTCTTTTGTTCAGTGAATGATTGTCTAAATGTGATACAACTGTTTTTGTTCATGGATGAATGTTTAAATATGTCTGTAATACGTTAATTTATTATTTAGGATATTTTTAGAGAAGGCCATGTTTTTAACTAAAGTATGTAAATGTTCTTTTTGATATATCTTTTACATTACCGTTAAGTAATTAAGTTAGTTAAGCATTACGTTACCCTCTGTAAATAAAGAATTTATAATTATTATTATTATTATTATTATTATTATTATTATTATATAAAATACTTTTATAACTTTTCCAAGTGCCCAGTGTCAAATACATGTAAACTGTGATTTTATTGTTCAAAGGTTGTTTATTGTTCAATGGTTGTTTCTTTTGTTGTTCAAGGTTGATTCTTTACTAGTACATGTATTATAAGTTTAAGTGAATAAATGTTAAAGCTTTTACATATTCTGTTGTTGGTCTTATCCCCGGTTTATTGTATAAAATGCCTAGGGTTAATATTTTAGGGTAAAAGTTTTCTCTAACTTTGTTCCTGTAAAAATGTAGGACTAAATCTCAGTAAAACATTCATGGATAGCGGTATTATTTGAATTCAAAGTCCTCTACCAGTAAAGGCTCGTGATAATGTTTAACATGTTGGTGGTTAAATAATTAGACCATCTTATGTTATAAAGCATGTGATACATTTCCCTCTCCCTTCAGTTTATGCTCAATAAAATTACTTATTTAATTAAACTAGTCTGACTGAACAATATGGGACTAGTGTTTACTCACCATGGGCCATCTGCCGGTATTAATTATTGTTGAAACCATACCTATGCAATTTTGAGGGACTAATCACGGCTCATTTAATAAAAGCGGTTTAAAGTATTCTTACAAATCGGTTAAGGGTTACCTAGGGTCAACAAGACAGTAAAACGGGTCAGTCAACTAAATATGCTTGGGTGCACAATATCGGTTCAGGGTCACCTAGGGTCAACGTTGGAGGTGCAGGAGGTTAAGCGGTTAGGGTTCATCAAAAGGTCAATGTACGTATGAGGTGCAGGAGGCTAGGGGTCAAGTGGTTCGGCAGTTTCCCACTACTGTGGGCCTCAAAAAAAAAAGAAGGCTTGGAATGTACGTGTAACAATCATATGCAAAACACTATTATAATAGTACAATTGGAAAACCATTTGGTGCAGGTGTTTCATCCATGATTATATTATCAGATATTACGATTTCAGATTCCAAATGTGATAGCTGTACACTGTATTTGAAAGTGTGAAAGTCATGAAAATTGTAAATATTATTTCCTTTGACTTTTGATCTTTCATAAAATCAAAGATACGACTTCCAGGAAAGCTTACCGCTCCTACAGTATCAGAATGTAACAGCAGAAAAAAATAATTACAGTTACGTATATAGATACAGATATCAGATACATTTGTTTGTACAGATGCGTTGGGCTGTTTCTTCAAGTACATAAATGTTTTGGATAACATAAACATGCGCATTTTCGATTAAGAAAAAAAATAAAACAAAAACAAAAAATGGCATATTGCAATCTGTAGCAATATCAATATGAGACATTGTTTTCGCAATGCTTTTAATTGGCTGTCAATTTAGTTTTCCTAAACCTTAGTTTTTGCAGTGCGATTCTTGATTTTACATGTACCATGCGGTATGGAAAACAACGTCTGAAAAGATTTATTTAATCACTGTTACAACTTGGTCTTGGCACAAAGTCAATCTACACCGTCTTTCTTGCGACGAGTAAAAAAATAAAACATGTTGGGGCTACACTTCCAAAAAGTGTCATAAATTCAAATTAAATGTACGTCACCGGTAATATTAGATGACAGAAGTGCAGAATAACGGGGCGGATGCCACAATGGAAGTACTCAGGTCATGATTAGTGACTTGTAGTACAGTGATTCGGAATATCACGTGGTGTAATTTTTCAATAACGTAAAATTTGTATCCGATTTGCATGTTTTTGCATGCTCTAATTTCCTTTTCAATTTTCAAGTAGTACTCGTGCAAAAAAAATCGCTACGAAATCGACATGAATTCACAGGGACTCTGCATAATTTCTGAACAAGGAAGACTTAGTGTTTTTTTCACGTCAATTTTATTTCATGTTCGTTTCGTTTTGCTTTTATATCTTTTTATGATGTGGAAGTCGCCTAATATCTGTATTGCCGTGTCTTTTAATTGCTGTTTGACTTGCATTTTAAATAATTTTTTTTCTCTTCGCATGGAACAAAACAATAAATTACCAGCTCGAAGTCAAATGTTTTTGGCTTTGAAGCTGCTCGCTGACTGAATGACTATTCGGTCTAAAATTTTAAATTTTTAGAGAGTTTGGGGAACTTTATTTTTTCACAAAAATCTGAGAGCGAGAAGCTTTAAGGACTTGGCATTTTTAAATAATACAGTTAATATTGTATTCACCGTTTTTTATCTTTTAAACACAAAAGTGCTGATTTGCCATCCGCAAAAATATAATTTTGAACATTTGGTATATATGGTGAAGAATTAAGTGCAACTATAAGAAAAACTGATATTCTAAACATGTTTTCAACGAATGTCATCCCTTTACGCAACAATGAGAAACCCAACGCCCGTAATGTAAGGAGTTGTATATACACGTACTAGCAAAGTCTTTATATTTATCAGAGAGACCATATTCTAGGTCTGTAACTTACTTAGTAGTATGTTCTACTTCTTCAGATGACAAAATGCAACAAATAACAATCCCTGGTCAGGATTGTAAAAACCTTTTTTGGGTTATTGTGAAGAATTAAAAAAATAACATTAAAATTGCGGTTATAAAGCTCGGATATTCAGGAATTTTCATGACTTTTTTTGTTTAATAAAATATGTATAAGTTGCAGTTTCACTTCTACAACCCCTTTTTGTCTGGAGATATCACAATGGAGTTGATATCACATAAATTCGTCCATCTAACTAATCACCCAAACGCCCAAAACAAAGTGGATTCATTAAAGCTAACAGCAGTTTCTACTTACAATGACCCCTTAAAAAAGCTCTTGGCGTTCTTGTATGTCAATTTATGTAACGATATTCAATTCGCGTTGGAAATAAATCTACATTAAATCCTCTCCAAATACCTAAATCTTTACGACTGTCCAGTTTAAAATGATGAATGATCGCTAAATCATCGCCGATATCCGTAATATATTTCAAGAGAGTATAACTCAGAGAGAATGACCGCTGGCGTTCATGAATAAATTGTCTGATGTGATTATTTCACCACTTGTTTGACATTCTCTTTATTATTCTGGAAAGCCCTTAGCCTGACTTGTTATTAGAGAAGGTCCATCGATTTCTTGTAAAGTAGTAAATCGTTTGAGTAATACGTATACGAGAAAGCTGACGGGAAGTGTCTTGTTCATTAGTTAGATCTTAAAGCCACCAAATCAGTATGCTGGAGCAATTAGCTGTTTATATAAGAAACATCTAATGTAGTTACAGGAAGATTTGTTTTTAATTTAGTTTTGCATAAATATGTAGGATGTAATCTTACGTCACGGTGTATAACATGATCTTTTTAAGAGCGCTACCTTTACTCCCCAAGTGCATGTAAGTGAATTATATATTATGTCGGTGCTCCACGTGTAAGAACACCGGTATTAGTGATTATGTATACGCCTTTTAAATTAATAGAGGTTAAATCTGCAAATGCACTTTTAAATTATATTTCAGGAGCAACATGGCAACCGCACATGTGTCTGCGGACGAGCGGTCGGACTCTAGCACCCTAACAAGAGACAAACTGTGTGTCAACCCTACCCTATTGGAAGCACGATATCCAGGGACTCCACGTGTTAGCCTGACGTGCTATCCCGGTTCCCCTCGTGTAAGCACTAGTTACCATGGACACCATTCATCAATTCCTAGCCTGGATGCTTTAAGTCTAAATAAAAACCGCCGACGAAGCACCATACATTCTTATAATCTAGTAAATTACTACGCCCTACCTCAGGAGGTTTCAACAAACAGAAACATTAGGCAAATGACAGAACGAAAAGCTTTGAAAAACGTCATAGTTCTTGGGCTCTCCTTCATGTTTGTCCATACAGCATTTGTGTCAATTCTAAGTCTACAAAGTATTATGAATCCAGAAGGTGGCATCGGTGTTGTTTCTATTAGTTGCATTTACGCCACGACTGTAATATCATGTCTTCTAGCGCCGTTGTTAATTAACACAATATCTGCTAAGTGGACCATGATAGTGGCATTTATTCTTTTTACAGGGTACTTTGCTGGGAATTTCTATCCTAAACAATTCATGCTTATTCCTTTGGGATTAATTCTAGGTTTGCTTGGAGGACCTCTAATGGCCGCTCAAATGACATATGTGACAACGGTTGCTCTAACCTACGCGCACCATGCTTTAATTATAGATCAAGAGACCGTAGTCAATAAATATATGGGGATATTCTGTTTTTTCTACAGAATTAGTTACATTTGGGGAAATCTAATTACAACATTAGTACTATCTAACAATCAGACTCTTCGAGTTGATGATCATGATAAGTATAATCCATCAGGAAATTTGACGGTGCTTCTCTCCCGACCGGAAAATGTTACTGTTTACCGAACATGCGGCTCATCATCGTGCCAAGTAAACTCAATGACGTGGCCAGTAGAAAAATATGACATTGCCAATAACCCTTACACTTACGACACAGAAATACCAGCAGGTACAAAATACATGTTGCTTAGTATATATCTCGGCTGCGGTATAATGGCCGCTGTAATTCTTATGGCGCTGCTGGACATGCATGTTGGCTCAAAGAAAATAAATGACGACCTGAAGATAACAACAAGAGAACTTTTCTTTTCTACTATCAATATGTTGAAAGATTCAAGATGCCAGCTGCTTATACCGTTGGTTCTGTTCACTGGGCTGGAACAGGGCTTCATCTTTGGCGACTTTACGCAGGTCAGTAAACATTACTATATCAAACTGAAGAAATTTCTAAAAGAATGAATGTTTAGCAAATGGTAATTTACCTTTATAAAAGACAAGTTGATTTTTTACACTTAAAATAGTGCATGTAAAGAATTTGCCTTTACCATAAGAATTTTACAAAATCCTATATTCACACCAATCCGAACATTTTAGAATATACATGCTTAACTCTGAAAACGCTGAAAAATGATACGTACTACGAACTCATTGCATGGTAGACAGGCTGACAAAGACATGTTTTAATCACTTTATTCACAATCTGTTTGCCAAAGAATCGACATTCTCAAATGTGTTTTGCATACCTCTTAGCAGAGATACAAATTATTTGATAGATGTGCATTTCATGCAACTTCCGACATACAATAAATATTTCCGGAAGACGTAAGCAGACCCATTAATAACAATAAGAGGCAGAATATCTGATGCATTAATTTGATGTATGGCGTGAAAAAAGGCCGTTCAAGCTAAAGACTTTTCGTGAAGGAAGGCGTCTCTTATTTACATCTCTCAGTAAATATTGACAGGCAGCATATTTGTCTGGTCATGTCTTAGTTCGGCATGAAATGTCATTTTACTAAACGCTAGGATTGCAGACAACTTTTCTTTGCAAAACATTTTAACGAAGAGCATTGTTATGCAATGATTGACTAACCTGCGTCTCTCATGAGTGTTATAAAGTTCAAGTTGAGAGAAACACACTTCCTTCGTTTTTGTGATACGAAATTAAAATGAAAACCTTCAAACCTCAATCAGACAAGTTTGCAAAAACTGTTCATCTAGACCATAAAGCCTGATGCATAGGATGATCTTGATTTTATACAAAATGCTCTACTGCATGTCTACAGTAATATAATAATTATTAAAGTAGTTCCCAGTATGTTTGCATTTCATTGTACACATGGAACGCAGATCACCAGTAATGTTGATGTATAGGAAATATATAGAAATACCTCGACAGAAAAGCCAAAGACACTCTCGGAATCGGAATTCCATCACTCTTGAACGTAAATGTGCATATAACAAGAGCACGGCCTGCGGGTGCCAGACGCTCGTCTGATTTTTTTCTCCATTTTTCTATTTTTAGAAGAAAAACTTGGACTTTGACCCCATGAGTCCCAAACACAATCCCAAATAATTTAAAATTCTTTATTCTTATGGGTTACACACTTAATAAGTTAGGCACATTATGTCAGTTGTAACTAAAGATATTGAAAATATTTTATTGTTTTTCTATTTTAAGTTAGTGACTTGACAATGACCCAAGGAGCCCCAAAACCCAACCCTATCTTCTTAAAGCTGCTCGCTCTCAGATTTTGGTATAAAATAAAAGTTCTCCGAACTGTATGTAAATAACGTATTGTAGAATATATGGTCATATAAAAGGTTCCAGTATAAATTCATGTCGTGTTTATCTCTTAATTTAAGAAATACGCTACCAAATTCAAAAGCGTGCAAACGCTTTTGAAATTTCAATATGAACATATAGTGTAGCGGTGCCGTGTTAACCAACCTTTTCTATCAATTTTGCAAATTCCTACCTAGATTTTTGCATATATTTTCATTCATGCCTTTTAGTTTTATATTTCTGAATAAGAATGTGAACTTTTTTGAAAAATATTTGTTTCAACGGTAACTGAGAGCGAGCAGCTTTAAACACTTACTACAAACAAAAGTGTGTTACATTATGTCAACCTAAACTAAAGATATTGAATATATTACTATTTTCCTATTTTCAGTAACAGTGACCTTGACCCCAGGAGCCCTAAAATACAATTCAATTAAAGATATTGATAAATACTTCTTATACACTAAGTTTGGTTGCATGATGTTGACTGTTACAAAAATATTGTGTGTTTGTGTGTGTGTGTGTGTGTGTGTGCGTGCGTGCGTGCGTGTGTGTGAAACTGTCAAAGTTAAGAAGGGGCAATAATCCAGCCAAATACATTACAGGGTTTTGTAACTTGTAAAAATATTGTATTCTATTGTACATTTGATACTGAACAGGTATTCCAAGTTTGAAAGTGATAACTTTGATAGTTTGCATGTAAGTGATCCAAACGCAAAACTTCAAACACCACACTTTGTCTAGCTAAAAATGATAAAGTAAAAGAAAACTGAAATAGCCCCCTCCCCCTCCCCTCCCCTTCCAAATGTGTGACTCAAAAACCCGTTTGATATGTTGAAGTACATTATCCATTTATTGTTTGAGAAAAATTTGAAATAAATCTAACAAAAAATGAAGAAGCTATGTCCAATTCTCAAAATCAACAAAATCCATCAAAATTCATGTATTTAGCCCCAAAAAAACAGATCAAACTCAGCATCTTTAAAATACAATGTAAAGAAGGGTATTAGATAAACAAGTATCCCAAGTTTCAAAGTGATAGCTTTGATAGTCTCCACGTAAGTGACCTAAACGCAAAACCTAACCAACGCCTCCACCGCCACCGACGACGACGACAATCAAGTGACGATAATAGCTCGTCATTTTTTCAAGCATCAGACGAGCTAAAATGGAATGCAAGAAAACTTTATTTCACTATACATTAAAGCAGAATGCTATATTTAACTTTGTTTTTTTTAAGCTTATGAGCATAATGAAACAAACACTTTCAATCTATTCTACAAAAGACACTAATGCAGATGTGACATTAAAAAAGATTGGCTGTTTTTATGACTGCTGTAAAAGATCCTCGTTGATTTCAAATCTCACTTTCCCCATCCCTGTTATTTGTAAATGAATGAATTTAATGAGAAGGCAAGCATTGATTTTCAGCACAAAACTATCTTTCCTATCTGAATTTCATTTACGTATCCCAATGCTTTCTTCTCTATATTTATTTCAACAAAAAGTATAAACATTAATTGAATATACTGAGAAAATAAACAGAATTATCGATCAAACCTGACAAGAACAGGTCATTTTCATTTACATTTAGATGATAGAACAATGCTTACCATTCTCGAACTCCCAAAGCAAAGTGAATAACGTTTCCTAATTCTAATTTATTGATACTTTCAAATAAACTTTACTCAACACCTGATAGTGAAGTCATGACAAACATTTTTGCTGAGAGCAGATCTGTCAGTATTATGAGTAAAAGGTATAGGACAATTCTCAACAGAGTCGGCTTATTTTGTAACGTTTTTAACAAATCGATTTATCAAGTTTCATCCAGGAGCTGTGGTTAAAAGTGTCAGGTCATATTGTGAAAGTATTATCACAAGAAAACTGTTCCGTAAGGGTTTTAGAATATCAATTGGCTTTATGCACACAAGTTTTACCAGACAATAGTGTAGCTTATGTTGTTAGTTTATGTTGTCTTCCACAAAGAATGTATATATTTAATGGTTTTGGTTGTTTTTATTTTGTCAGAATTAAATCTGCGACAATCAAGACTTAACAAAGCTTTGCGTGAGAACTTGGTCATCACCAGTTAGTGATTCCTTTTTGATTTACGGAGACCGAGTTAAATGTCAACCAACTGTCTCGCGCTAATAACCCGACAAGGCGCCGACTTCTATCTACAAATAAAGATTAGTCATATAAAGGTCACGTCTAGAAAAAAGTCATATATCTTTTACATATGACATTTAGCAGCTTAAAAAAGATATTTCTAACAGTACACACATATTCAACATCACATCAAAAAAAAAAAATAAAAAATAAAAAAAAAAATGTAACATGTTTTTTCAAAGCCACTTCAATCAATATTTGAACAGAAATGTGTAAAGTTTCACCTATAGGCTTGGGAAACATACCTCGATTATGGGCCATAATGTAAGGTTCTGACGATTTCGATTTAAAATAAAGTCGTTTTTTGTAAGTATTGATTGGAATTTTCACACAGCTGCGTCTGATAGTGTTTACGGACAACGCATTCTTGCTTTCTCGTTTGTTAGTCTACTGTCACTTTTAGTTCCATGGTGGTTTTAACCTTATTAAAACCTTACTTTCCCGGAGTATAATGATTATCTAGTCTGTCTACGGATATAACAACATCAATCGATTTCCTTTATTTAATGATTTAATGCACAAATAGAAATCATTTGCAGTATATCATCTTTCCCTTATAACTGAAGTTAAATCACTGTTTGTGATCTGAGAATAAATTCATGATGCATTAATTTGATGAAACGCGGAAATATAAATTGCTGAAAAAAGTTTTACCAGCAGTCTCGTGTATTAAATTCAACCTCTTCTAAAAGCAATTTTTGATTAACGATGAAAATAGTTTGAGGTCAGTTTTATATTTACTGTAATTATATCCGGAGATGCGGTTTTGGGACATTCCATCCGAGCAACAATTAAGTAAAGTTATTGACATAGTATTTAAGAGCAATGCATGTTCATTTCTTGTATTTTCTACTTCTTTTTTATTTGCTCCTTAACTGTATACAATTAATAACTACGAACGAGTGTAAATTTCGAATGCTCCACTAGATTTTTATAATTGAGATAAAAAATCAAGCAATATTAAAAAAGAAATACCAATTTTTATTTGAGCTGGTAAGCACATTAGGAAAGTGGTTAACATTGTCAATTCATCCGCCTACGCGGCAATAAGAAATAATCTGATGACGAAAGAATTCAATATTTTCCTTTTTCGTTAATTTAAGTTATATGTGGGACACTCGTTGTGTGTCTTTGATATAACGGTTCTTCAGGAGAAAATACATTATAACCTAGAAACTCCCGTGTAGGTGATCCACTAATTTAAAAATGGTTTTCTATTATAATTTCTTCACTTGCTTAAACATCATCCCGGAAAGTGTTTCAACTGTCAAAATCAGAATCACAAAGAGCTTTAACAGAAAGGACCTGCCACTATCTTAAAAGCAAATCATTAAACAATTTGGAAAGTGAATTATTTCTATTATTTGGCTTATGGAGACATGCTGTCTCCCAGCAAATGGTTTCTATAGCCATTAACAGCCGAGATAAGTGTAATATCAGGGTCGCTTAAAGTTTTGCGCAATGCTCCATATTGCATTTTCAAAATTATCTGGAAAGATGTTTCTGTAATTGGTTGTATTTTGGGAGTTCAGTAACCCAACACAAAGTTGCTAGGACTATTAACCGCTCCCTTGCGAAGAAATATGAGGCATTTGTATAGACGCCCTGGTAAGTAAATAAATTATGTTGGAATGTCAGTATTGCATCTTTGATAAAAGCTAAAAATTATCACTGTGGAAAGAAATGCATCTAATGAAATGCAAGCCATACATACTAGACATCAGAATCCGGCGTTTGTTTATTTCCATTCATAACATTGTAATTAACAGCATGACTTTGAAGGGTTTTCAGTGCTACTGTTATGTTTTAGACGTTATATGTATTTAAGATTAATATGGGAGTGTTTTGTTTTTCGTTCAGACAGCTTGGTCACGACTGAAATCATGTTAGTTCTTTTATTATACAATTTCATATTCGATGCTCCTCCCAGCCGATGATAATAATATTTGCTTTAATATTCAGCTCTCTAGAAAGAAATTGGCATTCGTTTTCGTATTATAGCTACATTTCAATAGAACAGTTTATACCAAGAGCGTCACTTGTATAATTACCTGTTTTTATAGTGACAGTATTTCAGTTGCTATACAATGTCACAAAATTTAATCAGATGTAACCTTTACTTGAAAAGCTCTAACTTGAAGCCCGAAGAAACAAGTTAATAAGTACATGTATTTTTTTTATATTTTTTTTTAAAAAGAAAAAAAAAAGTATTATACTAAACTATATTAATATAGCTTCTAAAATATCTCGTCCTTAATACTGTTCATGAAATGGGAAAGTTCAAGGTAAAATTGATAAATTACCATTTTAATGAGAAAAAATAATTTAACTTTTGTTACTTCACCAAATAATTATTGTTTTTGAAAAGTTATCAAGGCATTTTGCTACAAAATTGAAAGCTTATAAATGTACTATCCAAAATTATCATTTATTCCAAAAGTATATATGAGGGAGACTTCAACAACCACACGTGTTCTTCTTTATGATTTATATGTTCATCAACGTTTCGGCTGACGCCTTCATCAGGAAAATACATATTTGTGATATTTATGTATATGTTTTTTCTCTTTTTCCCCAAAAGTCTAGACAACAATGGCCATGTCACCAACAAACCGAAAAAAGGTGTTTTTTCTCTATAAATTGTAGACGTTACTTATGAAGATATAGAGACATATAAAAATGTGTAGAGTTTTGCCATCAAATATACTTGAGAAAGGACGAACCATTTCGACTTAATGCTTAACGTTAGATCTCGTTGCAACACACCATTAAAATGTAACTCGAGAGCATCACCCACTATCGTCTTCCCTAAAGGAACAGTCACGGTTATAAACCTTTCAGAATAAATACCAAATCTATCGTTTGTGCTGTGATTTATACAGATAACGCTATTACAAGAAATTCATGCTTCGGGCATGCATCAATACTAAAGTAGAAGTAGATCAGAAAAAAAAACATTACATTTGATACAGCTGTGCTTATTATTTTCGATCTAGGTCGTTTAGCAAAGAGAACACATATCAATATTTCTTTCTCGTCTTAAAGCTGCTCGCTCACAGTTTCTGGTAAAAATATATGTTTCTCCAAAATGATACATTAAAACGTAAAATGTAGAATTAAATGCTAGAATCAACAAAATTCCTAAATTGTAACTTTTGATTAAAACGTTTGCAAATGTAGCAGTCGGTAGTTCCTCTGTCTGTGGTTTCGGATAAACATTAGAGAATATGGTACACAAAATGTAAGAGTCAGATCAAAATATATCTGATCTGGATAAAGCGTCTCGCTTAACTATTTTATTTCAAATGTCAAAGTCTCTACTCGCTAGTCTTTGTGAGGGTTGTGTTGGAAAGCTGGACTTCAATGACTAATTACCTTTCTAAATACTCTCTTGGATTGACGTAAGATCGTGTCAAAAACATTTCTAATTCTGAACGCATCAAAGTCGTTGACTCTAAACTGAAGAAAAGCAAAACATCAGTATTCTGTTCATTACCACGGATGTATGTTTTGATAATTAAATATCCAATTTCAGCATCCTTTATTTTCCAAGTATGTCATTATTTCACTCTACAGTGTTTCTGACAGTTCGATCAAAATGTCTTCCTTTTTTATAATTGGAAGAATCGAAATATTTATTGTTTTCTGCCAACGGCAAACACAAATCGAACAATGATGCTGAAAAGATATCACTGCATTTGTCAAAATCACCCTTATAATTTGGCAGACAGTATTTCGAATACAGTGTAAACTCCGGATATAGCGTAATTCCGGATATAAGGGGAAAAAATTCTGTGCCCCAATGTTTCCGCGTTTTTATTTCATATTATAATAATATATATAGGTATAACATACTCGGGATTCAAGGAACACATTTAAATGATCCATAAGAGTTAGTTATATACGGAGTTTACTGTACGGCGTTTAATTACGTTACGTTTAACAAAAATACATCGTTTTTTCTCGTATAAACTCGTAATTAGTATACATGTACATAAAACAAAAGTACTAGTTACTCCAGTCAAACGGGGAAATTCCCAAAGATTTTTTTTAATTGCGAGTAAAGCTCTTCGAAATCAAATTTATTTAATTTATTACTTCGGTTTAACAAGTGTTAAGCAATGTAATGTAAGAAATCACTAAATTCCATCACCTGTAACAAGTTAAATTGATTGTGAGAAAGCGCTGTTATTTGATATGAAACGTGTCATGAATTATTATACTCAGATGGCATTTTATATGATTGCATAACGACAAAGTTCTATCAATGACAATATACATTAACACATTCCATAGGGAATTTCCCCAAAAAAAGCTATTTTTACAAAACACCGTTACGACCCGTGAGCTTCGCTAAAACAACATTGGTTTTTATTATTACACTTCGTGTAAAATATTTATATTGATGCATTATTCATATTGGTACTGTTCTGCCGACGTTTTTGTCAGCCCACTAGCAAAGGGTCAACATAGCTGTTCCTGTTTTGGTTTGGTGTAAGGTACTGTAGTATTATAAAGAACAAGAACTTCAAATTCGAACATTTACCGCGTTTTCTTTATCACAATGGCAACTTAAAACAATGCTCAAAATTTCAAATAGTCCCCGATGATGTAGGATTGACATAATGGGTTTTGAATGTCGGCTCGAATGAAGCAATATGTATACCATGGACTGTCAACCAATTTCCTTAATGTCAGAACTCTCTCGCATGAGTTTTAACACGCAGACCAAGTATTTCAATGATTGTCTAATGATATGTGACAAGTTTCCGTGATAACGTGTTATGTTTCCCATTCTATGAAGAATTTACAAGTACATTATTGACCTTCCTTGCATACCCTTTCGTCGTTTGTCCTACAAACTTCGTGTTTATTAGGAAATACCAGCTCGGACCAAAATAACTACAGAAGGGGTAAAGATATAATAATATAAATGAACAGTCTTGTGTGCGCGAAAGGTATTTTTAATCAGTTTGTAGGATTCGCATTACTTAAATATAACACGTTGAGCCAGTCCCAAATTTTAGGTTCATAACTGAAAGGACGAAATATTGATAAAACATGTACATGTAATAAAGCTTTGATTTTTTTTGTCCAATTTCTACGACTGGTTTTGAGAAATCATTTAAAAAACTATGTAACATACAACGAAATTTTGAAACTACTCTAGATGACTCCAATATGGCTCATTTTGTTATCATATATTTTGTTTTTTGATAAAGTTTTTATTTGTTTGTTATTCGTTATTTACTTCTTTCCTACAGTATAAAATCAATTTGAGTAGGATAATTCATAGTACAATGTAGGTGAAAATATACAGTATGTTTTACACTTATGGTATAGTCTATACTTGTTTGCAGTATAACAACACTAAAATCTTACTGATCTGTCTGTTGTTTATAGATTTACTGCCAAATAAAAACAGATAAATGGTCAGGGCGACAAGTGCTTAACGCATTGTACATGTAAACTTTCTTCCTTACCATATCAAACCTACCGATCCGGCTGTCGAATGCCCCTAAAATGTTTTGTGATATTTGCGTTGTTAACTTGTCAACTGCTGTCTAATTCCCTGATACGCTTTCTGCACACGTAAAGCGGATTAAAGGAGATTATTGTGATGGCATTTTCTCCCCATAGGTTGTCTTTCAAATCTTATTTTTATATGTTTTATCCTCTTAGCAAAGGAAAGTCGTTCCGTGCACTGCACAAACTTAATAATTGACATATTTGATTGATTAAAAGATCAAATGCTCAATGTTCCAAGTGTGTCCTCTTGCAACACTAATAAGTTTTGCACAATTCGGGTTTTGTTGAACTTAAACAAATAGCACAAATCATTTTCCCGTCCTTTTAAGTAATATGTTACATGCAGGATTAGATACATTGATACATTTGTACATTTATTCAACCATTAGATTAAATTAAACCTGTACAGGTCTGCAGGATTGGTTTATCCAGGAAGGGGACTCGAGAGTGACTCGATAAGCTGCAAGCGATCTTTACAATCGCGCTAAAATGAATTACAATGTAGTATATACTAAACTTATTAAACCTGACATTCATTTGCATTTACATTTCAGAACAATGCTGATTTTTCTGTGCTTTTTAAATAATATGCCAAGCAAATAAGTATTATCCCAGAGTGATTTTCTGACATCAGAATAATTGACTGATTTTACTTCGAAAACATGCCAAAATATCCACATAAGAAAATATTAATATACTATCCCGCAATGCCATTTTGATATATCATGCTCTGTCTGTCAGGTGTTTTCACATGGATGTTTACATTCAATGTCGTAGACAGCTTTCGTTTATTGTTAAGACCGACAATTCATCTGAGATCTTCTTATGTATATGTTTACTGAAGCTAGTCTGCAGGGCCGCAAACAGTTTTTTCTTGTGATATCTGATATTTAATTCTCAAAGTTGATAGTCAACTGAAGCTTTCATACAAACAGCTTACACACTGCTGTGTTTGTTGTTGTTAAAGATTATCTTTACAGACTAGACATCTTTTACTCGTTTGTTAGTCTTCTGTCAAACTTATAGTTTATTTGCGGTTCTAGCCTGACAGAAACCTTATTCTCACGAAGTATGACGATTCTTATGTCTGGCTTCAGTATTTACTTCCAACATCGATCGATTTCCTGTCCCAGAAGTACCAAGTAACCTTTTACATACAGTTACTGTACTATAACTACGTTAAATTTAGTCGCTATTTGCAATAAGATAACCTTCATAATACATACGTTTAGAAAATAGAAGAAATGTTTAGAAAATAGAAGAAAATAACACGTATGCGTAGGTTTAAGATTAAGGTTTACTAACACACTAAATGCACTGACTGTATGAAAATCAACCCATCCTCTCAAAACATTCCTTAACATAAGATGAAACAAGATTAAGGTCAGTATAATAGTTCCAGTAATTTTCCTCTATGAAGCGGTCTTAGGGTATTACAATGTAGGAGCTTTACGTCAATTTAACGTTTCTCAGAAACTACTTGCAGACAAGAAATACTTTTCTCAGCTTACACACGGCTGTATCATAGTGTATATGGATTACCGGGTGTATTTTATCTTCTAATGCAGTACTGATGTAACGTCGTTTCTGATTGATTACGTCGTTTAAATTTGCGACTATAGTTGGACAATCAGTAATGTTTGCATTTTAGAGCATTGTGCATTAGAATAGTGTTAACCGTGTAGTGATTTTGACATTTTCCACAGTATATACGGGTTTTGATGGTTGCAAACAGTTTTAACGGCTCCGTCTGTCGCCGTTAAATAGTTTTCAACGATTAACAACCGTATATACAGTTGCAAATATCAAAATTACTAAACAGTTGACCATATAATCTTCAGACAAGACATCGTATTCTCGTAAGTTTATTGTCGCTGTCAGTTTCATGATGGTTGTAGCCTTACTAAAACTTTATTTTCATCACATTTACTTAATATTCTAATGACTGTCCATAGTCATACGTTTGCACCCGTTTTCAAAAGGCGACACGGTTATTTACAGTAATCCGAAACCCGTGGTCGCTTTCTGGAAACGGGAAAAGTTCTGGGATTCGCTTCGCGTAAGTGATGGCATGTTAAAAATGATAATGATGAAACACTTGGACTTTCAAGGATAAGACCAGCATGAATGTTGCCTTATTGATAGACACCTATCCAGTAGATCTTAGTCCTTTTATCTTGAAATTTAAGTATAATTTAAGTATATATCGCCGAAAATGTTCCATAACGTGTATAATTATAATGTACATGTATTTTAGTCGGCACATGTATGTGTGTTCTTTAATGACTTTATTTCTTTTGAAACTTTATTTACAATGTAACATTGTTGATGTTCAAGAATTTACGTTATAATAGTTGAGTTGCTGAGGCGGATCATGGCCAGGATTTGGGACTGTGGTCGTGTCAAGTCTTTATATGACTTGAACAACAACAATCGATTTCTTGTCCAAATGTTTAATGTGTTCATAGAATTTATTCTTATTACTTTATCCAACCTCTATACTCGCACTTATGTAAATAGCAAATGAGTTACACTCTTCAGTGGGCATTATAGGCGCATTGGGAAGTCCTTTACATTTTGTCATTTCATCCGTCTTTAACTGCATAATGGCGCGACCACGAGAAATAATCTGAAGAAGAATCTATTTATCATTTTTCTTTTCCTATAATTCAATTTATATGAAGGACACTGGCTGTGTGTTTTTGACAGAACAGAATAAACTCTTCTTCGGGGGAAACATATATCATAACCTAGAAAATTAGATTAACTGCGTTTAGGTAAAGTATGTTCTTTAGAGAAAACTATTGTGATTGAATGGCAAACCACAGGCTTAAAGCTGCTCGATTACAGTTCCCGGTGAAAAAAAATAACATTTCTCCAACTGATTAAATGATATTAAAGTCATTGCTACAGTCAATAACACAATTAAAATTGGGAAACAATGGGTAAGTTTTGACGCCTTGGTATGAAACAGTGTACAACAAACGAGACACAATATATGATACTGCGTTTGTTTTTATCACTACCAAAATATCTTTATCTTTTGCAATTTACAGATTGAGAACTGAAAATGTCTGGTTCTATGATCTTTAATTGTGTCATACATAATACGTATGACTATGAACATTACATTTTGATTTTGTGGTTGGTAGGTAAAAGGTCATTTAGCTGACCTGTGGCAATAAAATTGTTCCCTATACATTGTAAGTCCTTAAGTTTTGTCATTGATATGTCACCATTCAAACTATGCATACAGGTTAACTATTGTTTTGTTAATTGTAGCTGAAACTTCATCATTGGAAAGTTTGAAACCATAAGGAAGAGGTGAATGAATCGTCACGTCAGTTGCAGTTTTAAAAAAAAAAATCATCCTAAAAACCCCCCCCCCCCCCACCACAAAAAAAAAAAAAAAAAAAAAAAAAAAAAAAAAAAAAAAAAAAAAAAAAAAAAAAAAAAAAAAAAAAAAAAAAAAAAAAAAAAAAAAAGGGAGGAGGGGGGGGGGGGGGGGGGGGGGGGCGGGCGACACCGTCAAAAGGTTGCAACGCTTTTAATAAATAAATTCATGCTTAGAATTAAATCTTTTTTTTTTTTATATAACCATATATTCACAATACGTATACTTCGAATGCTTTTTTAACATCTAGTGTTTAAATGATCTATAAAAACTGAAGTCTTCTGTATGAAAGTGTCTCGTTCTTACTGGCAGACACATTTGCCAACCGTCAATAACAGAGCCATGTCATATTTTTATCTTAAAGGAAACCATATGTAGAGAAAATAAGCAACGAAAATAATCTTGCGCCAGATCTTTTTTTAAAGATGCAAAACCAAAAAAGTATGTGTAACCTTACATAATCAATACACAATAAAATGTCTCCCAAGTTGATGTTTAAAAATAACAGTTTCAAATACAAGGCTCATTGTATCAAGCATTCTTACATGAGCATTCAGTCAACTAACTGAACTCACACAGGGGGGAATACATGTTACTCAAACACCTCTTGTTTATCCTTATGGTTGATTAAAGTTCTTAAACTGTACTAAAATTTCTTTAGAATGTGTATTCAGATAACATGGTCCTCGCAGAGATACGTAGTTTAAAATAAAGCTAAAAACAAATCATTTCAACCTAACCACTGGTGGAGATCGAACCGCAGACTATGTGATCCCGAGGCAAGCACGCAACCTGTGTGCTTCGAAGGCTTCTCCACAAAATAAATCATGTCCGCTAATGTTCAAACTGTAGTTTTATGATTTCTCGATGTCCTTAATACACTTTTCCATAATTTCCGTGAAGATGCAATGAACTGACAGTACTTATTTCCCATTAAAAGTCTCAGATATGTTCTTGAGGACAAAAGACGTCTGCACGCCGTCACACGTACTTCCATTGATCATCTTCTTTATGTATAAATAACATCATCAGTGTCTTTTTAAGTTTCCTCTCGGAAATGACTTTGCTATTTCAAAAATGTTTTCGCACGCAAATTAATTATGACTAGACTGCGTTTAAAGTTTCTTTGGCTGGCTTTAATGCCTTTCAAACATAATAGAAAATAAAGATCCTCGTAATATTAAGTATACCACGAAAAAACAATAGGAGAGTGAAATTATTTTTGTCCTTAGAACGTCCATTTTAGCCTAAAATAAAATTAACTTTTTTTTTTTTAAAAAAAAAAAAAAAAAAAAAAAAAAAAAAAAAAAAAAAAAAAAAAAAAAAAAAAAAAAAAAAAAAAAAAAAAAAAAAAAAAAAAAAAAAAAAAAAAAAAAAAAAAAAAAAAAAAAAAAAAAAAAAAAAAAAAAAAAAAAAAAAAAAAAAAAAAAAAAAAAAAAAAAAAAAAAAAAAAAAAAAAAAAAAAAAAAAAAAAAAAAAAAAAAAAAAAAAAAAAAAAAAAAAAAAAAAAAAAAAAAAAAAAAAAAAAAAAAAAAAAAAAAAAAAAAAAAAAAAAAAAAAAAAAAAAAAAAAAAAAAAAAAAAAAAAAAAAAAAAAAAAAAAAAAAAAAAAAAAAAAAATAAAAAAAAAAAAAAAAAAAAAAAAAAAAAAAATATTTATTTTTTATAAAAAAAAAAAAAAAAAAAAAAAAAAAAAAAAAAAAAAAAAAAAAAAAATAATTTAAAAAAAATAAAAAAAAAAAAAAAAAAAAAAAAAAAAAAAAAAAAAAAAAAAAAAAAAAAAAAAAAAAAAAAAAAAAAAAAAAAAAAAAAAAAAAAAAAAAAAAAAAAAAAAAAAAAAAAAAAAAAAAAAAAAAAAAAAAAAAAAAAAAAAAAAAAAAAAAAAAAAAAAAAAAAAAAAAAAAAAAAAAAAAAAAAAAAAAAAAAAAAAAAAAAAAAAAAAAAAAAAAAAAAAAAAAAAAAAAAAAAAAAAAAAAAAAAAAAAAAAAAAAAAAAAAAAAAAAAAAAAAAAAAAAAAAAAAAAAAAAAAAAAAAAAAAAAAAAAAAAAAAAAAAAAAAAAAAAAAAAAAAAAAAAAAAAAAAAAAAAAAAAAAAAAAAAAAAAAAAAAAAAAAAAAAAAAAAAAAAAAAAAAAAAAAAAAAAAAAAAAAAAAAAAAAAAAAAAAAAAAAAAAAAAAAAAAAAAAAAAAAAAAAAAAAAAAAAAAAAAAAAAAAAAAAAAAAAAAAAAAAAAAAAAAAAAAAAAAAAAAAAAAAAAAAAAAAAAAAAAAAAAAAAAAAAAAAAAAAAAAAAAAAAAAAAAAAAAAAAAAAAAAAAAAAAAAAAAAAAAAAAAAAAAAAAAAAAAAAAAAAAAAAAAAAAAAAAAAAAAAAAAAAATAAAAATATAAAAAATAAAAAAAAAAAAAAAAAAAAAAATTTCTTTTACAATAACATGTTAAGCGAATTATTGATCCGGATGCATAATCTGAAACGACAAAGCTGCAATTTCTATAATGTAACTTTTGATAAAAATGCAAAAAATTGTGATTTGTTTTAGGTTGCTTAAGTATTTTACTAGCTTAAGAGTATATGATGTAACCTTTAAGACAAAGGTATCGTATTATAGTGTTAGATCGTCGTTTTAATTCGTTTAAAAGAATTTGACTGAACATTTAGATGTGATCACTGGCAGCAGTCTTTGACAGTTTCGATGTAAATAGGTTATAACTGATTTGTGTTCGTTGGTATTATAGGGGGCTGTGTTTAACCCAAACAACAGTTTCAATGGACTTTTGCAAATTTCTACCTACTAGTAGATGTTTTCTTTCATTGTTTGTTTCTAGCATTTGCTTTTACATTTTCTGCTTAAATATATCCTTTTGGAGAAATAAATGTTTTCACCTAAAACTGAGCGAGCAGCTTCGATTCTCTAAAACATTTCATTTGTGATGCCTTTTTTTGTCAATGTCATTGTTTGTTTTTGCGTCTTGGTGTGGCTTGTGAAGGAATTCAGAAAATGTTCTTCAAACCCTGTATATATATTTTAGAAATATGACATTGGCTATCATTTTATACTAACTAAGATTGTATTTATGTTTGTAAGGAGTTACATAACGGTTTTTAATAACAGTGAACTCCGTACGTAACTACTTCGGATATGGCGAAAATCAAGATATAAAGAACACATTTTCTAGACCTGATTTTATCCCTCTTAATGTAATGAAAAAACTATAAAGGTATAGCATACTCAAGATATAAATATTCTAAAATGTTTGTTATATACAGAGTTTACTGTATGATAATTGTATGATTTCAGTTTGTCACTAAACTGTTTCAAGGATTAAAAAAAAAAAATTGTTTGCTTTGGGGTGAAAATTTTTTTTTTTTTTTAAATTTCCTTTTTTTCCCCTTATTTAAAGGTTTAAAACAATAGAACTGTTTGCTCTAGGCTGAGAATAGTATGCCTTATTGAACAGGTTCTATATTTACAAAGCATAAACTGCACTCGATCGGATTTCTGTCACACAGTGTATTCGGTGTAAAGCTCACCCATCCTTCATTATCCAGATATTATTACAGTGGTTCGGATAATTCTTCTCTTCTTCCCACAAGCAAGACTGAATAACAACACTGAAAGGATAACTATAATTTGTCGAGATTTTCCATACAATGCTTCTAGCACGTTGTATTTAGTGTGACGGAGAATGTGGTAAGGTTTTGTCCGCAAAATATACCATGATAGACAACCGCACTTAAGAACCTACACATGATACGATGGAGTGTTTAGTAAGAATATTAATGAATGCTTATCGTTTTACCCCCACCCACTTCGCATCGAATATGGTGGGGCATGTTGGTTTGCACATGTTTGCGATCGATCAAAGTGTGTCCGAAAAAATTATTCGTCTTACGTTTCTAATTTTTTATAAGTTTGATGATCATTACAAGTAGATGACCCCTATTGATTTTTAGGTCAACAGGTCAAAGGTTAAGGTAACAGTGACATTCGACAGCAAAAGGCAAGACAGGGCCAGTATCGCTCAACTGGACTTGCTGAACTGTCAGAAAAGGCGCTAGGTTACTGCTACCTTGAAATTGACCCACTACCCCAAAACATGTAGGCTAAGGGATCATCTAAAAGTATTTAGTAGATCAATCATTCTATCAAGTTTGAAGGCTGTTGTTGATGATAAGATCTCAAAATTTTGAGCAGAAAATATTTTCAAATTTTGTGTCAGTGTGACCTTGAACTTTGACCCACTGATTGTAAAAACGTTAAGGCTTATTAACATGATGCATACACCTTTTACAGCAAGTTTCATGAAAGTCAAATGAAATTTGTTACATGAAAAGAGTTATTTAGGGAAAGTTGTGACACTGTGACATTAATCTTTGACCCACTGACCCCAAACACTATAGGGATCCCCTACTGGTTGCAGAGTACCTTCTGAGTAAGTTTGATGAAAGTTGCATGAAAACGACGACCTTTAGTGTTACCAAGGAAAGGATCAATGAGGTCACCATGACCTTGCCCTTTGACCCACTAACCTAAAAAATGAAAGGGATCATTAACACTTTGCAAGGAACCTTCTGAGCACGTTAGATGAAAATTGTGACCTGTAGACTGTTATTAAGGAATAGATACCACAGGTCACTGTAAATTTGAATGTATTTCGCGGTTTTTTGTATTAAATGTCAACGAGATAATTCTTAGAACTACTAAAGTATCCGAAGCTTTATGTGTAGGTTAGTGTTCGTTTTGGATTACGAAAATGAGTAAGTCAGGCGCGGCGCATGACTTTATATATAATTAATGATTGATAACCCTAAGCTCAAGTGTAGCCAATACCGCGTTGCGATTGGACAAACGGTAATTTCAGATACTTAGACTCACGAGGTCGTTTTCACTGTCGGCTACATGTGTAGCTAAATCCGAAACTGTCAACCAGTCTCTATAATGAAACCTTTCGCATGATAAAAGACACAGACTAAGAACCGCGAACCCATAATTGTATCAAAGACATATCCGTGCTGGCGTGCTGTATGTTGTCCATATGTCAAAGCTTTAACGATAATTAACTTCCATACTTTTTACCGTCGTCTGTCTTACAGTCTTCCTGTACGTACAGACAAATCTGATAGGTATAAAGGATCAAAGTACAACAAGGCTAACGAACAGTCTTTAATTGAATGAGATGTGTCTGACGTTCAAAAATGTTTTGGTTAATGTAATTATTTCCGGTGGGTCTGGTATTTGATTTTGCATTAATTCAACGTTCCGCCAAACATTGGCTCATTTATTCCAAATTGTTCTGTGCAGATGAAACACACCAACTTGAATAATTACAGAACGCATAAAACAAGCACTAACACAATGTTGTCCTAGGAAAGACACTTTGAAGATAGTCCCAGTTGATTGACATGTCATTTGATTCATGCAGGAGTAGGAGAAGTTGTGTTATGTAAAAGCAATTTATTATATTCAAACTGCAGACTATACATTATTTCTTGCAACTTAATTCCTATAGAACTAATCTCGAGGGCTACCTTCTTGAGTCCTGACCAGTTATCCAACCGACAGGGTGGTACGTTGGTCCACTTACAGAAATCGAACTCTCAAACTGCGGGTTAGGAGTCCGTACGTCTATTCATCTTTATGCTACTGTCACCGTAATCTACTATTAGTTAGGATGCATCTTTTACAAAAATGAACAGAGCAATTAAAGAAAAACGTTACCATATTCTATCAAAACTATTTCCCTTTGAATAAATGACCGAAACGTATCTTAATACCAAATTTGTAAAATTTGTTTGAATTGAGAAGCAGTTTGTCTTTGCATTTATGAAAATCAGACAAAATGGGCTCATGTGCACGTCTAGATTTCGTTTCAACATCATGGAAATGTGACAATTCTATCGAAATAATATTTTACGTGTTTAGACTTATCAAATAATTATTTTCAATTATGTCTAGTTTATATGTCTGCTTTTAATGATTTACATGGTCTTTTAAAAGTTCAATTACAGTGACTTTGAAGTGTCTGTCTAGCTCTCAAGACACCATGCTAATACTACCAATATAACGTTTAACTTACTGAATAATAAATTTCTGTCTGGCATGTTGTTATATTGTACTTGATGTTTTCCTGGTACATTGTGGGATTGCTATACGAAAATATCTTAATCAAACCATAATCAATGACATGTTAGAAGTAAGAATTGTTTAGTATGATACTTATAAACAACGTATATTAAGCACTCCTTAAAACTGATGTCATATTAAATAAATTCAAATTTTAAAGCATAAGTAATAGAATATTTGCAAGTGTTATTACTTCACTTCAACGCTTGATTAGCTAAACATTCCAGTCATCATAGATAAAATCAGCGTTTTAAAAAATGGTGCACTCCTAAACAATTCAACAATCGTTGAACAATTAATGGGTGGATAGCGATATATATGGAATGATATTGAGGTAAAAATTACACAATGCCTGCTTACTGTTACAATTTACTCATTGACACTGCTATTGTGCTTATTGGTACAGTCATTATGCATGCTTGCACTTTCATCACGCGTGTTGACAATGATACCATGCTTGCTGGAAGTTACAACTTGTTTGGTGTTTAATCCCTGATGTCTATATGGCTGAATGACAGTGCAATGTAGCGTAATTAAATATTTCAACATGCCGGGACTGTATATAAGCTTTGATATTTCAACATTGCACAGTTATAATGCTCCTAGAACAAAACACACGATGTGACCACACAAAATGAAAGATGCAATAAGCAACTAAGCAAGTTGAAAGTAAGCATAATGTTAATTGCAAATTTGCACATCACATTTTGATACCAGGGGGCACGTTCGTAGTTTTCGCGAAGGATCTCCGGCCTATGACGGACTTAAATTAGCTGTTGCCTAAACCGTTTCCCATCAGTTGTGTCCCTTTGTTTCAATTACTCTATTAATTGCAACCTGAACTGGTAAGTTTTATGTAGCTTTCAAGCTTTATTTACAGACAATATTTTTATTATTGGAAGAAATACATCGCCTCTTTAAAAATTTTCTCGATGTCTCTTCTATACTACTGACAAAATTTAATCGGCATCGTTATTATAAGTGGAATAAAAAATTGACGTAGAAGACGAGGACTAGAACTGGAGAAGATTCTACAAGACCAATACAAGTTATGTTTTGTCTCTGTTGTAAATAGTGTAGTGATTGTAGGTTTATAGGCCACTTCCAACAGCCTTGCTGTTGGGTTATAACCCTTTAGCGACGTGGTTGAGTGTTCACCTTCAGGTCACAAGGTCCGGGGTTCGAGCCCCAGGAGGGACCTTGATATTTTCTCACCCAGGATTTACTTTAATGGTGTCAGAAGTGTTTGACGGACTCATTCGGGGAGCATGGAGGGTCAATCTGGAGAGCTGTCTAGCTCTGAAAAGTAAAAGAGGGAGAAGTGTAGTGATTGTAGGTTTATGGGCCACTTCCAACAGCCTTGCTGTTGGGTTAACCTTTAGCGACGTGGTTGAGTGTCCGCCCTTCAGATCACGAGGTCCGGGGTTTGAGCCCCAGGAGGGACCTTGGTATTTTCTCACCCAGGATTTACTTTAATGGTGTCAGAAGTGTTTGACGGACTCATTCGGGGAGCATGGAGGGTCAATCTGGAGAGCTGTCTAGCTCTGAAAAGTAAAAGAGGGAGAAGTGTAGTGATTGTAGGTTTATAGGCCACTTCCAACAGCCTTGCTGTTGGGTTAACCCTTTAGCGACGTGGTTGAGTGTCCGCCTTCAGATCACGAGGTCCGGGGTTTGAGCCCCAGGAAGGACCTTGGTATTTTCTCACCCAGGATTTACTTTAATGGTGTCAGAAGTGTTTGATGGACTCATTCAGGGGAGCATTGAGGGTCAATCTGGAGAGCTGTCTAGCTCTGAAAAGTAAAAGGGGAGAAGTGTAGTGATTGTAGGTTTTATAGGCCACTTCCAACAGCATTGCTTTTGGGTTAACCCTTGAGCGATGTTGTTGAGTGTCCGCCTTCAGATCACGAGGTCCGGGGTTTGAGCCCCAGGAGGGACCTTGGTATTTTCTCACCCAGGATTTACTTCAATAGGTTTTTTGGGCATAGTAGAGTAGTATACCGTCGGAAGTGCTATTGCGCCAGTCTGCACTAGTCAATTGCAATCATTGCCTTCACACTGTTGGGGAACTTGGAATGGGAGGGGAAATTGGCGTGTTTTTAGCATCCAGCTTTCCCATGCAGGAGTTATGTTATGTGTTGTAACTGAGGGGCAGGAGTGTTAAAGAAGGATTTGACATTATATAAATATAGTGAAAATGAAAGTGGAAATCTGTTTGTTTTTTTAACATTATACATATTCGGATATCCACGATAATCTTTCCGGCAAATAATTATTCAAATTACGGAAAAACACGACTAGAACATAGCGCCCCCTGTTATCAAAATGTGACTTATAATTTTGAAATGACATTATGCTTAGTTCTATTTTGCCTAGTGCCTGATAACATTTTCCATACTGGTTGATCACTTCGAGTATTCTGTTCTTGGATGCATTACAAATTAACCAAGATAACCACAGCATGATGAAATAAACCATTACGCTAGATTGCACTGTCATTCAGTCAAATGAAAATAGGAAAAAGGCATCATGGCCTAAACAACATAAAAGTTGTAACTTCCAGCAGCATGGCATCATTGTCAACAAGCGTGATGAAGTGCAAGCATGCATACTGACTGTACCAATAAGCACAATAACAGTGTCACTGAGTAAATTGTAACAGTAAGCGGCATTGTGTAATTATCAACAAGCGTGATGAAAGTGCGCATGCATAGTGACTGTACCAATAAGCACAATAGCAGTGTCAATGAGTAAATTGTAACAGTAAGCAGGCATTGTGTAATTTTTACCTCAATATCATTCCATAGATATATCACAGAAGGTCTCTATGTTGATTAATTGTGCTGAAATGAAGCATTTTTCGATATCTGTTGTTTTTTGTAAATTGTTTATTTATCATTTTACATTTATTAAACACATTATTTATATTGGGAGAATATAATCTGCTAGATGTAGGGAGTGTCCCTTTCATGTTTGGATAATATAATCTGCTAAATGTAGGGAGTGCCCCTTTAATACATATCATCTAGAAAACTAAATGAATTTGTCTTCATGCAGTATTTTAAGGCGTTAGAGCGTATATTTCATGTAGAATTATCTGTGCTAATGAGCATTTATTTTATCGCAGAGAATCACATAATGCAATCTGCGTATCTAAATTGATGCAACTGTTTGGTCTGTACTTATCTACCTCTAAGACACAATAAAAACAGGTAATTTAGTTAGACTGACGACAAACTGTTCCTGTTTTTTGTGCAATGTTATGTAGCACTGGTATGTACTAAAAGTCTGCTCTTTTCATTTCGCATTAGTAAAACTTGCAAAAACTTCTGCCAGAACAAAATGTATTAGAGACACGTTTCGTTTACGTCTGCATAGTGCACATTAGAAAGCAGTTTGACATTGACGTTCTATCGATCATTCAATGATGTGTCAGGGTACAAGTATGTGGACACATTCATTATTTAAACAAATTGTATTGAAATATTCAGCTCTACAAAAGAGAAATATGATATTTGAAGTGTGTAGTATTTTTTACAGTTTGATCGTCCCTTTATTTATGTTCTGTTATATGTTCACTTAACCATGAATACTGTAAAATTTTAATATGCCTGAACGGACATGTTAAAGCCCTAGGATCTCTTTGAAATCACTGATGAATTTATTTACTGGATAGAGCAGTGTTCTATTCATTCTAATGCAATGTTGACATATGCCTTTCCTTAGTATTCAAGATGTTTCTTCAAGCAAAAGAGTTGCCAGAAAGCCTTTCTTATTTTCTGCAATACCATTGAAAAAATACTGCACTATATTTCTAATATGTACTTATCGATATAAAAAGCGAAGGAATGTTTTTGGTACAAATAAAGCCTTAGGTAATTTCTTGGTGAAAGAGCTGCTTGTAAATGTGATCCTGGGACTTGGATATTTCCATGTTTCTTAGACCTATTTTTGACGAGGAACTCGTCTGTATGCTGTCACACGTAGTTCCGTGGATCACTTATTCAGTTTTTTTTTCTGTCTATGTCTCAAGAGCACTATTAACGCCATTATTCGTTTCTATTCGGGAATGACTACGATTTTTAGAGACTTCGCACGCAAGCTCATAATGACTAGACTCTAGTATTACCTTTATTGTCTCTGTGGCTGGTTTTAATGTCCATCAAATCAGATGGAAAATGTAGATCTCCAGCTGATAAGATGATATTTAATGCAGCTCCTGTAGACAGTGAAGATTGGAATCACTGCATCAAAATAAATTTTACCTCAGAACATTCACTCCATTTATATTAACATCTGATTGTAAATGGCAAAGGATATTACCATGGTAGCTGTAATTGAACTTTTAATCAAACTGCAATGACTGGAAACTGTTATAATTCTTTCAATTTGAGTTGACAATGTATTTGCTTAATGCCTGATTTCCAGCAAGCGCCAGAGTAGTACAGTGTACGTCGTTAAAGATCAAGCTTATGTCAGAAAAGAAAAAAGTTTAAGTAATTTCAGATTCGGAGCAGCCATTTTCTCTGACGTTGATCATGTTTGATGTCAAAGTCTCAGTCTTCGGGTGTATGTGTGAATTTTGGCGGAAGACTAAACAGTGGTCATTAACTTTTGTTATTTTGATCTTTTTATATGGGAAATATGTCAGCCTTGTTTATGCTTACTCACTGACTATAAAATTGAGACAAGCAAATACTTGTCTATATCACAAACACAAATACTCTGGATAGGAAACCATATTGTACCCTCTAGGGTTTACTTTTAAGTGTATTTAGTATCCAATTTCATTGTCTTTTATTATCAAGATGTTTTTTCCAATCATTTAGTCGTGTTTCTGACAGATCGATCAAAACTTATTCTTTGCTAAATGAATGGAAGAGTCGAATCATTTCTTGTTTTCTGCCCACGACCAAAACAAATCGAACAATGAGTCTGAAAAGATAACACTGCTTTTGTCAAAATCATCATTGCAATGAACTTGGCAATGTTCCGAACATAAGTAATTTCGTAGAGCGAAAAAAACATCAATATTATGTTTTCATGTGGGTACATTTTTGTATTCCCTAGAAAGAGAAATATGATAGACAACTAATGTTTAGGTACACGAAACTTATTTCAGTGTAAACTATAAACTTTATAATAATGTTTACAGAAAAGATTTTCATAAATGGAAGATGAGAGATTGAGAATAATTTTATTATCTCTTAAAGGAAGTGTTTTACATACTTTCCTTAGGCATTTGTTATCAAATAAAATGCAGAACGATATCTATCGTTGTTTTTAAAAAGATAATGTCCTAACTTCGTAACAATAAAGTAAAGGACAAAGTTTAACTTTTATCACTTTGTTTTATTTTTACGACATAATTTCTTTTCTCGATCAAAATGAATTGCTACACATTGCAAAACTCAAATCTACTTTAATAGTAGCTAAGTCAAGGTAAGCTAGGCAGTTAAATACTAAAATATGTAGGAGAATTTTAAAAATAATACACAGAATACCAATAGGCTCCAGCTATTCATGATTGACAGCAAATTGTCTCTGCCGGCAACAATAAAACAGTATGTAAATCATTGTGAAGAACTGTCCAAAATGGGCATCGTATGGTTTAAGATACAAACCACATCAATTGTATAGTATCGGAGAAGGATCCATGCATACCTATTCAAGAAAGCTTTTAAGATAATTAACCAGCGTGGTTTACCCGTGCTTTTCCTTTCGATTTTTCTACATAATTGCTAGACGTAACAAAATATCCGCTCAGGGAAATTGTCCTTCAAACTGCAGTCTGTGTTGTTGAATGATGTACATGTGTATATTTACTGGATTTTTATACATGTATAAAAGGTTAAAGAGACACGTCCTGCATTTGTAGCACTGGTGTAAAATTAGATAAATTCAAAAGCATATTAAATGATTATGAGGATCTTACATGGCCTGCTGTGGAGGACTGGGTTGTTCCGACCAGAGGAAGAAGGGGGAAGGAGGACCCGAGCGAAGCCCTTCCTCCCTCCCCCATCCCCCCCCCCTCCCCCTCTGGTCGGAACAACCCAGTCCTCCACAGCAGACCATGTAAGATCCTTTTTTTTGCATACTTTTATTTGATGTTATTGCGATTCTACGAGGAAACCGCTTTAATAGGCCCTACTATGTTGAGCGGTAAATCAAAACTTCATGTTGATTAAATATAATTCCCCGCATGGAACCCCTTGGCGTAGGAAATTTGGTAGGTTCACACGTGAATTTACCACTGTTTATGTATCTAGAGCTGAAAACATAGTGCTTGATCGCACCTAAAACTATACTTTATTTACGTTGTGAATAAAAATAATCAATTAAATCCTAAACAGAAATTCTCCTTACTCACGTCCAGTTTACTTGATTAATGCGACTATACCATCAACATTGACTCAATTAACTTGTTTTGTTTACACAGTGACGTCTTTATCAAAAGAAACTGTGACGTCATTTACCGCCATTTTTTGTTTTGAAAAAGTATGATTACGGTATGTTCTTTTGAAATGTGAATATATTCTGTTGCTAAACATTTCTAAAATTTGATGCTCTTGCTTTTGACACCATAAAAGCACCATTTCTTTTTCGCAATCAACTCTCGCTTCAAAACTTCATGAATATTCGTTACCAACAATTTTCGTAATTTGAACCGTTATTGCGTACCCTGAAAATTCGAACCATTCCTAAAAAAATTAAATTCCTGTTACATTAACTTATTAAAAATTTGAAGTGTGTGCTTTCTTATGAGACCTTAGTTTACTTTACGAAAAACATTCTAATCTTTCACATGTAAACCGCCGTGAAACGTATCTCGGAAATAAAGTGTTCCAGGTACGAGTTGAATACACGAAAGTAGTTCGGGTGCTGTCAAGTAAGCCCGAGATGTCTTTAGGAAAATAGGCTGGGCTGATCTCTTCCCTCCTCGTGCTGGGATCCGCCAATACTTTCCCCGGGGGGTATGCAAGAAAGAATAGTTACATGTATCATTACTTAACGGTTTAAAGGGGCATACCCTACATCTAGCCGATTATATCATCTAAACATAGATTATGTTTTCAATGAACGTAAAATGATAAATAAATAAATGTAATCAATGTAGAGGCATTCTTTAATAAATCGCATCCGCCCATTAATTTTACACCAACAACTCTACATAGATTATTGAATGGTTCACAGTACTGCAGCATATCTTAAACCGCTGATTTTGTCGATAATGACTGGAATGCATTGCTGAAACTTTTAGGTTAAGTTATAATACTTCTAAAGATTCTATTATTCATGTTTTGGAGGTTATGTAGTTTGGCATCAGTTAAAGAGTGTCCTTTTAATTATCTGTTTAATCGGCGTTTAAAAATATTTGTCAGTACCGTAAAACATTATAAAGTTGTTGTTGTACAATAAGTAGGTTGATAGCGATTTATTTCAGAAGGCCCATTTATGTTGATAATTTATGCTTAAATGAGGCATTTGTCAAATGTATGTTGTTCTTAAAATTATATATATTTATCAGTTTACGTTCATTGAACACATTTTTTATGTTTAGAGGATACAGCCTGCTAGATAATGCTAGATGTATGGAGTGTCCCTTTAAAGTAATGTTCAAACATATTGATCTAGTTTTCTACAAGTGAAATACTTCCATGATTTGGCTTGTAGAATTTGTATTACTTCCCACGTTGGGTATGTCACGATTACTTACAAATGTACCCCACAACTCCAAAGTGCTAGGTTATTTTGTGTAATATAAGCAGAATTAAAACACAAATTAGTAAATGTTCATGTTACTCTTTTAGAAACAAATGCTACCATCTTTTTGATTGTAATATATTTGAACAGTGCCTGAATGGGACAAAGGTCAAACAACAAAATACCAGTTGCATCGCTTGTGAGTAAATAAATAATAGTCAGAAACCTAAGGCATCTTCAAACATTAAATTGATTCAGTAGTACGGTTTAACCTAACATTGAGAATTGTTCCGCATTTTTTCTTCTACATATTCAAGAAAAAACGTTGTACGTGAATTACAATCAAACCAAAAGCCTTGTTTTCATCTAATAAGTAAGTAACGATAATGGCTTGTTGTATCTGGCACAAAATTTAAACCAATTCGAAACGCGCGTGATGTGAATTTTACATAAATTGCAAATCTCGTTTATCAAAACTAGATGACGTCTGTTTATTTATTTACGCTTTTATACTATCTCGTTATTTATCTCAATATTTCGTATTATCTAAATTTCACTGATTTATAAATATGCGTTGAGAAAATAATTTAACATCTGAAAGATACAAACAGTACATTGTTACATATATACAAATGAAGAAAATTGTGTGATGAATGATTTTGTGCTGTAGATAAATTCTACGTGCTGATTATATGTGTATGGAATGACAAAGTTTACTTATAACCAAACATTTTTCTGACTACAGTTCTATTATATTTATAGTAATACATTTTTGATTTTTGTTTTTGCAAAATCCATGACAACGCATTGCCTCAAAAGGCACTTTACGCATTTCTAAAGTGTTTTTCTTTCGTTTTGTTATAGTAGCGACTTGATTGAAATATGATCTACATTCTTATACTAGGTGTATTATTTTTGAAATAATACGCTACCAAATTATGACACTAAATTTGCTAAGATTGCTATCTAGACCTTTACTAGTGTTGTTGTTTCTAGCCAATACCTTTACGTTTTATTTTTTAGGTTTCATTTTTGAGAAATTAATTGTTTTCACCGGACACTGAACGAGCAGCTTTAACAGACAATTCTGAAATTATTATGAAGTTTTCCTTAGAACGGACATAACTAATATCATCTGACTAAAAAGCCAGATACAAGTTTTTTTGATGAAAACAGACGCTTGTAAGCCATCGTTCCTATTTCTATGGATATACATATTCAATTATTTCTGTCTATGTATCAAAAAGGCCATTAATGCCACTCTCAGTTTCTTTTCGATAATGACGTCGCCATTTTCAGACATTACGCACGCAAGTTCATAATAACTAGGCTCTAGAATTGCCTTTTATGTTTCAGTTGCTTCTCCTAAAATCTCTCAAATCTGATAGAACATGTAGATTTTCAACTAATAACATGATATTAAATGTTGCCCAGCGAAAAGCTGGGGAACAGAATTACAGCATCACATTATTTCTGTCCTCAAAACGTCCATTTCTTTTCTATTACCATCATAATTGCAAAAAGAAAATCGAAATAAATGCCAAAGGATGAAACTCTTATACCTGAAATGGAACCTTTGATCAAATTGAAATCATTGGAACCATTATAATTGTCTTGGTTTTGCGTAGCTAATGTATTTGTTTTAGGACTGGCTTTGTTCAATGAATTTGACCATGTTTGCGTCATCACAGAAGACATTTTTATTAAGTTGTTTCGCATTAAAATTGGTGCCAGTCTGTTTTAGAACTATTCTCTAAAATTGTTCATGCTGGACGTACTTTGAATATACCTGAAAACTTGTTCAGTACTGTGAAATATTTGAACAGTACGTGAAAACCAAACTGCTCTTCGCGGTATTTATTATGATACAATTTCTGCCTAGAAAGAAATGCAACGTAAAGTTTGCACATGCTCTATCGTTTTCATAATAACAATAATCATTGTCCCCAAAGATTTAGGATTCACAGAATGGTTTCTAGAATAAAGCAATATGTAAATCATAGATTTCTATAAGGAAACCTTTGGCATGATTACACCAAATTTATGCCGACCACAAACCTTTAATTGTATGGGAATGTACTTGCTGGTGTGTGTTGGCAATTCTACAAAGCTTTCACGATGATTAGCGTACGTACTTTCTTCTTCGATTTTCCTACATAATTCTTGCACGTAACGGAATATCCGATTAGACGAAAAAAAAAAGGTTTACGGAAAGGATTCAAATACGATAATGCAAATGAACAGTAAAAATTAATGTATTAGGCTCATTGTAGTGCGATTTGATTGCAGGGTTATTGATTGCATAGTCCGAAGTTTCCAACTTGTGTATACAGTATTGTGCGTGAAAAGTACAGTATTGTGCGTGAAAAGTACAGTATTGTGCGTGAAAAGTATAGTATTGTGCGTGAAAAGTATTTAAAATCAGTTTAGTTTGTAGTGTTTGCATTACTTACATTAAATACTTTTGAGTCAGATTTGAACAATAGCTCCATAACATTAAATTACTACATGCACATATTAAAATTAGACGAAACTTATTAGATTAAAACAGTGTATACAATCCAATACGACTGGTTTTGAAAAAAAAGAATTAAAAATTATGTTACAGACCGTTTTGAGGCTGTTAAAATGTATGCATAGTAAAGTGTGAAGTAGATGTCTATTTCTTAACCAAATTTTCTGGTGAATAACGATTCAGTTATCAGTAACAAGTGTCATTCTAAGTCCTACGAGACAAATATTTCAAGCACCAATTTTAATGACCAAAGTACAACATGTACTACGTTTTTGTTTTCGTTTTCCCTGAATTCTTAATACTTTCGGTAAATAGGTCCTGTTTTGGTAATTCAATTATTGAGCTGCATGTTATGTTATTTAAATTCAGTACATATTAGCACGTTAGATAGAATACTATGACTCTATTGTGCTTCATATGATGTTATATAAATTCAATATAATATTACAATGTAACTCGTTAGGTAGAATACTACACAGCTATTGTGCTACTTGTGATGTTACTTCAATGCAATACAATATTAGTACGTTAGCATATTTCACAGTTGTGGTCTGTATAATAGCACTTATTAAGCCAGCTGTCAGATATCCACGGAAAGTTTTGTGTTATTTGCGTCATTAAGCTGTAAACCTCTGTCAAATTCCCTGATACGTTTTCTGCGCACGGAAAGTGGATTCTAGGCGATTATTCTGATTGACATTTTCTCTTCTTAGCTTGTCTGAAAAATTGACAATGAATTAGTATCAAGTTTTCTCCTCAGCTCAGCACAAAAGTTTCAAGATTGACCTATATAATGTCATATTCTTACTTTTACTCAAGATGGAAATTGAATATGCCCGTTTTGATATTTGCAATGTGGCATGTTGAATATGTGCCAGTTTATTTGTGTATAAGAATAAAAACATATTGAACATTATGTGAATAAAAATAAAAAAACGAAACTTAGTGATAATACATGCATATATATCCATATTTTCTAGAATTAAGACATGTTTGTGTTATTACTCCATGTCTCAATATGAAAATATTTACTATTGATATAAATGAAATTAAAGGTAGTTTTCTGCACCTGCCAAATACTATTGAAAAATTACCAGGTAAAGCTCCTTCACATATTGTGAAACCGATACGTTACACAATATTGAGCATATAAATTTACATTGAAATTTCATTCTTTTTCAAAATATAGAACATAGACATTAAGCAAATAACACACACGCATTTTAAAAATGGATGAACTCATCTAACCATAGTGGACAATACACATTTTCATTTGTTCACATATTTACTAAAATATTTACATGTAGATTGTAATTTCCTTGCAAAATTACAACATAGACTTTAATAAAACACAAATAGATTGACAATTAACGATCTAATCTGACCATACCAGTCAAACAGAAAAAAAGCACTGTTGTATGAACACTTTTAGTGTTAGAAATAAGGTTTTAAAGATGACGTGCCTTGTATTAACTTTTATCTGTACGTTTGTTTAGACAAAACTGTTTTTTTTTTTTCAAATTTGTATTTATTTGAAATACGAAGCTACATGGTGCATTTTTTACATTTCAGTCTTTTGTTAACTGCACGATGGGAGTTTACAGCCTCGGACCAATATTGATGTGTTTTGGAGGAGTTAGTGCTCTTGCGTCCATAGTAATAAGTAAGTATAACATAATATATGACGATCTATATGGGGAAAATGCAGTACTAAATTAAATACGTTATCACACTGACTTATGATCCATATTTTGACTTGACATTTAACATAGGAAATCCCAACTATCTAGCTTATCCCTAAACAAAACTATACATGTATCAATGACATAAAAGTTATATAAATAAATAAAGATAATCCTTTGTGTAAAGCCTATTACCACAATAAACAATATAAAGCCTTGCATGGATGATTTTGAGGTCCACCCAAATTGTTCGAACACTTTTAGGTTAAGTCCCTAAGGACCATATTTGTACTTCCAAAGACTGTTTATGTTTTGGGGGTTGCATTGAGTTGACAATTTAGGATTTCCTTTAATTTAGAAATGCCTGCTGTGTCCCTAATTTTACATGTATGCAAAATAGAACCTTTCATTTGAAGATTATGATTCTGGGTTTTGTTACATGTACTAAGAGGTTTGAAACATAAGATGGGATCCCTCATGTTAGGTGAAAACATACATTTCCTTGTACGTTATAACTGTAGTAATCAGTTTTTTAGACAGCCAGGTTTGCTTTGCTAAACAAGCATACAAAAGTTCTTTTTGCCTACATTACTACTGGTGCAACATTCAATGTTGGTCTACTGAATCAGTCCTAGCTGGACTATGGACCCATTGTGAACCGGTCCTTGAAGATATTTCCAATAGTTTTTTTGTTTCGCTGCATACCTTGGCCTCTGTGATCGTCTATTTGGCTATACGCAAACTTATAGTACGATACTATTTTATTACAAGATGGATTTGGCGGAGTGTATATTTAAGTCGCAAGGATCACAATCTACAGTGGCTCTAATATATTGTATATGTTACCAAGAAAGATGTATCCAGTTATCAATGACTCTTTTTTTTGCTATCCAAAAACATTTACTTACTTTCCGCTGTTTGGACGATTCGACGTATTTTCACATATTAGAAAAAAATTGGATATGTTACGGTTACGTATGTTTTTCAGTGATACATGTATTGCAAAAAAATTTGGACAAGAACTAAAGAACCCCTTGTCGTGTCGAAACGGTGCTCTTTCATTGAAGACTCCAATTGGGTCTGTTTCCTAGAAATAATCAGGCTTATTTTGTCAACATTGCTTTAGAGGAATATATCCACATAGTTAACCTGTACATTATCATATCTGCATTCAGTAAAAGTCAAGTAAAATAAAATCAATTTGATCCTGGGACTTTAAACATACAATATGTTGTAAATAAATTTACTCAAGTTGTTTCATTCAGTAAGACACTTAACTATTTTTGGCTCATTTAATAGGTAAAATGCATTTGTCTATTGATATTATAAAGCGTTCTAATTATAGCAACGATATAAATTACTCCACATTCTGTAATCTATGCCTAACCTAATAATACGGACAGGACATCGAGTTTGAACAAAGTTCTGGGAAATGTTGATAATTTATATTATCACGATGGCCACGGTTTTGAGGTAATTGTAAAAAAGGAATTAACGAAAAATTAAACTGTTATCTGCGTGGCAACAAGTTAGATTTCATTTATTTAAAAGCCTGTGAAGATTTTAAAGTTGAAAAACCTTTAACCTTGTTGTGATTCTGGGTTTTGTTACATTACGGTGCTAAGGGCCCTCATGTTTGAAAAAAAAAGGAAATTTAAGCGAAATAGGTTGCAAGCTAAACGTTATCAAGCGTGGCCTACATTAATAATGAAGCCACATTAAATGTTGGCTAAACTGTTATCCCGTGGCTACGTGATAACCGGTAACATGAAGATATTCCAAATTTCTAATGTTACCGCGTTGGCCTCGTGACGCTATTCAAACGCAAAAAGAAAATTCTAGTAAAAATGAATTGACGATTAAGTCCAAGTGACCACTTACGTGAGCTCTTATTTACCAAGAAAAATACGAAAGGCTAAATGATTTTTTTTGTACCAGAAACATTCCTTACTTGGCTTTTGAAATCGATATACATATTAGAAATAAATAAGTATGTTTTTCAGACATTGAAAAAATGAGAATGGCTTCCTAGCAACTCTTTTCATAAGAAATGACTTTAATACGAAAAAAGGCATATGTCAATATTGCTTTAGCGTGAATAGACATGTTCTGTCATTTTCATATCTGATTCGTAAAATCAATAAAATAAAATCAATATGACCTGATAAACACGCGAAGTAAAATTCTTAGTTTCTCCGTGGCACAACTTTTTTTTATTATGAACAGGTATGCATTTGTCTTTGATATAAAAAAATTCCAATCATGTCACCTAAGTGCTGTCCATGATAACTATTACCTATGACAGACTTATTTTTAGACATTTGTTGCCGCGTGACCAATTTATTGCAGTAAATGAACATTAACCTACTTTTAGTCAGTGTTTGAAATTATTTATTTGTAAATCGCATTATTCCTCAGTTTACTGACTCGGTATATGAATATTTATTTTAAGTTAAAGTGCTTTCAATACTACGCTGCAATTGGACAAAAAATAAATTCATACACTCAGGTTAATGCAACTTAATTTCAAGGGGCACCTAGTATATCAATGCGTTTTCTTATGTTTTCAGCGTTGTTTGGTATTCTGTTTGTTGATAAGCAGGAAGCAGCGTTTGCATCGTACCGGATGTTTTACGCGACCGGATGCGCCATATCGTTTGGCTACAGCTTCTTTCTCTGTGTGCAGACGAAAGTGTACATTTTGGCGGGAATGTTGACGCTCGCACTACTGATGTACAGTGTGATTGAAATGAAAGTGCAGCTGCAAAGTCAACATATTAAAGACATAGTAGCATTCTAAGTCCATATCAATTTGGTATATAAGTATATCACACATAGATGATAAGATCTATATGAAAAATTTAAGTTACAAGTTTTCACAGAACAAACGTGGTCCTTTTTTTGTTTATTTATTTTGAGAGAATTGGGCGGATTGTACAATGGGATATTGTCAGCAACAGTCTTTAAGGCTGCTCGATGAAGTTAATCAAACTCTCTGAAATTAAAGCTGCTCGCTCTCAGATTTTGGTGAAAAAAAAAAAGTTCTCCGAACTGTATAAAATAAGTTGAACATATAGTATGCAAATAGACTCCAGTGCCGTCACGTATATCTATAAATTTCAAAAAATACGCTACCAAATTCAAAATTATTGCGGTGCCGTGTAACCGCCATTTTCAATCGATTTCTGCAAATTCCTACCTAGATTTTTGCAAATATTTGGATTCAAGCCTTTAATTTTATATATGTGTGTAAGTATGTCAATTAAAAAAAAAAATTCAACCGCAACTGAGAGCGAGCAGCTTTAAAATGTTTTAGAACTTATGATTAAATAAATAAGTTCCTGTTTAAATTCCTGTGAAGTATATTGTAAATTTGAAATTATACGCTACCAAATTATGAGGCGTTACAAACGCTTTTGAAATTCCATATATTAAACATTATAATTTAGCAGTGCCGAAAAACAAAGTTCACCATTATTTTCAATGGGTCTTTGCAAATTCCTATCTAGATTCTACTTATGTTGTTGATTATAACCATTAGTTTTATGTACATGTATATCATGTTTGAAAGTTTCATTTTTGTCACCGGAAACTTAAAGCTAGATTTAATACACTTTATACTGAACTCAATCGTGCTGCAGCCGATTATTCATCTCATCGTTCCAGCCACTTTTGAAGAATATTAGAATTTTCTTTCGTTACTGACAAAGGTCATAGTATATCATAGGGGATTTAAACGCGTAGAAGGGGGGTTCTGTCGCTAAATGTAGGGATTAAGCACTGGAACATTTATTATAACTGTTACCCATATTGGTTTTACAGAAGGAAACTATAGTTTTTAGCATTATACCTTCTCTTTTCCTGTGTCTTAATGTATATCATGTTGGTTTTACCGAAGGAAACTATAATATTTAGAATCGTATCGTCTGTTTTCATATGTCTAACTAGTCTTATTTCGACGAGACTTTAGGTAGAAGGCAATTAAAGGGCAGTGGTATAGTAAGCGTTATTAAAGCAATCTGGATCCCGTCATAACTAAACAATTGTGTATAAGCTATGTTTTTGAAAACCAGCTGTTTGTAGATATTATCTACAAAAAATAAATTTCCGTAAATATCCGTACTTTTCCGTGATATGCATATGATTATCTTTCGTAATCAGATACTACCTCACAGAATAAGCTCAATGTGTCCATTTAAAGTCATAATAAACGCCCGAAATGGAATAGGAGCGAACACGAAATACAGTGGCCAATTGCTGTATTATAGTTGAACGTAATGTTCTTTATATTTGATTATAATCGAAGTGAAATAATATACAGATACCATAAACAAAGCCAATCTCAAAGCCAATAATATACAATAAACAAAGCCAATCTCAAATTACAATGTAACAAATGTATAACAAATGTTTTATTTCACTTTGCGTGAAAGTAATTACTTTACAACTGTGTTGTATAAATGGAAAAAGCGTGTTGTTCTTTTGTGTGACTATATCAATGTTTACTGTTCAGTATTAACATCTACATATGCCTATGTTTAATCAAAGCGCTGTGAGCGCTGGGGGCTATAGATTAACTCCCCTAAAAACAACTTTTGACCTTCGTGATTTACGCTGAACCTTACCTAAAGCGCGGGTCGAAATGTGCATAGGGCGAAATTTAGTATATGACACAGAATTAATGATTCACAAATATATGGGTGGCAGTGAAGTTTGTTTTATTATAAAACGTACGTTAAATGAAAAATAATCACATGGTCAACAATATCAATTGTTTGAGAGAACAATAAAAATAATTCAATCTGCGCTTTGTTCAACTTCAAGCGATATCTGATGATGTGGATCGAAAATTATTGTGTACCAAGGACAAGACCTTGAAACAGAAATAAACAAAGCAATACCAACAATGAAATATAAATACAGTACTGTACAATGTGTATAACAGGGAAAATCAAAAATGATTCTTGGTTACATTGTAGTTGTAATCGGTGAAACGTTTACTGGGCCTTGACATGCAGCGTCCTCGATAAATGGCAGATGATTTTGATCACGTGAGTTCCTTCTCGGGAATGTACGTAAATTGTATCCTTTAAAAAAAAAATATTTTTGGGTATTATATATGTAATCGTTCGTAAATAAGAAAGTTGTCAATGAAATAACATCAGAAATTTGAAAATCAAACTACACTCTTATATCGAATTCCGTACGTTTCCGTAAATTTCCGTAAATATCCGTACTTTCCGTGAGCGTTATCTTCCGTAATCAGCTAACGGCGCAGTAATTTCTAAAACAGAAAAAATTGTGTAATGCAGCCCGTAAGCTATAGACCTTTCTGCAATCGTTTGAAGTTGTATGTACTGTTTTTATTTGTAATATGTTCTTATCGTATGCGACATTCAAACAAAAGATTGATCTGGTCTGTCTTGCACTACTTTCCCAAAGCGCATGTTTACAGTTGTTATTCGCACATAGCTCAGTTAAATTGTCTGCAGTGTTTGAAATGTGGTATGCTAACTTAGGCCTAGGGGACTTTCAGTCCCCAGGCCAAAAACAAATGTTACTTTCACGCTTTTGGTTATTCCATCATACCTTTGCACATTTGCCCTATCAGTTTCATTAATGGGTTTACTGTCCGTCTATCCATCTGTCTGCCTGCACAAACTAAGAAACTATCACGTGATAGTTCAATAGTTAGGTTTTCTTCTTATTCATTACGTTAGTGTAGGGTTAAAGGGACATACCCTATCACTGATGCCAAACTAAATAATCTCAAAACATATATAATATAATCTTTTAAAGTATTATAACTTAACCTAAAAGTTTCAGCTATGCATTCCCAGTCATTACTGATAAAGTCAGTGGTTTAAAATATACTACAGTACCGTAAACCATTCAATAATCTATGTACAGTTGTTGTTGTACAATTAATGGGTGGATGCGAGCCTCTGTTTTGATTAATTGTGGTAAAATGAGGCATTTTTTGCCATAGGTTCTTCTTTGAAATTGTATTTATTTATCATTTTACATTCATTGAACACATAATCTATGTTTTGAGAATATAACCTGCTAGATGCAGGGAGTGCCCCTTTAAACTAAACGATTTGTCGGGGCACACGTCCGTCTGTCAGTCTAGGCATACTATATCCTTCTTCAACAATTGAAGGTTTCTTATTTTGAAGGCTAGTTCATGTTGGTCGACTTTAACTTCTTCTATCTTTCAACTTGGTAAACTTTATTCACCTAAAAATCTTCATATACGAGATAGAAACGATGAACTTTAAATACAACTTGGTTTTATATTTTACTTGGAGGTTCTTATTTTTACACTACATGTAACTAAAGAAATACAGATTCATTTTTTATAATTAATACTAACGAAAGCAAAAATCAAATATACTTTAAAAACACGAGAGTTAAAAAGATGAATGTTGGTATGTAAATTCACATAACCGGCTCCATGGTTTATCAATTATTTTTCTATGCATTATGAAGAACTTAAAAAGAGGGTCATTATTTTGTGACATTAGATTTAACATAATAACATACTTTGTGTTCCAAATATTTCTGTAAATTTTAACCTGACAGATCTTCATTATTAGGTTTTATAAGTTAATTACTTCCTTATCTAACAGTATATTCGGAGGTGAGTGTTCTCTTTTTCTAGCTTTTGTTTCTTTTTTTTAGCTTTTAAGGATGGATGATTGTCCGTCGTCAGTCTGTCCGTCCGTCAACATATTGATTTAAGTGACATCTCCTCTGAAACCACTTGGCCAATGTTGATGAAACTTGGCAGAAATGTTCCTTGCATTAATCTCTATCACATCTGTTCAAAACATTTTATTCCATGCAGAACTCTGGTTTCTATGGTAACAAATAGAAAAAACTTTTAAAATATTTTCATTTGAAACCACAAGGCCTAGAGTCTAGATATTTAGCATGTATCTCGACCCCTGAGTTAACATTGACCCCTCCCGGGGGCACTTAATTTTACAAAGGTTTCTACAGGAAAAACTATAAAACTCCAAAACCACAAGGTCTAGAGCTAAGATATTTAGTATACAGCATTTTCTAGTGGACTTCTACCAAGTTTGTTAAAATCATACCCCTTGGGTCAATATTTGCCCCGCCTAGGGTGTCACTTCTTTTACATAGACTTAAATAGGAAAATCTTTAAAAACAAAACATCACCGAAACCACAAGGTCTATGGCTTAGATATTTAGTGTGTAACAGTGTCTATTAGACCTCTTCAAAGTTTCTGTAAATCAGGCCCCTGGGGTCAAAATTTACCATACCCAGGAGGGGGGGGGAGGGGGTGTATTTTTATATAGAGTTATGGGAAAAACCTAGCTTCCAGTGTTCCTATAACAATCACTTACTTATTAAGCAACCACTGACTTCCCCTACCAACCAGTTACTTCACTTTGGAACAAGTGACTTCCTTAGCAACCAGTGACTTCCTTAGCAGCTTCGACTTCCTTTAGCAACAATTGACTTCCTTAGTAAGTGCACTGGTACTCTGGTGAGCGATATACAGCCATTATGGCCCTCTTTTACAATATCATCACTTTGATTACAATATTCTACATTAACCGGAAGGGTACATTAACATGTTACATTTTCTATGTTTATTGGATCATTACACTTTTTATCTTGAAATTTATTACCCTTTACAATTAAATTTTTTGGCAATATATTATTTCATTTGAAAACATACTTTCAATTTAGTACACTTATATTAAATTATACGTTGTAACAATGCCTAAAAATGGAGACCTTGTCTTTTTCATGTTTTCATTTTGTTTCCATGGCAACTTTGGACACACACACATTTCATTTTCATTGTACATGTACATTGCTTAATGAAATAGATACGGTATTTTGTATAGTTCCGTAATATTTGAAAATTTTCTTATTTTTGTTATATGTATATGTGTTTTAATATGGGAATAAATGCTTTATTAAATCGATATACCTCTATTTCCTTTATACCGAACATACAAACTGTACAAATAAAGGATAATTGTTGTTTTTGTTATAAAATAATATAATATTAAAAAAAAAAAAAAAAAAAAAAAATATTAAAAAAAAAAGAAGAAAAAAAAAAAAAAAAAAATTATTTTTTTATAAAAAAAAAAAAAAAAAAAAAAAAAAAAAAAAAAAAAAAATTTTTTTTTTTTTTATAAAAAAAAAAAAAATTTAATTTTTTTTTATTAAAAAAAAAAAAAAAAAAAAAAAAAAAAAAAAAAAAAAAAAAAAAAAAAAAAAAAATTAATTAAAAAAATTTTTTTTTTTTTTTTTTTTTTTTTTTTTTTTTTTTTTTTTTTTTTTTTAAAAAAAAAAAAAAAAAAAAAAAAAAAAAAAAAAAAAAAAAAAAAAAAAAAAAAAAAAAAAAAAAAAAAAAAATAAAAAAAAAAAAAAAAAAAAAAAAAAAAAAAAAAAAAAAAAAAAAAAAAATGGTATTTATTTGAAGGACCGGCGAAAAATTCGTAGATAAGTCGGATGCAATGGGCAGGACTGACACGACTGCATGATGCCACAGATCACCTATATTTCTAGGATAGCAACGGGAACTTTGATGCGCATGCGCACACTTTGCGCACTTGTACTTCCAGAAGAAATGGCAGTTTACACGACTAAATGAGCTTTCTCTGCTGTAATCTAGCGTCAAAGAACTCAATAGTAAGCTGTCATTTACTGACACTTTGCTACTCTCCTTAAAATGCATCTGCACTTTTAAGAAGAGGTATTTGAAGAATAAAAACTTGATTTGTAATGGAACTTAAACTTAAAGTCTGTTATTGGCATGTCTTTAAAAGCTTTTATTGAAAGGTTTTGGCCCTGTTTAGTGCATTCAAAGGCTACAAGGTAATTCTAACAGAACAAATAAAACAGTTATATTCCATGATGTTTAAAGTCTATGTGAGTATCACCTTAGGATTATATTCTTCAGGTCTATAAATGCAGTGACTTTCTTTAATTATCTAATGGTACAAATGCTTTAATTGAATTTTGAATTTCCATTAAGTCAGACGTATTTAATGCAGTTAAAACATAGATAGGACAATGAAGTTCATTTCAAACTATGTAGTGATCAGATTAATTGTAACGGTTAAATCAAATCTGAAGATAAAAGTGTCAACTGTAAAGGCGACTAACTGAAAATTTACTCTGACACTGTCCGATCAAATTAAAGAGGGCTTATAGTGCTTCATGTCACATGACAGGAAAAAGAACTAATTTAAAAGTAAAACAAATGGAATGCTCATATTCATTTGATCGTCTTCTCCTCTTATCAAATGGAAAACTTGACATTTTGAAAACCGAAAGACGTTCAAATGTTTCGATGATTAGGAAATATCCTTCAGTGTCGAAGACCTATGTCTAGCATTCTCAACCTGATTCCACTTTCAAAGGTCTATTAATGAACGTTGTTTGAAGAAATATTCAATACTCGTTTCTATACCGGCACGATTTAGAAACAATAAGTGCAAAGCGATGGATCAGTGCCGTATTAATGACCATGCGTTAAACGTCTTCTCATTGACCTTTTCTCGACAAAAATCATAATAATTCTGTAAAAGATGCATTCTGACATGCAATCATCTTTTTTGAATTTTGCCCGAGTTGGAAGTCCAGGAAAGTTATAGGTGTAGTGTTCACTGATAAGTTGTACTACCGGAACGTAATAGTACGGACTTTATCAAGTTCTTAGTCTTCAGAGTTATGTCCCTTTATGGTAAAGACGCCATTTGTAATTGAAAAAGACGCTAACAAGTTCCCGAAGAAATATTAGGTAATTTGGGTCTAATTTGTTGTAATCTTTTATGTTGGTCTTATATAAAACATGTATTCTATTGATTCAATTGTTGATTTGGAAAGGTAACATATGTTTACTGGAAAATCCACCTTACTACTTAAGTCACTTTTCGTAGAGAGTATTATGACTTTGTGTTAGAGAGTATATTTGAAGGGTATAAAAGCCGGGGCCCCCTAGTGAAAGGTCGTCTGTGCCTAGGTCTTGTCGTAGTCCATCGAAGGATTATTATTCTGGGATTTTTGGCCGTATTTATTTATACAGGATGTCTTGTAGAAGCCTAGCTTCTTATAGACTAACTAAAGTAAATAAAGGTGCCTTGGTCCAGAATAAGGGATTCGTTTCTTTGACATTATAATGTGCAGTTGACTAAAAGCCATACTTAACGTACAGTATAATTTCGTAGAAGCCCAGCTTCTTGAGAGAATACTCGAATTAGTCATAGTGCTTAGGGTTGCGTTTTATGGTATAGTGTGTTCGACGTATAGACGTATTAGGGAGTTTATCACCTTATCTTATGAGTAGCCCAGCTGCCCTGAGATTGGTGTATTGTATAAATTATTGGTTCTGCAAGTGTTGAGCCTAAGGAGAAATATAGTGAAGTTTATTTGTTCGCTGATCCCTTTATAGTAAATTTAAATCAAAGTTACTGAAAGTACTTTGTCGTGATTTGCTTTGAATCAAGAGGTAAGAAACCTTAAGGAAATTTATATATCGACGATTGCTCGGAGATACGTTACATAGGGATAGTCGTTTTGTACTCATTATGTCATTTTAAACAAGGCAGAGTTCGTTCTTGGTACATCTTAAGAGACACTCCCTACTACTGATGTCAAATTAAATTACTTCAAATCATAAATAATAGAATATTTGCAAGTACATGGTAATATTGCATTGGTCTCAAAAACCCGAGAACATAATTTACTGTCATATCGGTATATAACGCTTCAATTTTAATAATTTTAACATAAGGAATCTTTGTTGGTATTTATGGCTTGCATAATTGAAAAGTAGTGTTTAGTTGAGTGATCGCCGCTCTTCAAATAAAACATAATATATTGTAGACGAAAGACGTCAGCATTCATCACAGAAAACGGGATATTTTAATAGAACTCTTTTATGACTAAGATGTCGGTGTTGGTTTTAATACAGACTTATCTGTATTCCAAGAATGTTCAATCAACTGGTTTATGAGCTTGTCGGAATAGAGCCAGACCATTTGTGTATTTTTTATGGCAAACAGAACAGAAAGATTTGTATGCTCTTGTTATTTTACGTAACTATATTGTTAGTTAATTTCGAAGATGTTAACGGGTTTCAGAGACAGGCGAACCGTAATTTCCGGACAACAGGCTGTGGCCTATACGTAAAAATAAGATAAATTTTCGAAGATGCGGTCTATACGGCCGTTTTGTGTTTTTTAAATTGGTAGTTTTATGCGAACTATACGACATGTTTATATTATTAGTTGGAATTTGGAAAAACCAAGTTAAAATGTACTGACAAATCTGCTCTGGAAACGGTACCGGATCGATGCATTGTAATTTTTAGTACTTTATAAACTGTTTGAAAACAGTTCACCAATACTTCTCAACCCATTTAGCCTTCATAGGGCAATAAAGTACCGTTTACTACCGTATTTCATAATAAATTATATATTCGGAGTATTGGCCGCAGCGGCCTATACGTTCAATTTCGTTTCTAAAATCGTAAAAATATAGGGGTGCGGCCAATACACAGAAGCGGCCTATAGTCCGGAAATTACGGTAACGATTGCTTAACAAAACGATCAAATGATATTGGAAAGCGCCAATCATTTGTCAGCGTGACGAGTTTTACTTAAAGAAATCATAAATTTAGTTATAGGGGTAACTGCTATTTACGACGGCGTGTATGGTGTCGCAACTACTTTTAATGGCGACGGCATTAGCGACCAATTTACAACTGTATATTACTGTCGCAAATGTCAAAATCACTAAACGTTTAACCCTATTCCAACGCACAGTGCTCTAATATGCGATCATAAATTTAAATGACGTAACCAATTAGAAACGACGTTACATGTACAACGTTTGTGCGTTAGAATATGACTTTAAGTTTCTATAATTAACACTAAAGACTATGTTAAAACTGTGCTGATTGACAGCTCTGCATGCTATATAGTACAAACAGAGTAGCGAGTCTCCGAGTAGCTGATTTTCATTATTTATAATATGTATAGACTAAATATCTTGTTATTAAAGTCTCCATAAGGAAGATCTTGATGTTTCTGAAAGCACGCTTTTATGTACATCCCTACTAATGGTGTGTAATGTTATAATTTCCCAACAGGGATCTGATGTAAATGGACATACACCAAGTGAGTCCACCAAGTATTTTACAGCGTCTTTTTTCATAAGATACATCTGTACATGTATAAAGATGTTAAAGCTGCTCGCTCTCAGATTGAAGATCTCATATAGCACAGGGATGGCGTTGAACAATCATGTTTAGTGGAATTTTGCAAATTGCTACCTAGATTTTTTCTTTCGATGTTGATTCTAGAATTTACTTTTACATTTTTTTGCTTGAACATATCATTTTAAAGAAAGTAAAATTTCGCCTGAAACCTGAAACGAGCACCTTTATTAACAGTTGTATTTGAATTAGAAACCGTTACATGTATCAGACCAAACAATATCGTTTCGTTAGCAATGTGAAAATATCTTTCTGAATCAATAATTCTATTTCATAATTCCTATACAACTGTTTGATAAGGCATCACAGCAAGAAAAGTCGACAGAGAATGGCGTGTGCTAGAACAAAGTCGTTAAAATTTTCTTTCATCAGACGCTAATAGGAACTCTGTAGTTTTACCCTGTACATTTTAAGGTCAAGCATTAGCAGTAGAAGCTGCGTCATAATATAGTATTTAGAAAAATCAGTAGATTTTACAGCAGTACAACATTTCTTACTAAAAGTATGAGAATTTTTGGAATAACTATAATTATTGCTCTTGGTGGATTTTTTGCAATATAATATACATTACAAAATTGTTTATCTTTTGCAAATACATTTTGTACAAAGGATTACCAATAACAGTTCATTGTAATGTTACAAGATTAATATACAGCTGTCAAGTTATTTTAGAGTGTGCTTTTAAAATTTTTTTAATTTCGAAATTCGTACATTCGCAAAAAAAAATGCTAACCATTTCACGGTCCTAATGCACTGACTTAGAAGTCTTTTGCTTTAGGTGTATGCATACGGTCAATGATTTTGTCGAATAAATCATAACAATGAATGAAGTAATTTCTTTTCAGGAACTTAACAGTCTATGCACGTGTTTTTTCTTTGCATGGCAATTTCCGTTTACATCGCATGCGGAAGTTTATACATAAGTCGTGACAAGTACATTAGAAATGTACTTGAACGAAGCCAATTATCGGCTTGCTATTTCCGTTCCTGAATTCCAATGGCATCGTCTGGTAGAAATGTCATCCGTACTGTTGTCTTTTTGTGTGTACAATGTATTGCTCTTACGTAAATTTTGTGGTAGGTTGAATCTGTTCTATGACTTTGAGTAAATATCACATAGCTGTCGAACTGCTAAACATTTATATGTATTTGTAGAAAACCGAAATAAATAAGATGGTTCGTTGTATATATTTTTACAAGTAAGTACGGTGTGACTAATTAAACACATCATTCGAGTTATTTCTTCGAAAAATACATACACATTGTTGAGATTTTCAACAAACAAACTATTATCATTGTATTTTCCATTTTAATGTGATAATGTATGACACGTCTGTTATGTCCATAGAAATACGTGCTCAAAGGTATATAATACGGCTGAAAGCTACGAAAACGAACAGAACAAAACTTATTAGAAAATACTTTATGTTCAATTCAAATGACTTTGTAAAATGATACAATAAAACACAGTGAAAAACAAATACAATGTGACATGACCTACAATGAGCAGCATTCTGCAGATTGTTTTGAATATTTGAGTGAGTCAATGCCTTATTTCCAGGATGATGTAATAGGACAGAATAAAGAGAAATTAAAAAGCGTTCCACTGAAATAAATCTGACATAGCGTTTTCTCTTGTTACCCTCTGTAAATGAAATTCAATGCTAAGTCAAGTAGAAATGCAAGTTGACTCACTGTATTTCGAACAACTCATATCATTTACACACTGTTCTTTGTAAGTAGTTTGTTTTTAGCTTACCTGAGCTGTGCTCTGGGTGAGCGATTGTGATCACTTTTCGTTTGTCGTCCATCGTTTGTTAACAATTTACTTTAAACGATATCTTGTCAAAAACCCCTTGATGGATGTTAACCATATTTGGTGTGGATGATCCTTGGAAGTCCTTCACCAAAGTTGTATATATAATTCCATTTTAAGCAGAACTCTGGTCTGCATAGCAAACAAAAGGAAATACTTAAAACATCTTCTTTTCCAAAACCGCAAAGTGCAGAGCCAAGATATTTACTGGACAAGTGTCTATTGCGTCAAAAACTAGCCTACAGCCAAATGGCAGAAAATGGGTTTGTATGCAATAGAGGCCATATTTTTTCCACTGGATCCTCCTACAACTTCACCAGAATGATAAACTTGATGTAATCTAGGTCCAGTTTTAATACGGCTCATCTGTGGTCAAGCTATGAAAGTATAGAACAATCTTTTGTATGCAGTAGAGGCAACACTTTTCTCTAGACCTCTATGAAACTTAAAGGGCCATACCCTATATCTGATGTCAAACTAAATAACCTCAAAAACATTAATAATAGAATCTTTGGAAGTATTATAACTTAACCTAAAAGTTTCAGCTATGCATTCCCAGACATTATCGATAAAATCAGCCGTTTTAAATATACTGCAGTACCGTAAACCATTCAATAATCTATGTAGAGTTGTTGTTGTACAATGAATGGGTGGATGCGGTTTATTACAGGAAGCCTCTATTTTGATTAATTGTTGTAAAATGAGGCATTTTTCGCCATGATAGGTTTTCTTGGAAATTGTATTTATATATCATTTTACGTTCATTGAATACATAATCTATGTTTCGAAAATACATTTTTTATAATCTGCTAGATGTAGGGAGTGCCCCTTTAATTATGTCTTCAACCATATGCTAGGGGTGAGACATATTGTTTTTGGTCGAGTCGTCTGTCTGTCCGTCCGTCGCAAATCGTGTCCGCTCCCTATCTCTTGAACCCCTATAAGGGTTTTAGAATTACTCACCACAAATATTCATCATATTGAGACGATGTGCAGAGCACATGTTACAACCACCTTGGTTCAAGGTCAAGGTCACAAATAGAAATCAAAAGTCATGTGACTATATTTCGTGTCCGTCCAAATCTCTTGAATCCCTTTAAGGATTTTAGAATTACTCACCACAAATGTTCACCATATTGAGACGATGTGCAAAGCACATATACAACCACCTTGGTTCAAGGTCAATGTCACAATTAGAAATCAATGGTCATATGACTATATTTCGTGTCCGGTCCATATCTCTTGAACCCCTTTTTTAGTATAACAATATTTGACAAACTGCCATGGGGAAGACATATGATTTGTGACAAAATAACCATTTATTTGTTGAAATTAAGGTAAATTCTGAATATGGAAAAGCTAGGTCAAGCAGTATATGTTACTTAGGGGAGTGATACAAGGCCAACTTGGCCTTCTTTTCATGCTTTGAACTTTGATATATGTACTATATTGTAGCATCTTTGTTACTCTCTGAGCAATAAATTCATGTAATATTTGTTTGCTTTTACTAAGGATGGGAACGAATATTCGAATAATTCGTATTCCTTGCGAATATTCGAATGCAAATTTCGTGTTTGATTATTTTTAAAACACCAGTTTCATTCAAGATTTATTTAATAATAAATCAATCGTAATAAACCCCTCATGTCATATACATATATGTTCTATACGGACCCGTTATCAATTAAATCGTGTCGGTGTTTAGATTACAAGTGTCAGATGTGCAAATCACGATCGTAAATTGCAAACATGCTACAAGTTGTTGTTGCATAATTGACACGTGTAATCTTTGTCTGGCATCTTCTATTCAAATTAGCTTTTACTCGTTAGTGAATGCAAAGATAATCGACTGCACGTTATTTTATATTTGTTAAATACGCAATCGCTGAGTGTATTTACGTAATTGTTTTGAGAGAGAAAATAACATTTTGTATATCATTTTCAAATCGCGATCACATAAGAATAACACATACTACAACTGGTAATAGATCGACCGCGAAAAGATGTTTTACGAGACTTCAAGCTTACCTTTTATATCTACGGAGAATTTAAAGTAAACGGGTCAACAGTTAAATTTTTGTTCCGATAATTGTCCACATTTGTGCTTTGGAAATTTTGACAAAACAATCGGCGAAACGTGTTTATTACCCTGTACGAGCCTTTCGGGAAACACGACAGATATCCGTCAGAGGTGCGTAATGATAATATTCCAGTGTAAAAAAATGCTTAACAATCAATTAATCACCAGGTTATAACCGAAACTCGAGGTTTTCCTTTTTTTTGTTTCTATCATTTAAGAATTTCAGCCTAAACAGAAATCAAAACTCGACCATTTATTTGCAAATAACGTATGGTATTCAAACGCATTGTATAGTTCAACACATTATTTCGTACATGTAAAATTCGGATAACAAACATATCGAATTTGCATTCGAATATATTTGAATATACTATACGAATATTCGAATATCGATTTCGGTATTCGTTCCCATCCTTACTTTTTAGAGGAAGATAAAATTATGCATATTGACAGCCTGTTCCAGAACCTAAATACTTCTCTAGTCGGGGTAGTTGAATATACTGATTTTGTCATTACCTTGTACCTAGGCACATAGGATCAGAAGCCAGGTAACACGGTCCAAATATAGTGTAATTCTGTTATGCATTGAAGGATAAAACGATGTGTTGCGTGCTAACTCCACTACTACCTCAAAAATCAAGGTCACACTGGTCATAAAAATACTGTATACATGGTAACTCTGTCATGCATGGAAAGATTTTAAAATTACAGAGCACAATTGTTGAGCACATGGAGATAACATATCAGGCGAAAGTCCTACGTCCTGACCTTTAAGATCAAGGTCACAATTGGAGGTTAGAGGTTTTAGAATACTGTACGTGTGCACATGTTTATGTCCAGATTGTAAATCTGTTATACCTTGAAGGATTTAAAAATGAATTGAAAAATATATTCAGCACTTGGAGATATAATGTGTTGCGCACAAGTACCAGGTTCACAACTTGAAGGTCAAGGTCACAGACTGTGGGATACCAATTTGGGGGCATTCATCACTTATAAGGGACAGCTCTTGTCTTTTTAAGTGATACTTAATGAAAAATGCGTATCAATATTATAGTGAAAAGAAAACATAATTGTATTGACAAAATATTATTTATAGCGGAAACAAAATCACACCAGAATTTTGTCATCAAATATATCCAGTATAGTACTGGTAGAAAATGCTCATTTATTAACTGTCTATGTAACTTTGAGTGTGTTTAATCTGACTAAATTACACGACCTTCTTAAAGGAATGGCGTAGCGTTTTTTAGAAGATGATTTTACATCAACTAGTGATATGTTATGTCATTTGCTGAAGATAGGAATGAATCACTAGGTGTTGAAACTTTTTATTTACTAGAAAAAGGAACATGAATTTTCTTCATTTGAATATATTGTAACCTCCACTAACGGTCACCTCCCACCTACAGCCACCTCCTGACAACAGCCAATTAGAATTCCCTCCGTTGGTTTTAAGCTCGAATTTTTTCGAAGAAAAGGGGAGCTGTCCTACTCGCCTCGGCGTCTGCGTCAGGGTTGGTGTCAAACCTTGGTTAAGTTTTTCGTACCACCCCACTTCATTTCAAAACCATAATAGGTATTGCTTTGAAAATTACCATACTCGTTAACCATCATAACCTCCATCAACAGACAAGAGTAGGTTTTTGTCAGAATTATGGCCCTTTTTTGACTTAAGAAATTGTATTGTGCTTGGTTAATTGTTTCGTACAACCACACTTTATTTCAAAACCATTACAGATATTGCTTTGAAATTTAGCATACGTATTAACCATCATTACCTCCAGTCACAAACAAGAGTACATAACTCTGTGAAGAATTTTGTCAATATTATGGCCCTTTTTCGACTTAAAATATACATTGAAACTGGATAAAATGCTCTTATTGACTAAACTCTTCGAGATACCGCTGTAAAATTTGGAATACCTGTTTGTATCATGACCCCCATTTGTAGGCAAGAGAAGGTAACTCTGTCAAGAATTTCTTTAAAAATAAGGCCCTTTGAATTAGAAAGTTAGAACACTTATGTACCATTATGGCACCTATCTGTAAGCAAGAGAAGATAACCCTGTGAAAAAGTTTCTAGATTTGTACTTAGAAATGCCTAGTAAAAGTCTTGTGTGCAACTGGAAATGTCATGCACATATATCATTAAACACTTGAAGCGTTAATTTAAATTTGCTGTAGTATTCAGGGATATCAAACAATTAGATAACTCTCGACTATATATCTTGCTACTTGTGTCCCTTGTCTATACAGATACTTGGTTATTTTTACAGACAAACTTTTGTTTTGCTAGCAAGCACTGAAAAGAAATCGAGCGTGCTGTCCTACTGACAGCTCTTGTTCTATATGTTTTACCGCCCACCAACAGCCGCCTCCAAACGGCAACCAAAAGCCACTATTTGTCATCCCAAATTTACAGAAAACCTCTGAAACGGCCAAGGAAAACACTAATCGCCAGTCAAAATTTTGGCTGAAAAAGCTTTCCATAAAGCAATATTCGGAAAGTTCTAAATGTCTGTATGTTTAATTCTTTCCTTTGTCTGACTTTATCATCAAGATTTAATGCATTAATCCAGACATACTCTCAACTTTATATAAAAGCTTTTTCTCAATGCTCAGAACCAAAATCTTAAACCCGCAAAAACATAGAAAGAAAGATGATCATATGTATTTCCGCAAAATAATCCCTCTAAGCAACAGTCACCTCTTGAGAACAGTCAATTTCCAGTCATCCGGCTGTTGGCTGTTGTAGGGAGGTTGCACTGTATTAAAATAGTTTTTGTTTAAAATAGCAAAGAAAGCTGGTATCCTAGTATTGCGTCCATATACACTTCGTGTGTCGCCTGTCACCTGATTGGCAGTTAAAAATAACTGTTTACTGCAGTGCTGTCATTTGCATTCAATTTTGGAAGCAGTCTGCTCGTGGGGTTTTACGTCATTTGTCGTAAACGGAGATGTAGAATATAAAACCACTGGCAATATGTCATGGAAAAAAATATCCAAAATGAAAGAACACTATCTGTATACATGTACGTGGTTACCGCTGTCTCGTTGCTTGATTTTTCAATTTCTTCAGCACTCAGTCTGTTAGATTAGTCTTCACAATTGTCTATCAAATTAAGTCAAACTTATTTCCTGTAACATTATGATTACATTCTGTCTTCAGACCTTGAAATTCAGCCCATTGTTAAGACAAACTATTGTTGATAGAAAACATCAAACTTTGTCGAATACGGTCTGCAATACTGCCAGGTTATTGTGTTAGAGTTTACTGTGACATCTGTTGCTCCATTTTTCCGCTTGATTTCCATTTCCGTATGACATGTTTACTTTTAACATCGACCAGTGTCGTTTTATTGCATGTTTTAAGTCCATGCAGCTCATCTCACTATTTAAAGCCATTCACCCTGGTGTACTGACCAGTGATTCATTAATGTTTATTTGTTTACCTTTTGAATTCTGAGATCGAATTCTATACCGCCCGTTATAATTAAGTTTATGTACATCATTGTCGTGACGTAAAAAGCTTACAACTTATTTAAATTCAAATTTCAGCTAATAAATGACGGAGAAATTGCAGTTTTTTTTTTATTTTACCTAAAAAATATCGCGGTACGTATCGCGTCTGAAGCACCGGTTTTATGGCACACCCCTACCTGCAAGCATGCGATTCCATCCCAAATGTGTTGTCTAATGATATTGCACATCACTTTCCGAAAGAACTGCACCAGAAACGAGTCACTGAATATGTAATTATGAACTCTAAATAAAATTCAGCAAGGGATAGGTAATCACTATGGTAGGTCATTCAGATATTGAATATCTCGAGAACTGGATGATTAACGAAACTATTACAGGAACAATTTACAGACCCAGACATATCTTTCTCAATTTTTAGAGTTCTATGGTCTTCAATTTCACACAGATTCTAGACATTTTGAAACCTTGCCTTAATGACAAAGAATGGTGCAAGTATATCTACAGAAGTAATGAGTAGTTTACATGCAACGTCAATCGATCTTTTATTCAACATTCTAAATAACAATATCAAGATGACTTTACAACACTTCTGTAAACTTTACACACTGATTTCCAGCATACGTCAAACAAGACCCCAGAGCCGTCTTTAAGTGAGGAATAAAACACCGGTAACTGCGAGAATTATAACAATTATCCCAGACAAGCTTTAGGGAATACACTCCATCCCTAACCCTGTGCTTTGAAAGGTGCTCGTTCACAATTTTAAAGTTTGAAACAACGTAATTTCTCCAAAATGATATATTCATGCATAAAATGTGAAAGTAAATGCTAGAGTCAACAACGAAAGTAAAAAATCTTGGTAGCAGTTTGAAAAAATTCCATTAAAAATGTTGGTAGGATTTGGTTTAACGGCACCGCGCTACGCTATATGTTCAAAAGCGTTGTAACGGCCGAATGATTTCAAATATACTGATATACTCGACAGAAATTTATACTTGGACCTTTTTATTTGACTATTCGTTCTAAAATATGACATTTTCATAGAGTTTTGAGAACTTTATTTTTTTCACCAAAATCTAAGAGCGAGCTCGCTCTCAGTTACTGTTGAATTTTTTTTTTTAAATTGCCATACTTGAACATAGAACAGCTAGAATCAAAACATAAGCAAAAATCTAGGTAGGAATTTGCAAAAATCCATTGAAAATGTCGGTACCGCTATACTATATGTTTATATTGGAATTTCAAAAGCGTTTGAATTTGGTAGCGTATTTTTTTAAGTTTAGAGATATACGTGACAGGAATTTATACTGGAGACTTTTTATTTGACTACATGTTCTAAAATACGTTATCTACATACAGTTTGAAGAACTTTTATTTTTTACCAAAATCTGAGAGCGAGCAGCTTTAAAATAGGTCTCCTGATTTAAATACATGTGTATATCGGTAGCGGAAACGAAACCAATGGCCCTTAATCTACATTTGGTCAAGACAAATTCCTGATATACATGTATTTGCCCATTTCTGTTTTCTTTTTTCGATCTTCGATTTCCTGTGAGAGCTGATTTTAAATTTGTTAACAGATATTTAGCCGAGAACATTTTTCCTTTACCGTACTTAACTTTTCCAATGATTAAACCCGAGAACAGTTTCCCTTTAACGTAATTTACTTGATATTTTGAGCATTTGCTAGAATGGAATTATACAACACGGTATGAAAATAAGTGCGATGTTGAACGAAGTCAAATTAAGTGGGAGTACAATGTATGCAATTCGTTCTTATTAGTGAGTAAAATGGCACCACCACTTCCCGAGACCGTTTATACTTAATAGCCTTGATATCTCTGAATTCCTAAGAGTCCTATTTTATGACTTCCGGATCCGTCAGCGTTCCATTAATTCTGCCATTCGTTTTATTTTAAATATTGACAAAACTCTAGGGAAATGAGATGCGTGCAGTTTTGAACTATTATGTTCAAACATGTTTTTTACAGGATCATCCTTAATCGGAACACCTCGGCAGATTGCTTCGCATCTAACGTTTGAAGTAGAGTAATAGGAACCTGCGTAAGGATTTCTGATTGAATTCTCCCTTTCACTGTCAACATTTTTGTGACGGTTATTTGCGCAGCCTACATTGAGGTTGTGACTTTATGATGTATGGCGTTCTTACATCGCCCTACGTCACAGGTTCGAATCCTCTAGCTGACTTCTGTCTTATGTTGGGTTTATCAATCATACACACTTGCGTGGCAAATGAACGGAAGATGCTACTCCTCGCTGCTTTATTCGTGAAATTGCTAAGAGCAAATTTGACTTTTGATGGAATACTGCGTTCAAATGTCGAAATCCAAATGTCTAAGCCAGATTACTAAAGAAATTTAAAAAAGTACTGTCTGCTGCAATCTTAAATGGCAAACTCAGAACTCCTAATTATCTGGCTGATTGGCTTTTGTTGTATTTCAATTTATTTCAAATTTTTAACTCCTTATAAACTGTGAATGTGATGATTAGTGCTGATGTTTACGATATGTTGAAATTGTATTTTGAATTCGATATTTGTAGTCTGCTGTAACGACTATATCATTTAGATACACATCTTACAGTTTACAGAAAAGGAAATTCCGTGCCAAACATTCGTATTTAACTGAACTATAAGTTCCGTCAACGAAAGAGCAAGTAAATGCACGAAACACATTTCAAAGTGACAGTACAGAACTTTCTAGTTTACTAGACAGTGTTGATATGTAAGGTCAAAAGCTTTAATTTGTTCAACAATACAAAAGAGCGTATGTGGGGTTATACGCTTATGAACACCTTTCCAATAGCGTCTGTGAGGTTACACGCTTTTGAACATAATACAAAGGGCGTCTGTGAGGTTACATGTTTTTGAACACAAAACAAAGAGCGTCTGTGAGGTTATACGCTTTTGAAAACATGGAAAAACGTTAACGTCTGCAATGTAACGATACCAGTAGAAGTAACACTGTCATAATGATTGACGACTTTTAAGTTCAGCTGCACTTGAGTGCATGTATGTACCTGTATGTTAAATATTAATGGTGTCATCTGTAAGAAACTGCGGAACTTACTACTTCTTGAAAACAGTTTTTGTCTCTTAAATAGTTTTGAGGATACTATCCATTTATAAACATAAAATCATTAGCTCAAAATGTAAATGTGTCAAAACGGACACTCAGTATTGTTGATGCTGAAAACAATTTTGATAGTATTTTACAGTACGTTCAGTTAATTGCTTCATCGCATTCTTTTCATTAACATTAGCCGAAACCTAAATTTAAAGCAGTCTTTTCGTTAAATTAAAAAGTATTCTGGCCTTTAAATTCGCCAAATGTGTCACGCCTTTGAAATATAAAACATTATGTTTGAGAATATAAAAGCAACAATCGTTTTTGTGCAATTTCTTTAGCATTTTCTTCTTTTTCTTACTTTCGTTTTCAGTACTGAGCTATTGTGATCGCCTGGTCGTCGTGTGTCTGTCGTCTGTCCACACTTAACCTTGTGTATGCAATAAGTGCTGCATTTTTCACTGGATCATGAAACTTGGTCAATATGACGGCCGTGATCAAATCTAGGTTTAGGTCGAACATGGGTCATCTGGAACCAAAAACTAGGTCACGGGATCAAATAATAAGAGGTTTTATTTTTCATCGAATCTTTATGAAACTTGGTCAGTTTGATTGCCTGATAACATCTTAGTTGATTTCGAATATGGGTTGTCTGGGGTCAAAAACTAGGTCACAGGTCAAATTATAGAAAAACCGTATAATTATATACAATATAGAGGTTGCATTTTTCATTGGAAATTCGTTGGATCTTCATGAAACTTGGTCAGTATAGTTGCCTTGATGAAATCTTGGCTAGTTTGAATATGGGTTGTCTAGTGTCAAACAACTAGGTCACGGGGTCAAATCATAAAAAAATATTGTGTATGCAATACAGGTAGCATTTTTCATTTGATCTTCATGAAATTTAGTAAGAATAACTACGTTGAATCTAGGTCGACTTTGGATATGGATCATCTCAGGTCAAAACTAGGTCACTTGGTCAAACACCTTGGGTATGCCATACAAGTTACATTTACAACCAAATCATCATAAAACTTGGTCAGTATGTTTGTGCGGATCACTTGGGATTTAAAACTAGGTCACAAGGTCAATTCTGAAGAAAACCTTGTTGGTACTATAGAGATTACTTTATATAGCGAACCATCATATAAATTGGTCAGAAGGTTTGTCTTGTCAAGGTCAAACAGAATGTTTGTGTTTATGATTTAGAGTTCATGGTTGAAGTTTGGTCACATATGGTTATAAGTACGTCTCAGGTGAGCGATATAGGGCCATCTTAGCCCTCTTGTTTTATATTTTCGGTTAAAGGTTTTCCTCAAAATTGAGGTACCGTTACTCTAGTATTGTCCGATACAGTCATCTGAAGGATGTGTCACTTTTGTTCTGTTTGAAAAAATATTGTTTTTTTTTTTTTGCGTCTACTTGAAGAAATCGATCGATGTCTGAGGCTATCATTGTTGCAAAGAATAGTCTAGATCTATTATCACGATTTTTTTTGTCCATTTTACTTCCATTCTGGTCTTCAAAGTGTCACAGGGTGAGAACAATGTGCAGCCAGACCGAGGCTCGAACCCGGGGCCTTTCGCTTACAGGGCGAATGCTCTACCGACTGAGCTACCGGGCCGCTTACACATATTCTCCCCAATTGTGAACTGAGTCCGAACTGTGACATACTCCCCCACCATACGGGTTAAGAGAACAGGTCAACATGACCTCGAAGTATATATCCAGTCACAGTCCCATGTTGGGCGCCAAATGTCACAGGGTGAGAAAAATGTGCAGCCAGACCGGGGCTCGAACCCGGGGCCTTTCGCTTACGGGCGAATGCTCTACCGACTGAGCTACCGGGCCGCTTACACATATTCTCCCCAATTGTGAACTGAGTCCGAACTGTGACATACTCCCCACCATACGGGTTAAGAGAACAAGGTAAACATGATCTCGAAGTATATATCCAGTCACGGCCCCCACACTGGCCACCAATGTCGTAGGTTTACTTTCTGTTCTGTGATGGGGCATGTGTTTACCAGGCCTGCAAAGGCACAATTACACAAGGAAATAAATATTTCTGGTGGAAAGAAGAAAAGTCAGGCGTAAGCCATATCGACTGTATTCCAAGTGCCCAATGCTGAAAATGCATATCATTACAATATTACAGGCGCGCAATGCTAACAAATAGCATGAAACGAAAGCAAATAAGATGAACAAATGAAATGAAACAACTAATTACCTGCAAAGGCACAATTACACAAGGAAATAAATAATTTCTGGTGGAAAGAAGAAAAAGTCAGGCGTAAGCCATATCGACTGTATTCCAAGTGCGCATGCGCCGGGTGAAAACCTGGGAATGTCAAAAATCGTGAAAGAGGCCCGTGAAATGAGATGAATGTTAATGTGGATGAATGAGTGGGAAATTTATAGGATGTATGGTCTGGTAAAGGATGTATGGCCTGTAATATTACATATACTGACAAATACAACAGGTATATATACAAGAGACATGGACATAACATATTCTTAGGAACGAGGACATAAATAACATATAAACAAAATTAATGTGGTGTTCAACCTCGTGACAAAAGCATTAATATAAAGTATATTGCGACACTTAGACTCATTGATATTAATGGTTTGCATCATTCAAAAACAGTGTATATTTCATTAATCGCAGCTCTTCAGGTATAATCAAGAAACGAATGTACCCAAGACATCATAGGCGTCGCAAGGAATTCTTCAATTCATCACATTAAATTTATACCTCCTGTACATGCTGAAAGATCCAGCGATATATCCTATCTTGGGGACCTGTTGTAAACATCGCACTAGGCATACAGCTGTCAGGGTGTACAGGATACGGTACAAACGCTACACCGCACTATGGAACTGGTAACTATGGGCATCGGCTACCTTGGGAGATGAACGCGGGTCTACACGTCAAGTCGACCAGAGCAGAGGTCGAACGCGTGCGGACACAATCACACCCCTAGGGAGGGGCGGACACGGACCACAATGCGATCCGGCACATTATGTACGCACGGAACAACTAGCATTATGTCATCTCAACATGTTCAGTGTATCTAATCCATTATTTGTATAACATATACATATCTAACAATACTATTGTTAACTTGCATGACAAGTGTGGTTATCTGTATTGATATTCAGGTACCATTATCCTTCGTACCACAGTGGAAAACAATCAAATCATCTCCACAAGTTGCAAAATCGTTGGCATTGTCGAACAACATGTATACACAGAATCACCATGTATCCAGAAGCGAAAGCAGGCTATAAAACATTACTATATTACTAAATACGATAGATAGTTCGTCTTATGGGCGAGACAAACCTATAAAATCCTATACACAGCTGAAAAATCTAGGTTTCACAAATTATTGTGTTTCTCGTGCAACAGAATTCGGTATTGTACTCAACAGTGCATAGTAACCTCATTATATTGAAAATAGTACAGATATTAACAATAAAAAACATTTTTGCATCCAGTGCGTAAATTAAAATTAACCAGTTAAATATCTCACAATGTGTTTTAATTGTTTCTTAAAAGTGTCAACTTTAGTTGTTAATATGAAAGTGGGTGAAACTTACATGTAATTCACATAACGCCGCCTATTTATAGCCAGACATTTGCTTGTGAGAACTAATGTAAGCAAGAAACGGAGGTACTAATTGCTCAATTTAGACTTCGGTTTTAGCATCCCTGCTAATGGTGTGTAATGTTATACATTCCCACAAGACATACGATGTAAACCGACAATACATCTGCCGAGTTCAGCAAGTTTAAGACAGCATCTTTGTTAAGAAACTTGCGTCTTTTTCGTATTCAGGAACGCAACATTAGAAGATCGCCATCAATAATGAAAGAATCTCAGATAATTGAAAAAGAAAAAGATGCTTATCCGTCATTTGTTTTTTGTGCAGCCAGCATTGACTTTAGATTTCAAATGCATTTGTCTTCAAATTTCTAGGGATTTCTGAATGTCAAGAGGTTTCTTTACAAATGTTTTGGATATGTCGATATTGTGTTGTTACCATTTCAGTAAAGAGTTTGTCTTTGTGTACTATTTGATAACTTGGACATGTTTTTTATCCCCCGCTAAAGGCGGGGGGATATTGCTTTGGCGTTGGACGTCCGTCCTTATATTTTTTCGTGACCGGGCTGTAACCTTGTCATGCATTTAAGGATTTTAAAATTAATGGTCACAAATGTTCAGCAAAGCAAGACGACTTGTCGCGTGCAATACCCACGTCCCCACCTCAAAAGTCAAGGTCATATAAAGAGTTTAATGGTAATGGAACCCTGTATAATATGTACACATTCGTGTCAGGACTGTAACATAGACATGCATTGATGGATTTTAAAACTTGGCACAAATGTCCGGCACATCAAGATGACGTGTCGCGTGAAAGACCCACGACACTTTCTCAACGGCTATGATCGCATTTAAAGGTTAAAGGTAATTGGATCAAGTTTACATGGCAACTCTGTCATGCATGGAATAATTTTAAGATAAAATGGCAGAATTGTCGAGCACGTTGAGAAGACATGTCACATGCAAGTCCCGCCATAGCATTAAAAGGTAACTACAAAATCTGGTTATTTAGAGCGAAAAAAAATTGTACATTGTATTCATTTGTCTTCAAATGTGATGTAAAAGGCAACGTGTCGACAATGAAACCAAACTTATTTTACTGCAGCAATGTGGATCTAGTTTTCAACTTCTCGCGTAGGAATAGTAATATGAATATGCATAAGTAGTATATATTACCCTGTAATTCCATTACTTGCTGTTCCTGTTCCATATGACCTTAGTGACCCCCCCCCTTGGAGACTGTGAGAAATGAAAAATGCATTAGCATAATGACGAACATATCTAGGGTTACGCAGACATTATGTCTCCTGTAACCATAGACTTCCTTTGAATGAAGAAAGCCTGGCAGGAGGGGGGTAAATGCGATCATCTAACACCCGTTGTTTCCCACTATTACTCAAGTAGTTTTATGACAGAAAACTCGTTTATATGATAATTAGACTGTATATATAAATTACTAATTCGTCTCGCGGTGATTTTACATTTTTCAATCGTAACGCGGGAAAAATTGGCCAATGGTATTCGACGTATGAAGCGCGGGAAACAATGATCCAATGAGATTTCTGTATCGACACAGTATGACATACAACGTATATATATGGTAAGTAAACAATATAATCTATGTTAACTGTGTGTGTTGGCTATTTTACTTTTTGATACGCGGGAACATCGTTAAACAATAAGAAGCCCCCGCGAACTCCGTAGCAGTAAGATACCTCACTGCATTTTAGATATTTTTCAGTTTACAGTAAAAATAAAAGTTTTAGGATTTTACGTATCAGAAATCGGGATAACAGCATAAACATACCAGGTTTGAAGCGTTTATTTTTTTTTTCATTTTAGAGCTAATACAAACACACATTTGAAATAATTAGACGTATTAAATTTAATTCTAACATCCATTTATCTTTCTTTTCTAATAAAATTAGATGTAGATATATTTGGGGTTTTGATTCTTACCTTAGTGTTTAAAATACCTTCAAAGTCTGTTTTCAAATGAAACTTTGCCTTCTTTATTCCTTGCTCAAGTCAGATGTCCTACATGTGTCAAGATGGTTACGGTATACCTTATTATACCTTTTTTCCGGAAGAAATTTTAGTGTTTTATACAAAATTCCTATTTCGGAAAAGACTACGATACAGTATATAAGGCAGCGCGCTAGAATGAAACCGATCCTTTCTAATCTGTATTTGAGTCGATTACTACTGCCTTATTATACATTTTCCGACTGAAATTTTAATGTTTTATACAAAATTCCAATCGCGGAAAATATTAAGCTACAGATAATAAGACAGTGTTATAAACAATTCCTTCTTTCATTTTTTGAAACGTTTATGCTATTTAAAGTACGCGCCAAGCATACCATTCGAAATGTAGGTCACACACTTTCTTTGTTGAATTTATCGAAGTTGTACACTAAATCACAGGTAAATGTATCTTTTCCGATAGCCTTAACTATATTGGATTGATTTAAATCAAATATAACATTTAATCGTCTTTATATTCCAAACGTTTTAACATAAACACGTTTAAATAGGTCGGATAACAATTTGCCGATACGGAAGTAAACAAAGAGGACGGTCCCGTAAGAATTTCGCATTTGTGAGATTTACAAAGGCTTGGCTACCGTAGGCTCGCCGTATCATAACCGTACAGAGAATCTTGAATATACCTAGAGCTGCCGTTCGTTCCCTACCTTCGATAAGAGTGTGTTTTTTTTTTGTTTGTTTGATAATTAAAGTGTTCGTTTATTCACTTTCGTTATTTGTTTTTTATATAGAGAGAATATTATGTTTTATTTATACATAGATAGATAGATAGATAGATAGATAGATAGATAGATAGATAGATAGATAGATAGATAGATAGATAGATGGATAGATGGATAGAGAATATGTTTAGAAAAGTCACCTCCGTATATAGTGTGTGTTACGTTAATCCAAAAAATCATATTTTCAGTCATGGGTGGTGTTTGTCGCTGGTGTGGAGTATTTGTTAAGGGTGACAACGCATTGTCAAACCACGAAGAAATACATAGAGGACTGGATAGCTTAGGAGGGAATCTGAATGTAAGTATAATGGTTAGTAAACATATGTTTCATTCCATTTTGTGACTACATAAGAGAATTACTTAGTTGATACTTTATTTTAGTTTAGAAATTTGAAGATAGATAAAATTACAACCGTTTCTTTCACCGTCATTTCATATTTAGATCTACAGAAAAGCCTAATAAACATACTCTAAATGTCCTGGGCTTTCACACTAACATGACTCATCCCTTCGTTACTCGTGGAGAAAGAGTTCTGAACTCAGGAGAGCTTCGTTTTTCTCCCTTTTTGTTGTTATTGTTGTTGTTGTAAGATCTTATATCAGTGTAAAGGTTTAATTTTTGTATTAAAGAAAGATAACATTGTTAAAACTAAAACAAATAGGCACACACACACACAGATAAATGAATAGCGTGTGTCTGTCAGTATTGCATTTTATCTTTCGTGTAATAATAAATTAAAGTGATGTTAAATCCGAGTACCGAAAGTTCTGGTATTAGTGATTTTCGACAACAGAATAGTTATTTTGAAAATGTTGATCATACATGTATGCCATTTATATAAGTAGTTTACAAGCTTAAGATTTCTTAACAATTTCATCTGATTGATATATATGATATATGAAACTACACAATGTATGCAGAATGTTTTAATGGTAAATGATTTTTTTTTTTCAACAGTCACTTTTTCATTTATTGTACTATTTAAATAATTTCATTTGTAGAGCGCAGTCACAAATCCCTCGCTGATTCCTGGAAGTGAGCAAGAGACTACGGTTTTAAGAGAGGTACTTATTCCATTGGGTTTAAAGCTTCATCAATATTACAAGTATAGACAATAATAGTTTCTGATTATAAGCTTTTTGTGAAATTAAGATACAAGAGCAAGCAATTTATATGATTTTCTGGTATAAGCAAACATTTGATTGATATTTTTTTCTTTTTACAAAATCGTATTCATTTACGCTCTCCATTTTGAATAAGATGAAAATAAAGGAAGTTTTGTGAAAAAATTTGCTTTGAGGTCATATTATGCGCGTTTTAACGTATTGGTTTTAATTAGGCTCATAGAGGGAAAAATGTTTCTTTTAATTTCGTTACAGAGCCCCAGAACCGACATCGCAGCTAAGGCCTACCAGTGCGACAGATGCGACAAGATATTCGGCCATAAAAAATCTCTGACTCGCCACATAAAAGCCAAACACAAGAACCATATGAGCGAATGTTCAAAGTGCGGGAAATTATTCAAATACGTGTCTGACAAGTCTCGCCACCAGAAATCATGTTCCGGAATTACAGATCCTGTCTGTCGTACGTGTGGCAAGCGTTGTTCCACCGTCCACGGGCTCAAAAGACACGAACAATGGCATGGAAAGCAACCCAATGCCACAACCACCAAACGAAAACGGACATCGCGTGAGTCAACCCAACCCGGACCAGCGGCTAAGCGATCCCGTCCTACAGCAAATACCGCGCAAAAATTTCGTTGTCGACGATGTACCGAGTGTTTCAACAATCGACGTGATCTGTATATGCACGGGATGCGCCAGCATTTCCAGGTGGGAGGAGCTCTGCAGAGACCGCCTTGGGACGAACGGCATGCTCCGTGGCATCAGGAAGGAGGAGATGTTCGCTTGCGTGACGTTTACGAGGCCAATGCCGGTTTGATCCTGGAACCCCATCGCAGAGGTCCCGTTTGGTCGGTGTATAATTTTCCGTTGGACAATAACGTCGATGTAGATCTACTCATGCGACACGCCGAAGAGATCTATCGTCATGAACAGAGGGCTTTTCGACTCAATCTCGTGTTTGGGACGATACTTCAACATAGAGAGACGGGCGAATACCGTTACTTCGTGCCGTACAATAATAATGGCATTTTCGAAAGGCCCCTGTACGTATCAAGACGAACCGACCTTGAACGCCTCCGTCTCCGCCTGCGACACAGGGACATCTTGACGGATTTACTGCGCAACAGGCCAGACACCAAGTGGATCCCCGTCTTGGTGACCAACGTCCATTATACGGTCTTCAGTACCTTTTATCCGCTGGGGAACGGCCATCTACCGGATTACCTTTTAAATAAGGATAGCATTTATCCCATAGTCAAAAGCCAACAAACCGGAAAACCGTATAAAGACCAGCTGTGCGTATTTCGTTGTTTGGCATTGCATCGTGGTCACGAGATTCGTTGCATTGACGGTCCCGCCAAGGAATATTACAAAGAATGGAAGAATCACTATCATCTCAGTTTCAACGGTGTTACATTCGAGGATTTTCCCGCTTTCGAAAATGTGTTCAACGTCAATCTCGAAGTATACAGTCTACAAGAAGATGGCTTCGCGCACTCCGTGTATCAATCCCGCGGGCAGCGAGACAGTACCATGTATCTCAACCTGTACGAAAACCATCTATCGTACATAAGAGATTTCAACCTCTACGCCCATAAATACCGATGCAAGACGTGCGACCGCCATTTTAAACATTCCCGTGATCTCAGTCGACACCAGAGGTCCTGCGCTAACAAGACCAAGTACGTGTATCCCGGCGGTTTCTATCAATCGAGGGACACTATTTTCGAAGAACTGGACCAGTACGGCATTCACATCCCGCACGACCAGCGCACTTTTCCTTGGTTTGTGTGCTACGACTTCGAAGCCATCTTACAGCAAGTGAATGATCGACCCACCGAGTTTCTACACTGGACGCAAAAACACATTCCCATCAGCGTGTCCATTTGTAGTAATGTCGAGGGTTATCAAGAGCCTGTATGCATCGTAGAACCGGATCAAGAACGTCTGGTACAGAAAATGATAGAAGTCATGACGCAGATAGCCAACGCGGTGTACGAACTCGCCGAAGAAAAATGGGGATGGGTGTTAGAGGAGATTAATACAAAATTAGAAGAAGAAATACAAAACGAAAAACTGCACACAGAACAAGAACAAGAAGAAAAACCGGAAGCGGAAGAAGAGTATAAACCATCCCATCCGTTGAAAACGTTGTACGGCTATATCCAAGGATACATGTCCCAACTGCCCGTGATCGGTTTCAATTCCGCCAAGTACGATTTAAATCTCGTAAAACGGAGCATCGCTAAAGCACTGAATATGCACCAAACGGGACTACAACGTTCGTTCGTGGTAAAAAAGAACAACTCCTACGCCTGCATCGCCACCGACGACTTGAAGTTTTTGGACATGTCTCAGTTTCTCGCTGCGGGGTCCTCTTACGCCAGTTTTCTGCAAGCCTATCACGTGGAAGCAAAGAAAGGCTTCTTCCCTTACGACTGGTTCAATGACGTCAGCAAATTAGATGTGAACAGTTTGCCTCCGCAAGAGGCATTTTACAGTACTCTCAAGGGTGCCAACATCAGCAGAGAGGAATACGAGCACTGTCAGAAGGTGTGGAGCGACAGCCACATGAGTACGTTCAAAGACTTTCTGGTGTGGTATAACAATTTAGACGTGGGTCAATTTGTAGAGGCCGTGCTGCGCTTTCAGACATTTTATTTCGAAAAAGGAATAGACGTGTTTAAGTCGGCTATATCAGTGCCCGGGATTGCCAGACAGCTGCTGTTCAAGTCGGCCAAACAACAAAAAGCCAATTTCGCGCTGTTTGACCGAGACAATGCCGACCTCCATCAGACGATCAAGCAGAATATCATCGGTGGACCGAGCATCATCTTCACGCGACAGCACATAGCGAAACAGACGCTGATTCGAGGGGGTAAGCCGTGCGGCTCCATTCTAGGTTTCGATGCCAATGCATTGTATCTAGAGGCGATTGGCAAACCTATGCCAGTAGGTCCGTTTATACGCAGAAGGTCAAAAAACGACTTTCGTCCCGAAGTGCGTGACAAATTTATGTCCGCCTATTATTGGATGGACTGGCTGATCCACTCTCGGGGCTTGAACATTCAGCACAAGTTAAATGCCGGCAAAGAAGTCAGGATCGGAAAGTATCCCGTGGACGGTTTTTGTCCCACCACCAAACCCGGAGACAAGCCCACCGTGTATCAGTTTCACGGGTGTTACTTTCATGGACACTTGTGCGACGTTACCAAAAATATCAAGGACAAAGAATGGTGGGAAAAGCGAGAAGAAAAGAACCAGAAAACCCAGGAGATCACCGATTATCTAAACGCCAGAAGTTGCGAGGTGGTCGAAATGAGAGAATGTGAATTTCGACGATACTGTCTGGACAATCCAGATATTGAGTATTTCATCGATTCGAAAAGACCGGGCTTCTTTCAACGACGCAAAGGAAAACTCACGGAGAATCAGATTCTGGAGGGAGTCGTGAAAGGCGAACTTTTTGGGATGGTAGAGGTAGATATCGAGGTTCCCGATCAATGGCCAGGGTACTACCAGGATCCACGCATGTCGCCTTACGATTACTTTCGAGAAATGTCGCCGCTGTTCTGTACCTCCGATATCCCGTACGAAGCCATAGGCGAGCACATGCAATCTCACGTAGAAAGCTATAACTTGTCCATAGAATCCAGACGTTTACTGGTTGGAGGTATGAAAGGAAAACAACTCCTGATAGCCACGCCCCTCCTGCAATGGTATCTGAATCACGGCATGACGGTCACCAAAATTTATCAGGTCGTAGAGTTTCGACAGCAACGTTGCTTCCAAGATTTTGTCAAGGAGGTGAGCGAAGCTCGAAGAAATGGGGACCGAGACCCGAATACCGCCATTATCGCCGATACCATGAAGGTCATTGGCAACTCGGGGTACGGTTCCCTGATTATGGACAAGACCCGTCACAGAAACGTCGAGTACGTGCAAGGAGAAAACGAAACGAGTCTTAAAATTAACGACCCGCGTTTTCGCAAATTAGACTGTCTCGATGCTGAGGAACAGTATTACGAAATGGAAATGGCGAAGCGAGTGATCAAGCTGGACCTACCGATTCAGCTCGGATACATCATTCTACAATACGCCAAACTTCGCATGCTCGAGTTTTACTACGACTTTATGGACGTCTACGTAGACAGAGCTGATTTCGAGTACTGCGAAATGGATACAGACAGCGCTTACATGGCCATTTCCGGTTCGAATCTGCAAGAAGTGATAAAACCATCCATGCGCGAAAAGTACCTCCAAGGACTCAACGGCTTTTGCTCGGAGGCTGACGTGGAGGCCGATGCGGAGTTCCACTGGTTTCCCAGGACCTGTTGCTCAGACCACGCTAAATACGACAAACGGACCCCGGGGCTTTTTAAGCTAGAATATCAAGGCGACGAAATGATCGGTCTGTGCAGCAAAACGTATATCGTGGGTAAACAAAAGGTCCTCTATCCTTCTTCGACCGAAATCACTGCTTACCACTTGTCGAGACGCAGTCGAAACTTAAAGAAAAAACGCTGTCCTTACAAACCGAGAATTAAGAAAGAATTCAAGTTTAGTTCTAAGGGGATCAGCAAGAGAGCTTTAAAAGCCCCTATATCCATGTATAGACGCGTGTTAAAAACGGGGAAAGCCGAAAGTGGGAAGAACCGCGGGTTCCGGGTCAACGATAATACCATCTATACTTACGATCAAGAAAGAAAAGGTTTCTCGTATTTTTACTGCAAAAGAAAGGTATTGAACGACGGGATTCATACGGTGCCTCTCGATATCACGCTGTGCCCCGTAGCCAAACCAGGGGTGGACGACCAAGAACTAATCGACATTTTAGAGGAGCTAATGGAGGAGCACGAATAGTGATATATATATATACGTTTGCAAAGTTTTTCATGACATTTCAATCATGTATCCCTTTCCGGAGTGTACGTCTATCGCCGTCTCTGGAGCCACACAGAGCGGGAAAACTAGCTGGGTGTTTCGACTATTACGTCACAAAGACGAGATGTTTGACAATCCCCCGGAGAAAGTGTTGTATTGCTACGGAATTTACCAATCGATGTTCGAGCAGATGGAAAGAGATCTTCCCTTTATCAAGTTTCATTCCGGCTTGCCTAGTGAGGAGGAAATCAACGATTTGTCGGACGAGAAAATTTGCAATTTGGTGGTACTGGACGATCTCATGGATTCTGTGACGTCATCTGGCGAGATGGAAAATTTGTTCGTGAAAGGCGTGCACCACCGTCACTTACAATTGCTCTATTTGAATCAGAATCTGTACAATAAAGGAAAACACAGCCGCACGATCAACTTGAATACGCACGTCTTGGTGTTAATGAAAAACCCCAGAGACCTGACACAATTACAGTGTCTAGCGCGACAAGCTTTTGCGGGAAAATGCAAAAGTATATTGGAAGCTTTCAAAGACGCGACCTCGACGCCTTATGGTTACCTGGTGTTAGATTTCTCGCCGAATATAGCCGAGGAAACGTACCGTGTGAGAACCCACATTTTTCCGGGCGAAGACACCGTCATTTATCGGTTATAATAGTTCATATTTTTCGAGCGAGCTCTCATTCGACCACTAGACATTGGGATCAGCCATCATGCAGAAGATGGTATTGCTTCCGTACGACAGATATCAGAGACTTTTATCCTCTCAACTTTCAAACACAACCGTGGCAGACGACAAGCCGGCGGAGCCTATCACAAGCACCTATGCTGAAGTTATCGAAGATGTGAAAACGAACAGCAGTCACGATTTGAATGCGGATAAATTAGTCAGTTTATTTCCGAAGTCGCTACAAAGCCGAGCACGAGCATTGTTAACATACCTTCTACCTTATCTCGATTGGAACGACAAAGGGGAGGTAATCCTATCGGGTGAAACGATTCCTAGTTCAAACATCGTGGATTTGATTAAAGTGCAGCTGAAAGACTACAAAGACTTTCAACCTGCGGGGCTTCGAGCATTCGAGGCGGTGTTGGCTGACTCTAACGTTCCGCACAGCCTCTTATCCGCATCTCGCCGAAATCAGTTCGGAGGATCAGACCTTCCGCCACCCCCAGGCCTTCCGTTAGAGAGAAAACGCAAGGCGGAGTCAAACGAGACTTTAATCAAAGTTTCGCCACCGCTCAAAACAAGATGGCTTCGACTGTGAACTACGATGATTATCTCAATAGCATATATTACGACCCGAAGCACGCGGGTTCCTACGGCGGACTTGAGAAGCTATACAGAGCGGTGAGAAAGGACGGAAAGTTTGTATTAAGCAGAAACCAAATTCGCGACTGGCTTTTGAAACGGGAAGATTATACGGTACACAGAGAAGAGCGCGGGAAATTTAAACGCCGGCGAGTGATTGCCCCTTACGTCGATTATCAATGGGACGTCGATACGGCCTACATGGAGTTTTATAAAAAACAAAATGATGGTTATGCTTATTTTCTGTTAGTCGTGGACATCTTATCCAAGTTTGTTTGGACAGTGGCTTTGCGCACGAGAACAGGAAAAGAAATGGTACATGCGCTGCAACAGATATTCGCACAGGGTAGAAAACCTTCGAACATGAGAAGCGATAAAGGGACAGAATTCTGCAACAAAGATGTGAAACGATTCTTGAAAAAGCAACACGTGAATTATTTCGTGACTCAAAATATAGTAAAGGCGTCCAACGCCGAGCGCGCCATCAAAACCATCAAAGGTCGACTCGTTAGGTACATGACACGACACCAAACTCACAGATGGCTCGACGTTCTTCCGAGTATCACGGAGAGTTACAACAGGACTTACCATCGTGGCATTAAAAGATCTCCGCAGAGCGTCAAAGCGAAGGATTCTATAGCCTTGTGGCAATTCGAATACGATCAACCGCCTAAGTCACCAAAACGGAAATCAATTTCTCCGCGTTTTAGCGATTATAAGTACAAAGTAGGGGATCTAGTAAGGGTGTCTTATACTCGCAAAGCGTTTCAGCGCGAATACGACGAACGATGGTCCAGGGAGTTATTTGTGATCAATCATCGCTTTATGAGAGAGTACATTCCGCAGTATCAGCTGAAAGATTATGCGGGAGAGATTGTGACCGGTACCTTCTATCAAAATCAATTGAAAAAAGCCTACGAACAAGACACGTACTTAGTAGAAAACGTGCTCCGAACTAGAAAACACAGAGGGGAAAAACAATTTTTAGTAAAGTGGAAAGGCTGGGCTCCGAAATACGACACGTGGATTAACGAAGAGGATTTTAAAAGCATAAATGCTGATGCAATCTTATCATAAACGGCGAACATGAACATACGGAAACATCTCCCCTTACTCGAATTTCTCGCGGAAGGAACCGACGAGCAGCGAAAAATACTGGTGAAAACTCTGACGGCAGAACAGTTGAAAGCGGTGATGGAAGCCATTTACAACGTGCTGATGGGGACGTGCCTCCTTCAGAACAAACACAAAAAGAAGCTGGAATCTCACAAGTCAGACATTCGACGCTTGGTGTCTAAAGAACTTAGTCCAAAACAGCAACATCGACTATTGAGGAAGCACAGTGCCCTATTACCGTTACTGCTGAAAGCGGTTGTGGACATGCTGAGCAAAACAGCATGACGGGAGAAAAATACCTTTACGTACAAAGCGACGAAAGTAACGAGTATTTTGTCGGTAACGAAACGAGTCATTTCAAGATACATCTAAACGCACCTTTATATTTAGAAGGCATTTGGAAAGTGGCGTTAGTCGAGTTTCACGCCACGGAGAAATCTAGATCGAAATCTAGTGACGGACTTTACATATATTCGGATATTTGTGGCGAAAGTATCGTGAAAGGAGAGCCACGTCCTTTGCTGCGCCGACTAGAAAAAAATAAGAAAAACGAGTGGGACTACACACTCGAAACTGCTTACTACGTGCCTGTGAGAAAGAAGGAATTTCAGGAATTCGAAATACATATAAAGCAGGAAGACGACACGGTAAAACGACAGTGAATCAATCGGGAAGAGGCAGACGGCCACACGTGATACCAGTCTCCAAATCCAAAACGGAGGACGCGAAGCAGTACACTATCAACGCGGTCTTACCCGCGGAGCAAACGACGGCGCAGGCGAAATCAGAGATGGAACGGGAAGCTACTAAACCGGGAGAAATTGTCAACTCGAATCAGTCTAACGGCAGACGTAGAGGGAAACGGAAGCTTCCAGACATATGTGATAAGGGTGTTAAACGTCAACGTCGGAGTAACGAGAAACCAGAAATTCGAGTGATTCGGAAAAAAGACATATTTGACAAACAGTAAAGAATGTCAGTGTTTAATGAAGAAAAATTCAAAGAGGGACTGGTGTCGGAGTTGGCTTTGTTCGATCTACCGAGTACGCAAACCAGCGTTACCAGTGTGTACTACGATGAAATTCGACCTCTATCGCAGGTGTCGGGTGACAGTCCTTTCGAGTTCAAGATCAGCGGGCAAAACTCGATGGATTATCTGGACTTGAAAAATTCTCAGATCTACGTGAGACTTAAAGTTGAAAAAGCGGACGGTTCGGCTCTCACCGATTTGAAGACAGAGAAAGTGGGACCAGCAAACTTGTTCCTTCAGGCGCTGTTTTCCACGACAGAAGTGAGCTTGCAGAACAAAGCTATGATGACGTGTAACTACAACCCCTACAGAGCATACATTCACACCTTGCTGAACTACGGTCAAGATGCGATCAGTAGTCAGCTGGATACGCAACTCTTTATTATGGACGACTTCGACAGTCCCGGAGTGACGGATCCTAATGGAAGCAACAACGGGCTATTTCTGAGGTCCCAGGCCATCGCTTTGTCTAAACGCATCGATCTACAGGGTCCCATCTTTCACGATTTGTTCTCCATGTCCAGATATCTGATGAATCAGGTGGACGTTAAAATTAAGATGTACAGAACCCCCGCCAACTTCTGCTTGCTCACGGGAGACGATGCGGACTACAAAGTGGTCATCGAAGATATCTACATTCTGGCTAAAAAGATCAGAGTCAACCCCGCCGTCATTTACGGACATTCGACGATTTTGGAGAAGCAAAATGCATTGTATCCCTTTAGTAAGGTGGATGTAAAGTCAGTGAGCATCTCCACGGGTTCCACTAACTACACGTGGGATAACATGTTTCAAGGCAGACGACCGGACAAATTGATCCTAGGGTTTGTGAAAAGTAGAGCCACTAGCGGCGATTACAAAACCAATCCGTTCAATTTCGAGAACTGCTCGATTCAGCAAATCGCCGTATACTGCGATGGATTGCCTGTGGGTGGAAACCCGCTGAAGCTGGATTTTGACGCTGCTGGAGGCACTGCCGTGATGCGAGCTTACACCAACTTGCTCCAATCGAGCGGAAAATGGAGGGAAGACGAAGGCAATCTACTTGACAGGCATCACTATTTAAAGGGTTCGACTTTGTTCGCTTTCCAGTTTGAGCCCAACTTCTCTCAGCACGGAGAATACCTATCCTTAGTGAAGACGGCAAACGTTCGATTGGATGTCGTGTTCAAGACACCGTTAACAGGTAATGGATATGATATCGTCATTTGTATCCTTCAAAGACATTTAAGTTTTTTTTTTCATTTTTTTTTTTCATATATGATTTTACAAACAATATTTAGTCCTTTGAGAAAACGTAAAAACTTTTAAAATTAATTTGGAAGATATGGCCTTGTCTCCAGCACTTTGTTGTACAATCTCGAATGTTGATTAATATAAAAATATAAAAATACTTTATTTTGTAGAACCAATGAGTTGCATCGCCTATAGCGAGGGACCAGGATTTTTCGAAATTAACAAAGAGAGAGATATCATCCTCCCATAATGGATACGTCGCAACTGCAGTGTATGATAGAATGTGACGATGTATTGAAAGGACGTGTAATTGGCGTTTTCGCTGCAGATAAACTGCCTTGTGTACGCCTGCGTACACCCTTTGGGTTCATCGCCAACACAGACATTCACACTAAATCGGGGCGACATTGGTGCGCTTTCTACGGTGATGGACAAGGACTCGTAGACTTCTTCGATAGTTATGGGAGATCACCCGTACGAAATAGCATTTATTTCAGTCAGTGGATAAAGAGTCATGCTGACATTTTAAATTACAACGAGCAGCAACTACAAAGTGATGCTTCTTCTCTGTGTGGACTTTACTGCGTTCTGTTTCTACGTAACAGACTATCGGGCCAAAGTATAAGAGAGTTTACTGAACTGTTTGACACCACGGACTTGAAAGGAAACGATCATTTTGTACATACTATTGCTTCTAGAGCCTATTCTCATTGTGTACCTGGTGACAGAGCTTATAATCAATCGTCTTGTCCTTGCGACACGTTTGAATAAATGTGTTCTATATTTAAACTCTTTAAAATTGTACTTTTGTATATGCATAAACTCTTAAAATATATGTTCTGTTTCCTTTGTATATGCATAAACTTTGTGTTCTGTTTTATCTGGTGAATACGAAATAAAAAGAGAGTAGAGTAGTTATAATGTTGTTACGTTTTATTTTAATACTTTGGTTATCGAAGTGCTCGGGTATCTGTTAAATTCGTAGCTTGGTGTTGAGTATATACATGTATATATATATAAAAAAAAAACAGCAAATTTATATTCCAAGATATCTATTGAATACACTGAAGATTATATTTTAAACTAGACACTATCAAACTTTATCATACTTGTTCTGTTGTTTTGTTTTTTTTGTTTTTTAGTCCATTTTACTTTCTAAACGTAACAATTGAAGAGTCATTCGTTTCATTTTACATCTCCAAGCTTCGGACTTCATGTCTGCCTGACGATAGTCTCGACTATAGATTTTCAGTCTATATAGTCCAACGATTCCGGCGTAATCGTCTTCCAAAAGCGTCACAGCATTGTCCCAGTTCCTTAGTACATCCATTTCGTTTACGTCCTGTAGAATGTCTTCAAAATACAGTTTTAACTGTTCAGGCTTGGAAAACATCAGGCACGAGTGATCCTTTTGTGATAAACTGTTATTAAGACATCCGCTACATTTCTTTCTTAAAACTCCAGTCATTTTCTCTAGAATTGCCTTTGCGTAGTAAAAGTCGAAATACGATTCCAGTAAGCTCACTGCCATTGTCGAGTAAACTTTACAAACACGTCTTCCTTTGTACAGTTTAAGTTGCGATGATCAAAGAGAAAATGACACAACAGTTATATCTTCCAGTTTTATACCTAGTGTCGAGAGTCACACAAAACTCAACATGGAGAAAGACTCCTTTGCTAAGAGCTACTGTTCTTTTTTCTTTTCAGATGTCAGAAACGGAAAAAACTCGGTGCAAATCTGGCAAAATGGCCAAGTAGGTGAACACCTTTCACAGTGATATAGCTCTTCTAATCGCTGATGTCGCTGACTGCAGTCCTCCGCAATATACCCTCTAAAATTTGTATCGTCCATTAATAAGTACGGATTACAATCTAAACAATATTCGCTGTCTAAATAGTTCTGGTGAAAACACATTTTCGCAACCGATTCTGAATGTTCACTCTCGTCGTGTTCAAGACATTCCAGTTCCGAAGTAAATTGTAAGCCGCACGAACAGCACAACCATTTATCCATCCTTATTCTCTTCCAAAAAATGTTTGAGATACGACACACTAATTTGAGAGTTACAAATACTGTCAAAAATGTCGAACGGTAGCTTAATACATTTCCTCCCACTGCGTAGTAAAACGTAAACAGAACGATTGTGCTCTTTCACGACGATAGAAAACTGTTCACTTAGCCGACACACGATTTCATTTTTTATACATTTTATATCTCTCATATCCGCGCTTTCTAAACGAAACTGTAACAGATCCAACTGCTTCTGTGCCATTGAGTATATATTTCACAAGTGATATTCTCCAGCACGTTCCGCTCTAAACTAAACACGATTTTTATGAGACATATCATTATACTGAATCAATATTAAATCTCAATGAGTACTTCTTTTCCCCGCGTCAAGGTAACGAATCTCATTGGTTCATTTTTTCCCGCGCTTCATACGTCGAATACCATTGGCCAATTTTTCCCGCGTTACGATTGAAAAATGTAAAATCACCGCGAGACGAATTAGTAATTTATATATACAGTCTAATTATCATATAAACGAGTTTTCTGTCATAAAACTACTTGAGTAATAGTGGGAAACAACGGGTGTTAGATGATCGCATTTACCCCCCTCCTGCCAGGCTTTCTTCATTCAAAGGAAGTCTATGGTTACAGGAGACATGATGTCTGCGTAACCCTAGATATGTTCGTCATTATGCTAATGCATTTTTCATTTCTCACAGTCTCCAAGGGGGGGGGGTCACTAAGGTCATATGGAACAGGAACAGCAAGTAATGGAATTACAGGGTAATATATACTACTTGCATATATGTGCAACCAACACGATGTACAGATAAGATACGACTTATTTCATCTGATACGGAAGATTTGATTTTACTGCACAAATATTAAAGTTAAATTTATATAAACATTAATAGGTACATGTATATAATAGAACAATATTTCACATACACTATTTTACCGTTATTGAACTTGAGAATCTCATTCACAATAAAGTAGTATCAATTTCGGCTATTGTTACGTCTTAGTTGCAATTTAATTACGTAAATCCCAATTTTCCCTTAGCGAACTGTGTTCAAGCCGAAGCAATCGCCGCACACATGACAATTAATTATATGACCGAAGTCTAATTTTTAGATAGATAAGATAGTTTGTCACAAAAACATATTTTTATACCTACCTGGTGTACTGACAATCCAGAATTAGAATGCTATTACAAGTGTCATTGTCGAGCTTTGTCAGAAATCATCTTTTTTTTCCAGAACTTTATTTTCCTGTAGAATTACAAAATGTATGCTGGAAACAAATATAATGGCAAAATAAGATAGTTGCTGTTTTACAGTAAACAGGAAATAGTTTTACGTAAACTAATGAAGGCAAATCATTAGATATATTTCAGTTAGTGGGACTGTAATTGCCCCTTTTAGTCGCTTGAAATTGACACGAGTTCCCTAATACTTGTTACATTTGCATCCGTAACTCAATTATCGACAACTGACCTTTCATGTTTGGCAAAAATAATTGCCATGTGTCAGTCAGGCTTATTCTATTTGATGTTTCTATTCTGACGTGTCGTCATGGACATCTGAACAGAATTTAAAACAACAATACTTATTTATTCCCATTCATAGCTATTAACAAATGTGTATGTATACTGGTATATTGAAATTCCACTTTTCTGTAATACATTGCAAGATATGTTCATTTAATTCGAAAACATAATGTAGCAGAATCCATTACATCTTGTTACCAGATCCTTTTCGTTAAAGTATACTGTTCTATTCAATTTGCTGCCGTGACGCGCTACGTTTAGCGGACATGACGTTACTTGTTTGTTATAGTTTATGATAATATAATTTACTGCACCCGAAGAAGACATACAAACGTTGTACATCATGTTGTGCAAAAAAAACACAAAAAAACGTTGTGATTAATTTAATTTCTTAGTACAGTTACTAAAACCTATTTGAAGACTAAAACATACAAAACACACACATTCTCGTTTATAAGTCCTTTTTAACCTTTAAGATTCAAGAGGATTTGGAGAATCTAAAACCTTACTTTAATAAAAAAATAGAGTTCTGTCACAGTTATAACATACAATGTCAATGTGTCTGCTGTGCAAGATGGAATGAGTAGTATTATTGTTATCATTCATTATTATATGTATTTATCAAGTACTATCTTATACAATTATAGACTAATTTTGTGGCCAATGTATAGTTTTGCGCACGTGTTAAAAGTGATACAATGTTTTGACCGAGGACGAAGTCCGAGGTCAATATCATTTTGTCACAGGTTCGCAAAATTACATGTATGTATTGACCGAAACATTAGTCTAATATTATTATACCGTTTACCTCATAAAGAGCGGTAAAAATCATACGAAAATATACATGTAACAGAAATAACGTCTTAAAATCCGTGCAGGTCTGAACATCATTTCCAGGTCTACACATTCTTTTGCAGACCCGGCACTCGAGCGCTATCGGCCAATCAGGATTAAGTATTTATGACAGGTTTACGATATTCAAGCTTATATCAAATCGCTATGTGCACCCAGAGAATAGCTTTGCGATATTTGACATAAAAGATGAAATTATACAACAATAAATATATAAACAAATATGTTTTGAAATTATGCAATATTAGGATACAACTGGAACATACACAGTACAATACAAACTGTTTCTTCATTCTTTTCGAGCACACTTAAACGTTTTCAAACAGGGCCCCAAAATTGTTATTAAATGTGGGATTCAGATGGCTATAAAAAGGTAATAGCATATGACTATTCACCGTCCTCTAGTAACAATACACCTATAAGTGCTAGTCTTAGACACTGTGTATTCCTTCCTTATGGTTTTAACTCCGTTTCAATATTCGTTTCATTGTTAACAGGTCAGGGCCGTATTCCAGTAGCATCTTAAGTCAAATCGTAACATTTTCCTTATAATTAACAATTTCATTAAGAAGATAACTTAAACAGGAGAAATTCACAGCATTGCAGCATGTTGAACATTTATTAAATCTTCCATGACCATTTTTTTTTACAATGATGATGAAATTACATACAATCGATCAATTTTGAGAGAATTATAATAATTAAGAATTTTGGACGCAAGTTAAAATACTTAATAAATCACTTAAGATGCTACTTGAATACGTCCCATGTAGTTTACCTTACCATCTTTTCCTTGGAAGAACCATATAATGACCCCTATCCTCCGTCAGAAACTGCAAACTGTCTCGCATCCCGCTTATTACAGAAATACAGCATGTTCATAAGAAAATACCAAATGCTAAGAAATTACCTAATGTAAAGAAATTACCTAATGTTAAGAAATTACCTAATTAAGAAACAGACCATTTTCCCTGCGTGATACTTTGGCCGCAAATGATGTGTACTTTGATAAATTGGAATGAACAATTCTGCAAGAAAATAGATACTCATGCTCGGGAAAATTAGATTAAATACCAGTAGGTAATACATTATTTTCAATTCTTTGTAAGGAAAGTGGCACCAAAATTACCCAGATCTCAAATAGACCGTTTAGATTGAATAGCGACATATCTCTGAATTCCTAAGAGTCAAGATTTGATGACTTCCGGATCCGTCAGCGTTCCATTAAATCTGCCATTCGTCTTTATTTTAAGTATTGACAAAACTCAAGGGAAATAGGCGGCTCACAGTTCTGGGCAATTACTTTCCGGCATTTCATTTTTGTGTTAAAAGCTCTGTCGAATATCTTGAAAATATGTTAAGGTAATTTTGTGTGACAATAAAGACGTCCGAGCATTCAGTGCTAACAATTATTCGTCCTCGGTCAATCTCCCTTTTAACAGGTCCACAAAACTATATAATGACCTTAACATTACTTTAAAATTATGTTGTCGCATACTTCATAAAATATAGTGAAAATGGCGTCGTGAAAACCGCGTATGTCTGCTTGATACTTTCCAGACCTACTCATACTATTGCAGACGCGGCACGTGATCGCTATCGGCCAATCAGGATAAAGGATTTATGATATGTACACGATATACAGTCAAATTGTCGCATATGAAAAATTATTTTCCGGAAAATACAACCAAACAGTTAGAGACAAACGTCACGTATGGATATATTACAGAATCTGATGTATTGAAGTGGATATTTCCTTATGATTGCCAAAGTGCGTCTGGGTAAGGTCAACGCACTGCTTATTACTTATAAGTAGCTGTCTCGCCGGTCATATCAACCTTTGATGGTATCAATGTTAAGCCGAACTAAGTGCAACATCATAGCTAATAGCTGAGCGATAAGTTGATTACAAAATATAGGATCAAGGCATAAACACGCTCCGTGGAATTACTGTTTGCAAAATTGACTAAAGCTTACACGTTTCACTAGACAAAAAGTGTGCAAAACTGTAGATAGTCGCTTGCTACTTGTGCACAAAGCTTAGCTCAAAATAAAACCTCTAAGCAGATGTGTTGAAATCGACCTGCTCTGAACATTTGTTGAATTTCTGGAAATTACAAGAATATTCACCATGTTCGTTTAATTAATTTAGAGATGCCATAATCATTTATATCTTTTAAATGCAGTCAATTTATACAACCTTGTCATAAATCATTTAACGAAATAACGGCCAATTCGTTCACCGCGATATTTAAAGAGGCACTCCCTGAAACTGGAGACAGTTACATTGAAGAGACACCCCCTACCGGCGTCAAATCAAATAAATGCAAAAACATATATAAAATAATATTTGCAACTATTATTACTTAACCTAAAAGTTTAAACTACATATTGGCAGTATACATTTCGGTAAAATCAGCGTTTCAAACCGTAAACCATTAGTCTCTGTAAAGTTGTTGTTGTACAATTAACAGATGGATAGCGATTTGTTACAGAAGGTCTCTATGCTGAGTATGGGTGCTAAACTGAGGTATTTGTCGATATATGTTGTTCTTTAAAATTGCATTCATTTGTCAGTTTACGTTCAGTGAACACATTTTAATTATTGTTTGGAGAATATAATCTGGTATATGTAGGGAGTGCCCCTTTTACAGGGAAAGTAATGTTCGAGACTTTTTTCATTTTATTTTGTGACAACATCATATTTACCTTTGTAGATATTATGTGCTTAAAAATTCAAGTAGCACTTTACAAGAAATAGGTCCCCCGAATCAATTTGTGCATTCGATCAAGTTAAATGAAAAGAGTAAAGCAACATAATAGAACTTCCGTAGATTGTATGTCTAGTACATTTTATAAGCGTAGAAGTTGATTGTTATTTAATGTTATCACACGTGAAGCGTTGGGTCTAGACATGTTATTACGCTTGTTTTTGAGTCTAGCGTGCTTCGTAATATCCCAATGTTTCCAGACGAATGAAACCTTACTTTTACGAAGTCTGTCTTTAGAAATAATGGATGCTTTCAACGCCAATGGAACTCCTGTCTTATTGTTTGCAGCAAACATAGGAGGTAATCCGCTTTTACAAAAATAAAAACCTTCTACGTATATTAATATCAAACGAGATGCTTTACAAAGAAACCAGGAATCGATCCGAACCGTGCCGCATGTGTTATTTTTTCAGGTCTATGGTATGCTCAATAATTGACAATGGAATTAATATCATACAAATATATATGACTGACAAAGATAATGATGTTTTCCATGGGTAGCTTGAACTTTATCAGTCCCAACTCAATTGACGATTTCTGTTATCAGTATTTTCAAAAAGATTTTGGTAACAGTTCCCCACCAGGAGAAGTGAAGATACTTGCCATATACATGTATAAGAACAGTCATTATGTTTCCTAAATAATTTATTACATCGGCTAGTTACAGGGGCTGTAATTACAGGGGCTGTTGCCTCTTCACTGCTCCTGGTGGGAGAAAGGAACTGTTACCCAAATATTTTGAAAATACTGATACATGTAATTTAAAAGCGAATTCGGTGAATTTGTATCCCCTACCGAACTGCTGACGGGGGCTATAAGATATGTAGAAATAAACAGTATAAATCCCTTAATACCTCGTTTTCTAAGGGATCTATCGCCTACAGTAGATCTACGAGGTAATTGTAACAACTTTGAATCTGAAAGGTTTTGCAGTATTTGTCAAATGTGATTGAGAAAAGCTTCAGAAAAAAGTAGTTATCGAAGTTGAGGCGGTCAAAGAAAAGTTTCTACTGCCAGCTAGAATAACGCATTATGTAAATTTCATACTGTTAACCAAATTTACATAATCAGCCATCTCGCACGACTTAATCACTCAGATCGAGTTACACAGAACACGAACAAATAATTGTATCAGATACATATTATAGCGGTCTAGTCAAGTTACACGCCAAGTTCTGCTTAGCTTTTAGGATAATTTACTTACATACATTTTTGTGGTACAAATGTAACTTTTATAGATTTCAGGCATATACAGGAATATTTAAATGATACAAATATCTACAATATTGTAAATCAACTATTGAATGAGCTTTATTTAAGAAATGATATATGGCTTGGAGTGCTTTATCGAAATTAAAGCATTCCCCGGAGGTGATATGCCTGGTGGAATTATTCACGAGGGTGAAGCCCGAGTGAATTATTAAGCACGCACATTACCGATAGGACATGCTTCAATTTCGATAAAGCACTCCGAACAATGGATTATTTCGATTCTTATAATAAGTTGTTTTTGTTTGTTTGTTTGTTTTTTATTATCATTTTTTGTTGCTTTTCGGTATCTGAAAATCATGGCTTAGTTGTTTTTCTTTCTTACTTCTGCTCTCTACAGTAAACAAAAAACCGTTGTTTTGTTAAATCAAACATTAGCATGACGTCAAGGGGCGGGCTGATCTCTAATGTTGTAAAAACTTGTGGCCCAACCCTTTTAAATTGTCTTAAAAATTATAGTATATATAAGCCAACCGTAAACCATATAGTGATGTCCTTTGGTATTATATATGTATTGTATTCGTTCAGTAAATATTATTGTATAAACATATACTAATACGCTGATTCAATTATGTATATGTGTTCTGTATATTGAGTTGTGACAAATATAATAAAATATAATTAAACTCAAGTCGATTCTTATAAGCCGAATTTATGAAAACTATCGTCAGTACGGACCTTTCTTCTGTTTGGCAGTTATGTGTTAGATGGCATAAATATTAGTGGATGTTGGAATTCACTCCCCTATTCGGGCAACTGTTCAAGATATCATACATAGCTATATTATTCAAACTTATTTTAGTTTAATCTTCTAATACAAAGAACTGAGCGGTACAACGTTTAAACGTGGAGTAATGACGTCAGTGTGATGACGTAATTTTACGTTTTCATTCATTGTTTTGTCACCCGGAATTAAAACATTGCGTTTAAGTTTAATCATATTTTATTGTAAATTGTTTTACATATACATAAACATAAAGACAATTTATACATGCAGTTGTAACATTTACAAATGGATTGAACCACGAGTTATGCCAACTCAGTGAACGGCCCGTTCCACATGAAATAATATTTATATAAATGCAATCAAAATGGCCAATGTATGTATGCAAATTCTAATATGCCTACGGTATATTTCTATAGTCAATTCGAGTGCATTAATATGATTAAAGCACTCAGAAAAGTAGGCGGAGTTTCGGACATGGAAGTAGCTCCTTCCGACTTTTCTAATTTACTCCCGCGCAAAACTAAAATATAGAAATGGAAATAATATCAGTATAAATACATCAGTCGCATGAAAAAGATTTGTTTAAGAACCTAAATATTATTTTTTGATTGCGTTAAATAAGCCTTTGGAATACCCTCACCTCGTTTCCTAAAAAAGGACAAGAAATTCAGGATTAACAGTCATACGTTTTGATTCCGGGAGACAAAACTATGAATGAAAACGTTTACGTCATCACACTGACGTCATTACTCCACGTTAAAACGTTGTACAGTTCAAATTAACGGTACGCATTTAAATCGATTGGCTGATTTGTATGGTTCTGAATCTGACGTCTTCTGCGTAATGTCAGTCAGGTATTTCTTTCTATATTTTATGTATTAGATGATTAAACTAAAGTAAGTTTGTGTAATATAGTTATATTTGATATCTTGAATGGTTGCCCGAATAGGAGTGAATTCCAACAGCTACTATTTATGCTGTTTTAACATTACCGCCGAACTGAAAAAAGGTCCGTAGTAGTTTTAAAAAAATCGGCTTCTAAGAATCGAAATAATCTATGTCTTGGAGTGCTTTATTGAAACTGAAGCATTTCCCGTCGGTAATGTGCCTGCGTAATAATTCACTCGGGCTTCGCCCTCGTGAATTATTCCGCCAGGCACATCACCTCCGGGGAATGCTTCAATTTCGATAAAGCACTCCAAGCCATAGATTATTTCTTAATTATACTGATATCTTAGAACTGAACACAAATTGGAAATTAAATAAATTTCAAAAAATGGAAAAAAACTGTTAGAACCAAACATTAAGAAAAATCATATCAGTCAAAAAAATAAGAAAAAAATATCTATACATAGAAAGAGAAAAAAAGAAAAAAGGTTAGGAATATTGAACAAGATTTGAGTCTATAAAAGGAAAACAAGGTGAGGGTATTCTAATGTTTAACTGTAGCAACAAAAAAAAATTAGGTTCTAAATCACAATTATATTACACAATTATCGACTGATGAATTTATACAGATATTATTTCTATTTCTATACTTTAAAATAATTATTTGTTTTCACTGATATAGAAACATAAATTAATTTATAGGGTGATAATAGAACCATGTTCTGTTCACTCTGAAACAATGTTGATACATGGTATATGCCTTTTTTCGTATTCAAGTTGTTTCTCTAAGAAAAAGAATTGCGAAACTTTTTTAAAGCCTTTCTTATTTTTGCAATATCATTGAAGAAAATACTGCGATATATTTCTAATGTGTACTTATCAATTTAAAAAGCAAAGGAATGTTTTACGTACAACTGAAGGTCATTTCTGTCAGTAAGACATCTTTCTTGGTAAAATAAGAGCTACTTGTAAATGAGATCATGGGACTTTAACACCATTAATATCTATCTCTTATAGTTTAAGAGTTAATTATTCAGTATAATTCTAGATTGTTTCATTTTGAAAATTTCCCACTCCGCTGATCTAACAATTTCGCGCATTATCAGAATTGGAAATTGCCCTGATGGTGCGTGAAATAGTTAATTGAGCGAAAAAATAGAAAATTTTAGACCATTGCACATATAACCATTTTTTTAGTTTACAGAAGCAAAACAATACACCGTTAATATTGATACACATTCTATTAGTCTAAGAGTTGACTGAACAAAACCGTTTGTCCCAAAGTCTTTTCTTAGGTTTGCAATATTTGCAAGCATCACGTTTGTTTGTGTATAGTTGACGTACCAACTAAAAGAGACAGCAAGGGTAAAAGGTGCACGAACTTCAAAAATCAACTTAGATATGATAAAGCGGACATAAAGCTCCATGCAAACTGTAATGTTAGTTTCAGATAAGTCGAAGAACTATATTTTTTTCACCAAAATCTGAGAGCGAGCAGCTTTAACATTAAGGCTTAGTGTTATTAATTTCATTTCATAATTTTACTAATGCAGCTGATCACCGGTACAAAATTTCGTTAGATGTTTTCATAAATCAAATATGGATTAACAATAATTCTAACACGATCCGCAACTTTTCGTACATGTATATAGATTTAGAAGAAAAGAAGCTAGTCACTATTTTACGATAAAATACATCACGGGCAACACGTGCGGTAAATGACGCACGCGTCCAATCGCATTCCGTGTTTTTTAGTTACAATGGAATGTTGCTACGCGTTGAACATAGTTCGGGGTATTTTTCAGTGATAGTTTCATGTTAGAATCGAAATAATAAATGCCTCCCTGTATTTTATCGTGTAATAAAATACAGTCAGTCGTTCGGATGCGAAAAATTTAAATCACTCGTGCTACGCACACGTGATTTAATTACTATGCACCCTAAATCCTGACTGTATTTTATTAAACGATGAAGTACCGGGACACATTTATTGTTTCTTAAATAAATCGGCATTTTACAGATTCTTCACAAAAAAGGGTAAATTATCTGCCATAGTCTCTAGACGCACTAAACTAGCTATTAAGGCTTCTAACTGAAAATGCTAAACGCCTAAGCTCTGGAGACATTCACATTGTTCAAATATCTTCGTAAAGTTCAAAGCTGTCAAGCATGTAATTATGATAATTACACAGTTAATGATTTGGGAGACAATTCTAAAATTGATAATATCACACTTGGTATTCTACAGAAGTTTGCTTAATAATCTGATGAGCTCAGAGTTTGTTAAATCAGATCCTAGAGCTAGATTTATTCTGTTTAGTAAGTTTAGGATGACTCTACCGAGAAGTGTTGTAGCAATTCAAAGTATATCCTTACATTGTGATTGCTGCTTAAGCAAGGTTTTAAATGCTTTTTAGTGCACTTAATATGACAAGAAATATGATTGTAAATTCCAGTCATGCGTTAAATGATATGGATATTATTCATACGAAACCGGATAATTGAGAGGCTGCAGTCACATGGAAATGTTTGGTTATTGTACCAGGAGACAGTAAAGACTGAACTCAAGACACTAAAACAGACACAAATACGACATAAGAACAGACACTAGTGGACAATATCATTGTTGAAAATATGCATCTAATCTAGAATTATACCTAAGACTTTAAGTGAAGATCTTCCAAGAAAGTATTAATAACAGAATAAATCCTACGAAGAAGGTGCACGACGTGAAAAAGCACGAAAGTGGATTTATTCTGCTATTTATGGAAATTGTATCAAAGACTTATAACTGAGGGGCTTCTTTATAACAATAAAGCAACAGTACCTATAGTGTCCACGAAATAACTTTAGCTACAACCTGTTAAGTCTCACAAGGAAACAAATATTCGTGTAGCAGTTATTATGTGGTCACAGTGATTAGTCATGCGCAGAAAGTGTAAGCACAAAAAACGCTAACGAGAACATTTTATGAATCTAATTATATATGATGTGCATTTGTGATAATATTGCGCTTTTCAAACCCTGAAATAAGCATACAGTAAACTCACTCGGGATATAGCGAAATGTCGGATATAAGGAATATATTTTAACTGTCCGTCGTTCCCCGTATATAAGGAACATATTTACATGGTTCAAAGGAGTTCGTTATATCATATTTAATTGTCTGGATAAACGGGGGAAAATGTTCAAAACTTGCATGTTCAACAAACGTCAAATGTTATGTTTTAGTGACATTCTTAGCTTGACCTACACGTACATCATGTTACGTATTGACCTATTGAAATTATCTGTTAATATGTATTCGTTTAGCTTCATTTGCTGGCTATTGCTGTCCATACTTTACTTTTTGTCCCAACTTTCTGCATGGCTCATTGTTTGTTCAACAGTTGAAAGAATGTTTACCATATGTTTTCCCTTTAAGTTTTCGACAAAAGGCTTGAAAAGACGAGCGAAAATAGCATTTATTGCCTGCATAATTAGTTTGTCGATATTAAACAGACCTAGATTTTCCTTTGTGTCGAAAAAATGGATTATGCGTTCCTGTGATAATAAGTGAAACTTACAAGAATCTTTTAAAATTAATAGACGAAATTTTGACCATTTATGTCCTATGTGTCATTCATATCTTCGCGATTAAAATAAGCAATTCAGTCTGTAATTACTGTCACAATAACACAATAATAAAGTAGGAGAGAATCAGGAGAGAAGGGGTCATTTTTTTTCAACGGCAGCTTTAAAGAAGTAGTGTTATGTGGCGAGAAAATAAGTCTTTTTTGCAGCTATGTTGACGAACCGGTGGAACAGTCTGGTAAATCAACCCAAATCTTAATTCTACATGACCTGCTACATGCCTATGATGGCAGTGTACCCATTGTGGATATTGATCATAGCCAATTTCAGATTCATAGTGAAGCCGTTAGAATTTAAAATGTGTATAGTCATGTAATAAATTGTGCTTACACTGCTTCGAAAACAGATGATGATGGAAACTGTCTACAGTAAACTCTGTATATAACGTCTCCGGATAAAGCGAAAATCCGGATATAAGGAACAAATATAAATGGTCCCAAGGAGTTCGTTATAAAAGGAGTTTATTGTATTTAGATCAGTGTTTTGCTTTAACGGGTATTGAGAGGAATTTCAATGCTTGTTAAGATTGATGACAGTTGTAGAAACGATAAACAATCGTTATGATAAAATAAAAGATAAACTAGATGGGTGTTCAGTAGAACACTTGTGTCGCCCTCTTATGCTTTGTCAGAATAACCAACAATTTTGTGACAAAATCTAAGTGTAAAAAGGGGCATAACTCTGTCAAATATGACCTTGACCAACAAACTTTGGCGGCATCATGACCCTTATAAGCAAGACAATTTGAAAGTTTGATGAAGAAATCTTAAGAAATGGCAAAGTTATAGCCAACATTAAGTTTTCGTGACAAAATCTTAGTACAAAAAGGGGCATAACTCTGTCAAATATGACCTTGAACTACAAAATTTGGCGGCATCACAACCAACATAACGACATAAGCAATATAATTTGAAAGTTTGATAAAGAAACCTTAAGAAATGGCAAAGTTATAGCAAAAATCTAAGTATATAAAGGGGCACAACTCTTTCAAATTTGACCTTGACCTACAACATTTGGCGGCATCACGACCCTTATGTCATAAGTTTTCGTGACAAAATCTAAGTACAAAAAGGGTCATAACTCTGTCAAATATGACTTTGACCTTCAAAATTTGGTGGCATCATGACCCTATTGTCATAAGCAATACAATTGTAAAGTTTGATGAAGAAATCTTAAGAAATGGCAAAGTTATAGCCAACGTTAAGTTTGTGTGACGGACGGACGGACCGACGGACGGACAAAGCGATCCTTATGTATCGCCTTTTCTCCGAAAGGGCGACACAAAAACACGATCACTTCTTAAATGACACGAATTGTCACAAAAGCATTAAACTTATTGAGGATGTAGTAAATTTAAATTCCTACAGTGAAATGGCGCACGTCTACGGCTTGAATGACGCTATTGGGAAATTATGAAAAAAAACATTTCAACCATAAAAAAAAAAAAAAAAAACATAAACATTTTAAAAATTTTAAAAATTTTAAAAAAAAAAAAAAAAAAAAAAAAATAAAAAAATAAAAAAAAAAAAAAAAAAAAAAAAAAACCTTCTCCCTTTCCTAGGTCACTGTATTATCCATTTTAACTTTTTTTTACACGGTTAGCCGATTTCACTCGCCCGTTTTTTTATCATATATTTTATAGTTGTGAAGAAGAAAGCGCCCTTTCAAAATCTCGCTGGCTTCAACGTCCAATTAATTAGACTTCTACACGAGTAAACTTTTCTCGCTAAAGTAATGTACACATGGTGTATGCCTGTGTATTGGGAATTTTGCTACGTGTATTTCGTTCGAACCGGTTATACGAATGTACAAACTAAACACACAAAAAATAGAAATAAGAATCGCGTTCAATAAGCATGATGTCTAAATGTTTGGACTGCACACAACCGTAAGATGACACTGCTGGGGGTATAGTCGTATAAAATTATGAGTTATATCGTTCATTTCAAAGGTGAACTGTTACAAAACTTACCTTAGACATGAGTACCGGTTAACTAGAATTTATCTTCAAAGTTACATTCCCTTTTATTATAACAGATACGCACGATATCTGTTGTTTACGTACGTCATGGGAAAGTGACGTAATATAGAATTACTACGCCAAGTGATAGAGGAACAAAATAGTGCACATACTAAGCATCGGAAATGTTATTGTTTTTGTGAAAAGAATGAATTTGAAAATGATTGAATATATATATATATATATATATATATATATATATATATATATATATATGTGTGTGTATGGGAATATGTTAGCAAATATTGGAGAAACTACGTGTGAGTGCAAGGTATGGAGTAAAATTATTCACCGAAGTAGATCCGTGTCCGGAACAATTTTGGAGTTTCGAATGTGTTCAGGGTTGGTATAAGGAAATACAACATATAACACCCTTATTAAAATTGTTTGTTATATGGTCAATATTTTTCATTTTACTGAAATGAAACGAGTCATTTTTGTGTTAGAAACTTAAATTCGAAAACATATTTTTCCTAAATAATTTAAATATATGTATGCTAAATACATTTCCACAGCATGAATCATCATAGCCCAACAAATTGTGCGCCAGGGCTTTTTTGTATTAACGACGGCCGCCCAGTTTGTAAAATCGGTCGGTCTTGCAGTCGAAATATTGAGGCTAGAATCATCATAGACTAGTCCCACATAAAAATAGCAAAATGTATACATGTTATTGGACAAAGTGGTCTTGCCTGTCTGCCTGCCTGCCTCCCTCCCTGCCTCCCTGTTATAATCGTGTCGGGTTAACCCCCCCCCCCCCCAAGTGTTCTGCGTGCTTGCCTACCAGACCTACAACCCGACATGACGCCTTTGATGAAAAAATGACGCACTTACCTTCATGTTGCAGCGTACCACATTTAACTTAGCGTCGGGTGTCACACTCAAACCCGAACGTGACCCCAAGTGTCATATCTGCGTGCTTGTCTCGACCAGACCTACAACGGTACCTGACATGACGCACTTTGATGAAAAAATGACGCACTTACCTTCATGTTGAGCGTACCTCACAGTACGGACTTTTCACCCTCAGTGTCGGGTGTCACACTCAAACCCGACACGTGACCCCCAAGTGTCGCATATCTGCGTGCTTGTCTCGACCAGACCTACACAACGGTACCTGACATGACGCACTTTGATGAAAAAATGACGCACTTACTTCATGTTGAGCGTACCCACCTCCCATGCCCCCGTACGGACTTTTCACCCTCAGTGTCGGGTGTCACACTAACCGACCCCAAGTGTCGCATATCTGCGTGCTTGTCTGACCAGACCTAACACGGTACCTGACCATACGCTTACCTGACATGTCCACTACGCACTTTGATGACCCCCCCCCCCCCTAAACCCCACTTTTAATGACGCACTTACCTTCATGTTGAGCGTACCTCACAGTACGGACTTTTCACCCTCAGTGTCGGGTGTCACACTCAAACCCGACACGTGACCCCCAAGTGTCGCATATCTGCGTGCTTGTCTCGACCAGACCTACACAACGGTACCTGACATGACGCACTTTGATGAAAAAATGACGCACTTACCTTCATGTTGAGCGTACCTCACAGTACGGACTTTTCACCCTCAGTGTCGGGTGTCACACTCAAACCCGACACGTGACCCCCAAGTGTCGCATATCTGCGTGTGCTTGTCTCGACCAGACCTACACAACGGTACCTGACATGACGCACTTTGATGAAAAAATGACGCACTTACCTTCATGTTGAGCGTACCTCACAGTAGCGGACTTTTCACCCTCAGTGTCGGGTGTCACACTCAAACCCGACACGTGACCCCCAAGTGTCGCATATCTGCGTGTTTGTCTCGACCAGACCTACACAACGGTACCTGACATGACGCACTTTGATGAAAAAATGACGCACTTACCTTCATGTTGAGCGTACCTCACAGTGACGGACTTTTTCACCCTCAGTGTCGGGTGTCACACTCAAACCCGACACGTGACCCCCAAGTGTCGCATATCTGCGTGTTTGTCTCGACCAGACCTACACAACGGTACCTGACATGACGCACTTTGATGAAAAAATGACGCACTTACCTTCATGTTGAGCGTACCTCACAGTGCGGACTTTTCACCCTCAGTGTCGGGTGTCACACTCAAACCCGACACGTGACCCCCAAGTGTCGCATATCTGCGTGCTGTCTTTACCATACCTATACAATAATTTCTTATATAATTTCCTTTTTAAAAAAAATTTTTCCCCCTTTCCTTCTCTTTTTTTTCCCCCCCCCTCTCTCCCTTTTCCCCCCCCTTTTTTTTTTCTCCCCCCCCCCCCCCCCCCCCCCCTCTTCCTTTTTATCTGCGTTTTGTCTCGACCAGACCTACTACAACGGTCACCTGCCTACCCTCGACATGACGCACTTTGATGAAAAAATGACGCACTTACCTTCATGTTGAGCGTACCTCACAGTGACGGACTTTTTCACCCTCAGTGTCGGGTGTCACACTCAAACCCGACACGTGACCCCCAAGTGTCGCATATCTGCGTGTTTGTCTCGACCAGACCTACACAACGGTACCTGACATGACGCACTTTGATGAAAAAATGACGCACTTACCTTCATGTTGAGCGTACCTCACATGGCGGACTTTTCACCCTCAGTGTCGGGTGTCACACTCAAACCCGACACGTGACCCCCAAGTGTCGCATATCTGCGTGTTTGTCTCGACCAGACCTACACAACGGTACCTGACATGACGCACTTTGATGAAAAAATGACGCACTTACCTTCATGTTGAGCGTACCTCACAGGTACGGACTTTTCACCCTCAGTGTCGGGTGTCACACTCAAACCCGACACGTGACCCCCCAAGTGTCGCATATCTGCGTGCTTGTCTCGACCAGACCTACACAACGGTACCTGACATGACGCACTTTGATGAAAAAATGACGCACTTACCTTCATGTTGAGCGTACCTCACACGGACTTTTCCCCCCCCGGGGCCGGGGCCCCCCCCCCCCCCCCCCCCCCCCCCCCCCCCCCCCCCCCCCCCCCCCCCCCCCCCCCCCCCCCCCCACAAGGTACAACCAACCCCCCCCATGGCGGACTTTTCACCCTCAGTGTCGGGTGTCACACTCAAACCCGACACGTGACCCCCAAGTGTCGCATATCTGCGTGTTTGTCTCGACCAGACCTACACAACGGTACCTGACATGACGCACTTTGATGAAAAAATGACGCACTTACCTTCATGTTGAGCGTACCTCACATGGCGGACTTTTCACCCTCAGTGTCGGGTGTCACACTCAAACCCGACACGTGACCCCCAAGTGTCGCATATCTGCGTGTTTGTCTCGACCAGACCTACACAACGGTACCTGACATGACGCACTTTGATGAAAAAATGACGCACTTACCTTCATGTTGAGCGTACCTCACATGGACGGACTTTTCACCCTCAGTGTCGGGTGTCACACTCAAACCCGACACGTGACCCCCAAGTGTCGCATATCTGCGTGTTTGTCTCGACCAGACCTACACAACGGTACCTGACATGACGCACTTTGATGAAAAAATGACGGACTTACCTTCATGTTGAGCGTACCTCACATGGCGGACTTTTTCACCCTCAGTGTCGGGTGTCACACTCAAACCCGACACGTGACCCCCAAGTGTCGCATATCTGCGTGTTTGTCTCGACCAGACCTACACAACGGTACCTGACATGACGCACTTTGATGAAAAAATGACGGACTTACCTTCATGTTGAGCGTACCTCACATGGCGGACTTTTCACCCTCAGTGTCGGGTGTCACACTCAAACCCGACACGTGACCCCCAAGTGTCGCATATCTGCGTGTTTGTCTCGACCAGACCTACACAACGGTACCTGACATGACGCACTTTGATGAAAAAATGACGGACTTACCTTCATGTTGAGCGTACCTCACAGTGCGGACTTTTCACCCTCAGTGTCGGGTGTCACACTCAAACCCGACACGTGACCCCCAAGTGTCGCATATCTGCGTGTTTGTCTCGACCAGACCTACACAACGGTACCTGACATGACGCACTTTGATGAAAAAATGACGCACTTACCTTCATGTTGAGCGTACCTCACATGGCGGACTTTTCACCCTCAGTGTCGGGTGTCACACTCAAACCCGACACGTGACCCCCAAGTGTCGCATATCTGCGTGTTTGTCTCGACCAGACCTACACAACGGTACCTGACATGACGCACTTTGATGAAAAAATGACGGACTTACCTTCATGTTGAGCGTACCTCACATGGCGGACTTTTCACCCTCAGTGTCGGGTGTCACACTCAAACCCGACACGTGACCCCCAAGTGTCGCATATCTGCGTGTTTGTCTCGACCAGACCTACACAACGGTACCTGACATGACGCACTTTGATGAAAAAATGACGGACTTACCTTCATGTTGAGCGTACCTCACATGGCGGACTTTTCACCCTCAGTGTCGGGTGTCACACTCAAACCCGACACGTGACCCCCAAGTGTCGCATATCTGCGTGTTTGTCTCGACCAGACCTACACAACGGTACCTGACATGACGCACTTTGATGAAAAAATGACGGACTTACCTTCATGTTGAGCGTACCTCACATGGCGGACTTTTCACCCTCAGTGTCGGGTGTCACACTCAAACCCGACACGTGACCCCCAAGTGTCGCATATCTGCGTGTTTGTCTCGACCAGACCTACACAACGGTACCTGACATGACGCACTTTGATGAAAAAATGACGGACTTACCTTCATGTTGAGCGTACCTCACATGTGCGGACTTTTCACCCTCAGTGTCGGGTGTCACACTCAAACCCGACACGTGACCCCCAAGTGTCGCATATCTGCGTGTTTGTCTCGACCAGACCTACACAACGGTACCTGACATGACGCACTTTGATGAAAAAATGACGGACTTACCTTCATGTTGAGCGTACCTCACATGGCGGACTTTTCACCCTCAGTGTCGGGTGTCACACTCAAACCCGACACGTGACCCCCAAGTGTCGCATATCTGCGTGTTTGTCTCGACCAGACCTACACAACGGTACCTGACATGACGCACTTTGATGAAAAAATGACGGACTTACCTTCATGTTGAGCGTACCTCACAGTGGCGGACTTTTCACCCTCAGTGTCGGGTGTCACACTCAAACCCGACACGTGACCCCCAAGTGTCGCATATCTGCGTGTTTGTCTCGACCAGACCTACACAACGGTACCTGACATGACGCACTTTGATGAAAAAATGACGGACTTACCTTCATGTTGAGCGTACCTCACATGGCGGACTTTTCACCCTCAGTGTCGGGTGTCACACTCAAACCCGACACGTGACCCCCAAGTGTCGCATATCTGCGTGTTTGTCTCGACCAGACCTACACAACGGTACCTGACATGACGCACTTTGATGAAAAAATGACGGACTTACCTTCATGTTGAGCGTACCTCACATGGCGGACTTTTCACCCTCAGTGTCGGGTGTCACACTCAAACCCGACACGTGACCCCCAAGTGTCGCATATCTGCGTGTTTGTCTCGACCAGACCTACACAACGGTACCTGACATGACGCACTTTGATGAAAAAATGACGGACTTACCTTCATGTTGAGCGTACCTCACATGTACGGACTTTTCACCCTCAGTGTCGGGTGTCACACTCAAACCCGACACGTGACCCCCAAGTGTCGCATATCTGCGTGTTTGTCTCGACCAGACCTACACAACGGTACCTGACATGACGCACTTTGATGAAAAAATGACGGACTTACCTTCATGTTGAGCGTACCTCACATGTACGGACTTTTCACCCTCAGTGTCGGGTGTCACACTCAAACCCGACACGTGACCCCCAAGTGTCGCATATCTGCGTGTTTGTCTCGACCAGACCTACACAACGGTACCTGACATGACGCACTTTGATGAAAAAATGACGGACTTACCTTCATGTTGAGCGTACCTCACAGTACGGACTTTTCACCCTCAGTGTCGGGTGTCACACTCAAACCCGACACGTGACCCCCAAGTGTCGCATATCTGCGTGTTTGTCTCGACCAGACCTACACAACGGTACCTGACATGACGCACTTTGATGAAAAAATGACGGACTTACCTTCATGTTGAGCGTACCTCACATGGCGGACTTTTCACCCTCAGTGTCGGGTGTCACACTCAAACCCGACACGTGACCCCCAAGTGTCGCATATCTGCGTGTTTGTCTCGACCAGACCTACACAACGGTACCTGACATGACGCACTTTGATGAAAAAATGACGGACTTACCTTCATGTTGAGCGTACCTCACATGGCGGACTTTTCACCCTCAGTGTCGGGTGTCACACTCAAACCCGACACGTGACCCCCAAGTGTCGCATATCTGCGTGTTTGTCTCGACCAGACCTACACAACGGTACCTGACATGACGCACTTTGATGAAAAAATGACGGACTTACCTTCATGTTGAGCGTACCTCACATGGCGGACTTTTCACCCTCAGTGTCGGGTGTCACACTCAAACCCGACACGTGACCCCCAAGTGTCGCATATCTGCGTGTTTGTCTCGACCAGACCTACACAACGGTACCTGACATGACGCACTTTGATGAAAAAATGACGGACTTACCTTCATGTTGAGCGTACCTCACATGGCGGACTTTTCACCCTCAGTGTCGGGTGTCACACTCAAACCCGACACGTGACCCCCAAGTGTCGCATATCTGCGTGTTTGTCTCGACCAGACCTACACAACGGTACCTGACATGACGCACTTTGATGAAAAAATGACGGACTTACCTTCATGTTGAGCGTACCTCACATGGCGGACTTTTCACCCTCAGTGTCGGGTGTCACACTCAAACCCGACACGTGACCCCCAAGTGTCGCATATCTGCGTGTTTGTCTCGACCAGACCTACACAACGGTACCTGACATGACGCACTTTGATGAAAAAATGACGGACTTACCTTCATGTTGAGCGTACCTCACATGGCGGACTTTTCACCCTCAGTGTCGGGTGTCACACTCAAACCCGACACGTGACCCCCAAGTGTCGCATATCTGCGTGTTTGTCTCGACCAGACCTACACAACGGTACCTGACATGACGCACTTTGATGAAAAAATGACGGACTTACCTTCATGTTGAGCGTACCTCACAGACGGACTTTTCACCCTCAGTGTCGGGTGTCACACTCAAACCCGACACGTGACCCCCAAGTGTCGCATATCTGCGTGTTTGTCTCGACCAGACCTACACAACGGTACCTGACATGACGCACTTTGATGAAAAAATGACGGACTTACCTTCATGTTGAGCGTACCTCACAGTGCGGACTTTTCACCCTCAGTGTCGGGTGTCACACTCAAACCCGACACGTGACCCCCAAGTGTCGCATATCTGCGTGTTTGTCTCGACCAGACCTACACAACGGTACCTGACATGACGCACTTTGATGAAAAAATGACGGACTTACCTTCATGTTGAGCGTACCTCACATGGCGGACTTTTTCACCCTCAGTGTCGGGTGTCACACTCAAACCCGACACGTGACCCCAAGTGTCGCATATCTGCGTGTTTGTCTCGACCAGACCTACACAACGGTACCTGACATGACGCACTTTGATGAAAAAATGACGGACTTACCTTCATGTTGAGCGTACCTCACATGACGGACTTTTCACCCTCAGTGTCGGGTGTCACACTCAAACCCGACACGTGACCCCCAAGTGTCGCATATCTGCGTGTTTGTCTCGACCAGACCTACACAACGGTACCTGACATGACGCACTTTGATGAAAAAATGACGGACTTACCTTCATGTTGAGCGTACCTCACATGGCGGACTTTTCACCCTCAGTGTCGGGTGTCACACTCAAACCCGACACGTGACCCCCAAGTGTCGCATATCTGCGTGTTTGTCTCGACCAGACCTACACAACGGTACCTGACATGACGCACTTTGATGAAAAAATGACGGACTTACCTTCATGTTGAGCGTACCTCACATGTGCGGACTTTTCACCCTCAGTGTCGGGTGTCACACTCAAACCCGACACGTGACCCCCAAGTGTCGCATATCTGCGTGTTTGTCTCGACCAGACCTACACAACGGTACCTGACATGACGCACTTTGATGAAAAAATGACGGACTTACCTTCATGTTGAGCGTACCTCACAGTGCGGACTTTTCACCCTCAGTGTCGGGTGTCACACTCAAACCCGACACGTGACCCCCAAGTGTCGCATATCTGCGTGTTTGTCTCGACCAGACCTACACAACGGTACCTGACATGACGCACTTTGATGAAAAAATGACGGACTTACCTTCATGTTGAGCGTACCTCACAGGCGGACTTTTTCACCCTCAGTGTCGGGTGTCACACTCAAACCCGACACGTGACCCCCAAGTGTCGCATATCTGCGTGTTTGTCTCGACCAGACCTACACAACGGTACCTGACATGACGCACTTTGATGAAAAAATGACGGACTTACCTTCATGTTGAGCGTACCTCACATGTGCGGACTTTTCACCCTCAGTGTCGGGTGTCACACTCAAACCCGACACGTGACCCCCAAGTGTCGCATATCTGCGTGTTTGTCTCGACCAGACCTACACAACGGTACCTGACATGACGCACTTTGATGAAAAAATGACGGACTTACCTTCATGTTGAGCGTACCTCACATGGCGGACTTTTCACCCTCAGTGTCGGGTGTCACACTCAAACCCGACACGTGACCCCCAAGTGTCGCATATCTGCGTGTTTGTCTCGACCAGACCTACACAACGGTACCTGACATGACGCACTTTGATGAAAAAATGACGGACTTACCTTCATGTTGAGCGTACCTCACATGGCGGACTTTTCACCCTCAGTGTCGGGTGTCACACTCAAACCCGACACGTGACCCCCAAGTGTCGCATATCTGCGTGTTTGTCTCGACCAGACCTACACAACGGTACCTGACATGACGCACTTTGATGAAAAAATGACGGACTTACCTTCATGTTGAGCGTACCTCACATTACGGACTTTTCACCCTCAGTGTCGGGTGTCACACTCAAACCCGACACGTGACCCCCAAGTGTCGCATATCTGCGTGTTTGTCTCGACCAGACCTACACAACGGTACCTGACATGACGCACTTTGATGAAAAAATGACGGACTTACCTTCATGTTGAGCGTACCTCACATGTGCGGACTTTTTCACCCTCAGTGTCGGGTGTCACACTCAAACCCGACACGTGACCCCCAAGTGTCGCATATCTGCGTGTTTGTCTCGACCAGACCTACACAACGGTACCTGACATGACGCACTTTGATGAAAAAATGACGGACTTACCTTCATGTTGAGCGTACCTCACATTACGGACTTTTCACCCTCAGTGTCGGGTGTCACACTCAAACCCGACACGTGACCCCCAAGTGTCGCATATCTGCGTGTTTGTCTCGACCAGACCTACACAACGGTACCTGACATGACGCACTTTGATGAAAAAATGACGCACTTACCTTCATGTTGAGCGTACCTCACATGACGGACTTTTCACCCTCAGTGTCGGGTGTCACACTCAAACCCGACACGTGACCCCCAAGTGTCGCATATCTGCGTGTTTGTCTCGACCAGACCTACACAACGGTACCTGACATGACGCACTTTGATGAAAAAATGACGGACTTACCTTCATGTTGAGCGTACCTCACAGTACGGACTTTTCACCCTCAGTGTCGGGTGTCACACTCAAACCCGACACGTGACCCCCAAGTGTCGCATATCTGCGTGTTTGTCTCGACCAGACCTACACAACGGTACCTGACATGACGCACTTTGATGAAAAAATGACGGACTTACCTTCATGTTGAGCGTACCTCACATGGCGGACTTTTCACCCTCAGTGTCGGGTGTCACACTCAAACCCGACACGTGACCCCCAAGTGTCGCATATCTGCGTGTTTGTCTCGACCAGACCTACACAACGGTACCTGACATGACGCACTTTGATGAAAAAATGACGGACTTACCTTCATGTTGAGCGTACCTCACAGGCGGACTTTTCACCCTCAGTGTCGGGTGTCACACTCAAACCCGACACGTGACCCCCAAGTGTCGCATATCTGCGTGTTTGTCTCGACCAGACCTACACAACGGTACCTGACATGACGCACTTTGATGAAAAAATGACGGACTTACCTTCATGTTGAGCGTACCTCACAGTGCGGACTTTTCACCCTCAGTGTCGGGTGTCACACTCAAACCCGACACGTGACCCCCAAGTGTCGCATATCTGCGTGTTTGTCTCGACCAGACCTACACAACGGTACCTGACATGACGCACTTTGATGAAAAAATGACGGACTTACCTTCATGTTGAGCGTACCTCACAGACGGACTTTTCACCCTCAGTGTCGGGTGTCACACTCAAACCCGACACGTGACCCCCAAGTGTCGCATATCTGCGTGTTTGTCTCGACCAGACCTACACAACGGTACCTGACATGACGCACTTTGATGAAAAAATGACGGACTTACCTTCATGTTGAGCGTACCTCACATGGCGGACTTTTCACCCTCAGTGTCGGGTGTCACACTCAAACCCGACACGTGACCCCCAAGTGTCGCATATCTGCGTGTTTGTCTCGACCAGACCTACACAACGGTACCTGACATGACGCACTTTGATGAAAAAATGACGGACTTACCTTCATGTTGAGCGTACCTCACATGGCGGACTTTTCACCCTCAGTGTCGGGTGTCACACTCAAACCCGACACGTGACCCCCAAGTGTCGCATATCTGCGTGTTTGTCTCGACCAGACCTACACAACGGTACCTGACATGACGCACTTTGATGAAAAAATGACGCACTTACCTTCATGTTGAGCGTACCTCACAGTACGGACTTTTCACCCTCAGTGTCGGGTGTCACACTCAAACCCGACACGTGACCCCCAAGTGTCGCATATCTGCGTGTTTGTCTCGACCAGACCTACACAACGGTACCTGACATGACGCACTTTGATGAAAAAATGACGCCTTACCTTTATGTTGAGCGTACCCCACAGTGCGGACTTCCCCCCCCCCGGGGGGGGGGCCCCCCCCAACCCCCCCCCCCCCCCCCCCCCCCCCCACCCCCCCCCCCCCCCCCCCCCCACCCCCCCCCCCCCCCCCCCCCCCCCCCCCCCCACTTTGATGAAAAAATGACGGACTTACCTTCATGTTGAGCGTACCTCACATGTGCGGACTTTTCACCCTCAGTGTCGGGTGTCACACTCAAACCCGACACGTGACCCCCAAGTGTCGCATATCTGCGTGTTTGTCTCGACCAGACCTACACAACGGTACCTGACATGACGCACTTTGATGAAAAAATGACGGACTTACCTTCATGTTGAGCGTACCTCACAGTACGGACTTTTCACCCTCAGTGTCGGGTGTCACACTCAAACCCGACACGTGACCCCCAAGTGTCGCATATCTGCGTGTTTGTCTCGACCAGACCTACACAACGGTACCTGACATGACGCACTTTGATGAAAAAATGACGGACTTACCTTCATGTTGAGCGTACCTCACAGTACGGACTTTTCACCCTCAGTGTCGGGTGTCACACTCAAACCCGACACGTGACCCCCAAGTGTCGCATATCTGCGTGTTTGTCTCGACCAGACCTACACAACGGTACCTGACATGACGCACTTTGATGAAAAAATGACGCACTTACCTTCATGTTGAGCGTACCTCACATGGCGGACTTTTCACCCTCAGTGTCGGGTGTCACACTCAAACCCGACACGTGACCCCCAAGTGTCGCATATCTGCGTGCTTGTCTCGACCAGACCTACACAACGGTACCTGACATGACGCACTTTGATGAAAAAATGACGGACTTACCTTCATGTTGAGCGTACCTCACAGTACGGACTTTTCACCCTCAGTGTCGGGTGTCACACTCAAACCCGACACGTGACCCCCAAGTGTCGCATATCTGCGTGTTTGTCTCGACCAGACCTACACAACGGTACCTGACATGACGCACTTTGATGAAAAAATGACGCACTTACCTTCATGTTGAGCGTACCTCACAGTGCGGACTTTTTCACCCTCAGTGTCGGGTGTCACACTCAAACCCGACACGTGACCCCCAAGTGTCGCATATCTGCGTGTTTGTCTCGACCAGACCTACACAACGGTACCTGACATGACGCACTTTGATGAAAAAATGACGCACTTACCTTCATGTTGAGCGTACCTCACAGTACGGACTTTTCACCCTCAGTGTCGGGTGTCACACTCAAACCCGACACGTGACCCCCAAGTGTCGCATATCTGCGTGCTTGTCTCGACCAGACCTACACAACGGTACCTGACATGACGCACTTTGATGAAAAAATGACGCACTTACCTTCATGTTGAGCGTACCTCACAGTACGGACTTTTCACCCTCAGTGTCGGGTGTCACACTCAAACCCGACACGTGACCCCCAAGTGTCGCATATCTGCGTGCTTTGTCTCGACCAGACCTACACAACGGTACCTGACATGACGCACTTTGATGAAAAAATGACTACCGGAGGCGAAAGGTGTGAAAACAAGGCGCGTATAACAATCAAACTGGACATTGTCCCCTCAAGAGCTCGCCCAAAGAAAAGAAAACCCAAAAAACCCCCAAACAGCACTTTCAATCGATTTATGCAAGCGGTTTTTACTTCTATTGTTGATTCTAGCCTTTAGATTTATATTATATATAAGTATATGATTTTTGCAAATTTTATTTTTTCAACGTCAACTGAGAGGGAGCAACTTTTAATGAACTATTCAGTGAATTTGAGTACGATAACCAATTGCAGACCACAATGACTACCCCGATCGCCTGAATGTGCAAAAATCTCCAGTCTAAACGAATTACACGTTCAATATTACAATAAATCATAATAAGTAAAGAAAACCTAGTTGTTAATGTACCTAAAGGTTTAATGTTGCATGCAAAATTCAACTTGTTAATCAGTTTGCAAAACCCTGCAGAGGAAGCATGTTTGAAAGTGTTCCTATGTACACTTTCTGGGTACACTAAAGCATCATAGGACCAAATCTTCAGTCTTGTGCGTGTGATATTTAGAAGGAAAGTATCAAGAACTCCTGAAATTGAATAATCACCGTACTGTGTATGAGGGGATTTTAATGCCCGATAAGCGTGGAACAGTAATGCCACACTCGCTGTCTTTGAACGTTTTAAGTAATTTGCAGAAGACTTGATTATGTATCTTCTACAATGTATGTAAATAACATTTGAACGGTGCTTGTGAGATTTATTGTATACGGTGTAGCGTGTACAAGCAGCGTCTAATTTAGTTATTGCAGCCATTCTGTATACTTTATTGAATAAGTAAGGCGTCAGTATGTATTACTAGAACTCGAAATGTCTATGAACTAGTTGCTCTTTAATTAGATTGTCTGTACCAAAGTAAATTAACAGAACTGTATAGTTTGTAACGCTTGAAAAAATATTTAATTTGTTTATGTGTTGACCACATACTCTTGTATTATTATTATATAACTATCGACACACCTAGGAAGAAACGGTCGGTTTTTGCTTCTTTGTGGTTGCAACTTACATTACAATGTATCAAACGTTATAACTTTAAAAATGGGACTTTTTATTTAAATATTTGAACTTCCTATCAATATTGTGAATAAATACTAACGAAATTAATAAACTCATAATTAATGTCTTACGCAACTACACGAACATGTGGTAAACAATACCAAGAAAAAATCAAATGTTTCAAACACCCCACTCTGTTGCTCACTCAAAGTTATATTCTAACACGATATGCAATTTTACGTATATACAGTAGATATAGAGGGAAAGAAGTTATACATTATTTTACGATAAAATACATCACGTTTTCCTCGGGCAAAATGTGGGGTCAATGTCGCATGCGTCCAATCGCATTCCGTGCTTGTAAGTTACTATGGAATGGTGCTACGCGTCGAACATAGTTCGTGGTATTTTTCCAAGACGATTTCGTGCTAGAATCGATATAATAATGCATCTCTGTATTTTCTTGTGGAATAAAATACAACCAGTCGTTCGGATGCGAAAAATTAAATCACTTGTGCTACGCACTCGTGATTTAATTAATACATATCCGAATTCCTGCCTGTATCTTATTAAACGATAAAATACAGGGACACATTTATCATTTCTTAAGTATATTGTATGTGCTGCAAGTAAACAGGTATGCAATAAATCGACCCTCTTTGAACTAAAGTAGGAATAACAACGACAGTCTGTGAAACGGTAAAACTTATATTGCGTAAAAACGTAATGATATTTTCCTTTCAACATTAACAAAGCAAAGGTAAATATTCTTAAATATAAAACGACATTCACGATATGTCTGTTGAGCAAAACTATTTCCCGATTGAGCATGTGGTGGGGTCCGAGGACATATCAAATATATAAAATACTAAAATTGCACAGTCAAAAATAAATGATTTATGTCAATATTATGAAAGACAATGGTAGAAGTGATTTTTGAAATGGTAGAGAACACGACAGAGATTCAAACGCCTGTATTTCGACTTACAGTAAACTCCGGTTATAACGAACCGATTTGGGCTATCTAAATATATCCCTTAACAGGGTTTGTTATAACAAAACATTCCATAAAAAAGAAAGAAAGGGTGGAAAAAAAAAAAGTCCTCCTTATTACATTTTCGCTATATCCGAATTCGTTATAGACAATCGTTATATACGGAGATTACTGTACACAGCCAAAAAGAAACGACTTTATTCTCACTCATTCTGTGAAAATGAATATGTTTTGTATGACCTTATATGTAAATGATCTTTCAGTCATGGATGATTGCTATTTATCAACTTAGATTTTGTGATCCATATAAATTGTATCATGTAAGATGTTGACACACCTTTGTCATAGAATTTGTTACCGGGCCAAATGTATCATCTATAACACGCATTTGAAACTAGAAATCTAAGGAAATATTGTTTTTGATGTCCGTAAGCTACACACATAATATGGACCTCAGAATATATGACTAATGGCTAAATGTGCATAAAACTAACATGGATTTGAGTGTATCTCTAGTCACATATTTTACATATAGCTGCTGTTACAATTTATAGCTGCTCGTTCGCAGTTTCCGGTCAAATCATCAAATTTCTCCAAAATGACAGCATTTAAATAACGTTTGTTTTTATGTTAAAATGCATCATTTCGATCAGTTTGAAGAAAAGTTTCCACCAAGATATATTTTGTTCAGATGGAAATATCCGTCACAGTTCAAAGAATCTTCTTATTATTATCAAAATCTGAGAGTGAGCAGCTTTAAAGTCCATATGCATATACATGTACTCATTGAGAAATTGAGGGTTTTATGCATTTATATTCTACATATTAGCATAAGAAACATTATTTTATAAATACGAAGCGAATTGCATAGATAATCCATTAACTATTTACATGTTCTTAAAGCAGTGCTGCTTGCGATACAGTTGAGTCGTTTGAAACATCTCAAGATTATATACATGTATCTTAATTAAAGTGATATTATGCGCATTTTTTTTCAAGTAAAAATCCAGTTGAAAATGATGTGTGTACAAAAGTGTAGAGGAAATAATAACTTTTAACCCAAAACACCAAACTCTTCCCGCTACCAGTATGAAAAATAACTTTCAAAATATTGATTTTCTTATTTGACTGGGGAGTCAATTTAAGAAAGAACACCTGCATGCAGGAGTTGCTTCCCTTCCACTGCCGAAATCCTTACCAACATCAACAACGACACTTCAACTATCATTTTATCAGTCCGATTTTTTATATTAAAAAACCCAACCTCAAAACCTAATGCGGCTAATCATTAATTTTACACATTTAAATGCACAGCAACCAAAAATTGCTTTTATAAAACTGTCACCAAAAATACACTTTGTGCAGATATATGCGCATAATGTCACTTTAAAGTATGTGTCAATTTTGCATCATTTTGGTTCAGTACCTTTTTTCTACAATTTTCAGTAGTTTTCGTTCGTGCAAGTGTCACGTTGAGACAAAGTCTTTCTTGTGCATAGCATGCACACTGTTTATGTCCCCATTTTGCAAAGCATCATTTCTTAGATTTTCCCCATCCTTCTTGGTGTTCCATATGAATCAATCACGTTCTTTTCGTGTAATTGTCTCGGTGCATATCGTGGTCTACCGACATTATGGCCATCGTCTAAAGACAGTGCAGCAACACGATCTGTGTCGCTCGTTGAGAATGTGCCTCTGCCGTTCAGAGAGCTATATCGATGACGCTTATAAGATCCTTGGCTATTACTAACAGTTCTTCCGCGTTGGTGTACGATAGGTGGCAAGGTCACAGCGTTTTCTGTAATCTTATAAGTTTCAGTTGAATGGTTATTTTCTTGTTCAGTAAGAAATGAAGGCTTCTGCAGCTTAAATGGCAACCTGGAAAAAAAAACTGTTGATTACTTATGTTACTTTATAATCTGAAGGATTATTTAGAATTGAGGGGTAATTCGGTTTTAAAAGTAGAAACTGCTCTTCTCAGAAACCGGGTACAATAAATGTTAGGATTTGAAAATCCTCACATTTAAAAACCCAAATCAGGAGATAAAATTTATAGTCTTAGAGCAATCCTGAATTATTTGAAATTATCTATAATTTAGTTTGAGTTCTTTTGAATTACCTTAAGCAAATACATGTTAGTAAATATGCATTTTAAAATTCTTATCTATTCTGATCTCATATTCACCTACATTTTTGTGTAAGATTAAATTGAGTTGTTTTGTAACTTCAAATCTTTGCATCTGCATAACTCACTTATACAATGTACTTTGAATACAGTTGTGAGTTTTGAGCAAAGAGTGCTGTTTGAATAAATCATCCTTTGGAAATACAGTAAACTCCGTATATAACGACTTCGGATATAGCGAAAATCCGGATATAAGGAATTTTTTTTCTGTCCAAGTTTTCCTTCATTTTATGTCATGTGAAAATGCTATACATGTATGGATATAACAAACACCGGATATAAGGAATATATTTAAATGGCCTTAGGAGTTCGTTATAACCGGAGTTTATTATATTAGTAAAAATAACCTGTATGGTCTCCTATTTAGATACTCCTTGTCCGAGTCTGCTAGAATGTTAACAGCCTCGTGTGGTGTTAGGAACCATTTCAGCCCTCGTGTCCCCTTCGGTAATTGTTCCCGCAATGACAGAGATGCTGACGATATCCTGGACTTTGTGTATATATTGTCGGCCTCTTCGAAAAGGTTTGTTGCAGATTTAAGGATTTCCTGGATAAGTTAAGAAATTGAAAATATCAAGTCATGTCAAATTCCGTTTAGTCACTCATTTCATATACAAATGGAACAATGAGGATAACAAAATTATATATCAGAGGCTCAGATCACCAAACTCAAGATGTTCTAAGTAATAAAGGCAGGAAAAAAATATTAAAATTTAACAGTGGAAGTAAATGAGATGCATATTTATATAAATGATTATTAATAAGTATTCCGTCTTCAGTAACGTTTTGGTTAAGGATTTCTACATCTTGTTGAGGAGGCCCACCTTAAACGATGGACTCTTCTGTGAATGGTGACCTTGACCCTGGTTGGTATTATCCAGCGCATTATGAAGACTCATCAGGTCGCTTGCACTCGTATTTGCAAACGACTTGTTGTACCAGGAGGCTGATTTCAGGTCGAATGTGTACTAAAATAGGCTCAAAGTTGTGAACAGATTTATTGTTACTAAATAAAACAGCTTGCGACAAAATGCTTGCAGCCACAACAAACGTCCGAAGCATATTTTTATTCAAAGATGTTAACAGTGGCCAGTAAACAAAGTCACTTAAAATAACGAGTAGCATAATGATTTGAAATGATCAAATATAAAATGTTGACACAGTGGATGCTTATTGTAATTTTAAGTGTCATTTCCATAGTATGTATTTTATAGGTATGTTTGTGCTTATCACAGCTGTGCCAACCAATCATAGGTTCACTGTCGAACTTTATCCTTCTTTAAAAAAAAAAGAGCAGCACATTTAACCATTGAAAAACTTAATATTTAGACATGCATTCACTTCCATTCTGGCGTGTTTAAAGTAAATTGCAAAGAATACATTTTTATACCTTACTCTATATCATATATTACAGAAATATCTTGATCAATTGATGTTGCTTTACTAACCTGTGGTAGCAGTTTCCAGCCATACTTTGTCACCATATTCACAGCTTGTATCACAAAATCTACGGTTTCGTCATCCGAAAAGTATGACAGGTTGATCCTTGTGAAGCCTGGCCTATGAAAAAGTACAATCGTCATATATGAAAGACATCAGTACTTTGTATTAGGGATCTGTAAATCCCCTTGATGTAGGTACATGTAGGTATTAATGCCGTATATATGGTGGCTGCATTCTGTCACGTTGTGTTTTCGACTTTTTCGCAAACACGAACACTCGACAAGTAGCTTGATTTTTGTGTTTTGTACTTGGCGGGGCGAAAATTCCAAAAGACGACATATAAAAGGCCAAAACACGCTACTTGTCGAGTTTTCGAAAACACGACATTAAAGGCGATAGCACAACATATAAAATCCTAAAATTTGTGTATTGTTTTCGCCTTCATTCTGTCGTGTTTCCGACTTTTCGCTTCTCGAAGACGAAAATACGACAATTTAGCTACTTATCGAGATTTTGTGTTTATAAGTCAACTTTTCTTCCCGCCAAGTCGAATACACGACATGGCAAAAATCAGCCACCATACACATGATGATCACGAGAAACTGCATTGAGTTTAAACCGTGTTTACAAATGCCGAATAACGGCAATAGCAATGGTGTTATTCACCGAAACGAGAGTCACTTTGTATATAAAAGACATGGAAAATGTTTTATATACTCACTTCATAACTTCTAAAACGTCCTTGGTTTCTTTCCTGTCAAATAAAAAAATCGATTTCTTTGTAATACAGTTCATATTAAACACGTATAATCAAAGCACTGAAAGTACCGGTGGGGTTTGTGTTGACATCTGTACATTAGGTTAATACAAGCAATACTGAACTGTTCAACTCCAAGTATAAATACCAAAAACATTAAGTGACCAATTAAAAATAACCTTTGCAATTAAGCGATTTATTTTGCAGGGAAAGAAGTTAGTTGTGCGTTAGAATTGGTACCAAGCGATTAAGTTTTAAGACTTTTGTAACTATAACATGCACAACGCACAACTACTCTTCATACCGATGATTCCCAAATCCATCAAGGGGTTTTGGCGATGAACTGCGGACAAAAGTTTCAAGTTTCTGGCCCACCCCCGTGATCTTGACATTTAAAAATATGATTCCAAATTACGAAATGCACAACTAAACTTCATACTGACGTTTCCTATCAATTTTGATGAACATCCAACCAGGGTTTTTGGCCAAGAAGATAAGACATGGTAAAGTGGACAAACGAACGGATTAAAAGACGGACGTTCTGACGGCAGGGTGCATTCCGCCTAATAGAGAGACATAATTCTAACTCGTACTGAAATACAAAATAAATTTTAAAAACTGAAATAACATACCCATTCCCTTTCTCTGACAGGAACCAAAGGTACTTCTTTGCAGTTGATTCAGCTATTCCCATTAAATCCTACAAAATGTGATGAATAAAGTTAAATAAACAAATGCCATTGGTTTTATTACGTCTCCTTGTTATGCCACCGCATACCTATTAATATATTCTGTATCTTTTTAATTTATCATTTTCGGTATCGGCGCATGCGCAGCTTCCACGTGCCTTAATACACAGAGATCACTGAGTATGACTGAGATAAAATTATGATATATCAACGTACCTCAGCATACGGACCTGCGCATGCGCAACCTCCAAGTGCCTGAATACCATATAGATCACTGAGTAAGACTGAGATAAAGTTATGAGGTATCAAGCAAACTGTAATAACTTACCTCAGCATACGGACCTGCGCATGCGCAGCCTCCACGTGCCTGGATACCAAAGAGATCACTGAGTAAGGCTGAGATAAAGTTATGATGTATCAAGCGTCCAGTCTCTTGGTGAATAGTAAGGAAAGAGAATATGGGAACCCGATCAGCCGTATGACTACCGAGAACGAATATGGAGGGATTTTCTTCCCAAACTGCGAAAGCTCGTCTGAAAAGATAAGTATGATTTATTTACTCAATAATCTACCATATTTCCATATCAAAGAGTATATTTTTATGTTAAACTGTTTAATTCTTTGATATTCCTATAAGTTAAAAAATGGATAGGCTTGCAAAAGGGATGCAATATACGAGTACATGGCTATACAAGGATGTTTACTTGCAGTTCCCTTTTTCTCTCCGCACTTTATTACATTGTACATGTATTCAACTATGTGATGTAGTATTGCTATTAACTTTTATCTAATCAGTAGTGCAGTGTAGCCTCTCAGGAACGAACACCCTTGGGAACACAGAAAATGAATGAGTTTGTTGTAGAGAGGTATTGTAATGGGTATGTCGATTCCTTACATAATTGTCGTAACGGGAAAGACAATGTGCGTCATTTTTGGGAGCGGTTTGCTCTAGGTAGGTTTGTTCGGTGAGCTTAACAGAAATTATATATGGTAGGTCATTTAGTTTTAAGTTTAGAATAAAATTATTCATTAATATCACAAGTTTTTTAAAGAAAGCAGTATAAAAAAAGGTTGTACCTTATCAACATCTGTTCTCTTGCGTGGATAAGGTCGGTACCTATTTCCTACAAAGAAAATGTAAATATATCTAAACGCCACCGAAATAAATTGTTTATACATGTAATACTTCTTTTACAATCATGCACACGAGTATAAGCACAAGGGCTAAAATTCGAAATTAGCAGTGGTAAATAGCCTACATTTAGCACTTGAGTGTAAAGGGTATGGACAACTCTATAGTAAGGTCAAGTTCGATCTACCCTCGACTCTAAGTAACCCAATGCATACTAATCTACATGTCTTAAGACACCAAATTTGACTACTGTAAATAGGGTAAAATTTGCTATGACTTAATTTTCGCTATTTTCGCGAATTTCCCACTTCGCTAATTTAAAAACCTCGCGACAGATTAATTTCACACAGATTTTAATAAACGAGACTTCTCCTTTCGCGAATTAAAAAATCTAAAATAAGTCTGTCTGCTAACAAGTCGCGAAATTTACACCACGCAAAAATAACAGAATTTACAGCATTATATTAAAGTTATCTCCAAGTTTTTTTCTTCTCATTGAAGAATATCTTAAAGTTTACCTGTTTCAACTGAAACACTATTCCAGCTCTGATTGATTCGATGATGGCAGGAGTCCCTCCTTCTTCTCTCTCCTCAATGTTGCCAACGTATGAATGTATTTCTCTGGTTACCTAATTAAATCATTCAGGTTTACTATCAACGTATTCACAGCCATAATATGTATCTACAAAGCATTTTAGAACGCACCAATTTCTAATGATTAAACACCATCCCCATTTTCCTTGTCCCCTTGTACTTATTTGCATAATGGTGAACGTACTTCGATGTTGCACTATCTTGGTTTTATACTCGAAGGCAAAAGAAAAACAACCTTATGAAATCGTGTAAATGGTAACGTCCCATATAAGGCAAGATCTACATAAGCTAACTATGACCCAATTCGTTCACTTGAAAACTGTTTTCAATATGTGCTGTAATTGGCCATTTCATACTATCTTATCAACACATCAATTTTAACTTCTCTATAGTAAATGTGCATTTCTTTTGCCTGTCACTATATTATGGACAGGCTATTTATTGTGTACGTCGTTTATGTAAACTATTATTATGCTTAAAAGTTTCATTTACGTTCCAAGCAATTGAGGATAAGTATGCAACATACGTATCTGACAGTTCCACCGCCGACCCTGTCTGGAACAAGGTTCCGAAACAACCATTTCTTTGCTATTACTACTCCTAAATGAAAGAAAAGAATACACTGTAAACCCTCTTGCATCACGTATTTCTCGTTGAAAAATTCTTTATGCGATTTATTAAGTTTCTTAAATGTCATTCATTGATATTCTAGTATGAAATGTGCTGCTATTGTCCATTTTATGGATGTTTTAGGAAGAAAAAAAAAGTGTGCTAACGGGGAGATTCAATGGTTGCTATAACCCGTTTTCACTCATGCGCATTACAGGGCCATTGCAAACAATGGACCCGTCCTCAAGTCTTTCATGAAGCACGGCGTTACCAGTACCGGGCTTAAAACGCTAGTGATGCATAAATATGACGTACCTTAACGGGCTCGGACACCAACCATCCGTCGGGATTCTGCACATGTTAAAGAACGTTTGCTAAGTTAAACCCTTTATTCATATCATTAAGTATTTTTCATAGTCTGGTCTTTTTAGCAGTTAGTGGCTTGGTTATTAGTTAATGTTATCTTTACCTGGTGTGCCGGGACCCCCGACGAATTTGTGTGGACTGACAATGGCGGCATCTTTGTATCTAGAAATACACGCATTAAGTAGTATAATAACATACAGTTATTCTCATGGCATTTCCGTTTTTAGTAAAGTATAAGCACAGTTCTATGAGTATTAACCTAAATCAGTATTTTTTAAATTTAATGAAAATCCTGTTTTATTTTTAACAGTATAACATGTTCAAAAAATAGACTCTGTCATTAGTTTGCTAAAGAATCAAAGTGAAATTGTAAATTGCTGACATTGCATATATACATGTAACGGAATCACACTAAATTATAAATGACTGCATGCTGTTTCAAACTGTATGTACTTACTCTAGCTTGGACGCGTTCATGTCAATCTTGAGATAGGGGCCTACAAATAAGGAAATATACACTTAAAACATATTGCGCTAGAGACATTTTCAATTATGTAAGAACTGTATATTTCTATCAAGTAATTAAGTTTTAGAAAATGAGTTTCGCTGCAGTCAAGTCACGGACCTATATACACATAGGTCCGTGGCCAAGTGAGATTCGTGTAATAAAATCTACGACATTCGTGGTTTATTACCGCTCATAAAAATCCAAATTTTATAAGACAATGAACAACGCTGAAACGGATAAAAATTACTTTTTCTTATTTCTTACTATTTCTTATTTCTTAAGTACATGTAACTGCTAACAACAAAGTACAATACTCAACTGAAATTAATGCAAAAGATGACATAACAAAGCTATGTTTTTAAAAATCGTACTCTCCCTTTATACATGTACATGTACATACCTCCACCTGCGTAATCAAATATTGCCAGAGCGCCATTTTGGTGTGCTAGCCTGGAGACTGAGGCGACATCTGTGATAATCCCGGTGACGTTGCTGGCAGCCGACATACACACCAATAGGTGGCGCTTTTTCTCCTTCCAAAACTAAAAATAAGCAAGTCGGTTGTTTATCTAAACAAGCTTTGTTGATTATTCATGTTCATTAAGCGCAGGATTTCTTTTTTTCCCGTGCAAAAAAAAATGTACGTATATATTTAGGAACTTTCTCGTTTTTCATTACTTTTATTATATTGACCTCTTTTGATGATTAAAAACTGTCATGGTGCAACATTAAGGTCATTACATTGTAGCATCTATTCTTTGAGTGAAAAAATCCAAAATTAAATTTAACTGACGTGCATTTATTTGCCTCACCGTACCTAGCAAAGAGAATAGCAATTTCTATGCAAATGTACATGTATCACGTTTATGGAACGTACACATATATTGCAACCATAACAGATTCAAAGTTTCAACTACATAAAAAGTAGTTACACATTTTCTAAAAGAGCTGACTCCGTTTATAACGAACTCATTGGGACCATTTAAATGTGTTCCTTATATCCGGAGTTTGTTATATCCATGTAACAATTTCATGTAAAATAAAGAAAGAAAATAAATCGGGCAGAGAAAATGTGTTCCTAACCAGGTATGTTTCCCATTTTATTTTCATAAAATAAGAACAGAAAATGTGTTCCTTATATCCAGATTTTCGCTATATCCGGAGTCGTTATACACGGAGTTTACTGTATATGTTGTTTTGATGTATTAGTGCGCAAAAAATCACCTGAAGCTCTTCTTGTAAGTGTTCTAGGTCAACCATACCACTGTGGTAGTTGTGACGTATACGAACAACCTGAAAACAGTGTGACATCATTAGAACGAACCCTCTATTTACGTCGCGTTCTATGATAAACTATCATACAAGACATAACGAGTTACTGGGCAATTATTGAGATTAGTAGTTTTATATCGTAGTTTTGTTGTTGTATTAATAAGTAAATTATGTTTCTAAAGACATGTACAAATCAAGAACTTTTTGCTTTTTTTAATTAGTTAATTATGTTTCTAAACACATGAATTAAAACCGATGTTGATTTTTTTTTCATTTACTGTCAATTGTGAAATATTTGCAATGATTTTAATTTCGCTATTTTCGAGAATTTCCCACTTCGTTAATTTAAAAATTTCGCGAAAGAGTCTTTTCACATAGATTTACTATTAGAGAATTCTCCTTCGTGAATAAGACTGTCTGCTCGCAAATCGCGAAATTTTCATCACGTGAAAATAACCCAATTTACAGCATTGATTTGAGTAGTGAATAAGTAAACATAGATTTCTTACATGATTATACAAAATAAGACAAAAACTGAGAGAAAAAAAATCAGGAAAAAAGATTAACGTTTAAAAGATTGTTTTTGAACCTTTGTTCCCAATTCCCTCCAAAGAAGAATGTTGGAGTGGTGCTCATACGGCCCAATGAATACAGCCTGAAAATATAGCCGATTGTTAAGTATAGATATAAACATGCAAGACACGCACGAGGTCATAACTTCAATATTGATAACAAGATCACATACTATTTTTGACAGTACTGCAAAAACATGAACAGTGTAGAGGTCAAAGTTTTATTCATATCATGCAAATAGTTATGTCATACTAATTACTATGATCTATAATAAGGAATAAAAAGAGACTATTTGCAACGTAATCGTTTTGTATAGTAGTGCATTTGTATGGCTTATTACAGTTTTCCCTACTTTCCAATCCAATCAAATGCCCCTATTTTATTCAAAAAAGCTAATTGTATTCTCCATATTGACTCAATATCTCCAATATGAAAATAATTATTTCACTTATTTTTCCAATAAGTAAGACTGTGACATCACAGAGCTAAGCTCCGCCCTAAATCTCTTTATATTTCAATACAAATATTGTCTGTAAATGGGAAAACTGTAAGCCGGTTATAGGTCCATATTACAGAAATAAAAAAACTTATTGCATCGGTTCGCGTTTAACGCTCCCTCACAATAATTTTGTTTATTCCTGTAGACCTATAACCTATACATATCTGTATCAAAATCATGAGATATGGTCCGCTGTTCTTTTGTACCAAAGTTACAAAAAATAGACAAGAGACAACTGAGCGTCTACAAATACTTCGAAAACAATTAACTAGAAAGTTTAACGTATATTGCACAATAATTTATTGATAGATAAGATAAATGGACATTTTTAAGTGAAAATAATAAAATTTTGTCAAGAAATTGAATAGAACGAAGAAAATGTCACCGTTTCCGCTGCAATCCTCGTATTGTTCATTTTGAGAGCCCAAGCGAGTTTGTGTATTCCCGCTGTGGCCCCACTTCCGGTGAAAACAACAACGTCATCTTTGTTGGCGTTTACGCATCGCTTGATAATATTTCTGAAAACGAATAGAGTAAATTCCGTACATAACGACTCTGGATATAGCGAAATTCTGGATATAAGGAACAAATTTTCTCTGCTAGAGTTTATAGCTGGTTTTCTTGACTAATCAGTCTCTTTAGGTAACATTTTGTCTTACAAGTATATCTAGATAACATTTTGGCCTACTAGTCTCTAGGTGATAAGGTAACATTTTGTTTTACAAAAATGTCTAGCCAACATTTTGGCCTACTAGTCTCTAGGTGATAAGGTAACATTTTGTTTTACAAAAATGTCTAGCCAACATTTTGGCCTACCAGTCTCTTTAGGTGATAAGGTAACATTTTGTTTTACAACATTTTGGCCTACCAGTCTCTTTACTACATTGTATATAGGTGATTAGGTAACATTTTGTATACAAGTCTGTCTTGTTTATATTTTGGCCTACCAGTCTCTTTAGGTGAAAACGTAACATTTTGTTTTACAAAAATGTCTAGCCAACATTTTGGCCAACCAGTCTCTTTAGGAGATAAGGTAACATTTTGTTTTACAAAAATGTCTAGCCAACATGTTGGCCAACCAGACTCTTTAGGTGATTAGGTAGCATTTTGTATACAAATCTGTCATGCTTATATTTTGGCCTACCGTCTCTGGCAAGCTGCAACATTTTGTTATAAATAAAATTTTGGCTTACACGTTGTCTAGCCAACATTTTGGCCAGTCCAGAACTTTTGCTTATAGCTGTTAGCTAACATTTTGGCTATACAAGTCTGTCATGCTAACATTTTGGCTTACAAGTCTGTCAGCTAACTTTTGGCACACGTCTGTCAGCTAACTTTTGGCTTACACGTCTGTCTAGCTAACTTTTGGCTTACCGTCTGTCTAGCTAACTTTTGGCTTACACGTCTGTCTACAACTTTTGGCTACCCCCCCCCCCCCCCCGTCTGTCTAGCTAACATTTTGCACCCGTCATAACATTTTGCTATACAAGTCTGTCTAGCTAACATTTTGGCTTACAAGTCTGTCTAGCTAACATTTTGGCTTACAAGTTGGCTTACACGTCTGTCTAGCTAACATTTTGGCTTACACGTCTGTTTAGCTAAGATGTTGGCTTACACGTCTGGATTAGATAACATTTCGCCTCACTAGTCCTTTACCCATCATTTGATTTTCGAAATCCCTAGCTTAGTAAAAGTTACCTGGCTTCTGCCCTGTATTTGCCTGTTTGACGGGCATTATGACCTGTTGTAGAGTGAGTGTTGGCATAGGTTGGTATCACTTTGGTCCTGATAAAATCCTCAATAAATGATAAACACCTGTAAAATAATGATTGCAAAAACACTTGAAAGGCTTGATAACATCAAACAAGATCAAAATCATAATTGTAAATGATTCCAAATATCTGCTATATGAATCTCTTAATTATAATAAACAATTAAGAATTCCACTTAATCTGACAATCATGTGTAATAATTACTGTAAATCATGAAATATACGCGAGAACCTTATTTTTTCGCGTTTTTTTCTCTAAAGCACTCCTTCGCGAATTCATCATTTCGCTAATCTAAACTTCTTCGAAGTGATCGATATTGTTACAGCAGTGAGAACCAGCGGGATCGTGAATTGACCCAGAGATAAAAAAAGACGCGATGTTCTAGTCTCGCGAATTCAAAGTGATTTTACAGTATATCAGTCATACAACGTCTCATATCATAATACATGGAAACCTGCCTAATATGCATGTGCACATGTAAAAATGCCGTGCACGCCTTTGGTGCGTGGTTGACGTAGTTGATAGAGTACTTACCGTCCAGATGCAGTGTAATCGCAATATGTCACTGCAAATTAAAGGGAGACAATGTATTAGAACAATTCAAACAAACTACAATTGATCATTCTTTAGATGTTAGATTTATACAGCTTTAGCATTTCGTATACTGTAAATTAGGTAATAATCGCGATGTTTTATTATCGATATTTTCGCGAATTTGTCATTTCGCTAATTAAAAAATCTCGCGAAAGATTCATTTCAGATAGATTTACTATCAGAGAGTTATACTTTCGCGAATATAAACTTTGCGAATACATCTGTCTGCACACAGATCGCGAAATTTTCGGTACGCAAAACTTAACCAATTTACAGTATATAATTAACAATTTAATTCTGGTTATTTAGGGCCTCTTTTCGGATTTATACTGGTACATGTACCTCTATTTTATAAAACAATGTCCACTGAGAAAAATAACGTCTTCTTTAAAGTATCTACTGATGACCAGTAATTTTTTTTTTGAATTTTGCCGAAAAATTCACATTTCAGGATCGATTAGAAATACTTGTAGGTTTTAAAGTTTCAAAACTTGAAAGTCTTACAAATATACTTGCAAATATGGAACATTTCAATTATTGTTTTCAATCATTATCTAAATATACTGGGGAATCTCTTTTCAGATTCTTGTTTTATACGATGCTCAGAAATTCTTACCTTTTCGAGGTCCGTATGGGGTATTGATCACAAGGTCGTGACCTATAACACTGTCTTGTACGCGCCTTAGAATAGGGTAAGCATCGTAGTTGACGTCTGGGCGTGACTGAAATAATAATAATAATAATAATAATAATAATAATAATAATAATAATAATAATAATAATAATAATAATAATGATAATGATGATGATGATGATGTTATATGATATGATGATGATGATGATGACGACGACGACGACGATAATGATAATGATAATGATAATAATAATAATAATAAGAAGAAGAAGAAGAAGAAGAAGAAGAAGAAGAAGAAATAACAATTATAATAATAATAATAATAATAATAATATTCTTTATTTAAACAAGGTAACTCAATAAGTCCGTGGTCTTATCTTCCTCGAGGCCTTCCTAAAAACGCTTACAGATACTGCTGATACTTCTAACGGGGCATATTTTACTCGTAACAGACGACAAAAGAGTGTTCATATTTTGAAAAATGCTTAATGTAAAGTGATAAAATTCTGAAGAAAGTTCTTCCCAATCTGCGGAAATGAGATAAAAAAGAATTGCCTAGCATTCTGAAAACACGTTAATTTGATAGACAGGTTAAATATAATTGAAGTTAACTTAGTTTAAATTATTCTTACTTATTATAAACATGAATAATTAGTTCGTTCGATTTTACCTTAGATTTTAAACTTCTCGACGTTCTGCTTGAAATACCGGACTCACTCGAAGTTGAACCTTGGTGTTTTATTTCAGGTAAATGAATTGAAACATCCTCGTCACTTTTTGAAACTTCCCCAGACTCTTCATTTTCAAAAAGGTCATCAGTCAGTGGTGATTCAGGTTTATCAACATCCATTTCGTGTGAAGAGCGTTCCAATCTATTTTTCTCTGTTGTGTCAGATTTTGATTTTTCAGTCTCACTTTCGTCTAGTTGCCACTTATGTTTAACTTCATCACTAGTTTCACTTGCAGATTCCGAAATACGTTTCATATGCATGTCTTCGTTTTTATTATCTTGATTTTGATAAGGTTTCTCAAGATTTGACAGTTCTTCGCTTTCCACACGGTCTTTAGAAGATAAATATTCTGTAGCCTCTATGTTAGAATCCAGTTCTTTTGTCGGTGATATTTCGACATTTTTCCATCCGCCGCCGATTCGTTTTCTCACTGTTGCCATTGTTTGGTCGTGTAATGAACTCTGAATGTTTTCAATTTCTAGAAAAAAAAACAACACATTTTGTTAGTAAGATATGTGTATTAGTGCATATTTCCTCTCAAATACTTAACACTTAAATGGTAAATTAAGTAGTACAATGTACACAGTAGATGTAAACAGGCCTATAAACTGCTTTGATGTATATATGTATATTGTACTACAATATAATACCCATAAAATGCGGGAAAATGCAATATGTATTAAAAGATTATAAGATTTCGTGTGATTTTCTTCATACCTCCGGTACTAAGAGAAGGCATTGAGCAGTCATAGTTCTTTAACAAAATGAGTGCCGAGTTAAAATCGAGTTACCAAAATTGCTGGAATAACGGATTTAAATAAAATACGAATTGTTTAAATATGACACTGTTAAAAGAAAGGATACAAAATCCGATTTATTTAAACAAAATAAAATGCATTTGCCTAATACATGTAAGTACGGTGCCCGTGAAGTGACATGTGATACTTTTTTTATTTCGGAATAACGAAATACATTTCGAAAAAAACGAAATAATATTTCGTAAAATCGAAATAACATTTCGTTTAAACGAAATAATATTTCGTTAAAACGAACATTTCTTAAATACGAAATAAGATTTCGTATAAACGAAATTAGATTTCGTTAAACGAAATAAGATTTCGTAAAAACGACATGTTATTTCGTTTTTACGAAATGTATTTCGTAATTAAGAAATAAAAAAAACTGTACCACATGTCACTTCACGGGCTAGGTATTTAAGAATCCATTTGTATATACGTCTTTACGTTGCTGTCATGCGAGCACAACTGACAAGCCGAAATCCCTTAAAGTAAATGGCCAATCATTCCAAAATTAAACAGCCAATCAAAATGCAGCTTAATAATAATGATCCAATCAAATTAAATACATGTATATACATGTACTAAAAAGATTCAAGATTTAAGATTTCTCTATTAGCTCAATTGGTAGAGCACGAGAATTGTTACCTCGTGGTAGCGGGTTCGATTCCCGGGGCTGACCAACTAAAATTACAAACAGTCTTTCGGATGAGACTAAAACCGAGGTCCCATGTATGGGTGCTATACACCTGGCATGTTTAAGAACCGGGGGTGTCTCTGGAAGTGGGACGCTTTCTGAATCTTGCACTATCCTCCGAATCCTAAAACAACTAACCTCTTCTAGGAGCGTTGATCATATATGAAACCGGTACCAACGATAAATGTAGGAATAACTGTTTTGTAATTTTGATATTGCGACTGTATATACGGTTTTTTAATGGTTGCAAATATTTTTAACGGCGACGGCGTTAGCCGGAGCTGTTAAAACTGTTTGCGACCATTAAAACCGTATATACGGTCGCAAATATCAAAATCACTAAATAGTTATCCCTTTTCTAACGCACAATGTGTCTAAATGCGATAATTAAAACGCCGTTTGAAGTTTGCGACTATATATACGTTATTTAATAGTCGCAAATTTAAACGACGTCACCAATCAGAAACGACGTCACATCGGTATTGCGTTAGAAGCCCTAATATACGAAAAACGAGTTCTTTATTAGTAACGTAAATATATTATACATGTTTACGTTACATGATACAATTCATACAAATATACATATCAAAGATCACAATAGGTGTCGATGTATGATGTTTTAACAAATGAAATAATTATGCATTCTATATGAATACCCCAATTAAAAAACAATGCACTTGAATGCAACAATTTCTGCCATAAAGTTTGCATAAAGAAAGGATGAATTCAGTAGGTTTGAATAAAGATATTTTTGTTATAACAAAATAGTGTACCAAATTAAGTTTCAAGTTTTCATGTGTTTAGAATAAAAGACAGTTTGTGGTTTGAAATTCAATCAAAAGTGGTTGTTAAACTTTATCTGTTACCCACGACTCAAAAAGAAAAACTATATCATGTTGTGATACATGTATATTATTTGATATTTTTACTAAAAGGCTTAGAAATCGCATTAGCGTTGATAATATGATAAGCTTCAATTAAAAAAATATTAATTATTAAAACACAAAATGAGCTTGAAATTTAATAAAAATGTAAATAAAATAATAAAATAACAACAAAAAATGTGAGTTGCATAACTTACTATCTTTAACAGTGAATTCCCCACACAAATCAAAACATTTGAATGAGTTATTTTCTTAACACTCAATTTGTTTAAACTGATATATTTGATTATAGTGAGCTGTTCTTAACCAAACACCTTAAAATAAAAGTTCATCACAGCAAAAGCTACGCAAATCTGTGCCTTTTGACCGATATCCACACTTGTGATATAAACTAAAACAAACATAATAATACGTTTATAAAATCTCATAGATACAAGTAACAAATCAAAATAATTAACATCATAATCATCAAGATGTGTTAAGAGATTATCTACACTAAATGTAACCTGATAATTGGATTAGGGGGGTATTCAAAAAATAAAGACATTTGTCTTAAATCATAATGCGATATATAAGAAACGAATTATGAATCCTTCCCGTTTCGAGTGTATGCTTGTATTTAAAAAAAACATGGCGGACATTTGGCGCTGAACTGTTTAGTTGTTGCTAAAGAAACTGTGAGTCAGGTTTACGGTAGAAAATATAAGTTCTTAAGTGATGATTCAATGAATAATGGTGTATTTGTATTCTGGATTTTACACTATTTACAGTTTTACATCGACCTGAGCTAAAATATAAATATAAAAAAATATAATTAATTAATTAATTAAGTGAATAAATATTCAAAACAATTCCGATTTTCTTAAAGACCACTCAAAAATAAGTAATGAAATACTTAAATTTCACAGAGTGAAAGCTACAATAACTGACGTAAGTTGCAATACCTTACCAAATTTGCAATACCATACAAAAGATGCAATACCTTACTAAAGTTGCAATACCTAACAAAAGTTGTTACAAAAATTGTCAGTTATAAGTCATAATTTACGAATAAAATGATTTCAGGTACAGATACATGCAAAAACTTTACAACATTTAAAAAAATATCTTCATCAATCCGGGTAACAATACTTCTTATAAAGTTTCTATAACAACTATAAATATATGCGTGATTGAACAGAACAGAACAGAACGTATTTTTTATTGAATGTATACATTGACAGAAAATAACACAGGATTAGTAACAAGTCATATTAAGTTGCGCTTGTCAATATAAACTATATATTTCAAGTAAATAATTTTTTAATTGCTTTTATTTGGAGAAAAAAAAACAACAGCGAAGTGGCAATAATTTTTTGAATAGCCCTCTTTTCTTACACACGCTGACTCTATCTTACCATGACGCTACGTCCTCAGCTAAACCATTAAGACAGAAGAGAAAAATAAAGTATTTGGATAAAGGTTTAAATGTAATATTTGCAAAATACGCGAGGAGATTGTCCGATCCGAAATGTACATGTTAGCTTATGTTTCATTTATAGAAATAATGTTCTTACAATTTCTGCAATAGGCTTCAACATGTTTGTACAGGTGTAATTAAAAATGGGATATTGCATATATGGAGGTGCGGTGGTCGAGTGGTTAATGCTCTGGACTACCAATCTGGAGGTCCCAGGTTCGAATCTCGGACGGGGCACTGGAAATTTCAGAAACGCTTTTCAGTATTTCCCACCCATCTAGATATGAACTGGTTAGAAACCCAGAGGTTGTATCACGTGTATCGGTGCTATACACCGGGCATGTTAAAGAACCAATAGCTCTATTCGTAAAAGAGCTAGGGTCTGGTACCCGGTTTCCCTTGTATCTGTACATTGTAATATGATCGCATAAAAACAGTGAACAAAAATGTGAAATACATAAACTAATTCCTCATAGAATGTAAAATTAGAGAACAAACTGAAATTGCCAGATAGCCTTTTCATATTTAAACACAACCTAAAGCGAGATTTACCTCTAAAACAGATAGTCGGCGCAATTTTTAGTATATGAAAGAGATTGTTAGCTAGATTTTTACAGTAAAAATTAATTTTATTCAGTCGGAAGGCGCCAAATGTCACATGGTGAGAAAAAAAAACCTTGATCGAGATTCGAACCAAGTACCTTCCCTTGCAAAGTTATTTAACCTAAAGCTCTCCCGACTGAGCTAACCGGACATTGGTTAGTTTGTCCCCAATAGTAACTAAATATCTATCGCAACATGTGTATCAGGAAAACAAACTTAATCCTTGTTTTTCTTATAAATATGCTACCCGAATTATTGACCGTTTTTCACTGACCGAGAAAGTGTAAATACTCTACACTTAAAATTAACATTAATTTGGAGATAAAAACATTTTATGTTGATAGATATGAATTATTTATGTACTTAAATTATTATCCAATTAGAAGGTGCCTTACAGCGTAAATTTCTCATTTCAAAACATGTTGTACATTGTACTTGTCATTTCATTGGCGGTTGAAGAGTTCCAAACTTCCGGTCCAAAAGCGAGCTTAATACGGCTGCGTCAAAAAAACAGAAGTGGATTATTACTTTTATTGCAAATAAAAACTTGTCTTGTCTTGTTAATGCCTTATCTAAATAGCTGCATTAATCCCCTATTTATCCAGCCCCGAACTTTGCGTGAGCGAAAATTTCTCAACACTTTCTATAACAGTTTTTTTATGTTAAGTTATATCCTTTCCATTTAAGACTAAACAGCAATGACAACGGACACTTTGTTTTAAAAATCAAATTGGGCATATCCTTTTAAGTCGATTGTAAGTAAAGACAAGAAAAACCGTGATACAAATTATAACAGCGGGCCCACAAACAAAACTACATATAAATAGTTTGGAAATTGGTGATGGCTGATGTTGAGGCATGGCCCCAAAAGAATTCAAGCAGACCAAGCTAAACTTACACCTTAAGCAAATACTTAATATCCGGAGTAGATCTGACATTAAGTATAATATGTTGAAAAAGCAAACTTAAGGTATTCAGCCCATAACGGTCATTTTTTCAATTGTTATTTTCATTAACTATATCCTTTCAATGATTCATATTCAAATTTTAAAAGAAATTTACCGTCTAATTAAAAATATATTATATGGAAGTTTATACCCCTAGCCTCATTAACTAACTGAACGGTATACCAGAAAGAATAATTTGTCAATATTCAGTAACCATTATATAACAATTTAATATAATTTTGGTAATAAAGTATTCAGTATACATATACTTATAACCTGCTCAAGTGATAGTGATGTAGATATGTTTACAAAGTTAAAAAAAAATGATAAAAAATGGTAAAGGATTTAAACTCAAAGAAAATGCAAATTTTATTAATGGGGCATCCATTCCACTCTGATAAATTTTGTCTTTAATACTATTCTTAATATAATGGCAAAAAATGATGAACTTTTCCGTCTCGATTTTCTAATAACAAGATCTAAAATCAGCCATTATCCTTATTAGTTTCACATGAATGAAAATATTTTGGATTTTTGCCGTAAAACATTTAAAAATGGTTAAAAAGCTGTAAAAGATAAGTAAAACAGAAGAAAAAAGTTTAAAAAAAAAACGTTCGGATGGGATTTGAACTGAACTCGTAAAAGTACACCGCATACGCCTTAACCAGCTACACTACGAAGACCGAATACATTTTTGGCGGAAAAGTAACATTATAATGAGAAACGAATCTATATAAAGAACGACAACTCTTGCGTTTATAGAAAAATACACTGTGACTACAGTTTTCATCTCAGAATACCTCAGTTTTTCAATGAAGAGAGACGCACATATTCGATCTAATCTCCATGCATCTTTTACTTAACTGCAACTCTCAGTTACTTACTGTAATCATATAAACTCGGCACACTGTGCTCACAGCGACAGAAAATACTCAAAATGGCATTAATAGCATTATTAATTCACCTTTTCACTAAGATTTTAGGTAAACAGTCCGCCTGTATAAATGACCAAAATACGTACGTTTGGAACGGGCGTTAAATTCCTACAACTACAACACTTCGGTAGATTTTATTCAAAACACCAGGATTTCAGTCCTGTATCTAAAGCTCTTTGCTGTACTTTGCAGTGCGAGACAGGCTCCTTCAAATTTATATCAAATGTGAAGGTGACTTACGTCACGTGACGTCGCGTGATTTTTTAAAACAAAAAAGATCAAATTAAAAAATCCGAATCACGTTTCGGATTCACAGGGTCTTGTTAACCAGTGTCAAAGCAGAATTGAAACCTTTAAACATGACAATCTATTTTATGTATATCTATATGTTTTGAAATAAGATTTTGTGTATCAGATATCTTGATGGTGCACCTAAATTCATGTATTGTTATATATTGTTCATAATATTTGTTTAACATCATTTGAGAGATATCATTCCATTTCTGTAGATACCTCTCAAAGTTAGAGATATCACTCTAGTTAGAGATATATCTCGATTTCTTTTTCAGAGATATCTTTTGAGGTAGGAGATGTATAGCAAACCTATAGCAAAATGAATACGCTTTAAATGGGATAGTTATACTTTAAACGTGTTTTTGACTTCGGTTCTATACTACCTTTAATATCTAAACTGAAAAATGCAAACCCCTGTGATAAGGCTCGTAATGATATTGACCTGCTTCTTATATAATAATTGAAGAGCCAGTATATATTGGCCTATAATATAGTAACCTATTGTTTTAAATTTAATCGTCGTACGTCCACAGACCTCAACAATAAATAATTTGAATGGTAATATAAAGGTAAAGCGGTCAATGATGGAAGATTTGAATAGAAAAAAACTAATCATCAAAGATGGAAGACTGACTGGATGATAAAACTTTTACCATTAAGGGTGGAAGATTTCAATGGTATAGTTGTAGCTATCAAGGATGGAAGAATTCAATGGTATAGTTGTAGCTATCAAGGATGGAAAAATTCAAAGGTATAGTTTAACCATCAAGGGTGGATGATTTCGATTGTATAGTTGTAGCTATCAAGGAGGGAAGATTCCGATCGTAAAGTTATAGCTATCAAGGATGGAAGATTTTAATGGTATATTTGTAGCTATCAAGGATGGAAGATTTCAATGGTATAAATGTAGCTATCAATGGTGGAAGATTTCAATGGTATAGTTGTAGCTATGACGGAGGGAAGATTTCAATGGTATAGTTGTAGCTATCAAGGATGGAAGATTTCAATGGTATAGTTGTAGCTACGAAGGGTGGAATATTTCAATGGTATAGTTGTAGCTATGACGGAGGGAAGATTTCAATGGTATAGTTGTAGCTATGACGGAGGGAAGATTTCAATGGTATAGTTGTAGCTATGACGGAGGGAAGATTTCAATTGTATAGCTGTAGCTATCAAGGATGGAAGATTTCAATGGTATAGTTGAAACTACGAAGGGTGGAATATTTCAATGGTATAGTTGTAGCTATGACGGAGGGAAGATTTCAATGGTATAGTTGTAGCTATGACGGAGGGAAGATTTCAATGGTATAGCTGTAGCTATGACGGAGGGAAGATTTCAATGGTATAGTTGTAGCTATCAAGGATGGAAGATTTCAATGGTATAGTTGTAGCTACGAAGGGTGGAATATTTCAATGGTATAGTTGTAGCTATGACGGAGGGAAGATTTCAATGGTATAGTTGTAGCTATGACGGAGGGAAGATTTCAATGGTATAGTTGTAGCTATGACGGAGGGAAGATTTCAATTGTATAGCTGTAGCTATCAAGGATGGAAGATTTCAATGGTATAGTTGTAGCTACGAAGGGTTGAATATTTCAATGGTATAGTTGTAGCTATGACGGAGGGAAGATTTCAATGGTATAGTTGTAGCTATGACGGAGGGAAGATTTCAATGGTATAGTGGTGCTATGACGGGAGATTTAATGGTATAGTTGTAGCTATGACGGAGGGAAGATTTCAATTGTATAGCTGTAGCTATGACGGAGGGAAGATTTCAATGGTAAAGTCGTAGCTATCAAGGATGGAAGTATAGTTGTAGCTATCAAGGATGAAAAAATTCAAAGATATAGTTTAGCCATCAAGGATGGATGATTTCGATTGCATAGTTGTAGCTATCAAGGAGGGAAGATTTCGATTGTAAAGTTGTAGCTATCAATGATGGAAGATGTCAATGGTATAGTTGTAGATATGACGGGCGAGATTTTAATGGTATAGTTGTAGCTATCAAGGGTGGAAGATTTCAATGGTATAGTTGTAGCTATGACGGAGGGAAGATTTTAATGGTAAGGTCGTAGCTATCAAGGGTGGAAGATTTCAATGGTATAGTTTAGCCATCAAGGGTCGATGATTTTGATTGTATAGTTGTAGCTATGAAGGATGGAAGATTTCGATGGTATAGTTGTAGCTATGAAGGATGAAAGAATTCGATGGTATAGTTGTAGCTATGAATGATGGAAGATTTCAATGACATACTTGTAGCTATCAAGGATGAAATAATTCGATAGTATAGTAGTAGCTATCAATGCTGAAAGCATTCAATGGTAGAGTTGATATTTCGATTACATAGTTGTAGCTATGAAGGATGGAATATTTCGATGGTATAGTTGTAGCTATCAAGGATAGAAGAATTCAATGGTATAGTTGTAGCTATTAAGGATGGAAGAATTCGATGGTATAGTTGTAGCTATCAAGGATGAAAGAATTCGATGGTATAGTTGTAGCTATTAAGGATGAAAGAATTCGATGGTATTGTTGTAGCTATCAAGGAAGTGATATTTCGATTACATAGTTGTAGCTATGAAGGATGGAATATTTCGATGGTATAGTTGTAGCTATGAAGGATGGAAGAATTCGATAGTATAGTTGTAGCCATTAAGGAAAGAAGAATTCGATAGTATAGTTTTAGCTATGAAGGATGAAAGAATTCGATAGTATAGTTGTAGCTATGAAGGATGGAAGAATTCAATAGTATAGTTGTAGCTATCAAGGATGGAATAATTCAATGGTATTGTTGTAGCTATGAAGGATGAAAGAATTCGATAGTATAGTTGTAGCAATGAAGGATGGAAGAATTCGATAGTATAGTTGTAGCTATGAAGGATGGAAGAATTCGACGCTGTAGATGTAGCTATCAATGCTGAAAGAATTCAATGGTATAGTTGTACAGTAGACTCCCAAAATTCCGGACCCCTAAAATCCGGTCACCTCGAAAATCCGACTCTTTTTATCTTCGCCCTTTTTCTCTCCATTAACATTAAATTCAGGCCAAAAATATCGGATAAATAAAGGATAAGTGATAATTAGCGTAACAATTGTAACAATGCACTGTATAACAAGTCAAGTCAAGTCAAGTCAAAAACCTCAAAACAGAACATCTGAATAGAACATGATTACATGAAAAAAATGAGGGTTAGTTTGTAACAGTATTTACAGAGGCTCAATCCAAAAAGGTATACATTATGAAATTGTACATATTTAAACAAACGAGATTTTGTTTAACGTTGCTTCCAGCATAAACAACAAGAAAGATAGATCTCCCCATTCAGTTGTTGATAGAGCGGAGAGTCATTAACAAAGATTCAAAAATGCGTTGGGAATTTGCTTTCATCTCTTGATTGTTAGACTTTTTAAATCGATCGATATTAAAAAGATAATTAAAAAGATCATTCGGAACTTAGTAAAAAGAAAAGACGGGAAAATGAAACAGAAAGCACGGGACGACGTTTATAAAGTGAAACATCAGTGTTAGTGTATAGTGCTAAACGGAAGCACTTCAACTTTACTTTAAACAAATATTGCTTGGGTTTTAGACTTTACGGCATTTTATTATTACACACCGAATCATGCCGACATTTATGAGGATCTAAAGTAAATTTAAATGTTAAATTTGAAATAAAATATGTTTTAATAAAGTCGATCATGTTTGCAAAGGAACCTCCGTTTTTCATATAAATGTATATCCCGTATACAGGAAAGACCAGAGTAATGAACATTACAAAGTATGGTCCCCCAAAAATCCGGTCACCTCAAAAATCCGGTCGATTTTCTCCCGCCGAAGGCCTACCGGAATTTCGATGGTATAGTTGTAGCTATCAAGATAACAGGTGTGTTTTGAGATGACACACATTGTGGTTATACTTGTATTTATATATGTTTACTTAGAAAGTTAATGCAGTGACCGATGCATATATTTAGATACTACCTTATACACTTAAAAATTGATTGTACTTGATCCAGAAATGAACTACATATGCTCATGTGTAATTTCCAGGGGTACCCATCTTGGATCGAACACAGCCATCTTGGCTTGGAAAAATGTCAAAGTAACTAAACCCAGGCCACTATTTGATGTATCATGACCAGTATATAATTATATTGAAACGTAAGTACAGAAACTCGTGACCAAATCTTTGCAACAGTTTATTAATGGTACAAGTCGATACAACGACAGAGAAGCTTAGGACTTCTGTAAGATTATATTGAAACTTCGACAGTATGGTGGCATAGAGATGACATAATTATACAATGAAAATGAAAAAATATACTGTGGCTTGGAGTGCCATGTATTGTTATATCATGGATATAACGGTTGTGACTCTGTCACAAGATAATCATGGACACAATACAATAACGCCATTGCTACGAATTAATGAGTCGTTGCCTTTAGATAACTATTTCTAGGAACCAACTGAATACAGTAAACGTGTGGCAACAGCTTGCTTAAATGTCTTGCGACTACGTCTTGAATACTCGTGGTCACTACTTTATAGTAGGTAACACTATAAAGTAGTACAATGTTGGTTGCAGTCAGTACTTTAAAATCATTTCGACTAGCTGTTAAGACATATTATATTCCTTCAAATAATGATATGTAATTGTATAATTTAGTAAAAATCTCTTGTTCAATTAAAATGTATTGCACAGTTATAATTCATTTCGTTTTCCACAAATCGTTTCTTTCATAATACTAACTAGATCCTGGATGACATGTTTTGGAATATATGTTTGATGATCCTCCATTTCGAGGTTTTTGTCTTTATTCACCCATATTAAATGTCGTAAGCGCCGCCATTTTGACATGGCGCGAAAATGTGCGTTCGCGACGGACATATAGTTCGGGTAAAGTTCGATAACTCCTGACGTCTTTGGTAAATAAAGAATATGAGAGAGTCCAGCTCCATGCATACCAACAAGGATATCGGTTCTAGAGATGAGCTCGAGCTGCTCTGCCATGCTGAGTCGGTCCAGTTGTACACCATTCACAATGGCACGTAAATCTGCTTCCTTCACAGCTTTCCAGACTTCCTCTTCGTTCGCTATCCGTCGGGTTGTGTATCCTGATGGATTTCTTGGGTGAGCGATATAATGCCGTCTCCAGATAATTGTGATTCGTAGTTCTTTACAATTGATCTCGTGGTCATCTTCAACTTCAAATCGACTTAATACAAAATGGCGGTACTCATTCACAAATGGTAGGTGCTCGACCTGGTGCTGATTTATATGACTCTTATGTCCAAACCCATTCCAAATCATTTTCGAATACCTCACTGGATCACTCAGTCTGCCAGCTCTAATCGGCATTCCAAATAGAATTTCCCAAACATTATCAAAGTTCGATTTTGGGTGGGCGTCAAGCCATATTACTTCAAGATGGTACGGGTCGATTTTGAAGAGAACCATTATAAGAAATATATCGTATAAGTCCATTGATATGTGGTAGAAGTTGGCATACTCGCGCCGTACTGTTATAACAGCCGTCATATCCTGCTTTGTATATGCATTTAGAGCATTCAAGTTGGTTTCTTTCATAATCAGAAGGCCGTTTATGAATTTCTGTAAATTGTTTTCAACTTCCAATTTAGACTGATCAAGGTCATCAGAATTTAATACAAAATAACCTTGATGCAGTGTAATCTTTTCATCATCTTCAGTTTGCAGAAATACATCTTCAAGATCTTCGCCACCTGCTTTTCCATGAGAAAACTTTGGATATATTGTTGTGTCCTTCAAAGCAACAAGGTATTTAGCAGGGCCATATACCACGAAGCATCCGTCACAGTAGTCAATTTTAGTATCAAACCAATCAGGGATCTCTTGTGGCAAGTATTCTACTTCTTTAGAAAAATACGCGTACTCCTCTTCGTCATTTATCATAGGAACAACTGGAATTTCTACATGCTCAGACAAGGTATCGTAATGGAACAGCACACACGTATGTCCTTTTGTCATCTGCATCGTCACTCCTTTGGATAACACCCGACGGTCCTTTAAATACTCTTCAAACTTAGCTACTTTTTGCTCTTCTTTTTCAACTTTGGCCATTTCTTCTTCATGACTTGACAATTGTTCATCTTCTAGCACTAAGTGTGGCATGTAAAGCAGGACGAATAGACCGGATGATAAGACTGCAACGGCTTGCAACAAGCAGAATACTGCTACCTTGTCTCTTGTGCTCCTCATGCTCACTGTCCAAAACCTTAGTAATATTTCAAATGCCCAGCTAAACTTTCTACCCCGTTTTAACATATCCAGGTCTTTTACTCACTTCTGAAATAATAAAAAAGTTTGGTTTAATGATTACGTTTCTGTAATGTTTAATAAAACGTCATTAGTAATATTTACTTATATGTAACGTTTGTACTTCCTGTTGTTTTGCAGTACAGTTTATTTGAATATATGCATTAAGTAACAGAAGTTTTTAGATTAAAAGATGATAAACATGAACTATGTAGAACTTACTTACAATCACAGATATTTCCATATTCGACAAAATATTAATTTCTTACATTTTAAATCTATACTTTCAAATACAGAGATCTTGTAATTCACTCTCAAAAATATCTAAATATACGTACTTTTACGAGATCAGGCATAGCGCGTTCTATTGTTTTATTTTAAGCTATCCGCTCGAGTGCCCCTTTTGTACATTAGTTTAACTAATGTCGGTCAGCGTGTACCCGCTTTTAAAGTAGTAATCATACGAACAAGATCTGACCGGCTTTAACGAGTAACTACTAAAATATATACGAACTAACACTTAGGAGTTCGGAAATATCTTTTCTGTTATTTTAGATACTTTCTGTTATGTTTATCGGCTTTCAATGAATCACTACAGATTTTTTAAATTATCTATATTCTAAACACAGAGACGAAGAGCTCAGATTCGTACCGATAAAATAAGTATTTACCACTGCAGAATAACAATCATAGAAATATAGACACTACATATTGTTTTATAAAACGAGTCTTCAAATATGCGTGACTTCTAGCATCTTTAAAACATAATTTATTTGCCGGATGGTCATCGGTACAAATGGATAGGGTGTGACGTAATCATATCTTACGTGCGTCTTGTAGAATTAAAAGACGTTTACTGCACTAGTACTGTAGCTTAATATATACATAACAAATAATATTTGTATACGGTCCAATGTCACAGGATGAGAAAAATGTGCATTCTGACGGAGACTTGAACCCGAGACCCTTCGCTTACAGGGCGAATAGTCTTAGTCTCGCTAACGTTTTCTTCCCTATTCGTACCTTGTACAACAGTTCGTAAGCGTGACATTCTTTCTCGCAATGCTGCAATTTGCCTCGAATATAAGCGAGTACTATTAAATTAAGTAGTGACAGGCGTCAGAGATATATTTTTGTTATGCCTTCACGGTCTCACAGTGGCTGCCAGTGCTACAGAATAAAAAAGTTGTGCAGCCTGACCCAGACATGAGCCCGGGACCCTTCGTTTATAGTCGGAGTGCTCCACCGACTGAACTACTTAGTATCCATGTGCTTGCACAGTCCGTAACCGTCAGTCAATGACGAGCACAAAATCCTCATATAAATGCAGCTGTAAATACCGCACTTGTTTTAATGATAAGATCGACGAAGGGCAACGTAGTGGATGACTGAGTAAAAACAAATGATAGTAAGCAAGCCTCCAATGGTGAATTTTAGATATTTTATTTCAAAATTTAACGGAGCGTGAGATAGAAAACAGCTACAAAATATGGTCATTAACATGTATAAACTTTAAGGTGAGCTACAAACTTTACATTCAAAACTGCTTAAACAAGCTTATACAATGTACCAATATTATTTTCATTTCGTTCAAGAAAATATTTTTATTATACGTGTATGTACATTATGTGGTGATGTTTGTCAGTATAAAAAACCACTGTACAACTAAAAGGGCCGTCTCATTAAAGAAGGAGTCAAACTAAAACATTCAAATAAGTATTATAATGGTTTGGATCTCATCATGGACGGACCTTGATTAAATCCTATTCAAATCAAAGTATAATGGTTTTCTGCTGAAACCTTATACATGTATCAACCTGATCACGACAGAAAGGGTGTCGCGGTGGTCGAGTGGTTAACGCTCTGTACTTACATTCCGGAGGTCCCCGGCTCGAATCCCGACCGGGGCACTGGAAATTTCAGAAATGCTTTCAAGAGTTTCAGTCCCATCTAGAGATGAGCTGGTTAGAAACCCGGAGTTACTCTCGCGTGTATCGGTGCTTTACGTGATTCAGGTTTGTTTGATTTTATGCAGACATTTAAATGTTTTTCAAAGAAGGGAACTTATCTCCTTTGCAGTAGTAGTTACGGGCACAAATTGTTACAAATACGGTCAAGTTTGAGTATTTCATTTCCTTTATTCCAATCCTACATTTAAGTTTAAATCTGAGCACTACAATAGAGTGCTTTACAAATTCCTGTAAAGGTTTTAAATGAAATATCATGACCGCTTTGAAAATAGATATTACATAAAACGGAATAATTTGAATGATTTTATGACTTCAGATCTTGTTTATAAGTGTGTCACGGTAACACGCACTACTATTTAGTGTCAGCGCGTGGACTGATATTGCCGAAACGACTGCAGAAATTCGGAAAAAAAATCGTTTATTACTACTTCGAAAACGTTAGTTTTCTTAACAGCCACTTTTGGAAACGACAGTATACTATTCGCGAGACAAAATTTTCCTATATAATTTTTTTTCCCATATTCAATGTCTGTAACGTGCATGTAACATTTTTGTATCACTATAAAACCATTCTAAATGTAAGAAATATATCGATTCCAATCAACACAGTTATTCATAGTCATTCATTCGCTGAAATTAAACACCATAGCAACTCTGAAAACAATCCTGATACTATGGTAGAAAAAAACATAAAAATGAGACAGAAATTTATGTGAAATTATGAACAAGTGTTGACCAAAACTCTCTTGTTCGTTAGACAGATACAGTATACAAAATGAAATATAAGATACTTTTTTTCCATGCTGTAATATTTGTCACTAGTTTTCGTTATGTAAAACAATTTATGTACATGAATTTAATCAATATAATTTGTTTACCACTAAGCTTTTGTTTACAATTTCTTCGTTATGTATAAGTTATGAAAGTACATGTATATAAATGCATATTGTTTTATACATTCAGAAACAAAGATTGTACCCTGCATAAGTTCAATATGACTATAAGCAAATGTAGTCCTATGCTGTTCATGATAGAATATTCACAAATTTAATGGAAGACGGAACGATCTCATTCACCGCCCTGTGCAAAGCCGAGGCACATGTACCGTTCGGCATATCAAACAAAAGTCAGAGTACACTCACTACCAAGAACAATACTGGCAATATTTGGTTGAATATTTTCTAGAAATGCGAATTTAAATAAAAACTTGACTAAAGTTTATTTACTTTAGCTTTTCACAAACCCATTAATTTTCACACAAAATGGAGGAACGTGATTTTACATCTTCACTATTGCCGTCCGTTTTGCTTGATTTTGATCAAAGTGCAGAATAGTGGCCAAAACAATATGTTAATTAACTGCTATATCTTCGGCAATGAAATTCGTGACTTTAGATCTCTGGGTGTCGATGAAGTTTTGTTGCTTGGCACAACATGTCTGTCTTTGTTTGAACTCTGTTCATTTGTTATTCGTTGGGTTTTCGAGTATGTCATTTTCGTGCTGGTTTCCTGTAATTTTGAAAACGGTGCCCTCGGTCTAGACCTTTCTACTCTGTCTGTCTCACAGTCCTCGCACAGATCCTCCAGATTTAGTTTGGTTGGTTTTGTGTCTTTGTTAAACTCTGTACTCGAGGTTCTCCGATTCTTTTCAGCTGACGCCATATTGTTATAGACAGTTTCTGGTACCCGGTTTGTCTCCGACATTTGACTCCTAAACGTTTCCGGCGCGGAATCAGACTCTGTCAATCTGCTATCTAACCTTGGGGTCATGAACTGCTTATATCGCCGTACTCTTTTAGTTCCTATATTCAAAAGAAAAACAGGTAATTGATGACATTTTCCAAATGTATACTGAAACACGAATAACAATTCCCACATGAACTAGTTCATTGTATTAATTCTAACTACATTTAATTTATTCTAAAAAAGTCACGAGAGAACTTCCCCTGAAGGCGAAACTTTCAGAAACAATACCATGCCTACAAAAAGGGCCATGTACCTATTTATAAGGGAAAACTGTAAATATCATGAACTAAGACCTGAGCAGAACACGGCCCCTAAAACACATGACAAGTAAACGAAAGTTCTCTTTGCCAACATGCTTATTTTAAGTTACTGTAAATTGGATAATTTTTTCGTGACGAAAATTTCGCGATCTTTGAGCAGACACAAATATTCGCGAATTTTAAATTCGCGAAAGGAGCATTCTCTTATAGTAAGTCTATGTGAAATGAATCTTTCGCAAGATTTTTAGATAAACGATAATGGGAAATTCGTGGAAATGGCGAAAAAGTAAATCATTGCGAAAATTATTCATTTTACAGTAGGAAAGTCACTAAATATAGTTACCTGTTATCAAATCACCAGCTTCTTGTGGGGAGAGGAACCAACGCAGTTTTCTTTTCTCCTTTGGGATAAGATCGTGCAATTTCCTTGAAGCTGTCGACACTCTTGCCTTTAAATTTAATATTGTTTAGTATTATTTATGTCACAAATAAACTATTACAGTATTCCTACTGTGTCAAAAAATCAGAAGTTTATCAGATTTGTTTAATTTGAAGAGATGTTTTATAGACCAAACGCCAATAACTACAAGTACAATATACATTAAACTCCTTATATAACGACTCCAGATTTGACGATTTATTGGATATACGAAACATTCTTCTTTGCCTAGTTTTTTTGTTCTTTCTTCATTTTATATGAAACTGTTGTATGGATATAACAAACTCCGGAAAAGGAACACATTAAAGGTAATGAGTTGTAATAACGGGTGTGGGTCTTTATGTTATAAGGCAAGACCGGGATTTTATCATGGACAGGAACAATTGTTCAGTTGTCTGGTTTTGAAGCTTATTTATAAAGATGGCCGACCCGAAATTAGGGCCAGTTACAATAAGTATTAGTGATTATAACCAAGATAACTTGAGAATTCATTTAAATCTCTAAACTAACCTTTCTATCACCAGAAACGTCTTTGAAGACGCTTTCAGCATCTCGCAACATATCACCCAGTGATATTTTACTCGCGAGATCTGGCGCCTTCCGGTTCACGTGAAAGTTCCCGCGATAATCAATATCCTGGAGGCTGAACAAATTTTCTTCGTTATCTTCTGACATTTCGCCTTTATATACGAAAGCACCACTGTATGGATCGAAAGTGTACTGGAAGAAAATACAGATATTGTAAGAAGAATTAGTTATTAAATAGAAAAATAGTTTCAAATTATTGCAAGAAAAAGTTTGAATTATAGTTAACATTATAATTGCAGTGATTAACCTAAAAGTGGTAGTTTTAACTGGTAAACTTGTGACCAACAAAGCTTATGTGAAACCATCATGATATTTGTTTTTTTTACAGTCAGAATGATACAAAGTTATTCAAAGTCTTGTTGACCAAGACCCAAAAAATCTTCTGAGAGCTTTAATTACAAAGTCTAATACAGTAAACTCCGTATATAACGACTCCGGATATAACGAAAATCCGGATATAAGGAACATATTTTCTTTGCCTGTGTTTTTTTCTTTATTTATTTTATATGAAAATGTTATATGGATATAACAAACTCCGGATATAAGGAACACATTTAAATGGTCCCAAGGAGTTCGTTATAAATGGAGTTTACTGTACTCTGATACTTTTATAATAATATAAAGGGAGGACATCATTATCTAAGCACTAACACTAGACATTGGGAAAGCTTTCCTTGCTATATGTAGCTAACATCAAATAGAGCATGGACACAGTGGAATATGTACATGTAGTTGAAAGGCAACCGTATACAGTTCAACCTCCCCGAACGACACCTCCCTAGAGCAACAACCTCCCTAGAAAGACGCACATTTTCCTTTCCGGAGCGTCAGTTATATAAGGAATCGACCTGTCCAGAGCAACACTTCTCTACAACAGACACATTTCGGTGTTCCAAAGGGTGTTCTCTTCTGAGAGGTTGCACTGTATATATACTTACCGAAGGAAGAAGTTTCCAGCCATGTGTAGCGACCATATCGACAGCTTTGATGATGTAGTCAACGGTATCATTGTCGTAAAAGAATGGAAGATTCACACGTACAAAGCCAGGTCTGTCGGGAAACAGATAAAACAAAATACTTGGCTTTTCAAAGTGAGGAAATATTTTGGAAATGAACCAAGTTAGCTTATTAATTATTTACATGTACATGTACTACTTTTTGTTATTATTACGAAAAATTGTGTAAAATAACCGAACTTAAATAATAAATGAGCAGACCCAACGTTATTTTAAACCATTTCTATAATTAGTTAAATATTACAGTGATACAGTCAAACCTGTTAACAAAGACCACTGTTGGGAAGCTTCAAATGTGGTCTTTGTTTGCAGGTGGTCTTTATTCACGTGTGTTCTACTATAGATCAGTAGTACACTGTGATCTCCCTGTTGGCCTTTATTCGCAGGTCGGTCTTTTTTCGGAAATGGTATTTAACACACGTTTGACTGTAAAATAATTTAGTGATATCTGTGTACATACCTCATGATTCCCATAGGACTTTGAGGAAAGTTTGGATCCATTCTGAAAACATAGGAGATTCCTAGGTTATTCAGTAATTCGCTGAAATGCTTTATATGAAACACATACACATATCAATTCTGTAGTCTATGCAAATACAAATACTAGTAAGCAACAAACAGACAGATAAATAAAAAGGAGAACTGGTTTAGAATTTGGGAAAAGCCCTGCAGTACAAGTTGCCACTGTGCGTTTTCCTCCAATAAATTATAAGAGAGGAAACAATGACTCCGATTGTCTCTACAGCTTTGAGTGATAACAAATCGCTTAAATGTGAACGTTAAGACGTCTTTCACGAAAGTTTTAACTTTCAGATGAAGTAATCTATTTAGAATTTATCCGTAGTTGATTTATGGGGACTTGTTTGTTCCAAAACAAAGATGAAATCTACCCTTTGAAATCAGTTCGGAAGGCTTTGTGTTAATTAAATAAAATCAGTTGACATGTTACACTCACCCTGCCTGTTCGTTAGTAAACCATTTCAGTCGCTTTGCCATCGGTTCTGATATCCCTAGCAAGTCCTGTAAAGAAAGATCTTGCACTTCACTTACATTCTTCAGTTGTAAACATTTATAACATTCTGCTGTCCATTTCGGAGTGACATTCTAATGTGAAATATGAACATGCTAAATTGTTGATGATTTCACTTAAGAAATTGTTTCTACATGTACATGTAAGGCACAATAAATTTTTAGCAAAAATTCTAAGAAATATGTACTCACATGACCATATGGTCCTGCGCATGCGCAACCTCCACGTGATTGGATACCAAATAGATCGTTTAGCAATGTAGATATGAAGTTGTAATGCACGTATTTTCCGGTTTCCTCGTGTTTCACTATGAAGGAAAAGATTGTGATTCTTTCTGCTGTATGACTTCCGAGAACAACCAAGTTTGGATTCCTTTCCCATGCCAAAAATGCTCGGCTAATGGTGGAATAAAATGAAAGTTAATACATGTATAATATAAAATATATATAAAAAATGATATTTTCATACCATATACAACGGTAAATGAAGTTCAATTTAACTTTATTAACCTGAATAAAGCTTAATTTATTTAACTTAGACGTGTTTAAACAATTGCCACCTGGTCAGGTATATGTAGAAACCATTTCAATCTTGTAAAGTGTACAAAATGTACGTCGCTGCTTGCAAAGTATAATGTTTATTTTGCTACTCCATAGAAGAATCAAAACTGAAAGTATGCATGGTTACTGCGTAAAATTGGCATAAACCAGGGGAATACAGAATAGTACATTCAACTGGACAGAATACATCTTTACTAGACATCGACTATTAATAGGAAAACAAACTTTCAATTTTTATCAAAAGGTTATATATAGTACACTTACCAGCACAAATCTTCATCCCTGGTGGAAATGAGCTTCTCTGTTACTGCCGCTTTCAGCTGAAACGCCAGACCTGTGCGGATCGACTCTATTATAGCAGGTGTACCACCTTCCTCTCGTGCTTCGATGTCACTCGTGTAGGCGTGCGTTTCTCGAGACACCTGTTTATTTGTAACAAATAAATGTATATGAATAGATATATTACAATCCATTTTAAAGGACATGTAACTTGAATATTATAAGATTCATTCAAACAATATTCTTTATGTAAGTTGTGTTATCAATAGGGAGTTGAAAACTGATAAGCTTACTTTAGAACTAATACATGTACTCTTAAAACAAAACGATATTTAAACATACAGTAAACTCCGTTTATAACGAACTCCTTGGGACCATTTAAATGTGTTCCTTATATCCGGAGTTTGTTATATCCATATAACATTTTCATATAAAATAAATAAAGAAAAAAAACTCAGGCAAAGAAAATGTGTTCCTTATATCCGGATTTTCGTTATATCCGGAGTCGTTTTATACGAAGTTTACAGTATATGACGCACAGTCCACCCAAAATCTCGTATTAAAAGTAACATATCATTTCGCTGGAAAGTAATATTTGGAAAATAAATGATATTCAAGTTTGATACATACATAGACTACTGTTCCGCCGCCGACACGGTCGGGTATCTGATTCTTGAACATCCATTTCTTTGCCACAACAATTCCCGGTGAGCCTGGTCCGCCCACAAACTTATGGGGACTGATAAACACCGCATCTTTGTAGCTGTTGGCGAAGAATGGAAACTTTTTAACAGCCGCAGTCAAAAGAACTTTTAAGGAACTTAACAAAATGTAAACTTAAAAATACAGGACCTTTAGAGACTAAAAAATCATATTGAAAACAAAAAATACTTTAAAAAAAAAACGGACAGCTATATATTGGAAATATCCAATAATAACGCTAATGTCGCCCCGACACTTGATCTATTGGCCTTGACATAACTTGTTTGTGATTTAACTATAATATAAAAAAAAAAAAACATTTTTTGTTTCAGAAGGCCCCGGCAGCCTGCTTATTCCGGTACCGAACGCTAGCCAATAATTTGCAATTCTGATTGGTACATTATATCAAGTTGGTTAGCAACGCGTCCATACCAACGGAAGTTCAAATCAAAAGTATACGTCGAAAAAAACGGACAGCTATATATTTATCCTTAATAGACACTGGACTATTGGTTTCTAGTTTGTGATTTATGTATTGGTTACAAAGAATATCGGTTACATCTAACCTTTTTGCTATTAAAATCTTAGTTTATTTAAATGTCTTGATAATGTTAGGGAGAGTAGTATTAATATTTATATATCAGTAACAAGCAATGACTTAGAAAGTCTACGTACATTTATTACTTAGTCTGGTAGCTTAAAAATAAACATTTATTGTTTAGCAAACCATTTACTTTTACCAAGGTGCTCGTTCTGTTTTGATATGCCATCTTTAAAAAATAACATATCAGCAAAATGGTATCCAATATTTACAAATAGGGCAAACCTTTGTTTTGATGAATTCATGTTGATATCGAGGTAGGGTCCTCCTCCGGCGTAGTCAAACGCCACGAGCGCCCCGTGCTGGTGAGCGAGACGGGCGATTTCGTCTGTATCTGTGACTATACCGGTCACGTTACTGGCTGCGGACACACATACCAGCATGTGTCTCCGCTTGTCCTTCCAGAACTATGAATAAAAAAGTCAAAAGGTTTATTAAGGTCTTTTTTATTGTGTACAGTCCCGGCCGACCCTAGGATTTCTCCAAAGGTAAAAATACCAAGACTCCTGACATGGACAAAATCCTAGCTCTTTTACGTATAAGGACCCTTGGTTCTTTAACGTACCAATGTATAGTACCGATACACTCGAGACTGCCACTGGGCTTCGAACCAGTTCATCTCTACATGTACATCAGTGCAAGCTACTGAAAAGCGTTTCTGAAATGTCCAGTGCCCCAGCCGGGATTCGAAATGGGAACCTCCGGAATGGTATGTCTCGACCACCGCGCCAATAATCAACATTGTCACAAAGGTCATTTCCATGTCTTCTCCAATTAATTGTAACAGTTGGCATTAACTTTATATAAACGCAAATAAATTGAATTTTGTCAAATTTTGAATTCAGTTTTAGATTAAATTACTGTAAATCGCTTTGAATTCGCGAGACAAAAAGTCATTTGTGATCTCCGGATCATTTCACGAATTCATGAATTCGCGAACAAGCTATCCCGTATGTTACCGAAAATTGTTCATTGCCATGCACAGAACTTTGAAGAAGCGAAATGATGAAATCGCGAACGAGTGCTCTCGCAAAAAAATCGCGAAAATAAAGTTCTCGCGACTATTTAATGATTTACAGTAGATTTAGAATGTCGTCAGCCTACCTTGAGTTCCCCTGCCAGATGGTCGGTGTCAATCAAACCGTCTTCTTTGTCACGTATTCTCACCACCTATAATATAACATTTTCATCTTTTGAATATTTATTGCTGTTAGAGATTGCAGTCTTTAGAAAATACCGAACAAGCTGTTCATTTGCACAAAATGCCTCGTCCTCCACTGAAAATTTCAGTAAAATGAAACATCTGATTGAAGTACTGTTTTAAGTTTGAAGCAGGATCTAAAATTCTAATAGAAATCTTTAAGATATTAAATTGATAGCACGTACCGTTGTTCCAAACTCCTTCCACAGTAACATGTTCGCATGGTGTTCGTACGGTCCGATCAGAACAACCTAAACAAGAAAAAAAAAAAAAAGCACATGAATTAATTAAAAGCAATCTCTGCATTAAAAGATTCTCCAGATAAGAAGCTCACTTGAGCTCTGGTATGTGAAAGTCTGCGATTTAGACGTGTGACTTGGATAAGATATATGATATAAATAAAATCGAGCAGTCTGATCTGGTTCTCTAGTTCTAAATTATTTTCTTATTTCTGTGACATTTAATCATTAGACATTAAGGTATCTTTTCATGGTGTCGACAGAACCGGCCTGTCTCTTTTCAAATGTAAATAATTTGAAGACATTGTAAATTTTTATTAATATAAATGATGAAAATAAAACAATGTACCGTTTCTTCTGCCACTCTTGGCTGGCTAATTTTCAGACCCCATGCAATTTTATGCAGGGCTGCAGTGGCGCCACTTCCGGTAAATATTACCACGTCATCTTTCCCCGCATTCACACATTTTCGAATAATCGACCTAAAAAGTTTAAAACGTTTACACACTTTTTATAAAAAATTCATTACTATGCTTCATCGGTAATTGGTATAAAATCACATAAAAAGAATTTCATCATAATGTATATCCGAGTTCTATTTCAAAAATGTGTTTTAAAGTTACCTTGCTTCTTCTCGAAATTTCGATGTTTGTCGAGCATTTCTGCCGGTCTCTGAATGTGTATTTGCATAGAACGGACAGACAAACGTACGGATGTAATCTTCAATGAAGGCCAGACACCGTCCAGATGCCGTATAGTCGCAGTACACCGCTGGAGAACATACAAGAAAACTTTATCATATACTTTTTACATAAGAAAATAATTAAACATACAGGCATGTATAAAAACACTAGTCTATTTGCAAAGTGTCGCTTTTTGTTTGAAGTTTATGTGATACTGTAAACGTTGTTCTTTTCGCTATGATTTGATTTTCGCTAATTTTCTCGAACGAACCACATTTCAAATTCATCAAACTCTAAAATTTCTGTCTTAAGATTTGATTTTGCTCTTTTAGTTCCTTCGCGAATAAATTGAAAATTAGAAACTCGCAAAATAAACAACTCGCGAATTTAAAGATATCTACAGCATACACTTTAGGAGAGAAGAGCAACCATTTAGTAGTTGAACAACGACAGCTTTGAAGAACGAAAAGGTAAAAAATATACATATAATGACAGCCCTTAACCGTATCAAATCACGTTCCGTGCATTTAAATTGGAATTCAAACTTTGAAAAAAACAACAAAAAAACAAACATGACAGTACCTCTTTTGGGTCCAAATGGCCCTGAGATAGTTACATTGTGTCCAATGACATTCTCCTGTATATAGTTTAAGATCGGATAATCTTCGTAACGCACCTTCCCTTCACACTAAAACACAAAATAAAACATATTTTTTCGTCTGATAGTCGAAACATTGTTCAAATTACCCATCAGTTTAATTAATTCTTTAACGTTGAACGAACTACTCTCTCTCTCTCGTTCGATTGCTCGCCTCTCAATATTTCAAAACTATTCAAGATAAAGCTATGTTAACTTTGTAACATAAACAATTTACGCATTCTTAAATGCTCTTTAATTAAATGGGTATTTTATCAAGATTTGGGCAGTCATTCACGGAACGAGAGTCATGTAAGACATAAAGACACTACAGTCGTTAACTAGCGACTTTTGTCAAAGACACCTGTGATTGTAACCACAAATAATGACTAAATGAGCTCAAATTTAATGTGTTATGTAATTATATACATTCAATTGGTTACAGATAATTTTGTTTCTATATATCATTGTGTTTTTTTTTCAAATTTCAGTCTTAAACTTGAATGCCGTGCCTTTATTTATCTTGTATTACAGTTTTTTAGGTCTAATTAACTAAATGACAAAGTTTATTATCAACCAAACATTATGAATGAATTGTATAAACTAGGAATATAGAATAGATTGAAAATTCCCTGTAATCTAAAATGAAACTTTAGCATTTATTTTAATTAAAACGTGATCGGTCGTTGTTTCTATTAATAGACCAAGTATGTTTAACCCTGATGTTAAGTTTGTAAAATCTGAGGATTCCACGCAGAGGTGCATCAAAAACCAGCCTAAAGAAAGAGATACATGAAACAATTTTCTATTCTAAAACAGTTAGTTTATACTAATTTATCTCGATTGTGAAGAAAGCTTGCAGCTTATTGAGTCACTTTTGAGCCCGCCACCCCAGTGGGGCTCGAACCCACAACCTCCCGGGATGAACGGCATACACCTTCATCTCTACACGACCCTAAAACACTTGAAACGGATGCCAAAGACGCTGTTAATGAAATGCACTAAAACTTGTATATGATGTAGCTAGGTAAAGACATACCTCACTATCTCTTCGGAGATCTGATGTTGATATAGGAAGTGATATACTTCCGCACGACTCTACAGGTGATTGCTGGAAAAAAAACGTATGACATTAAAATTTGATACTCACTAGAAAATACTTTTATTTTCACAAAACATGTAAAAAAAACAAATATCCTCTATTATCAGAAATAACCCAGAGTTTGTTTACTTACAATTGTCAGACTTTCCTTGTCTCCTTTTTCCGAGTTCTCAAGTTCGTGTTTTTCCGGTCCGTTCTCGGTTGCTGTAGCTAAATGTTTATCTACCCCTGCTCCTTTGCGTTGTCTTTGATCAACTTTGTTTTGATTGTTATCAATCTTCACTTTTACATATTTAAACCCGCCGCCAACTCTTTTCTTTACAGTTTTGTAGCCGATATCCTCCGTATCTGTGACGTCATCACCATATGTCATGTTCTGCGCCAGCTTCGATTCTTTACTCATTTTCTGTAACACAAAACTCGTGTCTGAATAATAGTTACTAATAAATACTTGTCGGTCTAGAGATCTACTTACATATTTGTATGCATACATATTTTATAATTCTTTGCACTTCATTCTGTCTTTCATTATCTGTACCCTTCCATCATAACTGAAAATAAAGTTTCTTAGGAAAGTGCAAGCAAACTTGTAAATTTTGTTTTGAATTAATTTTTCTGTTTCGTATAATAGATAGTATTGATGAGTTATTCTAACCAAGTAAACAGTTTTCCTTTTACATTTGTTACGAGTTACCTTAAAGACGATTCCCCTGTAACAGAACTTTCTACTCAACGCAGGGAGAGAGAGCTCCTTATATAGACCACCTTATCCGTGTTATATCACGTGAGATAATGCCAGCAGTTATTAATTCCAATCAGATACAGAAAGCACTCAACATATGTTTTACTTTTTGCCCTTAAATCCTTGAAATTAAATATGATACTTTTTGCAAATGTTCGAAATACTAAAACAACTACCATTAAGTACTATTTGCAAGGGTGGGCAGGACCCCCCGAATGTGAATGAAACAATAGGTTCATAGACAGCTGATAGATACGATGCGGCTGTGTGTGTTAATACATTTGATGATAAAATTGACACGATAGGAGAGCTGCTGACGCTCGCTGAGCGTGAGGTTGATGAATTTGTACCGGACTGTACCACGGAATTTACCCTAGGAACACACGATATTAAGGCTAAAAAGCAAAAAAAATCCCTAATGTTTATCGGAACGGTGTTGTAAATATAATACGCTGGATATTTTGTCTAATTGTTTTGACGTCTGATCAAAGTAGATCGAGATAACGCCAATTAAACGCAGTAATTGCTCATTGTCAATGAATTGTTCTCTTTATATTGGAAAATCTTGATTAGGTTCTAAATCACACAGGGTTATCATTGTTCAATAGATACCGGTGAACCATCTTGTTGTAGATGATCTCTGATACCATCTTAAGAATAATGTACAAGATGAATGAATGAACAAATAAAGAAAAGCCGTCTCGGATCCAATTAATGATCTTTTTGTCTTACAATTAAAGGGTTTACAATAAAATCTGTCAATGGGTTTTCAAAATGATGAGATGAAAATTGTTTAAACTAGCTAAGCTGAAGATTGCCCCATAGCTGGAGTGTTTGAGTGCTCTTGTGTTGTATGAATGACAAAAATGTAATGAGTTCGTCCCTGCTTGTCGAGTCTAACATCTGTGCTACAAATTAAACTTGGCAGGGGAGAATGTGCTACTGACAAGTCCAAAATGCACGGAATAGTCGGGTTTAGACATTGGTAAATGACCTTGACCTTGTGTTAGCTCCTACGTCCGCGGATATCGTTACCGAATACCTAACAATATACTTGATGGGAAGTTTGAGAAATATAGTCTGCACCTCTTTGTTGTCACGTTGACCCTTTTGTGTTACGATATTTATGTTTATCTGCTGTAGCTAGTTTCTTTATTGTAGGCAAACGCTATAATTCGTTATTTCAACAGTTACACTTTAGACTTAGCAGACATTTGGCCAAACATTCAACCTGTTCTTTTTGTGCTTCACAGATGTGTTCCCCGTGCAACAATATATTCATCTTCATGTTTGTCTTTAAAAAATTACAATTTCACAATACCCTGGAAAATGTACAGAACTTTCTGTTAAAACAGTGCTATTGAAACAAAATAAACGATCCAATCACTCCCCGAAAAATAAAATATAGTTCGTCATTGGATCATATGTATTTTAAACTACAATAATATGAATCATGTTTATTGGAATTATGAAATATTTAAAACAAATTTCAAAATATTCAATTTTTAAGTTATTTTATAACAAATGCTTTTTGTCAACATATTTACAAAATTAATTCGTAAACTTCAGTTAACAAGCGCTTAATGATGTAGCAAATTATAATTCCGGCATTGGTAAGGATGTTATTTTCAAACCTCAAATATTTCATTTTGACTGTCTGCCATACCATACAATGACGGCACGACAAATACCGTGAAAGAAATAGGTCAAGATGCGGTAGAATCAAGCAGGTTTTCTATTGATTGTGTCTTTGCAGATGTATTTAAACCACAAAATGTAAACAAGAAATTATTACTCACGTCGTCTCCAGCGTAGAATTCCAAAAACATTATCAAAATGATACAGATTTATTATTATTTTTGTCTTGTCATTGTTGCCTTACTCACATTGCATGAGTATCATCTTTTTATATGTTTATAAAAAAGGTTTGTTTCAATTGACAATACGGGGTACTTTACTAACCCAAACATCAGTTATCACGCAATATATCATGCGAATAATCTAATTGCAAAGTTGATCGATACTCGATAAAAATTTTGAAATTATTGGTGCGTCCGTCCATACGTCGCTAGTGGGATGAATTATCAATATGATTTTTCAGAAATGCAAATTGCCGCAAATCTTCGAAAATGAGTCAAATATTACCCAGAATACACGGTTTACTTTGAAAAAAAGAACAAGTCATTTATTTTTATTCAAGTCAGAAACAAATTCGAAGTTTTTGTTACTATTTCCACCATTTGTCATGTATTATTGTACATTGGCGCTAAGAAAATGTGCATTTACCATTTCTGTAAATGAAGAAAAGAATATCATGTATATGTACATGTCACACATCAATGAACTAGTGGGTATTTGTGCAGCTCTGCTGTACACAATTCGGGAAAAGTAATTATATGTATAATGTACATAACTCCCTGCCCTGCTGAAGCTCTACATTCACTAGTAGCCCAACGACCAATGAATGAACTTGCGGCACTTGCGAGATTGCCAGTAATTGTGGGGTTACCAGGGGATGCGAGGTTACCGAGTTGTGCAGGGTTACAATGCATCATGGGATGCACGGGATAACTTGGGAATGTGGGGTTACCAGTGACTGCGGGGTAACAAGGGACTGCGCAACGTTACCAAGGGCTGTAGGGTTACCAGGGGTTGCGGGGCTAACTTCAGGGGCTGCAGGTTACCAGGGCCGTGTAGGGTCATCTTATGGGCTTCTGGGACAAAATGAGCCTGCGGGGCCAACTACCCGTATGTTGCTGGATGAAATTTATCTGTGAATCTTCACTAATAAAAAAAGATACGCGTTTACAAAAATGTACATATTCCTTACCTTTTCTTCCTTATTTTGGACTTGTCCGTACTCTGGTTTTCATGTTTAAAATAAGTTCTTAAAAGATCTAGCCATAGCATACATGTATAATTTATCAGCCGTCGAAGAGACCAAAAAGAGGCCAAAGTACCAGCATTTTTACAAAACTCCCTAAACACCATCAAATACAACACTCATCACCAGTCAGACAAAAACACAAACAACAAAAAAAAACCCACCTTTTTTCTTTTACCCCCCCCCCCCCCCCCCCCCCCCTATTATGACAGAGAACAGCATATATTTTTTTGTTTTTTTTTTTTTTTTTTTTTTTTTTTTTTTTTAAAAAAAAAAAAAAAAAAAAAATTTTTTAAAAAAAAAAAATTATTATATTATAAAAAAAAAAAAAAAAAAAAAAAAAAAAAAAAAAAAATATATTTTTTTTTTTTTTTTTTTATTTTTTTTTTTTTTTTTTTTTTTTTTTTTTTTTTTTTTTTTTTTTTTTTTTTTGACAAACTGGTAAGCATGTTACTATAAGACATAAACCAATATGTGCGGTGCATATGTCAAAATACATGGTGTCCACAACTTTTTTTTCTGTACTCTTAGCTAAACAATATATAATTCATACTTTTATATTCGGGTTTTTCCCATTTATAAAAAAAAAATTAAAAAAAAAACTTTAAAAAATCCCCCAAAAAAAAAAAAAAAAAAAAAAAAAAAAAAATTATAAACCCCCCCCCCAAACCACAAAAAAAATTTTTTTTTTTTTTTTATTTTTTTTTTTTTTCCCCCCCCCAAAATTTTTTTTAAAATTTTTTTTAAAAAAAAAATTATTTTTTTAAAATTTTTTTAAAAAAAAAAAAAAAAAATTTTTAAAAAAAAAAAAAAAAAAAAAAAAAAAACAAAAAAAAAACCCCCCCCCCCCCCCCCCCCCCCCCCCCAACCCCCCCCCCTTTTTTTTTTTTTTTTCTTTTTTCCCCCTTTTTTTTTTTTTCCCCCCCCCCCCCCCCCCCCCCCCCCCCCACCGTACATGTATATGTCAAAAAAGAACAGCCCTGAAACTGGGACAACTTTTTAGAGGACAAACACCACGAAACTTATTTTGCAAGTCTAAGATTAAACATGCGTCATAATTTAATAAACGTTTTTTTTTTGAAAACCTACAATGACCTTGAAACTAACTTATTTATAGTACGGACAAAACGACCTACAGTTAAATAAAAAATATTGGTCATAAAAATTTTGGCGACTGGTTTATATTTTTTGTCACTGTGAACTCTACGTAAACTTGCACAGAAATGATGTCTCTTAAGGCACCCATTACAGGCTAACCGCGTTTGTTATTCCTGTCAGTTAACCTGTGGGTGTCGGGGTCATCCCCTTCTAGCCCTTACATATATCATACATATACATGTATCTATGTAACATATTCTAGTTATCCTGAAGAATCCATTGTAATAAACAACAGAAATAAAGTCCAATATTCTAAGTATTGTGCCAACAGCAATGATTACGGTATTTCAGTCATCCGTTGATATTTTTCATTAAGACTGGCACGGCTAGAATGTCCAAATACCCTGCATGTGGCTCGAATTAAACCTCACAGAGCAAACAGGGTTTACGCTATAAACCCCATATTGAACCCGTCATACGAAAAATGAAGAACTGAAGTTTGAATTTCAACAGAACAAAAAAAGCTGAAGTTTGAATAGAACACAAAAAAACAAAAACAAAAAAAAAAGACAACAAAAAAGCAACAACAACACAAACAACAAAACCACTAAAGAAACTGTAAGGGTGAGGGTGTACCGTCAACTCATATTTTGCATTTTGTATTATGCAACAATAATTTGCAAGGTATAACTTTGTAATACACATGTATTTCAAATGAAATGTAAAACATATGTACGAGAATAAGCATGTTATGTTCCTTTAAAGTTGTCAGACACACGAACACACTCGCAAAAGTACGCACAGTAAGTTAATTTTAGTTCTGGCTATCTGAAATTGAATGTATAATGTTAAAGTTGATCTAAACACGGGTAAATCGTGTTATTTGTCAGCTAACTAACATGTTTGTTTTCCTAGTGTTTATTTGTACTTATATAACAAACAAAATTGTATCTGTTTTTTTTTTCATAGAAAATTTTGTATCTGGCAAAATTTCTTTATGGAATAGTTTAACATACTCCTGTTCACGTTCACACACAAACAGTGCCATCCACCGACATTCTAGTTGTTTCATGTTTGATTTAGCAAAGATCAAAGTCCGTTCCGCTTGTCATTCAAAACGTTAGTTAGAGACGATATAATCAGAGTTAATTAGATTGTGTGTCTCTTTTTTCAACTGGACACGCAGCTTAATAACTCTAGGGTAGATAGTTGTAAAGGTCATCTTCTCATTGAAAACTTTTAGAGTTCAATACATTTCCGTTATTACGGCCAACATATTTTTTTTATATTAATACCGCCCTCGATATAAGACAAAGCATTTCAGTACAAAATGGTCTATTTCATATTTAAAAAGATCTCGATTTATTTCATATGGTCCACTCTGTTTAAGGGTTCTAGGGGCGGTCTTAATACTGGGGGCAGAACAGTAGTTACATGTAGTAAAATCATTTTCAAAATTGAGCTTGTTCCAATATATGCAGACTACATTGTAAATTAAGTCATGATTAAGAGTTTTGTAAGTATGCATATTTTTACAGATAGAAACGGTGCAAAAGTGCCGATAGAATCACCCAAATTGACACACCTCATGTACAATACAATACAAAGTAGCTATATTTCAAACACGAAACCATCCATCATTTTTATGATGTTTGAGAATGTATACCATTACTGAAGCGAGTATTTGTTCTTCTTTTGTAGTTTATAACTTTTCAAATTAGATGTTTCCCTGTATGAAATATGGCTACTAAGTCATTTCCTCTTGCTAAGCTAGCAGCTGCTATTTACATTCATTTTTTTTTTTGCTGCATGAATTACAAATGTATCATTTCTGTTTAATGGTGGTTGTCTTATGTTTTATAACGTATATGACCCAATCTCTAATCGATTTAATTTCCCTTACTTTTTTGTCTTACTAATTTTTACAAAAGTGAATCAAATTTTTCATTTCTTTTTTCAAAAGTCAAGCTCGCACATACACACTCATATACATATACAAAAATTACAAACAAAATCATACCTAAATCGTATTTTTCAATGCAGATTCCTTAAGGAAGAAATCCTTGTCACTAAGTAAGACAACCAAGAAGTTGATCAAACTTTGTGGTGAAAAAAAAACTGAAGTGAATTATTCATTAAAATCTAGATTTACGGATAATCATACTAGAGTGACATTTGTCATTTTTATTAAATAAACTCTCGCTTATCGGTCGGTCTTTGTAGTATTGAATTTATCAGAGGAAAAAATAACAATAATTGTGAAAGACTTAATTCCATTAGACTAATATTATTTCAACGGTTAAATAGTTAACAGAGATCCATTTGCATATTTGAAACTGTTCTTTTTTCATTAATTACATTGTATTTTCGCAAGTTGTTTGTGGTTTTTCGGTGCCTGTTACGAAACCTTTACTTGTATACCTCTATCACCGCGCATATTTGTAAAATACAAGGGGTGTTGAAAAATATCCTGAAAAGTGCTCTTGAAACCCATTTTCGAAAATTTTTTAAACAATGACAAAGATTGCTTGCACGGTTTGCACACAAATTTGAAATAAACCAATCTACAAATTATGCCGCTCATCCCGGAGGTTGTGGGTTCGAGCCACACTTGGGTTCTCACATGACACCAGTACTGGTTTTCCAGGCAGCGGACTCGAGAGTGACTCGAAATGCAACAAGGTGCTTCACAATTGAGCTTATATAAACCAGTATGAATTAAACTAAACAAACTAAATTCTGAAAGTGTCATCGTTTTTTGACGATTTATGAGGGTTTGTGGGTTTGTGTGTTTTGCGGGTATCTTTTGAACACCCCTCATATAGTTGAAGTATATTTATTTTGTAACAGCTGCCGTCCCCCGGACATTTTGATAAATGCGCAGTGAATACCGGTTCTTTTAGCTTGGACATGATAAAAGTTTGAAGTTTATCGAGTAATTCTTGCGGCAGGGGCGGGGGCGGGGGTCTTGTAGATAACATCACACTGATATAAACAAATTTCCATCTTCTGCTGTTAGAATGAAACACGAAACATATGTAGAACCACGCTAACGGGTGTCGGTAGGTTTGGACTTCAATGTCCAGTATGATCATAAAGACTTTGTCACATGAAAGTTTACGTCATTTACTTCGCATGCTGTACTGGACACGGTCGATAAACATGTACTCCGTGGATCAATAGTCGCCCGCTTCACACGGAGGTCACTGTTAGTCGCGGCAGCTCCAGTGCAGTGCTTGTTTGCAGGAAACAGACTCAAGTCTAAGTCAACGAACATCAAAAGTTCGGACAGATAATACTACATAAGTGCCAAGAACCCTCCTCCCCCGAGAGAAAAACTGGGGAGATTATTTGGTTGAACAATATAACAGATTCATCATTTCCTGATTACCTGTAATACGACAACACTTTCCATAATACCGTTGGGTTTGATTACAAGTCCTTCGAACTAGACATCTTCTGACTGAGTGGGTTTGTTTACTCTCGGTACTTGACACTGTCATGTGACCGAGCGTAACATCTTAGCTCAGCTCACGAGTTTTATGTCGGAGCCCATACCCCCTACTACCAACTAAAGGGTGCTGATGTACTACCAGAAATGCGCATCACAGGCTGGATACATGTACAGTTGTTCGAAAACTTTAATACACGATAAAGCAAACAGTAATGCCGAGGTTCATTGTTTGACATGTTACCGCCATAACACTGTAGCTTGAACGGATTCTGATCTGCCTGTGGGTATGTCTACCGGAAATGCACATCCCGGACTGGACCCAGTTGCAAAAACTTAATTCGACGATTACGCAAACAGTCGGTTAACCTTAAGGGTTTTATTTCTACATTTTGAAAGACTTATTAAAACATTTCTTGCATTAAAGAGAAATGAGGACTGAAAACTCTTCGAAGCAAAGTCAAACTGTTCTACTACTGTTGTCCGCCAAGGGTTTTGTTTTTCAATCAAAAGTTAATCGACAGTTGACTAAACAGCCGTTCGAATAAGAACGAAATCAAATCGGGGACATTTCACATGGGATAGGCTGAGTTTTACGGCGATTTAAGAAGATACTTCAATATTTGGTGTTGTTTTTAAACGTACAGATTAATAGTTATATGTTTTAGTAATCGGATCTGTGTTACGAACCAAAGATAATGTTATTTTAAACAACTATAGTACTATAAAACAGATGATCACAACTGTGAAAAATAACAGGCTTAAATATTACGATTTTCATTCATGAAAACATACGTAACATTTTGCGTTATTGACTGCACACAAAAATGTTTTCTCAATAAGAAAATAAAAATATCAATTCAACTTTGGTCTACTTGGGTGCATATTATAATAACAGAAGTAATACATATTCAAAACACTTGAATGAACAAAAGTTTTGATTAAAATCACAGGCCTAGTTTTCGGTCACCGTTATTGTTATAAATGATAAGTCCATCAAAGTATTTTGAAGTAGTATCAGTCAATTGCACAATATTTCTCATATACGCGCGAATAAAAACACGTAACATTTCATTTTTGTTATCGTACTTTTCAACACAATTTTTAATACACTTACTTTTTGTCTATGTCTCAAATCAAGCCCATGGTGAACGAACAGAACCCGAGCAAAAAGTTTTAATATATATGTAAATTGTAATACATCTGTTTTTTTATATATATATATATTTTAAAACCGACTTTTTGACATTTCTAATTGCCGTGCTGTTCACAACTTTAGGAATTCAGCACGAACATTTAATGCATCCGAATAATAAGCGGATTTAAAACATTTTTACAGGAAATACATGTGCAACATGAATATCAAACATTATTAAAAAACTATTGTTTATTGGCTCTTACATTCATTACGTACACTAACTAATAATAAAGGACGAGATATCATAAAACTGAAAGAAATAAGCAGGGCAAAAATCAGATTGCTGATGAATGATGGGATATTGAGAAATCTGAGCATTCTGATTGGCTGATGCAGAAATTAAAATTCAACTCATTAATCTTGAAAGTTTGGAAATTGGACGGCACTTTTAAATTTTAATCAATTTCTGCATGAAAACCAATTTAGAAGGATAGAAAATGCTCCAACTAAATGATTGAATACACATATCAATATGAACATTTTGAAGCTGTTTTTGTTCAAGATCTGCATGTGTTACTGTTTGTTTCTACGGGCTCGGGCTAAAACGAATGCTAAGACTTTAACTAAGACAAATATCAAATCATTCATTTAATAACATATAGTAATGTAAAATCAGACACTGCTGTGAACAAAGTCAGAAGGTATTTAATCTATAGTAAAAGCTGTTTCGGCATATTTATCAAGAACTGTGTTTTACAGTACAAAGAACATCTCACTAATTTACATATACCGCCACAAGCACACTTTACATACTAACATACTAAGGTTTATTTCGAAATTGGCTGGCAAGGGGGAAGTTGCAGTGAAATGTTAGCAAAATCGCTTCGGAGGCGAGCGGTCATAAAATCATTTGCTCGTCAGGTCTCACCCACAAATTGGCCACAATGAATGAAAATTATCGGTCACTTGTAAGCAGCCACTGCTGCGAAAATCGTAGGACGTTTTAGTACTTGTACCGGCACCTACTTTCAAGAGCTTTACAAGATAATTCCAGCTCAACAACTTCTTCGTCAAAGCCTTCGAAGGTATTTTATTTTGTCGAGTAGAATTTCTAAATTTTAAAACTTGATTTGGATGAGAACTTAAAACATATACTTACATGTATACATATATTTTGGTCTTTTAATGCTTATACCAATATAACAGAACAGTAGAAGCGGTGGTGTAGATATCAAGGTGTCGGACGCTCATCCCGGAGGTTGCGGGTTCGAGCCCCACTGGGGTCAACGACCGTACTTCCTCATATGACACCAGTACTGGTTTTTCCAGGGAGCGCACCCAAGAGTGACTCGATAAGCTACAAGCTTTCTTCACAATCGAGCTATAATAAATTAGAATAAACTGTATATAACCTGATTGTCGGTAATATCGATTGACAGGTCTCAGAGGGATATGAACTTTTCTTCTATATAAAAAAAATAATTTATTTGCTATACATCAACTAGAGAAAGCTAGAAATTAGATATCAATCATGTACAATGTACATGTACGTACATGTACATGTATACATGTATATAAATCATATTACACAAACGTCAACTAGAGAAAGCTAGAAATTAACCCATTTGCTTACGTAACAACTAAGCGGCCAGGAACTAGGACACAGGAGCTGGGGTTTTATGTGATAAAATATTTTGAGTATGACCAGTATTAACAAAGCAGCCATTAAGACAATGACTGTAAGATAAAATTCAATCTCATATATTTCATGTAAATGTAAGGGGAAGCAAATCGTATGAGAAAACTGATTTACAGTTTAAGCAGTTATGCACGTTTGGCTGATAACATATATGCTCTCATTTTTGTAGTTTCTCTTTTAAAGTGAAATTGAAGCTGTCCTTATCACCAGAATTTATGAGCAAACAGCTGATCAGTTACTTTAGTTTTATTTCCTATAAACAATCGAGAAAGGCTGCAGCTACAGATTACACCACCTGAAAGGTAAGTTACAGGATACTAAATATAGAATGTGTAGACTGTGTGCGGGGAGAAGATTGTTGTTCATTTGATTTTGATAAGTAAATACAAATGTACAAACAATTAAAATGTATGACAGAGATATAGGGCACTGCATGCCAAGATTCGATAGTTTACCCCTTTTTCAGGTTTTGATATCTGAAGTATTACGATGATTTCGGACTGCCAACAGGCGATATCTAACAGCTAATTAGCAATGTCCCAAGTGCACACTGTATCGGCAAAACGCACTGGCTCCAATTTAACGATAATGCTCCGACTAACGTAACGAACCGGCTCCAATAAAAAATGGCTGATTTAGTAAACAAAACCCAAGTCAGTATAACAGATTCGTGTGTTTTATATGGTAAATCGCAACTTCTGAAGAAACGAATACTCTTACGGAATGCTCACTTCTTTCCTGCATGGCCGTAGCTAGTCGGCTGTTTCAGTCATCGATGCGTGTGATTTGCACTGGCATGTAACTTTGGGTCAAATGTCGTAAGCATGTACCAACACTTTACCGATATGCTATTTTTATAGGTAAAACTTACCCATTTAAAATACAACGATTCAGGCTCCAATTGACGATACAACGAAAATGCTCCAATTCGTGTTTCATGGATCATTTTCACAGACGTTTTTTAACAATTATAAACATAAGAGAATCTCTTATCGAACAAAATGTTGAGTTTTATGTCACCTTAATTGTACCCACTCTCTTTAAAAAATAATTTAAAGGAGAACATCGCTCATCCAGGGGTTGCGAGTTTGAGCCCCACTGGGGTCACGACCGTACCTCCTCATATGACACCAGATTTTTTTTTCAATGAAGTAGACTTGAGTGTGACTCCAAGCTTTACGCTTTCTATACAATCGAGCCAAAATAAATAAGTATAAACTAACATTTAAGTATTCAAAATACTTCCTAAAATAACAGGATTCATGGATACCGTATACCGCTTTGCTCGGTTTGTTAGTGATAAACTGAAAAACATTTACGTATTGTCTACCTTGACTATGTCGCTGTAGAGCTACAGAATTTAGGCATATAAATAAATCACCGTAATTGTTTTCTTCCATTTCTACCTCGACTAATTTGGCAAATATTCTACTTTTGAATGGTTTTATGCAGTTTTTTATAATGGCTTAAAGTCTACAGTACTATTTCAGTAGATATCAAGTGCCAGTACCTTTGCTATTTTGTATTTGACCAGAATAAACTCAACACGAAATGGCTGGGTGAGAATTCCAGAAAGTTTATCGCAATAAGCACACTGAGGCAAAAAAGCTCAGATAGATTATATTGAGGTCGTGTACAAGTTCACAGAAAGGTGATAAAGCATGAATAGCGAATGCAAAATTATATACTTTTTCAACCGTCGCTTTCTAAATTTTCATTAGATGACAATTTCGATTTTAGTCTAAGCTGCATGTGATTATTGATAGCGGTCAAAACGCTAGGTCAAATAAAACCTTAAAGCTGTTCCCTCTCAGATTTTCGTAAAAAAATAATTTCTTCAAACTGTATGTAAATAACGTGTTTTAGAACATATGGTGATATAAAAAGGCTCCAGTATAAACTCATGTTACGTACATCTCTAAATTTTGAAAAATACGCTACCAAATTCAAAAGCGTTGCAAACACTTTTGAAATTTCAATATAACATATAGTGTAGCGGTGCCGTGTAACCGACCTTTTCAATCGATTTCTGCGAATTCGTACCTAGATTTTTGCTTTCTTTAATTCTAGCCTTTTAGTTTTATACTGATGAATAAGAATATCAATGTTTTTGCGAGAGCGAGCAGCTTTAAACACTGTGTCCATGAATCCTGCCATTTTGGAAAGTATTTTGAATATTTAAAAGTTCTGAGTTGAATTTTCAATTTTTCACTAAGAAAACACATAAATTTGTCCGATAAGAGTTACTTTTATATTTGTAATTGTTCAAAAACGTCTTTGAAAATGATCCGCGAAACACGAATTGGAGCATTTTCGTTGTATTGTCAATTGGAGCCTGAATCGTTGTATTTTTAAATGGGTAAGTTTTGCCTATAAAAATAGCATATCGGTAAAGTGTTGGTACATGCTTACGACATTTGACCCAAAGTTACATGCCAGTGCAAATCTTTTAATGCTAAACACCTTAACTTTGATAATTTTGAACAAAATCCATGCATTTTGGGTGTGTTTTGCACTTTTTACCGTTGAATCCTCTGCATTCAACTTGCATTACTTTCACACGCATCGATGTCTGAAACAGCCGACTAGCTACGGCCATGCAGGAAAGAAGTGAGCATTCCGTAAGAGTATACGTTTCTTCAGAAGTTGCGATTTACCATATAAAACACACGAATCTGTTATACCGACTTGGGTTTTGTTTACTAAATCAGCCATTTCTAATTGGAGCCGGTTCGTTACGTTAGTCGGAGCATTATCGTTAAATTGGAGCCAGTGCGTTTTGCCGATACAGTGAGTGACGGAATCGTATAAAGCTAACCATATCGAGTCACGTATTTCTGGACGGATTACAGATTTTAGACCATTTGTACGTATCTGGCACATTACGCGACGATATTTATCATCACCGCTAAATAACTACATGTTTTAACGAAGACATGGTAAGTTTTGTTTAGTTTAGCTAAAATAATGAAGATGTGCATATTTTTTTTTAAAATACAGTTCATCAATTTATATTCTTTAAAAGTGCGCATTATCCATTTACATAACTACGATCTATTTGAGATAAACACAAAAACGTTCAGTTCTGAAACCGAAAGTTGTTCAAGGACGATCATATTTTGTGATGGATACGGCTGATGATCTTTCGCTCAGCTAGACTGAATGATTCAAAGTATAAATGGGTGAAATGGCTGAGGGAGGGGGAGCGGGGGAAGGCGCGAAATATATTATAACAGCTGTCTATAACTGTAGGCTATACATGTACATGTATATACATGTATATAGTTTGATAAATTAATTTATGTAGAATTGAAAAGTACATGAAATATATAGTCTTATTTGGTTTTGAATGATTAGATCATATGTAGGTTATAATCTACTTGTAGACTAAGTGTAATTATTTCTGATAATCAGGTTCACTTTTGAGTTTTTGTTGGATGAAATAACGTTGATCATGTACAGTAATATGATATTCTTTCAAACCTCATATATGGGCGTACGTACGAAATGCAATGATTATACGATAACATAGTTTCGAATTGAAGCAAATAATTTAAACGAATTCGGCCTTCTAAAATCAGAACAACTACAAACGGCATATACCTTCGTAAAGATCGTGATTAGTCTCTTTATTTTATGAGCGTCAATTTGGTAGGTAGTTCAGTTGGAAGTTGGATATTGAAAAAACCAACTAACTACTAGTTGGTAGTTGGTTATTCGTAATCCAAACAATATAACTGCTGGTAGTTGGTAACTCAATACAATACTACCAGAATGAAATGTTCGAACATACCATGCCCTTTCCTTAGCACAGAATAAAGCAGGGGACCTAGTTGGTTATTCGTGTGAATCTCCAACTACCAACCAGACGGTTGTTGGTAATTCGAACTATGCATGTATTCCTCTCAAAATAGAAAGTATTTTTCCGGAATAAATGTAACGGATATATAACAAGATAGATGTATTCTACAACATGGTAACACCCCCTTCTCCCTACATCCACCATGGGACTCAGTTGGTTATTCGCGCGAATCCCCGACTACCTACCAGAAGGTAGTTGGGGAATTCGGATATAGCATATATTCCTCTTAAAACAAAGTCTTTTTCGGGAATAAATGTAACGGATATATAACAAGATAGATGTGTTCTACAACATGGTAACACCCCCTTCTCCCTACATCCACCATGGGCCTCAGTTGGTTATTCGCGCGAATCCCCAACTACCTATCAGAAGGTAGTTGGGGATTCGGATATTGCATATATTCCTCTCAAAAGAGATCGTCTTTTTCCGGAATACATGTAACGGATATATAACTCGAGAGATGTATTCTACAACATGGTAACACCCCTTTTCCCTACGTCCACCAGGGGACTCAGTTGGTTATTCATGTGAATCCCCAACTACCTACTGGAAGGTAGTTGATAATTCGAACTTTGAATGTATTCCTCTCAAAACAGAAAGTATTTTTCCGGAATAAATGTAACGGATAAATAACAAGATAGATGTGTTCTACAACATGGTAACACCCCCTTCTCCCTACGTCCACCAGGGCACTCAGTTGGTTATTCGCGCGAATCCCAACTACCTACCAGAAGGTAGTTGGTAATTCGGATATTGCATATATTCCTCTCAAAACAGAAAGTATTTTTCGGGAATAAATGTAACGGATATATAACAAGATAGATGTATTCTACAACATGGTAACATCCCCTGCTCCCTACGTCCACCAGGGGACTCAGTTGGTTATTCGCGTGAATCCCCAACTACCAACCAGAAGGTAGTTGGTAATTCGAACTTTGCATTTTTCCCCTCAAAACAGAAAGTATTTTTCCAAAATAAATGTTACTGATCTATAACCAGTTAAATGTGTTCTACAACATGGTACACCCCCTCCTCCCTACCTCAACTAGCAGACTCAGTTTGTTATTCGCGTGAATCCCCAACTACCAACCAGAAGGTAGTTGGTAATTCGAACTTTGCATGTATTTCAGTTAAATAAATGCAAAATCCGAATAACCAACTACCTTCTGATAGGTAGTTAGGGATTCACGCGAATAACCAACTTAGTCCCCTGGAGGTAGGGAGAAGGGGATGTTACCATGTTGTAGAACTCATGTATCTGGTTATAGATCAGTAACATTTATTCCGGAAAAATACTTTCTGTTTTGAGGGGAAAAAATGCAAAGTTCGAATTACCAACTACCCTCTGGTGGGTAGTTGGGGATTCACGCGAATAACCAACTGAGTACCCTGGTGGACGTAGGGAGCAGGGGATGTTACCATGTTGTAGAACACATCTATCTTGTTATATATCCGTTACATGTATTCCGGAAAAATACTTTCTGTTTTAAGAGGAAATAATGCAAAGTTCGTATTACAAACTACCTTCTGGCTGGTAGTTGGGGATTCACGCGAATAACCAACTGAGTCCCCTGGTGGATGTAGGGAGAAAGGGGTGTTACCATGTTGTAGAACACATCTATCTTGTTATATATTCGTTACATTTATTCCGGAAAAATACTTTCTCTTTTGAGAGGAATACATGCAAAGTTCGTATTACCAACTACCTTCCAGTAGGTAGTTGGGGATTCACTTGAATTACCAACTGAGTCCCCTGGTGGACGTAGGGAGAAAGGGTGTTATCATGTTGTAGAATACATCTATCTTGTTATATATCCGTTACATCTATTCCCGAAAAATACTTTCTGTTTTGAGCGGAATATATGCAATATCCGAATCCCCAACTGCCTTCTGGTAGGTAGTCGGGGATTCGCGTGAATAACCAACTGAGTCCCATGGTGGATGTAGGGAGAAAGGGATGTTACCATGTTGTAGAATACATCTATCTTGTTATATATCCGTTACATTTATTACGGAAAAATACTTTCTGTTTTGAGAGGAATACATGCAAAGTTCGATTACCAACTACCTTCTGGTTGGTAGTTGGAGATTCACACGAATAACCAACTAGGTCCCCTGCTTTATTCTGTGTTAAGGAAATGGTATGGTATGTTCGAACATTTCTTTCTGGCAACATTGTATTGAGTTACCAACTACCAGCTGTTATATAGTTTGGAATTACGAATAACCCACTACCAACTAGTAGTTAGTTGTTTTTTTCAATATCCAACTACCAACTACCAACCAAATTGACGCTCATCTTTATTTTTTTATCATTGGCGTCACGTGAAAACGCGGCGCCAGTATTGAATAGGTTTCAATTTGGTACAAGTACGATGGGGTTGCATAATCGAACAGGGAGCAGTCAACTTTATTATACTAAGAAAAAACCATGTGTTATGTTTGAAACAAAAAGCTTGTAAGAAATCAATAAATTGTTTTAACTGATTACAAACAATACGATACCAAACACAAACGTCTTCGACCGTTATTCCAAAACTTTGGACTTATTCAAAGGATATTAATAACTTATTTATCAAAGTTCAGAAAAAAATGCTTGGAAAATGTTTTGCTAACTTTAAACATTTAGAAGTAGTATAATGTAGTATAATGTCGACATTGTAAAAATCAAAGCACTGAACGTTCTGTGAACGGTTGTGCTGGCATTTGTAAATTAAATTTAGGTAAGCAGTACTAAAATGTTCAACTCCAAGTGAAATACTGAAATGCACCAAAGGCAAGAATTATTTTAGCGAACCAACTTTTCTCTTGGGATGCTTTCCATTTTGCCACTGCATCTACAAAATCAATTTTGCCTACAGCAGGTGCTAGAGAAATTTGCATGTGCATTCAATTTTTCAGATAATGATACCTGAATCCCCTGTCTACAGTAGCAGTCTGATTCAAATTACAAAGAAATGAACACTCGGACATACGTTTTTTTTCTGTAAAAGCTCGTCGGTCATCTCTTGTTAAGCGTCCATGACACCATGATGATGGTAACATACACACCAATACACACAAATATTCAACGTAACAAAATGCGCTTCGATCCGAAATGAGACGACAACGATGACGGAACAGGTTCAAAATTGGACATATCCTATACCGGAAGCGTATTTTGTCAAATTGTCTTGTATTTCGACGCCGTTTTAATAGGTTTTTAAATGTAATATTTGTGGTAATTTGAGCATACACATTTTAATTGCGTCATAGGAAACGCTCTTTGCTTTTTCTGTTGCGTCATTGACAAATTGACTGCTTCAAAAGCACAGAAAACGCGCTCATGCGGAAACATGAAAACCGTCCAAAAATAGTTTCATCACACGTTATACATCACATGTTCTGTTTGGCAAAGAAATTACTCCGTTCTGAACTATTTGTTCGGCTTCGAACTACTTGTTTTGGCGGAGTTGCTTGTGTTGTTAGGAACCTCGTATCTCCGAAATCCGTTTTTACTATCAATTGTCTCGTTTGTTCATTCAGGGTTGGCTGTTTGCCGACAACTGTCCTAAACACGTTCATCCAACTATGCAGTCAATGAAAGTTATGTAAAGCATCGCTACAAACCGACCAATGGTAAAGACAGAATTAATCACGTGGATTTTGTCTGCTTGAGTGCACGCAGAAAACAACAAACGCACAATCATGATTTTATATTCGATTTCTGGCACAATGCAGTCAATCTTGTAGTAACTTTAAAGGTCAAAAGACCGTGTGCGATTTATAAGAGGTATTTTGGCCAGTCATTTAAGGAAAATTTCAACGAGCCTGTCCAAACTTTACACACTAATATGGCAAACAGTTTCTTCTTTTCCACAATGATTAGACCCTGTGTGTTAATTATATTAGCACAGGTTATTCTGAAATGCCTCTGCTTCCTTTAAGTCATGCTTCAAAAACATGCGCGGCGTCTTTGTTGCTTTGCATCAAAATTCATCTTGTTGTCCTGTTGAACACTGTCCTAAACGTGTAGTAGTGTACATAAATTTTCCAAACTGTGGTATATAAGGTCTTTATAAATCATCGGTCAGTTTTCAAAATGAAAATAATTGTTAAAATAAAAAAGCTTATTATCAAAAATAAGTGTTATTTAGGTTGTATTAAACTGTTTATCTTTCCTCACAGAAAACACATGGCTGAAGGGGGCCACTTTACATCTCTCAGAGATGGTCCGGACTCAGACTACGAGTTATGTTGCACGCCATGCAATGAAGATAATGTGAGGGAAGAAGCGATAAAATATTGCCCCGAATGCCAGGAATATCTGTGTTTAACATGCACGAGACATCATGGCCGACAGAAGGCGACACGATCACATCAGCTTGTCGATAAAGATAATGCTAAGCCTGTTGGAGATGCTTCTGATTGTAAGGATGTGATAAAGTCAAAATGTCGGTACCATCCGGATCGAGATATTGAAATATACTGTGGTTCTCATGACATGGTCTACTGTGCTCTTTGTGGAGTCATCGAACACAGGTACGTGTACTGAATAAGTGAAACACAGTTTATGTGTATTAGATATTTAATACTGTGTTTTTGCATTCAGCCTTTCTGGAGATTATTTTCTGCAGAAAACCAGATATTTTAGCCGTGAGGATAACACTTTGCAAACATAATTAGTACAAGGTGAAGATGAAAAAATACGTATATTTGTTCAGAATGCACTATTAAAGTTGCTCGCTCTCAGTTACCATTGAAAAAAAATTTTTTTTTAAATTGACATAATTATACATAAATATAAAACTAAAAGCTAGAATCAAATTATAACCAAATATCTAGGTAGGAATTTGCAGAAATCGATTGAAATTGTCGGTTACACGGTACCGCTTCACTATATGTTCATACTAAAATTTCAAAGGCGTTTTTTATACGACTATATGTTCTACGTTATTTATATACAGTTTAAAGAACTTTTTAGATCTAGATCGACATTGGTTTAAAAGCTGCTGTTTTATTACTAGTACGCTGCAGCATGTCTAAAATCGTCAAAATTGAATGTACATTTAAACCTGTGTTAAGGACCATCTCCGAAAAAAGACAAACAGGTAGATCACAGTGCAATTTTAATCTATAGTAGAGATAACTTTGAATAAAGGCCACGTTCAAACAAAGGCCACATTTGTAGCTTCCGAACAGATAATCAATATAATATCCACTTGCGCACTGATAATACCGATGTATTCAAGTTGATTACCCGTAGCAACATTGCAAAGTTATATTTCCCCTTTTCATCATTTTTGTGTTTCTGTTAAAATTCTGTCGCCTTCAGTTCATGTTTTAGTTCTCATTTAATTTCCTAGGTCTTGTAGTGGAGTAAGGAAAATTGATAGCGTGACAATATCCGAATGTGATGGGAATATAGATACATTACTTGCCGAAATCAAAGACGTCAACAAACAGCTAATAAACGCATCAAAGACAAAAGAAGAGAACTTAAGATGCATTGACGAGCAGAAAGAAACAATTCACACGTGCATAGAAGAAGCTAAAAGAAAATTAATGGAGCAATTAGACGTTCTTGAGAGAAAGTGTGTAGATCTCCTTCATGAAAAACATAGCGAAATAAAAGACGGACTTGAGTTTGATATCAGTTTGATAAAGAGCAAGATATCAGAAGTTGAGAAAATGATCAGCAGTTTAGAAACGATACCAAATACAGATGCAGAGCACAAGTTTATTCAGACGAAACTAAGCAAGAAGACAGTAGCCGAGGCTTTGCAAGTGTTAGAAGTACAAAGTGTGTCAAAAGGGACACAATCAATGCGTTTTGAAGAGAATGAAGCATTAATTTCTTCAAACATGGAAACACAAACATTTGGAAATATCAACGTTTTAACGACATTTGAAAATGAGTATATGAAAGACAAACCATTAAAAATGAAATCAAAAACGGATATCAGTGTGAGGATGAAAACGGATCAAAGCATATGCTCCATAACTGGTATATGTCAACTTGATGACGGCACTATTGTTTTAGCGGATTACAATAATAAGAAGTTAAAATGTTTGGACACGAAATACAATCTAAAAGCTGACTACAGTGTAGACAGAAGTCCCTTTGACATTTGCTGTACTGGTAAGAATGAGGTGGCAGTGAAGCTTTGGAACAAGGTACTGTTTATTTCTGTTGATACATCCTTCAAAAAGTTAAGAGAAATACAAGCCAGCAGTGGACGGTATTATGGAGTAGCATACCTTGCTGGAGAGATGTGGTTGTCTACTGGCGGAGGTGTGGACATTTATAACACTTCTGGAACGCTGCTAAAATCTATAAAGATACATTGTTTAGATTTAAGTGGCCGTGAAATATTTAAATCCCAACCGCAGAATATGGCCGTTAATGGAGAATATATGACAGTTGCCGATTCGTGTGATGGTGTTGTTTGTGTTGGTAGCGATGGTACTGTCGTGAAAGAACTGAGGGATGAGAAGCTCACTTACAGTCGAGGTGTATGCGTCACCGATGATGGAATAGTACTGGTTGCGGGTTCTGGATCAAACAATATCGTTATGTTCCAAGAAAACGGGAAATGCCTTGGTGAATTAGTATCAAAAGATGTCGGACTGAGTAGACCTTTGTCATTGTGTAACATAAAAAAGACAAACTCGTTGATCGTAGCATGTGAAAGTTTAGACTCACTGTACTTACTTCAACTCAGCCGTTGAATTACACTTGACTGGAGTTATTGTGCGGTCTTATATTTGTAAATAATATAAGTAACGTAAGACTAACAAACGTCATGAACGACACTATGCTATCTATACATTTATGTTACTAAATCAGTAAATTCAAAGTGATCCTGGGGCTGTAAGGATTGTGACTCGCAAAATATATAATATATCGCTGAATAACGATCTTTATAATCGTGAATAAAGATATGTTTCGATAGAAAAAAAACAACAAACTACTGCCAACTTCATCCTGTTGCTACTACATGTACATGATACAGCTATTGCCAACTTCACTTTTTTGCTACTGCTACTGCTAACTACTGCTACTGACAACTTCACGTTTTTGCTTCTCATGAAAACGTTATCAAAGTATATAAAGATCATGCGTTTCATCGTTTTTGTTTAGATCATCTACATCGCTTTGAGGGCCTCCGCAATCCCTCATAGGATCCTTCCATCCACCTTAGTATCTCCGCATTTTACCTCAATCGCTCCGAGGACCTCCGCAATCCATTCCAGGCTTCCCTCAATCACTCTGAGGTCGCTCATAACCTCTCGGTTCTAACCTGGGTCATTTAGACAGGTCTGCGATATTTTCCAATACACTCGCAGACTTTCAGGAAATGGAACAAATGAAAATAAAGTCGTTCATAGCATTCTGGTTCCACCCTTAGTCATTTGCACCGGTCTGCGATACTGACAGAAGCTACTGCTACTGCCAACTTTACGTTTTTGCTACTTCTACTGCTAACTACTGCTACTGCCAACTTCATGTTTTTGCTACTGCTACTGCTAACTTCTGCTACTGCAAGCTTCACGTACATATTTTTGTATCATACTACAATGATTTGCCCTTTTTGCCACTGTTACTTTCAGCAATTGCCACTTCCGAATTCTTTTATGTTGAATTTAGCAAAGATCAAAGTCCGTTCCGCCTGTCAAGCAAAATGTAAGCTAGAGACGATAGAAACGAACAGTATATTTTTAGTGTTCAATAAATTTCCGTTATTACGAGCAACAGATATTTTAACCTCCTTAAATATAAGATAAATCATTTCAGAACAAAATTGTACATTTCATATTTAAAATTGTTTATTGGTCCAAATTTAAGGGTGGTATTAATACAGGAACAGTACATAGTTTGATACATTAATTTTCAAATTGATCTTGCTTCGATATAAGCCGACTACATTGTAAATGAAGTCACACATTTTATAGAAAATTTAAAGTTTTATAAGTATGCATTTTTTTACAGATATACACGGTGCATATCTGCAAATAGAATCACCAAGTTTGACACATCTCATGTACAGTCCACTAATTCAATACAAATGAGCTATATTTCAAACACAAAAACATCTATCATTTAAAGATATTTGAGAAGGTATGCCATTACTGAAGCGAATATTTGTTCTGTTTTTTGTAGTCTATAACTTTTCAAATAGCTTTTAGATTCTCGTTGTTCTGCCTGTGATTACTTGTAACACATCTGTTTTTTTTAATTTTAAGATACAATGTTTCGAATATCTTAGGGCTTTGCTGTTAACGAAATCAGCCCAAACTTTGTGAATTCAACACGCACTTTGTGCTTTCAACCCGCACTTTGTGAATTCAGCCCAAACGTTGAGAATTTAGCGCATTATTGTCAAACAGTAATGAAAACTCAGAATGACATTAAACGTCGAAAGGTATTTACATTAAAAGCTGTTTCGGCCTATATTGTATTTATTTTAACTGTCTTTTAATGTACAAATAACATCTGACTAATTTACCGCCAACAGCACAAAAATACATCTTTAATACTATACTGCGTGTACGTGTATGTGTATCTTTATTAACGAAGTTAACCGGCTCGTATAAGGCTGAAGTAAACTGTAAATCTAACACTGTTGGAAATTTCCCCTATATACACAAAGAAGGATTTGAGCGTGATAAAACTATTAAGTATATCACGCTAGGCAACCGGAACTATTTTTGACGGCTGAAATTCCCTCCCGTGTAATTTTCACACAATATCTACGAGTGTGCATACGCTTGGATTGGTATTGTTGTGAATGAATTCACGTGATGTAAAACAAATCGTAGTTAAATGTTCTACACTTCCGGTACAGCCAGCAATATCAGAAACAACAAAAATAAGACGAATAGCGTTTTATTTGAGGAGTAAAAAAGAACAGCCAAAATTTCACGAAATGCAAGGAATGCACGGAAAACTACAAGTTTCAAGACCGCGACTTCATGAAAGCGCAGCAAATAGTACCCCATCGAACATGTTTTGTTTAGATTAACGTGTTAGATTGGAAATATATTTTATTTTTGAATGATATACCGGTTATAATATCACTGTGTGTCGTGTAGATGCTTCGTAATTAATCACAAACAGTGATATACGAGGCGTGTTCGAAAAGTATCCCGAAAAGTTTCATAACCTATTTATTAATTATTAGAATGAAATTTTTATACGTGATACTTCGATATATTTTCTACATAATCCGGAAGAAAAAATAATGCAAATTGTACTGATGCAAAATTCACAGTCAATATGGCAACCTTAGGTAACGTTGAGCGGGCAACGTCGGCAAATCGTGAAATATTTATATCGGAAGCGTATTTTGTCAAATTGTCTTGTATTTCGACGCCGTTTTGATAGGTTTTCAAATGTTTATATTTCTGATTATTTGGGCATACCATGGGAGAAGTGTGTATCGTGCAAATGAGAATATTTCGAAAAAATGTAATTTTTAGATGTGCGAGACAGACTTTGCAGATGTCATATTCCCTTCACGAGTAAGTTGCCCCGCTCAACATTCCCCGACGTTGCCATAGTGACTGTGGACTTTGCGTCAGTGCAATTTTATCTTTTTTTCTTGTGTATTATGTAGAAAATATATAAAAGTATCACGTGTAAAAAATCATTTTAATAACCATAATAATAAATAAGTTATGAAACTTTTCCGGATACTTTTCGAACACCTCTCGTACTAACCGGTATATCACTCAAAAGTGAAATATATTACCTAAGCATAATACAAATGTATCTTCCGAGTCTAGCGGTAAATAAACTTGGTCTAGGTAAAGTCACTTCCATGATACAGAATAAAAAATGCGAAAATCAAAAACGTTTCAGTTCCAATAAACTGTAAAATTGTACAGGCGTCTACTTTCAATAACTTTAAATGAGAATTTCAGCTATACAGTTTATTTTGCCAAATATAATTTCTAAATTATGAAGCTTGGTTCAGCTGAACACATAAAACATATACATATACCTTTGTCTCTGGTCAGGGCACAACTGCTTATTATGTTAAATATCAGTATATGAGAGCAGTTTTATTCTGTGCTGCATATCCTGAGGGATGATGTAAAAATACACGTGGCGGTGGTAATCGCCTAAAATGTGACAGTATGATACAAATAATTTATATGAATTAGTTTTGCAACAATCAAATCATTTATTTGTACTATTTCCAAAATAAAGAAATTGGATAGAATTCATATATTACGTTTATCTATAAAGCCGAGTCGTAACAACTTAAAGGTCAGGAACTAAGACATATATGGACATGATGCTTAGAGGAGTTTACGTTTTATACAATAAAATATTTGAATATGACCAGTACTTAAAGAGACATACCCTATAATCGGTGTCAAGTAAAATAACTTCAAAAGCATAAATGATAAAGTATTTCCAAGTATACTTATTTAACCGTAAAGTTAAAGTAATACATTCCAGTCAAATCAACGTTTAAAATATGCTGCAGTACCGTAAATAATTCAATAATCTATATAATAATGTTGCTGTACAATTAATTGTAGGATAGCGATTTATTACAGAACGCCTCTAAGTTAATTATTTGAGCTAAAATGAGGCATTTTTCGATATGTTGATTTATTTAATATCATATTACGTTCATTGAACACATAATTTATGTTTCGAGAGATGTAGGGATTGCCCCTTTAACAAAGCAGCCATTCAGACAATGACTAAGTTAAAATTCAATCTCATATTTTCCATGTAAATGTAAGGGAAAGCAAATCGTATGAGAAAACTGATTTACAGTTTAAGCAGTTATGCACGTTTGGCTGATAACATATATGCTCTCATCTTTGTAGTTTCTCTTTTTAAGTGAAATTAAAGCTGTCCTTATCATCAGAATACTTAATTGATATTGATCAGAAAACAGCTGATCAGTTACTTCAGTTTTATTTCCTATAAACAATTGAGAAAGTCTGCAGTTACAGATTACACCACCTGAAAGGTAAGTTGTAGGGTACGTACCTTTAGGACAGGAAGACTGTACCCTTTATTCACTGACCGGAATGACTATACAGAATGTGTAGACTGTGTGCGGGGAGCAGAAGGTTTTTGCCCATTTGATTTTGAAGTAAATACAAATGTTCAAACAATTCAAATGTATGACAGAGATATATGGCACTGCATGCCAAGATTCGATAGTTTACTCCTTTTTAAGGTTTTGATATCTAAAGTATTACGATTCTTAGACCTGTATGATCTCGAGCTGCCAGCAGGCGATTTGTAACAGCTAATTATAAATGTCCCACGTGACGGAATCGTATAAAGCTTAACCATATCGAGTCACGTATTTCTGGACGGATTACAGATTTTAGACCATTTGTACGAATCTGGCACGTTACGCGACGAGATTTATCATCACCACTAAATAAGTACATGTTTTAACGAAGACATGGTAAGTTTTGTTTATTTTAGCTAAAATAATGAAGATATGTGCATATCTTTTTACAATACAGTTCATCAATTTATATTCTATTAAAGTGCGCATTATCCAATTACATAACTACGATCTATTTGAGATAAACACAAAACGTTCATTTCTGAAACCGAAAGTTGTTCAAGGTCGATATCATATTTTGTTATGGATACAGTACGGTTAATGATCTTTCACTCGGCTAGCCTGAATGATCCGAAGTATAAATGGGTTGAAATGGCTGAGTGGGTGGGGGTCAAGGGGCTGCGGATGCCGGGGCGGAAGGGGAGGGGAGGCGGGAAATATATTATATCAGCTGTCTATAACTTTAGGCTATACATGTACATGTATATACATTTTATTTTATTATGTAGAATTGAAAAGTACTTCAAATATACATGTAAAATCTTATTTGGTTTTGAATGATAAGATAATATCTATAGGTTATAATCTACTTATAGACTAAGTGTAATTATTTCTGATAATCAGGTTCACCTTTGAGTTTTTGTCTTAACATTTCAGTCGGATGAAATAAGTTAACGTTGATCATGAACAGTAATATGATATTCTTTCGAACCTAATATGTGGGCGTACGAAATACATTAAGGAGTAATGATTATACGATAACATAGTTTCAAATTGAAAGGAAATTATTTAAACAAATTCGGCCTTCTAAAATCAGAACAACTACAAACGGCATATACTTTCGTAAAGATCATGATTAGTCTCTTTATTTTATCATTGGCGTTACGTGGAAACGCGGCGCCAGTATTGACTAGGTTTCAATTTGGTACCATGGGGTTGCATTATCGAATAGGGAGCAGTCAACTTTATTATACTAAATAAAAACCATGTGTTATGTTTGAAACAAAAAGCTTGTAATAAATCAACAAATTGTTTTAACTGATTACAAACAATACGATACCAAACACAAACGTCTCCGACCGTTATTCCAAAACTTTGGACTTTTTCAAAGGATATTTAATAACTTATTTATCAAAGTTCAGAAAAAAATGCTTGGAAAATGTTTTGCTAACTTTAAACATTTTGAAGTAGTAAAATATCGACATTGTAAAAATCAAAGCACTGAACGTTCTGGTGGAACGGCTGTGTTGGCATTTGCAAATTATATTTAGGTAAGCAAGACTAAAATGTTCAACTCCAAGTGAAATACTGAAAAACACTAAAGGCAAGCGTTATTTTAGCTAACCAACTTTTCTCTTTGGATGCTTTCCATTTTGTCACTGCATCTATAAAGTCAATTTTGCCTACAGCAGGTGCTAGAGAAATTTGCATGTGCATTCAACTTTTCAGATACCTGAACCCCCTGTCTACAGTGGCAGTCTGATTGAAATTACAAAAAAAATGAACACTCGGACATACGATTTTTTTCTGTAAAAGTTCGCCGGCCATCTCTTGTTAAGCGTCTATGACACCATGATGATGGTAACATACACACCAATACACACAAATATTCAACGTAACAAAATGCGCTTCAATCCGAAATGAGACGACAGCGACGACGGAGGAGTTCAAAATTAGACATATCCTATACCGGAAGCGTATTTTGTCAAATTGTCTTGTATTTCAACGCCGTATTGATAGGTTTTCAAATGTTAATAATTGTGGTAATTTGGGCATACCCATTTTAATTGCGTCATAGGAAACGCTCTTTGCTTTTTTGTTGCGTCATTGACAAATTGATTTCTTCAAAAACACAGAAAACGCGCTCTCGCGGAAACATGAAAACCGTCCCAAAAATAGTTTCATCACATGTTATACATCACATGATCTGTTTGGCAAAGAAATAAAACCGCTCTGAACTATTTGTTCGGCTTTGAAGTACTTGCTTCGGTGGAGTTGCTTGTGTTTTTAGGAACCTCGTACATTTTGTATCTCCTCCTCTGCCGACAACCGTCCTAAAACATTCATCCAACTATGCAGTCAATGAAAGTTATGTACATTGTAAAGTATCGCTAACAACCGACCAACGTAAAGAAAGAATAAATCACGTGGATTTGGTCTGCTTGAGTGTACGCGCGCAATCAGGATTTTATATACGATCCCTCGCACAATGCAGTCAATCTGATAGTTACTTTAAGGGTCAAAAGACCATGTGCGATTTATAAGAGGTATTTTGGCCAGTCATTTAAGGAAAATTTCAACGAGCCTGTCCAAACTTTACACACTAAAATGGCATGCAGTATATTCTTTTCTACAATAGACCCTGTGTGTTAATTCTATTTGCAAAGGTTATTGATATATTCTGAAATTCCTCTGCTTCAAAAACAGCCTTGCATCAAAATTCGTCTTGTTGTTCTGTTGAACACTGCCCTAAACGTACAGTAGTGTACATACAATTTCCTAAGTGTGGTATTTAAGCTCTTTATGAATCAAACATAATTGTTAAAATAAAAAAACTAGCCAACAAAATTAAGTGTTATTTAGGTTGTATTTAACTGTTTATTTTTCCTCACAGAAAACACATGGCTGAAGGGGGACACGTATCATCTCTGAGAGATGGTTCGGACGCAGACTACGAGTTATGTTGCACGCCGTGCAAGGTAGATAACGTGAGGGAAGAAGCGATAAAATATTGCCCCGAATGCCAAGAATATCTGTGTTTAACATGCACGAGACATCATGGCCGACAGAAGGCGACACGATCACATCAGCTTGTCGATAAAGATAATGCCAAGACGGCTGGGGATGCTTCTGTTTGTAAGGATGTGATAAAGTCAAAATGTCGGTACCATCCGGATCGAGATATTGAAATATACTGTGGTTCTCATGACATGGTCTACTGTGCTTTTTGTGTAGCCATCGAACACAGGTATGTGTACTGAATAAGTGTATGTGTATTAGATATTTAATACTGTGTGTTTGCATTCAGCCTTTCTGGAAACTATTTTCTGCAGAAAACCAGAGATTTGAGCCGTGAGGATAACACTTTACAAACATAATTAATACAAGGTGAAGATGAAAAATACAAAATGTTTGTTTAGAATGCACTAGAAAGATCTAGATCGACATCACATGTAAGTTCGTGTTTAGACCTTCTATTTTATTGTGCTTTCATACATGTATCTAGCTTTATGTATTGTTCATACGCATTAAACTAGCCACATTGATGATTCACACCATTCCCTGTGATTTAATATAGGTAACTTCAATCATAGACTAAATGTGACCAAACGGTCTAGAGTTATATGCGATTGATAAATCAATAATGGCGGGTTTCACAATTTGAAGACATCAGTATATCCACTTGCGCACTGATGAGTACCCATAACAACATTGCAAAGTTATTTCCCCATGTTATTATTTTTGTGTTTCTGTCACACTTCTGTCGCCGTCAGTTCATTTAATAGATCTCATTCAATTTTCCAGGTCTTGTAGTGAAGTAAGAAAAATTGACAGCGTGACAATATCCGAATGTGGTGGGAATGTCGGTGCATTACTTGCCGAGATCAAAGACGTCAACGAACAGCTAATAATCGCAGCAAAGAAAAAAGAAGAGAACTTACGATGCATTGACGAGCAGAAGGAAACAATGCAAACTTGCATACAAGAGGCTAAAAGAAAATTAATGGAGCAATTAGACGTTCTTGAGAGAAAGTCTGTTGATTGCCTTCATGGAAAACATAGTGAAATAAAAGACGGACTTGAGTCTGATATCAGTATGATAAAGGTCAAGATGTCTGAAGTTGAGAAAATGATCAGCAGTTTAGAATCGATACCAAATACAGATGCAGAACACAAGTTTATTCAGACGAAACTAAGCAAGAAGACAGTAGCCGAGGCTTTGCAAGTGTTGGTACAAAGTCAGTCAAATGGGACAAAAGCAATGCGTTTCGAAGAGAATGAAGCATTAATTTCTTCAAATATGGAAACACAGACATTTGGAAATATCAACGTTCTAACGACATGTGAGAATGAGTACATTAAAGATAAACCATTAAAAATGAAATCAAAAACGGATATCAATGTGAGCATGACTACGGATCAAAACATAAGCTCCATAACTGGTATATGTCAACTTGATGACGGCATTATTGTTTTAGCGGATCGCAGTAATAAAAAGTTAAATCTTTGGACACGAATTACAAACTTAAAGCTGAGCTAAGTGTAGAGAGTAATCCTCTTGGCGTTTGTTGTACTGGTAAGAATGAGGTGGCAGTGAAGCTTGTGAACAAGGTACTGTTTATTTCCGTCGGTACGTCCTTATCAAAGTTAAGAGAAATATCAACCAGCAGCGGAGGGTATTACGGAATAGCATACCGTGCTGGAGAGATGTGGTTGTCTACTGGCGTAGGTGTGGATATTTATAACACTTCTGGAAAGCTGCTGAAATCTATAAATACTGATTTAAGTGACAAACGCATCTTTAAATCAATACCGCAGAATATTGCCGTTAATGGAGAATCTGTGATAGTTGCCGATTTGAGCGATGGTGTTGTCTGTGTTGGTAGTGATGGTACGGTCAAGAAAGAACTGAGGAATGAAAAACTGACCAATAGTCGAGGTGTATGTGTCACCGATGATGGAGTGGTACTGGTTGCGGGTAGGGGATCAAACAATATCGTTATGTTCCAGGAAAACGGGAAATGCCTTGGTGAATTAGTGTCAAAAGATGTCGGACTGAATAAACTTGTGTCATTGTGTAACATAAAAAGGACAAACTCTGTGATCGTAGCATGTGAAAGTTTAGACTCACTGTACTTACTTCAACTCAGCCGTTGAATTAATCTTGACTGAAGTTATTGTGCAGTCTTATATTTGTAACGCATTTATGTTACTTTATCAGTAAATTCAGAGTGATCCTGGGACTGTAAAGATTGTGACTCGCAAAATCTATTATATATCGCTGAATAACGATCTTTATAAATCGTGAATTTATATAGGTTTCGATACTGCTACTGCTACTGCTACATGTAACTACAACTACTGACAACTTCACGTTTTTGCTTCTCAGGAAGCGGTGCAAAACGTAATAAAAGAATATTAAAGTCATGGGTTTCATTGTTTTTGTTTAGATTCTCTACATCGCTTTGAGGGCCTCCGCAATCCCTCAAAGGATCCTTCCATCCCTCTTAGTATCACCTCATTTTACCTCAATCGCTCCAAGGACCTCCACAATCCCTTCGAGGCTTCCATCAATCCCTCCGAGGTCGCTCATAACATCTCGTTTATATCCAAGGTCATTTGGACAGGTCTGCGATACTTTCCAAAACACTCGCAGACTTTCAGGAAGTGGAACAAATTAAAATAAAGTCGTTCATAGCATTCTGGTTGCACCCTTATTCATTTGCACCGGTTTGCTACAGTTACTGCAAACTTTACGTTTTTCCTACCGCTACTGTTATTGCTAACTACTGCTACTGCCAACTTCACGTTTTTGCTACTGCTTCTGCTAACTACTGCTACTGCCATCTTCATGTTTTTGCTACTGCTACTGTTAACTTCTGCTATTGCAAAATTCACGTTTATGCTACTGCTACTGCTAACTACTGCTAACTACTGCTACTGCCAAATGCACGTCTTTGCTACTGCTTACAACTGCTAACTTCTGCTACTGACAACTTCACGTACATACTTTTGTATCATACAACAATAATTTGCCCGTTTTTGCTTTTGTTACTGTCAGCAATTGCCACTGCATGCCGACTTCACGTTTTTCTTACTGCTACTGCTACTGCTACTTTACTTATGCTACTTCCAACTTCACGTTATTGCTACTGCTAATGCAAGCTACTGCTAATGCCAACTTCACGTTTTTGCTACTTCTACTGCTAACTACTGCTACTGCCAACTTCACGTTTTTGCTACTGTTACTGTCAGCAATTGCCACTGTCAACTTCACGTACATATTTTTGTATCATACTACAATATTTTGCAGCGTATTATTTTATTTAATACTTATAGTCACAACTTCAACATTTCATAGATCAGTAAGCATTTTATGTTCCTTAAACGTTTTCAGACTTACAAAAGTACGAACAGTTTTGACTATCTAAAATAAAATGTCCATTGTTTAAGTTAAGTTAAACACGGGTAAATCGTGTTATTTATCCGCTATATAAATAACGAGTTTAAGTAGTTTTTGTTCTTGTATTATAGAAAAGTTTGTATCGGCCAACACCTTTTTATGGAGTCGTTTCACATACTTCTGGTCACGTTGTCACACAAACAGTGCCATCCATCGACATTTTTATTATTTTATGTTGGATTTAGCACAAACCAAAGTCCGTTCGGCCTGTCAATCAAAATGTTAGTTAGAGACGATAGAAACGAACAGTATATTTTAAGTGTTCAATAAATTTCCGTTATTACGACCAACAGATATTTAAACCTTCCTAAATATAAGACCAATCATTTCAGAATAAAATGGTACATTTAATATTTAAAACTGTTTATTCGTCCTAATTCAAGGGTGGTCTTAATACAGGAATAGTACCTAATTTGATACATTCATTTTCAAATTGAGCTTGCTTCGATATAAGCCGACTACATTGTAAAAGAAGTCAGCATTTTATAGAAAATTAAATTTTTTATGAGTATGCTTGTTTTACAGATAGACACTGTGCACATCTGCCAATGGAAACACCAAAATTGACACATCTCATGTACAGTACACTTATTCAGTAAAATGAGCTATATTTCAAACATGAAAACATCTATCATTAAATGATATTTGAGAAGGTATACCATCACTGACGCTAAGTAATGTCACTTCCATGATACTGAATAAAAAACTGCGAAAATAAAAAACGTCACGGTTCCAATAAATTGTAAAATTGTACAGGCGTCTACTTTCAATAACTTTAAATGAGAATTTCAGCTATAAAGTTTTTTCTTTGCCAATTAGAATTTAAGAAGTTTTAAGCTTGTTTCAGCTGAAAATATAAAACATATAATGACTGTACGTTTGTCTCTGGTCAGATTGAAGCTAAAAGGGCACAACTGCTTATATGTTAAATATCTGTATAACAGAGCAGATTTATTCTGTACTGCATATCCTGAAGGATAATGTAAAAAAACATGTGGCGGCGGTAATCGCTTAAAAAGTCGCAGTATGATATAAATTAGTTTTTCAACAACCAAATCATTCTTTTGTGTCAGAAATTGGATAGACATGCATGTACATTGTACGTTAATCTATAAAGACATACTATTTAACCTGAGTCGTAACAACTAAAAGGTCGTGAACTAAGACGAATATGGACATGATGTTTAGAGGAGTTTGAGTTTTAAGTATAAAATATTTTATTATGACCAGTACTTAATGATACACACCCTATATTCGGTGTCAAGTAAAATAACTTCAAAAGCATAAATAATAAAGTATTTGCAAGTATACTTATTTAACCGTAAAGTTGAAGTAATACATTCCAGTCAAATCAGCGTTTAAAATATGCTGCAGTACCGTAAATAATTCAATAATCTATATAAATAAATAATGTTGCTGTACAATTAATTATAGGATAGCGATTTATTACAGAACGCCTCTAAGTTAATTATTTGAGCTAAAATGAGGCATTTTTCGATATGTTGATTTATTTAATATCATATTACGTTCATTGAACACATAATTTATGATTCGAGAGATGTAGGGGTTGCCCCTGTAACAAAGCAGCCATTCAGACAATGACTAAGTTAAAATTCAATCTCATATTTTTCATGTAAAATGTAAGGGGAAGCAAATCGTATGAGAAAACTGATTTACAGTTTAAGCAGTTATGCACGTTTGGCTGGTAACATATATGCTCTCATCTTTGTAGTTTCTCTTTTAAAGTGAAATTGAAGATGTCCTTATCACCAGAATTTATGAGCAAACAGCTGATCAGTTACTTTAGTTTTATTTCCTATAAACAAACGAGAAAGTCTGCAGCTACAGATTACACCACCTGAAAGGTAAGTTACAGGGTGCTAAAGACAGGAAGACTGTTTACACCCTTTATTCACTGACCGGAATGACTGTATAGAATGTGTAGACTGTGTGCGGGGAGAAGATTGTTGTTCATTTGATTTTGATAAGTAAATACAAATGTACAAACAATTAAAATGTATGACAGAGATATAGGGCACTGCATGCCAAGATTCGATAGTTTACCCCTTTTACAGGTTTTGATATCTGAAGTATTACGATGATTTCGGACTGCCAACAGGCGATATCTAACAGCTAATTAGCAATGTCCCAAGTGCACACTGTATCGGCAAAACGCACTGGCTCCAATTTAACGATAATGCTCCGACTAACGTAACGAACCGGCTCCAATAAAAAATGGCTGATTTAGTAAACAAAACCCAAGTCAGTATAACAGATTCGTGTGTTTTATATGGTAAATCGCAACTTCTGAAGAAACGAATACTCTTACGGAATGCTCACTTCTTTCCTGCATGGCCGTAGCTAGTCGGCTGTTTCAGACATCGATGCGTGTGAAAGTAATGCAAGTTGAATGCAGAGGATTCAACGGTAAAAAGTGCAAAATGCATGGATTTTGCTCAAAATTATCGAAGTTAAGGTGTTTAGCATAAAAGATTTGCATTGGCATGTAACTTTGGGTCAAATGTCGTAAGCATGTACCAACACTTTACCGATATGCTATTTTTTCATAGGCAAAACTTACCCATTTAAAAATACAACGATTCAGGCTCCAATTGACGATACAACGAAAATGCTCCAATTTCACGGATCATTTTCACAGACGTTTTTTAACAATTACAAACATAAGAGAATCTCTTATCGAACAAAATGTTGAGTTTTATGTCACCTTAATTGTACCCACTCTCTTTAAAAGAATAATTTAAAGGAGAACATCGCTCATCCAGGGGTTGCGAGTTTGAGCCCCACTGGGGTCACGACCGTACCTCCTCATATGACACCAGAATTTTTTTTCAATGAAGTAGACTCGAGTGTGACTCTAAGCTTCACGCTTTCTATACAATCGAGCCAAAATAAATAAGTATAAACTAACATTTAAGTATTCAAAATACTTCCTAAAATAACAGGATTCATGGATACCGTATACCGCTCTGCTCGGTTTGTTAGTGATAAACTGAAAAACATTTACGTATTGTCTACCTTGACTATGTCGCTGTAGAGCTACAGAATTTAGGCATATAAATAAATCACCGTAATTGTTTTCTTCCATTTCTACCTCGACTAATTGGGAAAAATATTCTACTTTTGAATGGTTTTATGCAGTTTTTAATAATGGCTTAAAGTCTACGGTACTATTTCAGTAGATATCAAGTGCCAGTACCTTTGCTATTTTGTATTTGACCAGAATAAACTCAACACGAACTGGCTGGGTGAGAATTCCAGAAAGTTTATCGCAATAAGCACACTGAGGCAAAAAAGCTCAGAAAGATTATATTGAGGTCGTGTACAAGTTCACAGAAAGATGATAAAGCATGAATAGCGAATGCAAAATTATATACTTTTTCAACCGTCACTTTCCAAATTTTCATTAGATGACAATTTCGATTTTAGTCTAAGCTGCATGTGATTATTGATAGCGGTCAAAACGCTAGGTCAAATAAAACCTTAAAGCTGTTCGCTCTCAGATTTTCGTCAAAAATAATTTCTTCAAACTGTATGTAAATAACGTGTTTTAGAACATATGGTGATATAAAAAGGCTCCAGTATAAACTCATGTTACGTACATCTCTAAATTTTGAAAAATACGCTACCAAATTCAAAAGCGTTGCAAACACTTTTGAAATTTCAATATAACATATAGTGTAGCGGTGCCGTGTAACCGACCTTTTCAACCGATTTCTGCGAATTCGTACCTAGATTTTTGCTTTCTTTAATTCTAGCCTTTTAGTTTTATACTGATGAATAAGAATATGTTTTTGCCAGAGCGAGCAGCTTTAAACACTGTGTCCATGAATCCTGCCATTTTGGAAAGTATTTTGAATATTTAAAAGTTCTGAGTTGAATTTTCAATTTTTCACTAAGAAAACACATAAATTTGTCCGATAAGAGTTACTTTTATATTTGTAATTGTTCAAAAACGTCTTTGAAAATGATCCGCGAAACACGGATTGGAGCATTTTCGTTGTATTGTCAATTGGAGCCTGAATCGTTGTATTTTTAAATGGGTAAGTTTTGCCTATAAAAATAGCATATCGGTAAAGTGTTGGTACATGCTTACGACATTTGACCCAAAGTTACATGCCAGTGCAAATCTTTTATGCTAAACACCTTAACTTCGATAATTTTGAGCAAAATCCATGCATTTTGGGTGTGTTTTGCACTTTTTACCGTTGAATCCTCTGCATTCAACTTGCATTACTTTCACACGCATCGATGTCTGAAACAGCCGACTAGCTACGGCCATGCAGGAAAGAAGTGAGCATTCCGTAAGAGTATTCGTTTCTTCAGAAGTTGCGATTTACCATATAAAACACACGAATCTGTTATACCGACTTGGGTTTTGTTTACTAAATCAGCCATTTTTTATTGGAGCCGGTTGGTTACGTTAGTCGGAGCATTATCGTTAAATTGGAGCCAGTGCGTTTTGCCGATACAGTGAGTGACGGAATCGTATAAAGCGAAACCGTATCAAGTTACGTATTTCTGGACGGATTACAGATTTTAGACCATTTGTACGTATCTGGCACATTACGCGACGATATTTATCATCACCGCTAAATGTTTTAACGAAGACATGGTAAGTTTTGTTTATTTTAGCTAAAATAATGAAGATGTGCATATTTTTTTTTAAAATACAGTTCATTAACTGAGTCCCCTGGTGGATGTAGGGAGAAAGGGGTGTTACCATGTTGTAGAATACATCTATCTTGTTATATATCAGTTACATTTCTTCCGGAAAAATACTTTCTGTTTTGAGAGGAATACATGCAAAGTTCGAATTACCAACTACCTTCTGGTTGGTAGTTGGAGATTCACACGAATAACCAACTAGGTCCCCTGCTTTATTCTGTGTTAAGGAAATGGTATGGTATGTTCGAACATTTCATTCTGGTAGTATTGTATTGAGTTACCAACTACCAGCTGTTATATTGTTTGGATTACGAATAACCAACTACCAAGTAGTAGTTAGTTGGTTTTTTGAATATCCAACTACCAACTACCAACCAAATTGACGCTCATCTTTATTTTTATCATTGGCGTCACGTGAAAACGCGGCGCCAGTATTGAATAGGTATCAATTTGGTACAAATACCATGGGGTTGCATAATCGAATAGGGAGCAGTCAACTTTATTATACTAAATAAAAACCATGTGTTATGTTTGAAACAAAAAGCTTGTAAGAAATCAATAAATTGTTTTAACTGATTACAAACAATACGATACCAAACACAAACGTCTTCGACCGTTATTCCGAAACTTTGGACTTATTCAAAGGATATTTAATAACTTATTTATCAAAGTTCAGAAAAAAATGCTTGGAAAATGTTTTGCTAACTTTAAACATTTAGAAGTAGTATAATGTCGACATTGTAAAAATCAAAGCACTGAACGTTCTGGTGGAACGGTTGTGTTGGCATTTGTAAATTAAATTTAGGTAAGCAAGACTAAAATGTTCAACTCCAAGTGAAATACTGAAATGCACCACAGGCAAGAATTATTTTAGCTAACCAACTTTTCTCTTTGGATGCTTTCCATTTTGTCACTGCATCTACAAAATCAATTTTGCCTACAGCAGATCCTAGAGAAATTTGCATGTGCATTCAATCTTTCAGATAATGATACCTGAACCCCCTGTCTACAGTGGCAGTCTGATTGAAATTACAAAGAAATGAACGCTCGGACATACGTTTTTTTTCTGTAATAGCTCGTCGGTCATCTCTTGTTAAGCGTCCATGACACCATGATGATGGTAACATACACACCAATACACACAAATATTCAACGTAACAAAATGCGCTTCGATCCGAAATGAGACGACAACGATGACGGAACAGGTTCAAAATTGGACATATCCTATACTGGAAGCGTATTTTGTCAAATTGTCTTGTATTTCGACGCCGTTTTGATAGGTTTTTAAATGTTAATATTTGTGGTAATTTGGGCATACACATTTTAATTGCTTCATAGGAAACGCTCTTTGCTTTTTCTGTTGCGTCATTGACAAATTGACTGCTTCAAAAGCACAAAAAAACGCGCTCACTCGGAAACATGAAAACCGTCCAAAAATAGTTTCATCACACGATATACATAACATGTTCTGTTTGGCAAGAAATTACTCCGTTCTGAACTATTTGTTCGGCTTCGAACTACTTGTTTTGGCGGAGTTGCTTGTGTTGTTAGGAACCTCGTATCTCCGAAATCCGTTTTTACTATCAATTGTCTCGTTTGTTCATTCAGGGTTGGCTGTTTGCCGACAACCGTCCTAAACACGTTCATCCAACTATGCAGTCAATGAAAGTTATGTAAAGCATCACTACAAACCGACCAATGGTAAAGACAGAATTAATCACGTGGATTTTGTCTGCTTGAGTGCACGCAGAAAACAACAAACGCACAATCATGATTTTATATACGATTTCTGGCACAATGCAGTCAATCTGGTAGTAACTGTAAAGGTCAAAAGACCGTGTGCGATTTATAAGAGGTATTTTGGCCAGTCATTTAAGGAACATTTCAAAGAGCCTCTCCAAACTTTACACACTAAAATGGCATACAGTTTCTTCTTTTCCACAATAATTAGACCCTGTGTGTTAATTATATTAGCACAGGTTATTCTGAAATGCCTCTGCTTCCTTTAAGTCATGCTTCAAAAACATGCGCGGCGTCTTTGTTGCTTTGCATCAAAATTCATTTTGTTGTCCTGTTGAACACTGTCCTAAACGTGCAGTAGTGTATATAAATTTTCCTAACTGTCGTGTATAAGGTCTTTATAAATCATCGGTCAGTTTTCACAATGAAAATAATTCTTAAAATAAAAAAGCTTATTATCAAAAATAAGTGTTCTTTAGGTTGTATTCAACTATCTTTCCTCACAGAAAACACATGGCTGAAGGGGGGGCACTTTACATCTCTCAGAGATGGTCCGGACTCAGACTACGAGTTATGTTGCACGCCATGCAATGAAGATAATGCGAGGGAAGAAGCGATAAAATATTGCCCCGAATGCCAGGAATATCTGTGTTTAACATGCACGAGACATCATGGCCGACAGAAGGCGACACGATCACATCAGCTTGTCGATAAAGATAACGCTAATCCTGTTGGGGATGTTTCTGATTGTAAGGATGTGATAAAGTCAAAATGTCTGTACCATCCGGATCGAGATATTGAAATATACTGTGGTTCTCATGACATGGTCTACTGTGCTCTTTGTGGAGTCATCGAACACAGGTACATGTATGTGTACTGAATAAGTGAAACACAGTTTATGTGTATTAGATATTTAATACTGTGATTTTGCATTCATCCTTTCTGGAGATTTTTTTTCTGCAGAAAACCAGATATTTTAGCCGTGAGGATAACACTTTGCAAACATAATTAGTACAAGTTGAAGATGAAAACATACGTATGTTTGTTCAGAGTGCACTATTAAAGTTGCTCGATCTTAGTTACCATTGAAAAAAAATTTTTTTTTAAATTGACATAATTATACATAAATATAAAACTAAAAGCTAGAATCAAATTATAAGCAAATATCTAGGTAGGAATTAGCAGAAATCGATTGAAATTGTCGGTTACACGGTACCGCTTCACTATATGTTCATATTGAAATTTCAAATGCTTTTTTTATACGACTATATGTTCTAAAATACGTTATATACATACAGTTTAAAGAACTTTTTAGATCTAGATCGACATTGGTTTAAAAGCTGCTGTTTTATTACTAGTACGCTGCAGCATGTCTAAAATCGTCAAAATTGAATGTACATTTAAACCTGTGTTAAGGACCATCTCCGAATAAAGACAAACAGGTAGATCACAGAGCAATTTTAATCTATAGTAGAGATAACTTTGAAAAAAGACCACGTGCAAACAAAGGCCACATTTGTAGCTTCCAAACAGATAATCAGTATTATCCACTTGCGCACTGATAATACCGATGTATTCAAGTTGATTACCCGTAGCAACATTGCAAAAGTTATTTCCCCTTTTCATTAATTGTGTGTTTCCGTTTAAATTATGTCGCCTTCAGTTCATGTTTTAGTTCTCATTTAATTTCCTAGGTCTTGCAGTGGAGTAAGGAAAATTGATAGCGTGACAATATCCGAATGTGATGGGAATATAGATACATTACTTGCCGAAATCAAAGACGCCAACAAACAGCTAATAAACGCATCAAAGACAAAAGAAGAGAACTTAAGATGCATTGACGAGCAGAAAGAAACAATTCACACGTGCATACAAGAAGCTAAAAGAAAATTAATGGAGCAATTAGACGTTCTTGAGAGAAAGTGTGTAGATCTCCTTCATGAAAAACATAGCGAAATAAAAGACGGACTTGAGTTTGATATCAGTTTGATAAAGAGCAAGATATCAGAAGTTGAGAAAATGATCAGCAGTTTAGAAACGATACCAAATACAGATGCAGAGCACAAGTTTATTCAGAAACTAAGCAAGAAGACAGTAGTCGAGGCTTTGCAAGTTTACAAAGTGTGTCAAAAGGGACACAATCAATGCGTTTTGAAGAGAATGAAGCATTAATTTCTTCAAACATGGAAACACAGACATTTGGAAATATCAACGATTTAACGACATGTGAGAATGAGTATATGAAAGACAAACCATTAAAAATGAAATCGAAAACAGATATCAGTGTGAGGATGAAAACGGATCAAAGCATATGCTCCATAACTGGTATATGTCAACTTGATGACGGCACTATTGTTTTAGCGGATTACAATAATAAGAAGTTAAAATGTTTGGACACGAATTACAATCTAAAAGCTGACTACAGTGTAGAGAGAAGTCCCTTTGGTATTTGCTGTACTGGTAAGAATGAGGTGGCAGTGAAGCTTTGGAGCAAGGTACTGTTTATTTCTGTTGGTACATCCTTCAAAAAGTTAAGAGAAATACAAGCCAGCAGTGGACGGTATTATGGATTAGCATACCTTGCTTGCTGGAGAGATGTGGTTGTCTACTGGGGGATGAGAAGCTCACTTACAGTCGAGGTGTATGCGTCACCGATGATGGAATAGTACTGGTTGCGGGTTCTGGATCAAACAATATCGTTATGTTCCAAGAAAACGGGAAATGCCTTGGTGAATTAATATCAAAAGATGTCGGACTGAATAAACCTTTGTCATTGTGTAACATAAAAAAGACCAACTCCTTGATCGTAGCATGTGAAAGTTTAGACTCGCTGTACTTAATTCAACTCAGCCGTTGAATTAAACTTGACTGAAGTTATTGTGCGGTCTTATATTTGTAATTAAAATAAGTAACGTAAGACTAACAAACGTCATGAACGACACTATGCTCTCAATACATTTATGTTACTAAATCAGTAAATTCACAGTGATCCTGGGACTGTAAGGATTGTGACTCGCAAAATCTATAATATATCGCTGAATAACGATCTTTATAATCGTGAATAGATATGTGAATATGTTTCGATAGAAAAAAAACCCAACAAACTACTGCCAACTTCATCCTGTTGCTACTGCTACTACATGATACAGCTATTGCCAACTTCACGTTTTTGCTACTACTACTGCTAACTACTGCTACTGACAACTTCCCGTTTTTGCTTCTCATGAAGCGGTGCAAAACGTTATCAAAGTATATTAAGATCATGCGTTTCATCGTTTTTGTTTAGATCCTCTACATCGCTTTGAAGGCCTCCGCAATCCCTCATAGGATCCTTCCATCCACCTTAGTATCTCCGCATTTTGCCTCATTCGCTCCGAGGACCTCCGCAATCCATTCGAGGCTTCCCTCAATCACTCTGAGGTCGCTCATAACCTCTCGGTTCTAACCTGGGCCATTTAGACAGGTCTGCGATATTTTCCAATACACTCGCAGACTTTCTGGAAATAGCATTCTGATTCCACCCTTAGACAATTGCACCGGTCTGCGATACTGACAGACGCTACTGCTACTGCCAACTTCACGTTTTTGCTACTTCTACTGCTAACTACTGCTACTGCCAACTTTATGTTTTTGCTACTGCTACTGCTAACTTCTGCTACTGCAAGCTTCACGTACATATTTTTGTATCATACTACAATGATTTCCCCTTTTGCTACTGTTACTTTCAGCAATTGCCACTTCCGAATTTTTTTATGTTGAATTTAGCAAAGATCAAAGTCCGTTTCGCCTGTCAAGCAAAATGTTAGCTAGAGACCCTAGAAACGAACAGTATATTTTTAGTGTTCAATAAATTTCCGTTATTACGACCAACAGATATTTAAACCTCCTTAGATATAATACCAATCATTTCAGAACAAAATGGTACATTTCATATTTAAAACTTTTTATTGGTCAAAATTTAAGGGTGGTATTAATACAGGAACAGTACATAATTTGATACATTCATTTTCAAATTGAGCTTGCTTCGATATAAGCCGACTACATTGTAAATAAAGTCACGCACGTTATAGAAAATTTAAGTATGCATTTTTTACAGATAGACACGGCGCACATCTGACAATGGAAACACCAAAATTGACACATCTCACACTTATTCAGTAAAATGAGCTATATTTAAAAAATGAAAACATCTATACTTTAATGATATTTGAGAAGGTATACCATCACTGACGCTAAGTAATGTCACTTCCATGATACTGAATAAAAAAACTGCGAAAATAAAAAACATCACGGTTCCAATAAATTGTAAAATTGTACAGGCGTCTACTTTCAATAACTTTAAATGAGAATTTCAGCTATAAAGTTTTTTCTTTGCCAATTAGAATTTAAAAAGTTTTAAGCTTGTTTCAGCTGAAAATATAAAACATATAATGACTGTACGTTTGTCTCTGGTCAGATTGAAGCTAAAAGGGCACAACTGCTTGTATGTTAAATATCAGTATAACAGAGCAGATTTATTCGGTGCTGCATATCCTGAAGGATAATGTAAAAATACATGTGGCGGCGGTAATCGCTTAAAAAGTCGCAGTATGATATAAATTAGTTTTTCAACAACCAAATCATTCTTTTGTGTCAGAAATTGGATAGACATGCATGTACATTGTACGTTGATCTATAAAGACATACTATTTAACCCGAGTTGTAACAACTAAAAGGTCGTGAACTAAGACCTATATGGACATGATGTTTAGAGTAGTTTGAGTTTTTAGTATAAAATATTTAAATATGACCAGCACTTAAAGATACACACTCTATATTCGGTGTCAAGTAAAATAACTTCAAAAGCATAAATAATAAAGTATTTGCAAGTATACTTATTTAACTATAAAGTTGAAGTAATACATTCCAGTCAAATCAGCGTTTAAAATATGCTGCAGTACCGTAAATAATTCAATAATATATATAACAATGTTGCTGTACAATTAATTGTAGGATAGCGATTTATTACAGAACGCCTCTAAGTTAATTATTTCAGTAAAAATGAAGTATTTTTCGATATGTTGATTTATTTAATATCATATTACGTTCATTGAACACATAATTTATGTTTCGAGAGATGTAGGGATTGCCCCTTTAACATAACAGCCATTCAGACAATGACTAAGTTAAAATTCAATCTCATATTTTTCATGTAAATGTAAGGGAAAGCAAATCGTATGAGAACTTATTTACAGTTTAAGCAGTTATGCACGTTTGGCTGGTAACATATATGTGGCATGGAATGCAATTCTGAGGCTTCTGGACGTTGACGTCGTTCTCGAGAAAACGCGAGATTAACAAGCGCCATTTTTCATTTGAATTCGGACACGTTTGCCTGGAAAAAAAGATCTGTAATCTTTCAAAGAGTTATAGGTCGCTAATTTTAATCACTGCTTTACATGCAGTAATCATCAAGAAGTCTCATTTCGTGGTATACAACCTATGACAATTCAAATATCACAAGCTATTGATTAATCTGCGGAGTGCCGATTACGTCATAAACGGTGTATTTCCGCAAAGGTCAAAGTGCTGAATACTTTTATTTTTTAAAGTCGATTGAAAGGATAGATACGCATTTATGTTGTTGACGCTGGCAACAGAAATATATGTGTAACTTCTGTGTTGATTGTCTTTTGCAGTTATCATAAGTTGATACTATGAAGTCGTGTTTGCTAAGAAAAACACCTGTTTAGAGCTTGTAGAATAATATAAACTAAGCTCCCTATGTGCTGTGAATTTTCTAAGAAATGCCATCTGTAGGTAAAATCTATTTCTTAGTATTCTTTCTATGAAGAGCATTGTAGCTTCAGAATACCTGTACATTTTGCAATGAATATTCCCAGACTATTTTCATAGACAGTGTTTTCAATTTGTTTTCAAACAAATTCTGTTTTGTGATAATTCTTTTTCAATTCTAGTAAACATTTATTAGGTGATAAGAAGAATAAATGAAACATTCCACATTTGCTAGGCAACAGACCTATATACATGTTCGTTTTGTAAGAAGTTACCTTTAAAAAGATTTATGACATGCAATAAAGAAAGAGTGCTCAATTATAGGTTTCTGTGTTCTATTTGCTATCCACAATAGGGTACTCTTTAACCTACACGAATGGAAGACAAAGGATTCAAAAATTACATTAAGATGTTACAGGTTTGTTCACGATTACAAACACAAAATCTGGCATAACTTTGCCAATTTTCACGATTTGACCCTCATATGTTCGGTTTTACTTTAGAGATAACATAGATATCAAAAATGCAAAAAAATGAAAATCAATATTTTTGGCCAGAAGCCCCATAATAGCATTCCATGCCACAATTATGCTCTCATCTTTGTAGTTTCTCTTTTAAAGTGATATTGAAGCTGTCCTTATCATCATAATTTATTAGCAAACAGCTGATCAGTTACATTAGTTTGTTTTGCTATAAACGATCGAAATAGTCTGCAGCTACAGATAACACCACCTGAAAGGTAAGTTGTATGTTACTAAAGACAGGAAGACTGTACCCTTTATTCATTGACCGGCGTGACTGTATATAGGGTGAGTAGACTGTGTGCGGGGAGAAGACGATTGTTGTTCATTTGATTGTGATAAATACGTACAGATGTACAAACAGTTCAAAGGTATGACTGAGATATAGGGTACTGCATGCCAAGATTCGATATTTTACCCATTTTTAAGGTTTGATATCTAAAGTATTACGGTTCTTAGACCTGTATGATTTCGAGCTGCCAGCAAGCGATATGTAACAGCTAATTATCAATGTCCCACGTGACGGAATCGTATAAAGCTTAACCGTATCAAGTCACGTATTTCTGGACGGATTACAGATTTTAGACCATTTGTACGTATCTGGCACGTTACGCGACGAGATTTATCATCACCACTAAATAACTACAGGTTTTAACGAAGACATGGTAAGTTTTTTTTACTTTAACTAAAATAATAAAGATATGCATATTTTTTTTAAATACAGTTTATCAATTTATATGCTTTAAAAGTGCGCATTATCCATTTACATAACTATGATCTATTTGAGATAAACACAAAAACGTTCAATTCTGAAACCGAAAGTTGTTCAAGGACGATTATAGTTTGTTATGGATACGGCTGATGATCTTTCACTCGGCTAGACTGAATGATTCGAAGTATAAATGGGTTGAATTAGCTGAGGTGGGAGATGGAGGGCTGCGGGTGCCGGGGCGGAAGGGGAGGCGAGGGGAGGCGGTGGGGAGGGGAGGGGAGGCGGGAAATAAATTATATCAGTTGTCTATAACTTTAGGCTATACATGTATATATACATGTTTATAGTTTGATAAATTTATGTAGATTTGAAAAGTACTTGAAATATATAGTCTTATTTGGTTTTGAATGATAAGATAATATCTAGGTTATAATCTACTTGTAGACTAAGTGTAAATATTTCTGATAATCAGGTTCACCTTTGAGCTTTTGTCTAAACATTGCTGTCGGATTAAATAACGTTGATCATGTACAGTAATATGAGATATATTTTCGAACCTTACATGTGGGCGTACGAAATACATTCAGGAGTAATGATTATTCGATAATATAGTTTGAAATTGAAGCAAATAAGTTTAATAATTTCGGCCTTCTAAAATCAGAACAACTACAAACGGCATATACTTTCGTAAAGATCATGATTAGTCTCTTTATTTTTATCATTGGCGTTACGTGAAAACGCGGCGCCAGTATTGAATAGGTTTCAATTTGGTACCAGGGGTTGCATGTCAACTTTATTAGATCTATACTAAATAAAAACCATGTATTATGTTTGAAAAAATTGCCTTTAATGTAATGAATCAAATGAAAATGGTATTAACTGATTACAAACAATACGATACCAAACATATACGGCTTCGACCGTGATTTCAAAAACTTTGCACTCATTCAAAGAATATTTAATAACTTATTCATCACAGTTCAGAAAAAAATGATTGGAAAATGTTTTGCTAACTTTAAACATTTAGAAGTAGTATAATGTCGACATTGAAAAAATCAAAGCACTGAAAGTTCTGGTGGAACGGTTGTGTTGGCATTTGTAAATTAAATTCAGGCAAGCACTACTAAAATATTAAACTCCAAGTGAAATACTGAAATGCACTAAAGGCAAGAGTTATTTTAGCTAACCAACTTTTCTCTTAAGATGTTTCCATTTTGTCACTGCAAATACAAAGTCAAGTTTGCCTACAGCAGGTCCTAGAGAAACTTGCATGTGCATTCAACCTTTCAGATAATGATACCTGAACCCCCTGTCTACAGTGGCAGTCTGATTGAAATTACAAAATTGAACACACGGACATACGTTTTTTTCTGTAAAAGTTCGTCGGCCATTTCTTGTTAAGCGTCTATGACACCATGATGATGGTAACATACACACCGATACCCACAACTATTCAACGTAACAAAATGCGCTTCGATCTGAAATGAGACAACGACGACGGAGGAGTTTCAAAATTAGACATATCCTATACCGGAAGCGTATTTTGTCAAATTGTCTTGTATTTCGACGCCGTTTTGATAGGTTTTCAAATGTTAATATTTCTGGTAATTTGGGCATACCCATTTTAATTGCTTCATAGGAAACGCTCTTTGCCTTTTTTTGTTGCGTCATTGACAAATTAACTTCTTGAATAACACAGAAAACGCGCTCTCGTGAAAACATGAAAACCATCCCAAAAATAGTTTCATCACATCATATACATCACATTATCTGTTTGGCAAAGAAATGACACCGCTCTGAACTATTTGTTCGGCTTTGAAGTACTTGTTTCGGTGGAGTTGCTTGTGTTTTTAGGAACCTCGTACATTTTGTATCTCCTAAATCTGTTTATACAATTACTTTTCTCGTAACTTCACTCTAGGTAGCTGTCTGCCGACAACCGTCCTAAAACTTTCATCCAACTATGCAATCAATGAAAGTTATGTACATTGTAAAGTATCGCTAACAACCGACCAATGAAAAGAAAGAATTAATCACGTCGATTTGGTCTGCTTGAGTGTACGCGCGCACTCAAGATTTTATATACGATCCCTCGTACAATGCAGTCAATGTAATAGTTACTTTTAGGGTCAAAAGACCATGTGCGATTTATAAGAGGTATTTTGGCCACTCATTTAAGGAAAATTTCAACGAGCCTGTCCAAACTTTACACACTAAAAAGGCATGCAGTATATTCTTTTCTACAATATTTAGACCCTGTGTGTTAATTCTATTTGCAAAGGTTATTGATATATTCTGAAATTCCTCTGCTTCCTTTAAGTCATGCTTCAAAAACAGCTTTGCATCAAAATTCGTCTTGTTGTTCTGTTGAACACTGCCCTCAACGTACAGTAGTGCATATACAATTTCCTAACTGGTATAAATCAAAAATAATTGCTAAAATAAAAAAAACTAGCCAACAAAATTACGTGTTATTCAGGTTGTATTTAACTGTTTATTTTTCCTCAAGAAAACACATGGCTGAAAGGGGAAAAGTATCATCTCTAAGAGATGGTTCGGACGCAGACTACGAGTTATGTTGCACGCCGTGCAATGAAGATAACGTGAGGGAAGAAGCGATAAAATATTGCCCCGAATGCCAAGAATATCTGTGTTTAATATGCACGAGACATCATGGCCGACAGAAGGCGACACGATCACATCAGCTTGTCGATAAAGATAATGCCAAGCCGGTTGGGGATGCTTCTGTTTGTAAGGATGTGATAAAGTCAAAATGTCGGTACCATCCGGATCGAGATATTGAAATATACTGTGGTTCTCATGACATGGTCTACTGTGCTTTTTGTGTAGCCATCGAACACAGGTATGTGTACTGAATAAGTGAAACACAGGTTATGTGTATTAATTATTTAATACTGTGTTTTTGCATTCAGCCTTTCTGGAAATTATTTTCTGCAGAAAACCAGAGATTTGAGCCGTGAGGATAACACTTTGCAAACATAATTAATGCAAGTTTAAGATGAAAAAAACAAAATGTTTGTTTAGAATGCACTAGAAAGATCTAGATCGACATTGGTTTTAAAGCTGCCGTTTTATTACGCTACAGTACCTTCTTTTCTCAAATCATCATAATTGCATGTACAGTCAAACCTGTGTTAACGACAATCTCCGAATAAAGATAAACAGGGAGATCACAGTGCAATTTTAATCTATAGTAGAGACAACTATGAATGATGACCACGTGCAAACAAAGGCCCACATCTGTAGCTTCCGAACAGTGGTCTTTGTTTACACGTTTGACGGCATACAGCACATGTAAGTCTATAACATCACATGTAAGTTCGTGTTTAGGCCTTCTATTTTATTGTGCTTTCATACATGTATCTAGCTTTATGTATTGTTCATACGTATTAAACTAGCCACATTGATGATTCACACCATTCCCTGTGATTTAATATACGAATAAGATTTCAGGTAACTTCAATCATAGACTAAATCTGACCAAACGGTCTAGAGTTATATGCGATTGATAAATCAATTATGGCGGGTTTCACAATTTGAAAACATCAGTATATCCACTTGCGCACTGATGAGTACCCGTAACAACATTGCAAAGTTATTTCCCCATATTATTATTTTTGTCGCCGTCAGTTCATTTAATAGATCTCATTCAATTTTCCAGGTCTTGTAGTGAAGTAAGAAAAATTGAAAGCGTGACAATATCCGAATGTGATGGGAATGTCGGTGCAATACTTGCCGAGATCAAAGACGTCAACGAACAGCTAATAATCGCAGCGAAGAAAAAAGAAGAGAACTTACGATGCATTGACGAGCAGAAGGAAACAATTCAAACTTGCATACAAGAGGCTAAAAGAAAATTAATGGAGCAATTAAACGTTCTTGAGAGAAAGTCTGTTGATTGCCTTCATGGAAAACATAGCGAGATAAAAGACGGACTTGAGTCTGATATCAGTATGATAAAGGTCAAGATGTCTGAAGTTGAGAAAATGATCAGCAGTTTAGAATCGATACCAAATACAGATGCAGAACACAAGTTTATTCAGACGAAACTAAGCAAGAAGACAGTAGCCGAGGCTTTGCAAGTGTTGGTACAAAGTGAGTCAAATGGAACAAAAGCAATGGGTTTCGAAGAGAATGAAGCATTAATTTCTTCAAATATGGAAACACAAACATTTGGAAATATCAACGTTCTAACGACATGTGAGAATGAGTATATGAAAGACAAACCATTAAAAATGAAATCGAAAACGGATATCAATGTGAGGATGAAAACGGATCAAAGCATATGCCATATAACTGGTATATGTCAACTTGATGACGGCACTATTGTTTTAGCGGATTTCAATAATACGAAGTTAAAATGTTTGGACACGAATTACAATCTAAAATCTGACTACAATGTAGAGAGTAATCCTTTTGGCATTTGCAGTACTGGTAAGAATGAGGTGGCAGTGAAGCTTCGGAACGAGGTATTGTTTATTTCTGTCGGTACATCCTTATCAAAGTTAAGAGAAATATCAGCCAGCAGCGGAGCGAATTATGGAGTAGCATACCATTGTGGAGAGATGTGGTTGTCTACTGGCGGAGGTGTGAACATTTATAACACTTCTGGAAAGCTGCGGAAATCTATAGAGACTGATTTAAGTGGCAAACGAATCTTTAAATCAGTACCGCAGAATATTGCTGTTAATGGAGAATCAGTGATAGTTGCCGATTGGAGCGACGGTGTTGTTTGTGTTGGTAGTGATGGTACGGTCAAGAAAAATCTGAGGGATGAGAGACTGACCAATAGTTGTGGTGTATGTGTCACCGATAATGGAGTGGTACTGGTTGCGGGTTGGGAATCAAACAATATCGTTATGTTCCAAGAAAACGGGAAATGCCTTGGTGAATTAGTATCAAAAGATGTCGGACTGAATATACCTTTGTCATTGTGTAACATAAAAAAGACAAACTCTGTGATCTTAGCATGTCATAGTTCAGACTCACTGTACTTACTTCAACTCAGCCGTTGAAATAATCTTGACTGAAGTTATTGTGTGGTCTTATATTTGTAATTAAAATAAGTAACAGACGACTCAAAAACGTCATGAACGACACTATACTATAAATACATTTATGTAACTATATCAGTAAATTCAAAGTGATGCTGGGACTGTAAGGATTATGACTCTGATGTTATATCGCTGAATAACGATCTTTATAGTCGTGAATAATTATAGGTTTCTGTAGAAAGAAAACCAACACACTACTGCCAACTTCATCATTTTGCTACTGCTACTACAAGATACAGCTGTTGCCAACTTCACGTGTTTGCTACTGCTACTGCTAACTATTGCTACTGCCAACTTCACGTTTATGCTTCTTAGGAAGCGATGCAAAACGTTATACAAGTATATTAAAGTCGTGCGTTTCATTGCTTTTTTTAGATCCTCGACATCGCTTGAGGGCCTCCGCAATCCGTCAAAGGATCCTTCCATCCCTCTTAGTATCTCCGCATTATACCTCAATCGTTCCGAGGACCTCCGCAATCCATTCGATGCTTCCCTCAATCCCTCTGAGGTTGCTCATAACCTCTCGGGTCTATCCTGGGTCATTTGGACAGGTCTATATTTTCCAAAACACTCGCAGACTTTCAGGAAATGGAACAAATGAAAATAAAGTCGTTCATAGCATTTTGGTTCCACCCTCAGGCATTTGCACCGGTCTGCGATATTGACAGAAACTTCAAGCTGCCAAATTCACGTTTTTTGCTACTTCTACTGCTAACTACAGCTACTGCAAACTTCATGCTTTTGCTACTGCTACTGCTAACTTCTGCTACTGCCAACTTCACGTACATATTTTTGTATCATACTACAATGATTTGCACGTTTTTGCTAATGTTACTTTCGGCAATTGCCACTTCCGAATTCTTTTATGTTTAATTTAGCAAAGATCAAAGTCCGTACCGCCTGTCAATCAAAAGGTAATCTAGAGACCCTAGAAACGAACAGTATTGTTTAAGTCTTCAATAAATTTCCGTTATTACGACCAACAGATATTTAAACCTTCCTGAATATAAGACCAATCATTTCAGAACAAAATGGTACATTTTATATTTAAAACTTTTTATTGGTTCTTATTCAAGGGTGGTCTTAATACAGGAACAGTACATAATTTGATACATTCATTTTCAAATTGAGCTTGCTTCCATATAAGCCGACTACATTGTACATCAAGTCACGCATTTTACAGAAAATTTACAGTTTTATAAGTATGCATTTTTTACAGACAGACACGGTGCACATCTACCAATAGAATCACCAAAATTGACATACCTCATGTACAGTACACTTATTCAATACAAATGAGCTATATTTCAAACACGAAAACATCTATTATTTAAAGATATTTGAGAAGGTATACCATTACTGAAGCGAATATTTGTTCTGTTTTTTGTAGTCTATCACTTTTCAAATAAATTTTAGATTCTCGTTGTCCAGCATTCGATAACTTGTAACAAATCAGTTTTTTTTTAATTTTAAGATATACTGTTTCGAATATATAAGGGTCATGCTGTTGACGAAATCTCCAGCACGAACTTTAGGGAATCAGCCCAAACTTTGTGAATTCAACACGCACTTTGTGATTTCAGCCCGCACCAAAGTGCATTAAATGTCAAACAGTAATGTAAACTTAGAATGACATTAATCGTCGAAAGGTATTTACGTTAAAAGCTGTTTCGGCATATTTATTGTAACTGGCTTTTAATGTACAAATAACATGTGACTGATTTACCGCCAACAGCACAGAAAGACAATTTAAATACTTTAATGCGTGTACATGCATGTATATCTTTATAAATGTCGATAATGTCCGAAGTTTACCGGCTCGTATAAGGCGGAAGTGAACTGTAAGCATAATACAAATGTATCTTCCGGGTCTAGCGGTGAATAAACTAGGTCTTAGTAAGTCACTTCCATGATACTGAATAAAAAACTGCGAAAATAAAAAACGTCACGGTTCCAATAAATTGTCAAATTGTACAGGCGCCTACTTTCAATAACTTTAAATGAGAATTTCAGCTATAAAGTTTTGATCAAGTTAGAATTTAAATTTTTTTAAGCTTGTTTCAGCTGAAAATATAAAACATATAATGACTGTACGTTTGTCTCTGGTCAGATGAAAGCTAAAAGGGCACAACTGCTTATATGTTAAATATCAGTATAGCAGAGCAGATTTATTCTGTGCTGCATATACTGAAGGATAATGTAAAAATACATGTGGCGGCGGTAATCGCTTAAATAGTTGCAGTATGATATAAATTACTTTTTCAACAACCAAATCATTCTTTTGTGTCAGAAATTGGATAGAAAATCATGTACATTGCTCTATAAAGACATACTATTTAACCCGAGTTGTAACAACTAAAAGGTCAGGAACTAAGACCTATATGGACATGATGTTTAGAGGAGTTTAAGTTTTATGTAATAAAATATTTGAATATGACCAGTACTTAAAGAGACATACCCTATAATCGGTGTCAAGCTAAAGAACTTCAAAAACACAAATAATAGAATATTCGCAAGTATAATTACTTTACCTAAAAGTTGAAGTTATACACTCCAGTCAACATTGGTAAAATCAGCGTTTAAAAATAAGTTGCAGTACCGTAAATAATTCAATAATGTATATAATAATGTTGCTGTACAATTTATTGTAGGATAGCGATTTATTACAGAACGCCTCTATGTTAATTATTTGAGCTAAAATGAGGCATTTTTCGATATGTTGTTCTTTAAAATTGTATTTATTTAATATCATATTACGTTCATTGAACACATAATTTATGTTTCGAGAGATGTAGGGATTGCCCCTTTAACAAAGCAACCATTCAGACAATGACTAAGTTAAAATCCAATCTCATATTTTTCATGTAAATGTAAGGGGAAGCAAATCGTATGAGAAAACTGATTTACAGTTTAAGCAGTTATGCACGTTTGGCTGATAACATATATGTTCTCATCTTTGTGGTTTCTCTTTTAAAGTGATATTGAAGCTGTCCTTATCATCAGAATTTATGAGCAAACAGCTGATCAGTTACTTTAGTTTTATTTGCTATAAACGATCGAAAAAGTCTGCAGTTACAGATTACACCACCTGAAAGGTAAGTTGTAGGGTACTAAAGACAGCAAGACTGTACCCTTTATTCACTGACCGGCGTGACTGTATATCCTTTGAACGCCTGTAACGTAATAAACCGTATACGCGGGTTAAGACAGGTTTGGCCTTCCATAGAAGTGACAGTGACCGTATGGAACACGTTTTGTCTGTATGAATTTAAGGCTATGCCGACAGCTCCTGACTGTTGAAAACTCAGACGTCCGAGGCAAATGCTGACACTTTAAGACGACCTTGAAAATGACCTTGGACTCAATTTTACCAGCTTTGAAAATTTTTGTTTTACCAACGTTCGCGTACAGGCCACTGTGGGATAGTGTTTTGAGCGCGTGCAAATATTTTTTCACAGATATAAAGCAGACATGTCGTACTCAAACCTAGGTATATTGACATCTTATGAGAACGCTTGAAACTGACCTCTCGTTAGCAAAAAATAAAACAAAAAAACGAAGTCCATGCGCAGGTTAGCAGACAGGGTGACCCCTGCGCGTGACCTCTGTAGGTGGGCCAATGGAAATTTTACTTTCATGTTACAGCTCAATCTATTTGCTGACGTATACAACACGCGCAGTAAACCGAAAGTAGCCAAAACGTGATGTACAGTGTTTACAAAAACGCATGCATGTCTGTCGAGTGTGTAAAAAAATATGCCGGTGTCCAAAGGATATAGGGTGTGTAGACTGTGTGCGGGGAGAAGACGATTGTTGTTCATTTGATTTTGATAAATACGTACAGATGTACAAACAATTCAAAGGTATGACTGAGATATAGGGTACTGCATGCCAAGATTCGATATTTTACCCCCTTTTAAGGTTTTGATATCTAAAGTATTACGGTTCTTAGACCTGTATGATTTCGAGCTGCCAGCAGGCGATAATGTTACAGCTAATTAGCAATGTCCCAAGTGACGGAATCGTATAAAGCTTAACCGTATCAAGTCACGTATTTCTGGACGGATTACAGATTTTAGACTATTTGTACGTATCTGGCACGTTACGCGACGAGATCTATCATCACCACTAAATGAATACATGCTTAAACGAAGGCATGGTAAGTTTTGTTTATTTTAGCTAATATAATGAAGATGTGCATAATTTTTTTTTGAATAGAGTTCATCAATTTATATTCTTTAAAAGTGCGCAATATCCATTTACATAACTATGATCTATTTGAGATGAACACAAAAACGTTTAGTTCTGAAACCGAAAGTTGTTCAAGGACGATCATACTTTGTGATGGGTACGGCCGATGATCATTCGCTCGGCTAGACTAAATGATTCAAAGTATAAATGGGTGACATGGCTGAGGTAGCAAAAATGGCATGGGGGGAGGCGGGAAATGTATTATATCAGCTGTCTATAACTTTAGGCTATACATGTACATGTATACACATGTATATAGTTTGCTAAATTTATGTAGAATTGAAAAGTACTTCAAATATATAGTCTTGTTTGGCTTTGAATGATAAGATAATATCTAGGTTATAATCTACTTGTAGGCTAAGTGTAATTATTTCTGATAATCAGGTTCACTTTTGAGTTTTTGTTGGATGAAATAACGTTGGTCATGTACAGTAATATGATATTCTTTCAAACCTCATATGTGGGCGTACGTACGAAATACTATGATTATACTATTATATAGTTTCAAATTGAAGCAAATAAGTTTAATGATTTCGGTCTTCTAAAATCACAACAACTACAAACGGCATATACTTTCGTAAAGATCATGATTAGTCTCTTTATCTTTATCATTGGCGTTACGTGAAAACGCGGCGCCAGTATTGAATAGGTTTCAATTTGGTACAAGTACCATTGGGTTGCATAATCGAATAGGGAGCAGTCAACTTTATTATACTAAATAAAAACCATGTGTTATGTTTGAAACAAAAAGCTTGTAATAAATCAATAAATTGTTTTAACTAGTTACAAACAATACGATACCAAACACATACGTCTTCGACCGTTATTCCAAAACTTTGGACTTATTCAAAGGATATTTAATAACTTATTTATCAAAGTTCAGAACAAAATGCTTGGAAAATGTTTTGCTAACTTTAAACATTTAGAAGTGGTATAATGTCGACATTGTAAAAATCAAAGCACTGAAAGTTCTGGTGGAACGGCTGTGTTGGCATTTGTAAATTAAATTTAGGTAAGCAATACTAAAATATTAAACTCCAAGTGAAATACTGAAATGCACTAAAGGCAAGCATTATTTTAGCTAACCAACTTTTCTTTTTGGATGCTTTCCATTTAATTATACCTGAACCCCCTGTCTACAGTGGCAGTCTGATTGAAATTACCAAAATATGAACACTCGAACATACGTTTTTTTTCTGTAAAAGCTCGTCGGCCATCTCTTGTTAAGCGTCTATGACACCATGATGATGGAAACATACACAGCAATACACACAAATATTCAACGTAACAAAATGCGCTTCGATCCGAAATGAGACGACAACGACGACGGAGGAGGTTCAAAATTAGACATATCCTATACCGGAAGCGTATTTTGTCAAATTGTCTTGTATTTCGACGCCGTTTTGATAGGTTTTCAAATGTTAATATTTCTGGTTATTTGGGCATACTCATTTTAATTGCGTCATAGGAAACGCTCTTTGCTTTTTTTGTTGCGTCATTGACAAATTGACGTCTTCAAAAACATAGGCGTTTCATCACATGATATACATCACATGATCTGTTTGGCAAAGAAATGACACCGCTCTGAACTATTTGTTCGGCTTTGAAGTACTTGCTTCGGTAGAGTTGCATGTGTTTTTAGGAACCTCGTACATTTTGTATCTCCGACATCTGTTTATACAATTAATTTTCTCGTAACTTCACTGTAGGTAGGCTGTCTGCCGACAACCGTCCTAAAAACATTCATCCAACTATGCAGTCAATGAAAGTTATGTACATTTTAAAGTATCGCTAACAACCGACCAAAGTAAAGAAAGAATAAATCACGTGGATTTGGTCTGCTTGAGTGTACGCGCGCAATCAGGATTTTATATACGATCCCTCGCACAATGCAGTCAATCTGATAGTTACTTTTAGGGTCAAAAGACCATGTGCGATTTATAAGAGGTATTTTGGCCAGTCATTTAAGGAAAATTTCAACGAGCCTGTCCAAACTTTACACACTAAAATGGCATGCAGTATATTCTTTTCCACAATATTAAGACCCTGTGTGTTAATTCTGTGTTATATTCTGAAATTCCTCTGCTTCCTTTAAGTCATGCTTCAAAAACAGATTTGCATCAAAATTCGTCTTGTTGTTCTGTTGAACACTGCCCTAAACGTACAGTAGTGTACATACAATTTCCTAACTGTGGTATTTAAGCTCTTTATAAATCAAAAATAATTGTTAAAATAAAAAAACTAGCCAACAAAATTAAGTGTTATTCAGGTTAAATTTAACTGTTTATTTTTCCTCACAGAAAACACACGGCTGAAGGGGGCCACTTAACAGCTCTCAGAGATGGTTCCGACTCGGACTTCGAGTTATGCTGCATGCCATGCAATGAAGATAACGTGAGGGAAGAAGCGATAAAATACTGCTCCGAATGCCAAGAATATCTGTGTTTAACATGCACGAGACATCATGGCCGACAGAAGGCGACACGATCACACCAGCTTGTCGATAAAGATAATGTTAAGCCTGTTGGGGATGCTTCTGATTGTAAGGATGTGATAAAGTCAAAATTTCGGTACCATCCGGATCGAGATATTGAAATATATTGTGGTTCTCATGACATGGTCTACTGTGCTTTTTGTGTAGCCATCGAACACAGGTATGTGTTCTGAATAACACATAATATGTGTATTATATATTAAAAACTGTGTTTATTTTGTTTGCATATAGTCTTTATAAGCTTTTAACCTTTAAGTGTCTGGAGATTATTTTCTGCAGAAAACCAAAGTTGTTAGCCGTTAAGATAAGACTTACTTACTACAAGGCAAAGATGAAAAATACATGCATTGTATGTTTTTTAAGAGTGCATTATTAAGATCTAGATCGACATTGGTTTAAGAGCTGCCGTTTTATTACGCTACATCACTTTCCTTTCTCAAATCGTCATAATTGCATATACAGTCAAACCTGTGTTAAGGACCATCTCCTAATAAAGAAACAGGTAGATAACAGTGTAACTTTAAGCTATAGTAAAAACAACTATGAATGATGACCACGTGCAAACAAAGGCCCACATTTGTAGCTTCCGAACAGTGGTCTTTGTTTACACGTTTGACTGCATACAAATATGTAAGTCTATAACATCACACATAAGTTCGTGTGTAGACCTTCTATTTGATTGTGCTTTCATACATGTATCAAGCTTTATGTAGTGTTCATACGTATTAAACTAGTCATATTGATAATCACACCATCCCATGTGATTTGATATACAAAAAAGACTTTAGGTAACTGTCGCCTTCAGTGCATTTACTAGTTCTCATTTAATTTTCCAGGTCTTGTAGTGGAGTAAGAAAAATTGACAGCGTGACAATATCCGAATGTGATGGGAATGTCGTTGCATTACTTGCCGAGATAAAAGACGTCCACGAACAGCTACTAGTCGCAGCAAAGAAAAAAAAGAGAACTTACGATGCATTGACGAGCAGAAGGAAACAATTCACACTTGCATACAAGAAGCTAAAAGAACATTAATGGATCAGTTAGACGTTCTTGAGAGAAAGTCTGTAGATCTCCTTCATGAAAAACACAGCGAAATAAAAGACGGACTTGAGACTGATAGCAGTATGATAAAGATTAAGATATCAGAAGTTGAGAAAATGATCAACAGTTTAGAATCAATACGAAGTACAGATGCTGAACACAAGTCTGTTCAGACGAAACTAAGCAAGAAGACCGTAGCCGAGGCTTTGCAAGTGTTAGTACAAAGTGAGTCAAACGGGACAAAAGCAATGCATTTTGAAGAGAATGAAGCATTAATTTCTTCAAATATGGAAACACAGACATTTGGAAATATCAACGTTCTAACGACATGTGAGAATGAGTATATGAAAGACAAACCATTAGAAATGAAATCGAAAACGGATATCAGTGTGAGGATGAAAACGGATCAAAGCATATGCTACATAACTGGTATTTGTCAACTTGATGACGGCATTATTGTTTTAGCGGATAAGAGTAATAAAAATGTAAAATATTTGGACACGAATTACAAACTTAAAGCTGACCTAAGTGTAGAGAGTAGTCCTCTTGGCGTTTGCTGTACTGGTAAGAATGAGGTGGCAGTGAAGCTTGTGAACAAGGTACTGTTTATTTCTGTTGGTACATCCTTATCAAAGTTAAGAGAAATACCAACCAGCAGCAGATCGTATTATGGAGTAGCATACCGTGCTGGAGAGATGTGGTTGTCTACAGGCGGAGGTGTGTACATTTATAACACTTCTGGAACGCTGCTAAAATTTATAAAGACATATTTAAGAAGCCGTGAAATATTTAAATCAACACCGCAGAATATTGCTGTTAATGGAGAATATGTGGCAGTTGCCGATTCGAGTGATAGTGTTGTTTGTGTTGTTTGTGTTGGTAGTGATGGTACGGTCAAGAAAAATCTGAGGGATGAGAGACTGACCGATAGTTGTGGTGTATGCGTCACCGATGATGAAGTGATACTGGTTGCGGGTAGGGTATCAAACAATATCGTTATCTTCCATGAAAACGGGAAATGCTTTGGTGAATTAGTATCAAAAGATGTCGGACTGAATAGACCTTTGTCATTGTGTTACATAAAAAAGTCAAAATCTGTGATCGTAGCATGTAAAAGTTTAGACTCACTGTACTTACTTCAACTCAGCCGTTGAATAAAACTTGACTGAAGTTATTGTGTGGTCTTATATTTGTAATTAAAATAATTAACGTACATGTAAGAGTAACAAACGTAATGAACGACAATATGCTATCAACGCATTTATGTTACTATATCAGTAAATTCAAAGTGATCCTGGGACTGTAAAGATTGCGACTCGCAAAATCTATTATATATCGCTGAATAACGATCTTAATCGTGGATTAATATAGGTTTCGATAGAAAAAACCAACAAACTACTGCCAACTTCATCCTTTTGCTATTGCTACTACAAGATACAGCTATTGCCAACTTCACGTTTTTGCTACTGCTACTGCTACATGTAACTATAACTACTGAAAACTTCACGTTTTTGCTACTGCTACTGCTAACTACTACTACTGACAACTTCACGTGTTTGCTTCTCAGGAAGCGGTGCAAAACGTAATATAAGTATATTAAAGTCGTGCGTTTCATTGCTTTTGTTTAGATACTCTACATCGCTTTGAGGGCCTCCGCAATCCCTCAAAGGATCCTTCCATCCCTCTTAGTATCTCCTCATTTTACCTCAATCGCTCCAAAGACCTCCGCAATCCCTTCGAGGCTTCCATCAATCCCTCCGAGGTCGCTCATAACATCTCGTTTATATCCTAGGTCATTTGGACAGGTCTGCGATACTTTCCAAAACACTCGCAGACTTTCAGGAAGTGGAACAAATTAAAATAAAGTCGTTCATAGCATTCTGGTTGCACCCTTATTCATTTGCACCGGTCTGCTACAGTTACTGCAAACTTCACGTTTTTCCTCCCTCTACTGTTACTGCTAACTACTGCTACTGCCAACTTCACGTCTTTCCTACTGCTACTGTTAACTTCTGCTACTGCAAAATTCACGCTTTTGTTACTGCTATTGCTAACTACTGCTAACTACTGCTAACTACAGCTACTGCCAAATGCACGTCTTTGCTACTGCTAACTACGGCTAACTTCTGCTACTGCCAACGTCACGTACATACTTTTTATCATACAACAATAATTTGCCCGTTTTTGCTTTTGTTACTGTCAGCAATTGCCACTGCATGCCGACTTCACGTTTTTCTTACTGCTACTGCAACTACTGCTACTGCTACTTTACTTATGCTTCTTCCAACTTCACGTTATTGCTACTGCTAATGCAAGCTACTGCTAATGCAAACTTCACGGTTTTGCTACTTTTACTGCTAACTACTGCTACTGCCAACTTCACGTTTTTGCTACTGTTACTGTCAGTAATTGCCACTGTCAACTTCACATACATATTTTTGTATCATCCTACAATATTTTGCAGCGTATCATTTTATGTAATACTTATTGTCACAATTTCAACCTTTCATAGATCAGTAAGCATTTTATGTTTCTTAAAAGTTTTCAGACTTACAAAAGTACGAACAGTCATTTCATTTTAGTTTTGACTATCTAAAATAAAATGTACATTGTTTAAGTTGAGTTAAACACGGGTAAATCGTGTTATTTATCCGCTATATAAATAAGTGAACGAGTTTTAGTAGTTTTGTTTCTTGTATCATAGACAAGTTTGTATCGTGCAACACCTTTTTATGGAGTCGTTTTTCATACTTCTGTTCACGTTGTCACACAAACAGTGCCATCCATCGACATATTTACTATTTTATGTTGGATTTAGCAAAGATCAGAGTCCGTTCCGCCTGTCAATCAAAATGTTAGCTAGAGACGATAGAAACGAACAGTATTTTTTAAGTGTTCAATAAATTTTCGTTAATACGACCAACAGATATTTAAACCTTCCTAAATATTAGACCAATCATCTCAGAACAAAAAGGTACATTTCATATTTAAAACTTTTTATTGGTTCTTATTCAAGGGTGGTCTTAATACAGGAACAGTACATAACTTGATACATTCATTTTCAAATTGAGCTTGCTTCGATATAAGCCGACAACATTGTACATCAAGTCACGCATTTTATAGAAAATTTAAAGTTTTATAAGTATGCATTTTTTACAGATAGACACCGCGCACATCTGCCAATGGAAACACCAAAATTGACACATCTCATGTACAGTACACTTATACAGTAAAATGAGCTATATTTCAAACATGAAAACATCTATCATTAAATGATATTTGAGAAGGTATACAATCACTGACGCTAAGTAATGTCACTTCCATGATACTGAATAAAAAACTGCGAAAATAAAAAAACATCACGGTTCCAATAAATTGTAAAATTGAACATGCGTCTACTTTCAATAATTTTAAATGAGAATTTCAGCTATAAAGTTATTTCTCTGCCAATTAGAATTAAAAAATTTGTAAGCTTGTTTCAGCTGAAAATATAAAACATATAATGACTGTACCTTTGTCTCTGGTCAGATTAAAGCTAAAAGGGCACAACTGCTTATATGTTAAATATCAGTATAACAGAGCAGATTTATTCTGTGCTGCATATACTGAAGGATAATGTAAAAATACATGTGGCGGCGGTAATCGCTTAAAAAGTCGCAGTATGATATAAATTAGTTTTTCAACAACCAAATCATTCTTTTGTGTCAGAAATTGGATAGAAATGCATGTACATTGTACGTTGATCTATAAAGACATACTATTTAACCCGAGTCGTAACAACTAAAAGGTCAGGAACTAAGACATATATGGACATGATGTTTAGAGGAGTTTGAGTTTTAAGTATAACATATTTTAATATGACCAGTACTTAAAGATACACACCCTATATTCGGTGTCAAGTAAAATAACTTCAAAAACATAAATAATAAAGTATTTGCAAGTATACTTATTTAACCATAAAGTTGAAGTAATACATTCCAGTCAAATCAGCGTTTAAAATATGCTGCAGTACCGTAAATAAATGAATAATCTATATAATAATGTTGCTGTACAATTAATTGTAGGATAGCGATTTATTACAGAACGCCTCTAAGTTAATTATTTGAGCTAAAATGAGGCATATTTCGATATGTTGATTTATTTAATATCATATTACGTTCATTGAACATATAATTTATGTTTCGAGAGATGTAGGGATTGTCCCTTTAACAAAGCAGCCATTCAGACAATGACTAAGTTGAAATTCAATCTCATATTTTTCATGTATATGTAAGGGGAAGCAAATCGTATGAGAAAACTGATTTACAGTTTAAGCAGTTATGCACGTTTGGCTGATAACATATATGCTCTCATCTTTGTAGTTTCTCTTTTAAAGTGATATTGAAGCTGTCCTCATCATCAGAATTTATGAGCAAACAGCTGATCAGTTACTTTAGTTTTATTTGCTATAAACGATCGAAATAGTCTGCAGCTACAGATTACACCACCTGAAAGGTAAGCTGTAGGGTACTAAAGACAGGAAATTCTGTACCCTTTATTCACTGACCGGCGTGACTGTATTTAGGGTGAGTAGACTGTGTGCGGGGAGAAGACGATTGTTGGTCATTTGATTTTGATAAATACGTACAAATGTACAAACAATTCAAAGGTATGACTGAGATATAGGGTACTGCATGCCAAGATTCGATATTTTACCCCTTTTAAGGTTTTGATATCTAAAGTATTACGGTTCTTAGACCTATATGATTTCGAGCTGTCAGCTAAGCGATATGTAATAGCTAATTATCAATGACCCACGTGACGGATTCGTATAAAGCTTAACCGTATAAGTCACGTATATCTGGACGGATTACAGATTTTAGACCAGTTGTAAGTATCTGGCACGTTACGCGACGGGATTTATCATCACCACTTAAATAACTACATGCTTTAGCGAAGACATTGTAAGTTTTGTTTATTTAGCTAAAATCATGAAGATGTGCCTAATTTTTTTAAAAATACAGTTCATCAATTTATATTCTATAAAAGTGCGCATTATCCATTTACATAACTATGATCTATTTGAGATAAACACAAAAACGTTCAGTTCTGAAACCGAGAGTTGTTCAAGGACGTTTACATTTTGTTATGGATACGTCTGATGATCTTTCAATCGGCTAGACTGAATGATTCGAAGTATAAATGGGTTGAAATGGCTGAAGTGGGGGGATGGAGGGGCTGCGGGTGCCGGGGCTGAAGGGGAGGGGAGGGGAGGGGAGGCAGGGGCGGATCCAGGATTTGGCCTTGGGGGTGGGGGGCGTAACTTTTTTGCCATTTGTTGGTTCTGCTCAAGCCTTATAAGACGGCAATTATGACTTGTATTCTTTGTTTTTAAGTAATCGAACACTAAATAGTGGTGGACCTAGCGAGTGTATAATTAACATGTATAATTGAATGGCAATGAACAATGTAAGGACCGTAGCCAGAGGTTAAAAAATAGGGAGGCACTTTCTAGGGGGGTTCGGGAGCATGCTCCCCCTAAATTTGTTTTTTCGAGTGTGCCATTTCGTGCATTTTCCTGCATTTCAAACGTGTTTTTGATACTTTTAAGATACCGATTTCGGAAACAGAAAATATAAATTTATACTAAGATATTTATGTAAGGTTGGGGAATTTTAGGTGGGGCGCGCGCCGGGTGCGCCCCCCCTCCTGGATCCGCTAGTGGGAGGGGAGGGAGGCGGGAAATAAATTGTATCAGCTGTCTATAACTTTAGGCTATACATGTATATATACATGTTTATAGTTTGATAAATTTATGTAGATTTGAAAAGTACTTGAAATATATAATCTATTTTGGTTTTGAATGATTAGATAATATCTAGGTTATAATCTACTTGTAGACTAAGTGTAAATATTTCTGATAATCAGGTTCACCTTCGAGTTTTTGTCTCAACATTGCAGTCGGATGAAATAACGTTGATTATGTACAGTAATATGATATATATTTTCGAACCTTACATGTGGGCGTACGAAATACATTCAGGAGTAATGATTATACGATAATATAGTTTGAAATTGAAGCAAATAAGTTTAATGATTTCGGCCTTCTAAAATCAGAACAACTACAAACGGCATATACTTTCGTAAAGATCATGATTAGTCTCTTTATTTTTATCATTGGCGTTACGTGAAAACGCGGCGCCAGTATTGAATAGGTTTCAATTTGGTACAAGAACCATGGGGTTGCATAATCGAATAGGGAGCAGTCAACTTTATTTATACTAAATAAAAACCATGTGTTATGTTTGAAACAAAAAGCTTGTAAGAAATCAATAAATTGTTTTAACTGATTACAAACAATACGATACCAAACACAAACGTCTCCGACCGTTATTCCAAAACTTTGGACGTTTTCAAAGGATATTTAATAACTTATTTATCAAAGTTCAGAAAAAAATGATTGGAAAATGTTTTGCTAACTTTAAACATTTAGAAGTAGTAAAATGTCGACATTGTAAAAATCAAAGCACTGAACGCTCTGGTGGAACGGCTGTGTTGGCATTTGTAAATTAAATTTAGGCAAGCAATACTAAAATGTTCAAATCCAAGTGAAATACTGAAATGCACTAAAGGAAAGCATTATTTTAGCTAACCAACTTTTCTCTTTGGATGCTTTCCATTTTGTCACTGCATCTACAAAGTCAATTTTGCCTACAGCAGGTCCTAGAGAAATTTGCATGTGCATTCAACCTTTCAGATACCTGAACAGGGCAGTCTGATTGAAATTACAAAAAAATGAACACTCGGACATACGTTTTTTTTTGTAAAAGTTCTTCGGCCATCTCTTGTTAAGCGTCTATGACACCATGATGATGGTAACATACACACCCATACACACAAATATTCAACATAACAAAATGCGCTTCAATCCGAAATGAGACGACAACGACGACGGAGGAAGTTCAAAATTGGACATATCCTATACCGGAAGCGTATTTTGTCAAATTGTCTTGTATTTCGACGCCGTTTTGATAGGTTTTCAAATGTTAATAATTGTGGTAATTTGGGCATACCCATTTTAATTGCGTCATAGGAAACGCTCTTTGCTTTTTTTGTTGCGTCATTGACAAATTGATTTCTTCAAAAACATAGAAAACGCGCTCTCGCGGAAACATGAAAACCGTCCCAAAAATAGTTTCATCACATGATGTACATTACATGATCTGTTTGGCAAAGAAATTACACCGCTCTGCTTTGAAGTACTTGCTTCGGTGGAGTTGCTTGTGTTGTTAGGAACCTCGTACATTTTGTATCTCCGAAATCTGTTTATACAATTAATTTTCTCGTAACTTCACTCTAGGTAGCTGTCTGCCGACAACCGTCCTAAAAACATTCATCCAACTATGCAATCAATGAAAGTTATGTACATTGTAAAGTATCGCTAACAACCGACCAAAGTAAAGAAAGAATTAATCACGTGGATTTGGTCTGCTTGAGTTTACGCGCGCAATCAGGATTTTATATACGATCCCTCGCACAATGCAGTCAATCTGATAGTTACTTTAAGGGTCAAAAGACCATGTGCGATTTATAAGAGGTATTTTGGCCAGTCATTTAAGGAAAATTTCAACGAGCCTGTCCAAACTTTACACACTAAAATGACATGCAGTATACTCTTTTCTACAATATTAAGACCCTGTGTGTTAATTCTATTTGCAAAGGTTATTGATATATTCTGAAATTCCTCTGCTTCCTTTAAGTCATGCCTCAAAAACAGCTCTGCATCAAATTCGTCTTGTTGTTCTGTTGAACACTGCCCTAAACGTACAGTAGTGTACATACAATTTACTAACTGTGGTATTTAAGCTCTTTATAAATCAAACATAATTGTTAAAATAAAAAAAAACTAGCCAACAAAATTAAGTGTTATTTAGGTTGTATTTAACTGTTTATTTTTCCTCACAGAAAACACATGGCTGAAGGGGGACACGTATCATCTCTGAGAGATGGTTCGGACGCAGACTACGAGTTATGTTGCACGCCGTGCAATGAAGATAACGTGAGGGAAGAAGCGATAAAATATTGCCCCGAATGCCAGGAATATCTGTGTTTAACATGCACGAGACATCACGGCCGACAGAAGGCGACACGATCACATCAGCTTGTCGATAAAGATAATGCCAAGCCGGCGGGGGATGCTTCTGTTTGTAAGGATGTGTTAAAGTCAAAATGTCGGTACCATCCGGATCGAGATATTGAAATATATTGTGGTTCTCATGACATGGTCTACTGTGCTTTTTGTGTAGCCATCGAACACAGGTATGTGTACTGACTAAGTGAAACACAGGTTATGTGTATTAGATATTTAATACTGTGTTTTTGCATTCAGCCTTTCTGGAAATTATTTTCTGCAGAACACCAGAGATTTTAGCCGTGAGGATAACACTTTGCAAACATAATTAGTACAAGGTTAAGATGAAAAATACAAAATGTTTGTTTAGAATGCACTAGAAAGATCTAGATCGACATTGGTTTTAACGCTGCCGTTTTATTACGCTACAGTACCTTCATTTCTCAAATCATCATAATTGCATGTACAGTCAAACCTGTGTTAACGACCATCTCCGAATAAAAACAGATAGATCACAACACTGCAATTGTAAACTACAGTAGAGACACCTATGAAAAAAGACGACGTGCAAACAAAGGCCACATTTGTAGCTTCCGAACAATGGTCTTTGTTTACGCGTTTGACTGCATACAGTATAATTTGTAAGTCTATAACATCACATGTAAGTTCGTGTGTAGACCTTCTATTTCATTGTGCTTTCATACATGTATCTAGCTTTATGTATTGTTCATACGTATTAAACTAGTCATACACTCAACCATTTTTCTAAGTATACACCTAAAGAAATATTGTAGTTTATTCAATTTTCAAGATATTGTGATGAATATTTCAAAGTCATAAGATCAAAGATTGATATTTAAGATTCCATCAAATTTATAAAGATAGGTACCAAACTCATGGGTACGCAGCGCTGTAAACACAATAACCGCAATATTCAAAAGTCACAAAAACGTTAACATTACTAGACTGTCATCAATCTGCGTGTAACACAGACGACCATTTATGATTCACTAAAATAAATTTAGCAGACATGTGGCAATGTGTTATCATTCAAATCCTTTAAGAAGATGTTCTTGAGCAGATGTAAAGTGAAAAAATGAATTTTGAGACTTTTGCCTGACTCTAATCCTCCACTTCACTTCGATCGGATGAAGATTTGATGCAAAATGAGTACCCAAATGTTTTTTTAACTCATTCGTGGCTTGAACGTTATCGTCTTCAAGAATGGGTATTTGGTACTTCTCATGAATCTCTAATGGTCAGTTTGTGGTGTTAAAACGTCACTTTGGAGAAAATACAGCAATGTATTGAACCAATTGATCCAATTGATCCAATTGACGAGGTTTGTTGGATAAATGCATGGGAATTCAAAGTAAATTCTTATAAGGTTAGACAGATCAACTCCGTCAATGAATTTAGTGTTGAGAGGATATTTTTATGAAAGCGGAATATTTGAAATTGGTACCAGAAACCGTTTTTTTAACAAAAACTTTACTGTTCTAGATAATTTAGAAGAAATTAAGGATTACCAGAATTTAAAGTTTTGTGAATTTCACATTCAGGGGTGTGGTGATGTAAACTCTCTGAGATAATGAAATCACCATTCATGCTCATTAACTTTATAACGAGTATTGAGAGAATGAATCCAATAATTTGTTGACAAAATTTCATGACCGTGTCTTTCAAAATGATTTTGATATGACACATAATTGAGGTGTATACTTAGAAAAGTTGTTCATACGTATTAAACTAGTCATATTGGTGATTACACCATTCCGTGTGATTTAATACACAAATAAGATTTCAGGTACATGTAACTGTCGCCTTCAGTTCGTGTACTAGTTCTCATTTAATTTTCCAGGTCTTGTAGTGGAGTAAGAAAAATTGACAGCGTGACAATATCCGAATGTGATGGGAATGTCGATGCATTACTTACCGAGATAAAAGACGTCAACGAACAGCTACTAGTCGCAGCAAAGAAAAAAGAAGAGAACCTACGATGCATTGACGAGCAGAAAGAAACAATTCACACGTGCATACAAGAGGCTAAAAGAAAATTAACAGAGCAGTTAGACATTCTTGAGAGAAAGTCTGTAGATCTCCTTCATGAAAAACATAGCGAAATAAAAGAAGGACTTGAGACTGATATCAGTATGACTAGGATCAAGATATCAGAAGTTGAGAAAATGATCAGCAGTTTAGAATCGATACCAAATACAGATGCTGAGCACAAGTTTGTTCAGACGAAACTAAGCAAGCAGACAATAGCCGAGGCTGTGCAAGTGTTGGTACAAAGTGAGTCAACTGGGACAAAAGCTATGTGTTTTGAAGAGAATGAAACATTAATTGCTTCAAATATGGAAACACAGACATTTGGAAATATCAACGTTCTAACGACATATGAGAATAAGTATATGAAAGACAAACCATTAAAAATGAAATCGAAAACGGATATCAGTGTGAGAATGAAAACGGATCAACGCATATGCTTTATAACTGGTATATGTCAACTTGATGACGGCAATATCGTTTTAGCAGATTACAATAATAAGAAGTTAAAGTTATTGGACACGAATTACAAACTCAAAAATGACTTTATTGTGGAGAGTAGTCCGTTAGGCGTTTGCTGTACTGGTAAGAATGAGGTGGCTGTGAAGCTTAGGAACAAGGTATTGTTAATATCTGTTACGGTATCCTTCTCAGTTAAGTTAAGAGAAATACCAGCTAACAGTGGATGGCATTACGGAGTAGCATATGGAGCTGATGAACTGAGGCTGTCTACTGGCGAAGGTGTGGATATTTATAACTCTTCTGGGTCGCTGCTGAAATCTATAAAGACTGATTTATGTGGCAAACGAATCTTTAAATCAACACCGCAGAATATTGCTGTTAATGGAGAATCTGTGACAGTTGCCGATTCGAGCGATGGTGTTGTCTGTGTTGATAGTGATGGTACGGTCGTGAAAGAACTGAGGGATGAAAGACTGACCAATAGCCGAGGTGTATGTATCACTGATAATGAAGTGGTACTGGTTGCGGGTTTTTTATCAAACAATATCGTTATGTTCCAAGAAAACGGGAAATGCCTTGGTGAATTAGTATCAAAAGATGTCGGACTGAATAGACCTTTGTCATTGTGTTACATTAAAAAGACAAACTCTGTGATCGCATCATGTCACACCTCAGACTCACTGTACTTACTTCAACTCAGCCGTTGAATTAAACTTGACTGAAGTTATTGTGCGGTCTTATATATGTAACGTAAGACTAACAAACGTCATGAACGACACTATGCTATCAATGCATTTATGTTACTATATCAGTAAATTCAAAGTGATCCTGGGATTGTAAGGATTGTGACTCGCCAAATCTATAATATATCGCTGAATAACGATCTTTATAATCGTGAATAAATACAGGTTTCGATAGAAAAAATCCCCAACAAACTACTGCCAACTTCATCCTTTTGCTACTGCTACTACAAGATACAGCTACTGCCAACTTCAAGTTTTGCTACTGCTACTGCTAACTACTGCTACTGACAACTTCACGTTTTTGCTTCTCATGAAGCGGTGCAAAACGCTATAAAAGTATATTAAAGTCATGCGTTTCATTGTTTTTGTTTAGGTCCTCTACATCGCTTCGAGGGCCTCATTTTACTTCAATCGCTCCAAAGACCTCCGCAATCCCTTCGAGGCTTCATCCCTCTGATGTCGCTCATAACATCTCGGTTATATCCTAGGTCATTTGGACAGGTCTGCGATATTTTCCAAAATACTCGCAGACTTTCAGGAAGTGGAACAAATGAAAATAAAGTCGTTCATAGCATTCTGGTTCCACCCTTATTCATTTGCACCGGTCTTCGATACTGACAGAAGCTACTGCTACTGCAAAATTCACGTTTTTCCTACTGCTTCTGTTACTGATAACTACTGCTACTGCTAACTTCACGTTTTTGCTACTGCTTCTGTTACTGATAACTACTGCTACTGCTTACTTCACGTTTTACCTACTGCTTCTGTTATTGATAACTACTGCTACTGCTAACTTCACGTTTTTGTTACTGCTACTGCTAACTACTGCTACTGCCAACTTCATGTCTTTGCTACTGCTACTGCTAACTTCTGCTACTGCAAACTTAACGTTTTTGCTACTGCTACAGCTAACTACTGCTGCTGCCAACTTCACGTTTTTGCTACTGCTACTGCTAACTTCTGCTACTGCAAACTTAACGTTTTTGCTACTGCTACTGCTAACTTCTGCTACTGCAAACTTAACGTTTTTGCTACTGCTACTGTTACTGCTAACTACAATCAAAGATTGTACTAAGATCAAAGTCCGTTCCACCTGCCAATCAAAATGTTAGCTAGAGACCATAGAAACGAACAGTATTTTTTAAGTGCTCAATAAATTTCCGTTATTACGACCAACAGATATTTAGATCTTCCTAAATATAAGACCAATCATTTCAGAACAAAATGGTACATTTCATATTTAAAACTGTTTATTGGTCCTAATTCAAGGTTGGTCTTAATGCAGGAATAGTACATAATTTGATACATTCATTTTCAGATTGAGCTTGCTTCGATATAAGCAATGAAGTCACGCATTTTATAGAAAATTTAAAGTTTTATAAGTATGTATTTTTTACAGATAGACACGGCGCACATATGCCAATTGACACACCTCATGTTACATTTATTCAGTAAATGAGCTATATTTCAAACACGACAGCATCTATCATTTAATGATATTTGAGAAGATATACCATTACTGAAGCGAGTATTTGTTCCGCTTTTGTAGTCTATAACTTTTCAAATAGATTTTAGATTCTCGTTGTCCTGCCTGCAATAAATTGTAACAAAACAGTTTATTTTTATTTTAAGATATAGTGTTTCGAATAATATATATAAGGGCCATGCTGTTGACGAAATCAACAGCACGAACTTAAGGAAATCTGCCCAAACTTTGTGAATTCAACACGCACTTTGTGCTTTCAACCCGCACTTTGTGAATTCAGCCCAAACGCTGAGAATTTAGTGCATTAATGTCAAACAGTAATGAAAACTCAGAATGACACTAAACGTCGAAAGGTGTTTACATTAAAAACTGTTTCGGCGTATTTATGTTAACTGTCTTTTAATGTACAAATAACATGCGACTAATTTACCGTCAACAGCACAAAAAGACATTTTAAATACTATAATACGTGTACATGTATGTATATCTTTATAAATTTCGATAATGTCCGAAGTTAACCGGCTCGTATAAGGCGGAAGTGAACTGTAAGCATAATACAAATGTATCGTCCGGGTCTAGCGGTGAATAAACTAGAATTTCTAAAGTATAAAGCTTGTTTCAGCTGAACACATAAAACATGTACATATACCTTTGTCTCTGGTCAGGGCACAACTGCTTATTATAAATTGTATGTTAAATATCAGTATATGAGAGCAGTTTTATTCTGTACTGCATATCCTGAGGGATGATGTACATGTGGCGGCGGCAATCGCTTAAAAAGTGACAGTATTATACAAATGTATGAATCAGTTTTTCAACAATCAAATCATTTATTTGCACTATTGCCAAAAAGAAATTAGATAGAAATTCATATACGTTTATCTATAAAGCCGAGTCGTAACAACTTAAAGGTCAGGAACTAAGACATATATGGACATGATGCTTAGAGGAATTTACGTTTTATGTAATCAAATATTTAAATATGACCAGTACATAAAGAGACATACCTTATAATCGGTGTCAAGCTAAAGAACTTCAAAAGCACAAATAATAGAATATTTGCAAGTATAATTACTTAACCTAAAAGTTGAAGTTATACATTCCAGTCAATATCGGTAAAATCAGCGTTTAAAAATAAGTTGCAGTACCGTAAATAATTCAATAATGTATATAATAATGTTGCTGTACATTTTATTGTAGGATAGCGATTTATTACAGAACGCCTCTATGTTAATTATTTGAGCTAAAATGAGGCATTTTTCGATATGTCGTTCTTTAAAATTGTATTTATTTAATATCATATTACGTTCATTGAACACATAATTTATGTTTCGAGAGATGTAGGGATTGCCCCTTTAACAAAGCAGCCATTCAGACAATGACTAAGTTAAAATTCAATCTCATATTTTTCATGTAAATGTAAGGGGAAGCAAATCGTATGAGAAAGCTGATTTACAGTTTAAGCAGTTATGGCTGGTAACATATATGCTCTCATCTTTGTAGCTTCTCTTTTAAAGTGATATTGAAGCTGTCCTTACTCAGTTACTTTAGTTTTATTTGCTATAAACGATCGAAATAGTCTGCAGCTACAGATTACACCACCTGAAAGGTAAGTTGTAGGGTACTAAAGATAGGAAGACTGTACCCTTTATTCACTGACCGGCGTGACTGTACATAGGGTGAGTAGACTGTGTGCGGGGAGAAGACGATTGTTGTTCATTTGATTTTGATAAATACGTACAAATGTACAAACAATTCAAAGGTATGACTGAGATATAGGGTACTGCATGCCAAGATTCGATAGTTTACCCCTTTTTAAGATTTTGATATCTAAGGTACATTTGTATTACGGTTCTTAGACCTGTATGATTTCGAGCTGCCATCAGGCGATATATAACAGCTAATTATCAATGTCCCACGTGACGGAATCGTATAAAGCTTAACCGTATCAAGTCACGTATTTCTGGACGGATTACAAATTTTGGACCATTTGTACGTATCCGGCACGTTACGCGACGAGATTTATCATCACCACTAAATAAATACATGTTTAAACGAAGGCATGGTAAGTTTTGTTTATTTTAGCTAATATAATGAAGATGTGCATTTTTTTTTTAATAGAGTTCATCGATTTATATTCTTTAAAAGTGCGCATTATCCAATTACATAACTACGATCTATTTGAGATAAACACAAAAACGTTCAGTTCTGAATCCGAAAGTTGTTCAAGGACGATCATATTTTGTGATGGATACGGCTGATGATCTTTCGCTCGGCTAGATTGAATGATTCAAAGTATAAATGGGGGAAATGGCTGAATGGTGGTGGGGGAGCGGGGGAAGGCGGGAAATATATAATAACAGCTGTCTATAATTTTAGGCTATACATGTACATGTATATACATGTATATAGTTTGATAAATTAATTTATGTAGAATTGAAAAGTACTTGAAATATATAATCTTATTTGGTTTTGAATGATTAGATAATATCTAGGTTATAATCTACTTGTAGACTAAGTGTAATTATTTCTGATAATCAGGTTCACTTTTGAGTTTTTGTTGGATGAAATAACGTTGATCATGTACAGTAATATGATATTCTTTCAAACCTCATATGTGGGCGTACGTACGAAATACAATGCTTATACGATAATATAGTTTCAAATTAAAGCAAATAATTTAAACGAATTCGGCCTTCTAAAATCAGAACAACTACATCGTGATTAGTCTCTTTATTTTATGAGCGTCAATTTGGTAGGTAGTTCAGTTGGTAGTTGGTAGTTGGATATTCAAAAAACCAACTAACTACTAGTTGGTAGTTGGTTATTCGTAATTCCAAACAATATAACAGCTGGTAGTTTGTAACTCAATACAATACTACCAGAATGAAATGTTCGAACATACCATGCCCTTTCCTTAACACAGAATAAAGCAGGGGACCTAGTTGGTTATTCGTGTGAATCTCCAACTACCAAGCAGAAGGTAGTTGGTAATTTGAACTTTGCATGTATTCCTCTCAAAATAGAAAGTATTTTTCCGGAATAAATGTAACGGATATATAACAAGATAGATGTATTCTACAACATGGTTACACCCCTTCTCCCTACATCCACCATGGGACTCAGTTGGTTATTCGCGCGAATCCCCAACTACCTACTAGAAGGTAGTTTGGGGATTCAGATATTGCATATATTCCTCTCAAAACAGAAAGTATTTTTCGGGAATAAATGTAACGGATATATAACAAGATAGATGTATTCTACAACATGGTAACACCCCCTTCTCCCTACATCCACCATGGGACTCAGTTGACTTTCTGTTTTGAGAGGAATATATGCAATATCCGAATTACCAACTGCCTTCTGGTAGGTAGTCGGGGATTCGCGCGAATAACCAACTGAGTCCCATGGTGGATGTAGGGAGAAAGGGGTGTTACCATGTTGTAGAATACATCTATCTTGTAATATATCCGTTACATTTATTCCGGAAAAATACTTTCTGTTTTGAGAGGAATACATGCAAATTTCGAATAACCAACTACCTTCTGCTTGGTAGTTGGAGATTCACACGAATAACCAACTAGGTCCCCTGCTTTATTCTGTGTTAAGGAAATGGTATGGTATGTTCGAACATTTCTTTCTGGCAATATTGTATTGAGTTACCAACTTCCAGCTGTTATATTGTTTGGAATTACGAATAACCAACTACCAACTAGTAGTTAGTTGTTTTTTTCAATATCCAACTACCAACTACCTACCAAATTGACGCTCATCTTTATTTTTATCATTGGCGTCACGTGAAAACGCGGCGCCAGTATTGAATAGGTTTCAATTTGGTACAAGTACCATGGGGTTGCATAATCGAATAGGGAGCAGTCAACTTTATTATACTAAATAAAAACCATGTGTTATGTTTGAAACAAAAAGCTTGTAAGAAATCAATAAATTATTTTAACTGATTACAAACAATACGATACCAAACACAAACGTCTTCGACCATTATTCCAAACTTTTGGACTTTTTCAAAGGATATTTAATAACTTATTTATCAAAGTTCAGAAAAAAATGCTTGGAAAATGTTGTTTAAATTTAGGCAAGCAATACTAAAATGTTCAACTCCAATTGAAATACTGAAATGCACCAAAGGCAAGAATTATTTTAGCTAACCAACTTTTCTCTTTGGATGCTTTCCATTTTGTCACTGCATCTAAAAAATCCATTTTGCCTACAGCAGGTCCTAGAGATATTTGTGTGTGCATTCAACCTTTCAGATAATGATACCTGAACCCCCTGTCTACAGTGGCAGTCTGATTGAAATTAAAAAGAAATGAACACTCGGACATACGTTTTTATCTGTAAAAGCTCGTCGGTCATCTCTTGTTAAGCGTCCATGACACCATGATGATGGTAACATACACACCAATACACACAAATATTCAACGTAACAAAATGCGCTTCGATCCGAAATGAGACGACAACGATGACGGAACAGGTTCAAAATTGGACATATCCTATACCGGAAGCGTATTTTGTTAAATTGTCTTGTATTTCGACGCCGTTTTGATAGGTTTTTAAATGTTAATATTTGTGGTAATTTGGGCATACACATTTTAATTGCGTCATAGGAAACGCTCTTTGCTTTTTCTGTTGCGTCATTGACAAATTGACTGCTTCAAAAGCACAGAAAACGCGCTCACGCGGAAACATGAAAACCGTCCAAAAATAGTTTCATCACACGATATACATCACATGTTCTGTTTGGCAAAGCAATTACTTCGTTCTGAACTATTGTTCGGCTTCGAAATACTTGTTTTGGATGAGTTGCTTGTGTTGTTAGGAACCTCGTATCTTCGAAATCCGTTTTTACCATCAATTGTCTCGTTTGTTCATTCTGGGTTGGCTGTTTACCGACAACCGTCCTAAGCACGTTCATCCAACTATGCAGTGAATGAAAGTTATGTAAAGCATTGCTACAAACCGACCAATGGTAAAGACAGAATTAATCACGTGGATTGTGTCTGCTTGAGTGCACGCAGAAAACAACAAACGCACAATCATGATTTTATATACGTCCAAACTTTACACACTAATATGGCATACAGTTTCTTCTTTTCCACAATAATTAGACCCTGTGTGTTAATTATATTAGCACGGGTTATTCTGAAATGCCTCTGCTTCCTTTAAGTCATGCTTCAAAAACATGCGCGGCGTCTTTGTTGCTTTGCATCAAAATTCATCTTGTTGTCCTGTTGAACACTGTCCTAAACGTGCAGGAGTGTACATAAATTTTCCTAACTGTGACTTATAAGGTCTTTATAAATCATCGGTCAGTTTTCACAATGAAAATAATTGTTAAAATAAAAAAGCTTACTATCAAAAATAAATGTTATTTAGGTTGTATTAAACTGTTTATCTTTCCTCACAGAAAACACATGGCTGAAGGGGGTCACTTTACATCTCTCAGAGATGGTCCGGACGCAGACTACGAGTTATGTTGCACGCCATGCAATGAAGATAATGTGAGGGAAGAAGCGATAAAATATTGCCCCGAATGCCAGGAATATCTGTGTTTAACATGCACGAGACATCATGGCCGACAGAAGGCGACACGATCACATCAGCTTGCCGGATCGAGATATTGAAATATACTGTGGTTCTCATGACATGGTCTACTGTGCTCTTTGTGGAGTCATCGAACACAGGTACGTGTACAGAATAAGTGAAACACAGTTTATGTGTATTAGATATTGAATACTGTGTTTTTGCATTCAGCCTTTCTGGAAATTATTTTCTGCAGAAAACCAGATATTTTAGCCGTGAGGATAACACTTTGCAAACATAATTAGTACAAGGTGAAGATGAAAAAATACGTATGTTTGTTCAGAATGCACTATTAAAGTTGCTCGCTCTCAGTTACCATTGAAAAAAATTTTTTTTTAAATTGACATAATTATACATAAATATAAAACTAAAAGCTAGAATCAAATTATAAGCAAATATCTAGGTAGGAATTTGCAGAAATCGATTGAAATTGTCGGTTACACGGTACCGCTTCATATGTTCATATTGAAATTTCAAATGCGTTTTTTATACGACTATATGTTCTAAAATACGTTATTTATATACAGTTTAAAGAACGTTTTAGATCTAGATCGACATTGGTTTAAAAGCTGCTGTTTTATTACTAGTACGCTGCAGCATGTCTAAAATCGTCAAAATTGAATGTACATTCAAACCTGTGTTAAGGACCATCTCCGAAAAAAGACAAACAGGTAGATCACAGTGCAATTTTAATCTATAGTAGAGATAACTTTGAATAAAGACCACGTTCAAACAAAGGCCACATTTGTAGCTTCCAAACAGATAATCAATATAATATCCACTTCCGCACTGATAATACCGATGTATTCAAGTTGATTACCCGTAGCAACATTGCAAAGTTATATTTCCCCTTTTCATTATTTTTGTGTTTCTATTAAAATTATGTCGCCTTCAGTTCATGTTTTAGTTCTCATTTAATTTCCTAGGTCTTGCAGTGGAGTAAGGAAAATTGATAGCGTGACAATATCCGAATGTGATGGGAATATAGATACATTACTTGCCGAAATCAAAGACGTCAACAAACAGCTAATAAACGCATCAAAGACAAAAGAAGAGAACTTAAGATGCATTGACGAGCAGAAAGAAACAATTCACACGTGCATAGAAGAAGCTAAAAGAAAATTAATGGAGCAATTAGACGTTCTTGAGAGAAAGTGTGTAGATCTCCTTCATGAAAAACATAGCGAAATAAAAGACGGACTTGAGTTTGATATCAGTTTAACAAAGAGCAAGATATCAGAAGTTGAGAAAATGATCAGCAGTTTAGAAACGATACCAAATACAGATGCAGAGCACAAGTTTATTCAGACGAAACTAAGCAAGAAGACAGTAGCCGAGGCTTTGCAAGTGTTAGAAGTACAAAGAGTGTCAAAAGGGACACAATCAATGCGTTTTGAAGAGAATGAAGCATTAATTTCTTCAAACATGGAAACACAGACATTTGGAAATATCAACGTTTTAACGACATTTGAGAATGAGTATATGAAAGACAAACCATTAAAAATGAAATCGAAAACAGATATCAGTGTGAGGATAAAAACGGATCAAAGCATATGCTCCATAACTGGTATATGTCAACTTGATGACGGCACTATTGTTTTAGCGGATTACAATAATAAGAAGTTAAAATGTTTGGACACGAATTACAATCTAAAAGCTGACTACAGTGTAGAGAGAAGTCCCTTTGACATTTGCTTTACTGGTAAGAATGAGGTGGCAGTGAAGCTTTGGAACAAGGTACTGTTTATTTCTGTTGGTACATCCTTCAAAAAGTTAAGAGAAATACAAGCCAGCAGTGGACGGTATTATGGAGTAGCATACCTTGCTGGAGAGATGTGGTTGTCTACCGGCGGAGGTGTGGACATTTATAACACTTCTGGAACGCTGCTAAAATCTATAAAGATACATTGTTTAGATTTAAGTGGCCGTGAAATATTTAAATCCTAACCCCAGAATATGGCCGTTAATGGAGAATATATGACAGTTGCCGATTCGAGTGATGGTGTTGTTTGTGTTGGTAGCGATGGTACTGTCGTGAAAGAACTGAGGGATGAGAAGCTCACTTACAGTCGAGGTGTATGCGTCACCAATGATGGAATAGTACTGGTTGCGGGTTCTGGATCAAACAATATCGTTATGTTCCAAGAAAACGGGAAATGCCTTGGTGAATTAGTATCAAAAGATGTCGGACTGAATAGACCTTTGTCATTGTGTAACATAAAAAAGACAAACTCATTGATCGTAGCATGTGAAAGTTTAGACTCACTGTACTTACTTCAACTCAGCCGTTGAATTACACTTGACTGAAGTTATTGTGCGGTCTTATATTTGTAAATAATATAAGTAACGTAAGACTAACAAACGTCATGAACGACACTATGCTATCTATACATTTATGTTACTAAATCAGTAAATTCAGAGTGATCCTGGGACTGTAAGGATTGTGACTCGCAAAATATATAATATATCGCTGAATAACGATCTTTATAATCGTGAATAAATATATGTTTCGATAGAAAAAAACAACAAACTACTGCCAACTTCATCCTGTTGCTACTACATGTAAATGATACAGCTATTGCCAACTTCACTTTTTTGCTACTGCTACTGCTAACTACTGCTACTGACAACTTCACGTTTTTGCTTCTCATGAAAACGTTATCAAAGTATATAAAGATCATGCGTTTCATCGTTTTTGTTTAGATCCTCTACATCGCTTTGAGGGCCTCCGCAATCCCCCATAGGATCCTTCCATCCACCTTAGTATCTCCGCTTTTTACCTCAATCGCTCCGAGGACCTCCGCAATCCATTCGAGGCTTCCCTCAATCACTCTGAGGTCGCTCATAACCTCTCGGTTCTAACATGGGTCATGTAGACAGGTCTGCGATATTTTCCAATACACTCGCAGACTTTCAGGAAATGGAACAAATGACAATAAAGTCGTTCATAGCATTCTGTTTCCACCCTTAGTCATTTGCACCGGTCTGCGATACTGACAGAAGCTACTGCTACTGCCAACGTCACGTTTTTGCTACTTCTACTGCTAACTACTGCTACTGCCAACTTCATGTTTTTGCTACTGCTACTGCTAACTTCTGCTACTGCCAACTTCACGTACATATTTTTGTATCATACTACAATGATTTGCACGTTTTTGCTTTTGTTACTGTCAGCAATTGCCACTTCCGAATTCTTTTATGTTGGATTTAGCAAAGATCAAAGTCCGTTCCACCTGTTAATCAAATTGTTAGCTAGAGACGATAGAAACGAACAGTATATTTTTAGTGTTCAATAAATTTCCGTTATTACGACCAACAGATATTTAAACCTTCCTAAATAGAAGACCAATCACTTCAGAACAAAATGGTACATTTCATATTTAAAACTTTTGATTGGTTCTTATTCCAGGGTGGTCTTAATACAGGAATAGTACATAGTTTGATACATTCATTTTCAAATTGAGCTTGCTTCGATATAAGCCGACTACATTATAAATGAAGTCACGCATTTTATAGAAAATTTAAAGTTTTATAAGTATGCATTTGTTACAGATAGACACGGTGCAAGTCTGCCAATAGAATCACCAAAATTGACACATCTCATGTACAGTACACTTATTCAGCAAAATGAGCTATATTTCAAACATGAGAACATCTATAATTTAATGATATTTGAGAAGGTATACCATCACTGACGCTAAGTAATGTCACTTCCATGATACTGAATAAAAAACTGAGAAAATAAAAAACGTCACGGTTCCAATAAATTTTAAAATTGTACAGGCGTCTACTTTCAATAACTTTGAATGAGAATTTCAGCTATAAAGTTTTTTCTTTGCCAATTAGAATTTAAAAAGTTTTAAGCTTGTTTCAGCTGAACATATAAAACATATAATGACTGTACGTTTGTCTCTGGTCAGATTGAAGCTAAAAGGGCACAACTGCTTATATGTTAAATATCAGTATAACAGAGCAGATGATTTATTCTGTGCTGCATATCCTTAAGTATAATGTAAAAATACATGTGGCGGCGGTAATCGCTTAAAAAGTCGCAGTATGATATAAATTACTTTTTCAACAACCAAATCATTCTTTTGTGTCAGAAATTGGATAGAAATTCATGTACATTGTACGTTGATCTATAAAGACATACTATTTAACCCGAGTCGTAACAACTAAAAGGTCAGGAACTAAGACATATATGGACATGATGTTTAGAGGAGTTAGAGGTTTAAGTATAAAATATTTAAATATGACCAGTACTTAAAGATACACACCCTATATTCGGTGTCAAGCTAAAGAACTTCAAAAGCATAAATAATAAAGTATTTGCAAGTATACTTATTTAACCGTAAAGTTGAAGTAATACATTCCAGTCAAATCAGCGTTTAAAATATGCTGCAGTTCCGTAAATAATTCAATAATCTATATAATAATGTTGCTGTACAATTAATTGTAGGATAGCGATTTATTACAGAACGCCTCTAAATTTATTATTTGAGCTAAAATGAGGCATTTTTCGATATGTTGATTTATTTAATATCATATTACGTTCATTGAACACATAATTTATGTTTCGAGAGATATACGGATTGCCCCTTTAATAAAGCAGCCATTCAGACAATGACTAAGTTAAAATTCAATCTCATATTTTTCATGTAAATGTAAGGGGAAGCAAATCTTATGAGAAAACTGATTTACAGTTTAAGCAGTTATGCACGTTTGGCTGGTAACATATATGTGGCATGGAATGCAATTCTGAGGCTTCTGGACGTTGACGTCGTTATCGAGAAAACGCGAGATTAATAAGCGCCATTTTTCATATGAATTCGGATACGTTTGCCTGGAAAAAAAGATCTGTAATCTTTCAAAGAGTTATAGGTCGCTACTTTTAATCACTGCTTTACATGCAGTAATCATTAAGAAGTCTCATTTCGTGGTATACGACCTATGACAATTCAAATATCACAAGCTATTGATTAATCTGCGGAGTACCGATTACGTCATAAACGGTGTATTTCCGCAAAGGTCAAAGTGCTGAATACTTTTATTTTTTAAAGTCGATTGAAAGGATAGATACGCATTTATGTTGTTGACGCTGGCAACAGAAATATATGTGTAACTTCTGTGTTGATTGTCTTATGCAGTTATCATAAGGTGATATTATGAAATCATGTTTGCTAAGAAAAACACCTGTTTAGAGCTTGTAGAATAATATAAACTAAGCTCCCTATGTGCTGGGAATTTTCTAAGAAATGCCATCTGTAGGTAAAATCTATTTCTTAGTATTCTTTCTATGAAGAGCATTGTAGCTTCAGAATACCTGTACATTTTGTAATGAATATTCCCAGACTATTTTCATAGACAGTGTTTTCAATTTGTTTTCAAACAAAATTCTGTTTTGTGATAATTCTTTTTCAATTCTAGTAAACATTTATTAGGTGATAAGAAGAAAAAATGAAACATTCCACAGTTGCTAGGCAACAGACCTATATACATGTTCGTTTTGTAAGAAGTTACCTTTAAAATGATTTATGACATGCAATAAAGAAAGAGTGCTCAATTATATGTTTCTGTGTTCTATTTGCTATCCACAATAGGGTACTCTTTAACCTACACGAATGGAAGACAAAGAATTCAAAAATGACATTAAGATGTTACAGGTTTGTTCACGAGTACAAACACAAAATCTGGCATAACTTTGCCAATTTTCACGATTTGACCCTCATATGTTCAGGTTTTACTTAAGAGATAACATAGATTTCAAAAATGCAAAAACATGAAAATCAATATTTTTGGCCAGAAGCCCCATAATAGCATTCCATGCCACAATTATGCTCTCATTTTTGTAGTTTCTCTTTTAAAGTGATATTGAAGCTGTCCTTATCATCATTATTTATGAGCAAACAGCTGATCAGTTACATTAGTTTGTTTTGCTATAAACGATCGAAAAAGTCTGCAGCTACAGATAACACCACCTGAAAGGTAAGTTGTATGTTACTAAAGACAGGAAGACTGTACCCTTTATTCACTGACCAGCGTGACTGTATATAGGGTGAGTAGACTGTGTGCGGGGAGAAGACGATTGTTGTTCATTTGATTTTGATAAATACGTACAGATGTACAAACAATTCAAAGGTATGACTGAGATATAGGGTACTGCATGCCAAGATTCGATAGTTTACCCATTTTTGGATCGATTGATTTATTCAATCGGGACCAAAGTTAACAGAGTATAGCTTCCTTACGACCGAACTCTTTACATACAAACAAGTAGTTCCATATATTCCGTTGTTACGAATTATACTGCCCTCTGTTTTAAAAATTATATAGTAACAGATCTAAATAATATCAAAACATTTCAGAATAGCATAATATTATAGTGTTGTTTTTCTTATAATTTGTAACTTAAATCAACGAGGTATCTGTTCTGTATAGAACTTTTTTCCTACGCGGTTTTATCGCCAGACCGGTGTGACATGAGAAATGTAAGACCCGTGAAATACGTATCGCTACACCGGATACACTAAATTCAGTGTTTCCGCGAGAGCGCGTTTTCTGCGGTTTTGACGCACTCATTTTGTCAATGACGCAACAGAAAAAGCAGAGCGTCTTCTATGACGCAATTAAAATGTGTATGATCAAATTCAAAAAAACAACATTTCAAAACCTCTCAAAATGCTTCGAAATGCAAGATAATTTGTTGATAAAATACGCTTCCGGTATGGGATATGTCTAATTTTGGCCCTATTCCGTCGTCGTTGTCGTCTGATTTCAGATCGACCCGCATTTGTACCATTGTGTTTTTGTGTGTGTTGATTCTTATGATACCGTCTTCATAGATCGTAGACGCATAACAAGAGATGGTCGACGAACCTTTATAGGGGAAACAAAGACGTCTTTCTGAGTGATTTTAATGATCATTTTGTAGTCATTTCGCACAGACTGTCACTATTGAAAGGGGTTTAAGTGGGCCAAATGATATCCAAGTTTAATGTCTATGGTTAAATGCACTTATGAAAAATTCGCTTTGTGGACAAATTTGACTTTTGAGATGCAGTGACAAAATGGAAAGCATCCAAAGAGGAACACCAGTTGCCTTGCCAACCCTTTGATTACCCACCATTTTGTGATGTATCACATGCAGTTTTACAGAAGTAAACTGAATAAAAATTCTTTAGCACACAGTCAGGCCTTTTATTTTTTTACAATAAAGGGTGTGGCCCTCGGAATTTCTAAATGACACCAAAATTCGGATACAGGGAATTGGCACCCAGGGTCTTCCTCCTCCATGAAAGCCGGAAGTTGCAATATGACCTTAGCTGTTGGGTGCGACGTTCAATCCGAATTAATTCGCACAAAAACAAAAATAATATCAAACAGGGAATGCCACGCACCAAAAACGCAGCCTCCCCAAAACGAGCTCCACAGCACCCAGAAGCGCACACCACCAACACACACACACACACACACACACACGCGCACACACACACACACACAACACACACACACACACAACCATGCACACACACAAACATACACCACCAACACACACTAGCATACAAAGCAAACACACGAGGACAAAACGAACAATTAAAGGAACACAGTGGGGCACCGCCTTGGAACGGTCAGTGGCAAAAACACCACTGGGGAGCTTAAACCGGTACAATCAAACTTATGGGCATATCCAGTAACTTTTTAATGACATTTAAAGTTGTTCAAACCATAAATTTTCAGTTCAGTTTTGTCAAAATCCATTTCTCAGTTACGATTCACAGCTTAATACTTCATAGGGTAGTTGAACATTGTCACTGAATGACATAATGTAAGCACATGGGTTCCTATCTCAAAAGTAAAGTTTACACAAATGGTGAAAGGTCAAAATTTGTGGACAGTTGTGTCTCCAGTTTATAACTTTACTCGTGCAAGGGTTGTCCTGATATTCACACATGTATGTGTACAGTCTATGTTGTCCTGATATTTACACATGTATGTGTGCAGACTGTGTTGTTCAGAGACAATCGATCCTCCAGCACTTTCAGTCCTTTGATTAAGGTTTGATATCTAAAGTATTACGGTTCTTAGACCTGTATGATTTCGAGCTGCCAGCAAGCGATCTGTAACAGCTAATTATCAATGCCCAACGTGACGGAATCGTATAAAGCTTAACCGTATCAAGTCACGTATTTCTGGACGGATTACAGATTTTAGACCATTTGTACGTATCTGGCACGTTACGCGACGAGATTTATCATCACCACTAAATAACTACAGGTTTTAACGAAGACATGGTAAGTTTTGTTTATTCTAATTAAAATAATGAAGATATGCATATTTTTTTTAAATACAGTTTATCAATTTATATTCTTTAAAAGTGCGCATTATCCATTTACATAACTATGATCTTTTTGAGATAAACACAAAAACGTTCAGTTCTGAAACCGAAAGTTGTTCAAGGACGAATATAGTTTGTTATTGATACGGCTGATGATCTTTCACTCGGCTAGACTGAATGATTCGAAGTATAAATGGGTTGAATTAGCTGAGGTAGGGGGGATGGAGGGGCTGCGGGTGCCGGGGCGAAAGGGGAGGGGAGGGGAGGGGAGGCGGGAAATTATATCAGCTGTCTATAACTTTAGGCTATACATGTATATATACATGTTTATAGTTTGATAAATACATGTAGATTTGAAAAGTACTTGAAATATATAATCTATTTTGGTTTTGAATGATTATATAATATCTAGGTTATAATCTACTTGTAGACTAAGTGTAAATATTTCTGATATCAGGTTCACCTTTGAGCTTTTGTCTAAACATTGCTGTCGGATTAAATAACGTTGATCATGTACAGTAATATGAGATATATTTTCGAACCTTACATGTGGGCGTACGAAATACATTCAGGAGTAATGATTATACGATAATATAGTTTGAAATTGAAGCAAATAAGTTTAATAATTTCGGCCTTCTAAAATCAGAACAACTACAAACGGCATATACTTTCGTAAAGATCATGATTAGTCTCTTTATTTTTATCATTGGCGCCACGTGGTAACGCGGCGCCAGTATTGAATAGGTTTTAATTTGGTACCATGGGGTTGCATTATCGAATAGGGAGCAGTCAACTTTATTATACTAAATAAAAACAATGTGTTATGTTTGAAACAAAAAGCTTGTAATAAGTCAATAAATAGTTTTAACTGATTACAAACAATACGATACCAAACACAAACGTCTTCGACCGTTATTCCAAACTTTTGGACTTTTTCAAAGGATATTTAATAACTTATTTATCAAAGTTCAGAAAAAAATGCTTGGAAAATGTTTTGCCAACTTGAAACATTTAGAAGAAGTATAATGTCGACATTGTAAAAATCAAAGCACTGAACGTTCTGGTGGATCGGTTGTGTTGGCATTTGTAAATTAAATTTAGGCAAGCAATACTAAATTGTTCAACTCCAGGTAAAATACTGAAATGCACCAAAGGCAAGAGTTATTTTAGCTTACCAACTGTTCTCTTTGGATGCTTTCCATTTTGTCACTGCATCTACAAAATCAATTTTGCCTACAGCAGATCCTAGAGAAATTTGCATGTGCATTCAACCTTTCAGATAATGACACCTGCACCCCCTGTCTACAGTGGCAGTCTGATTGAAATTACAAAGAAATGAAAACTCGGACATACGTTTTTTTTCTGTAAAAGCTCGTCGGTCATCTCTTGTTAAGCGTCCATGACACCATGATGATGGTAACATACACACCAATACACACAAATATTCAACGTAACAAAATGCGCTTCGATCCGAAATGAGACGACAACGATGACGGAACAGGTTCAAAATTGGACATATCCTATACCGGAAGCGTATTTTGTTAAACTGTCTTGTATTTCGACGCCGTTTTGATAGGTTTTTAAATGTTAATATTTGTGGTAATTTGGGCATACCCATTTTAATTGCGTCATAGGAAACGCTCTTTGCTTTTTCTGTTGCGTCATTGACAAATTGACTGCTTCAAAAGAACAGAAAACGCGCTCACGCGGAAACATGAAAACCGTCCAAAAATAGTTTCATCACACGATATACATCACATGTTCTGTTTGGCAAAGAAATTACTCCGTTCTGAACTATTTGTTCGGCTTCGAACTACCTGTTTTGAGTTGCTTGTGTTGTTAGGAACCTCGTATCTCCGAAATTCGTTTTAACTATCAATTGTCTCGTTTGTTCATTCTGGGTTGGCTGTTTGCCGACAACCGTCCCAGACACGTTCATCCAACTATGCAGTGAATGAAAGTTATGTAAAGCATCGCTACAAACCGACCAATGGTAAAGACAGAATTAATCACGTGGATTTTGTCTGCTTGAGTGCACGCAGAAAACAACAAACGAACAATCATGATTTTATGTACGATTTCTGGCACAATGCAGTCAATCTGATAGTAACTTTAAAGGTCAAAAGACCGTGTGCGATTTATAAGAGGTATTTTGGCCAGTCATTTAAGGAACATGTCAACGAGCCTGTCCAAACTTTACAAACTAATATGGCATACAGTTTCTTCTTTTCCACAATAATTATACCCTGTGTGTTAATTATATTAGCACAGGTTATTCTGAAATGCCTCTGCTTCCTTTAAGTCATGCTTCAAAAACATGCGCGGCGTCTTTGTTTCATATTATTGTCCTGTTGTACAGTAGTCGGAACGTAACAGTTGTCAAAATTTGCGTATATCGTGCGTATAACGTGCGTGTAACGTGCGTATAACGTGCGTGCACTCATCGTGTATTTTGTCAATCGTATATCGTGTATCACATCGTATCATTCATCGTGCAACGTGCACCTTATACTTTACACGATACACGATATACGATTCCCAATAATCCATACGGTATACGTACGATTCGATGGTGTATTCCGTAGTTAATCGTTTTATTTAGCGTGTACACCTCCCCAAAAAAGTGCTGATTTCAGTTTATATTACTAAGTGTAGTTGCGGGCAAGACAGGTCAAAAATATTTTCACCTCATATCCGATATTTAGGTCACAGGCACTTGGTTTCAACAAGGTCTTTCGAATGTTGTGTTTTTAGTATGTAAGTGAGAATGTGCGGGAAAGAAAAAAAAGTATTGATTTGAAACCAAGTGCCTGTGATTTAGGTCTATTTTTGCAACGGAAAGGACATTTTTTTTTATCTTAACTGCTGTTGTCAATGCATTCCTTAAAGTGCAGCAGACAAGGTACACCTGCACCGAAGCAACATATCGTGTGTATGATGTTAACAAGTTTTTTTTATTGGCTAGATCCGCATCAACTACACTTTTACGAAATTAATTATTTAAAGTCCAATAAAAAGTTGTTTCGGGTAATCCTGATAATCATTTTTAAATTCCCAATATTGAATTAAAACTATGAATTATATTGCCTGATTGGAATAATATATCCGTTAGCTGACATAAAGAGAAAGGCAATTAGGTAGTGTTTTTGACTGATTAATTAGTTTGAGCAAGGTCTTTCAAATTATTATTTGAAAGACTTTGGTTCGAGTCTCATCAGAAGCCTCGATGTCATTCAAAACAGGTCCAAAATAAAGGCCTCCGGCTGGACCTAAGTAATCTTAATTGTCCTCTACTTCTGCCTATCTGTTTGAACTTGAGGCTGGGGCTCTGCCCCTTAGACTGAGGCGCCAGGAATATATTCTCAAATACTGAGCAAAGTCAAGGTTTTGGTCAGTGAGATCATAACGCACGGCTATTTTGTAAGATCCTCCTACAAGTGCCCTATGAAAACAAAATGAACAAATCTGACATACCGCATCTCGCAAAGTTAGAAACTCAAATGAATATCAGATATTTTTTACTCTGGACATCTACATATATACACAGATGGGTCTAAAAATCCAGGCTCTGGTATAGCAGCTTCAGCTGTTGTAATCCATCTAAACAGGTCTGTTGCAATCATAGGCAAAGTGGCAAATTATTGTTCCATTTATCAGGGATACTCTATAACCGGTTCCTGCATCTATACAACAGAAATGATAACCCGTACGAAAAATTACACCCTGACTATAGGCGGAATCTGTCTTAGCTGTAAGGCGGATTCCGCCTTAAATTGAATATAGTTGTTTAGTGCTTCTTAGGCGGAAACTAGGCGGAATACGCTTCGAAATATTTAAATGAGCTTAAGCGGATTCCGCCTAGATTCCGCCTACACTAGGTGGAAAAAATTACGCCTTATATTATATTTAGGCGGAATAAAATCCGCCTAGGTTTTTTGGGTGAAAAATAATATGTTTACTGAATCAGAAAAATTACTTAGTAACCTGCATTTCATAAAAATGGATATTAAATCAGACAGCATTAGTCACTTTTGTTTTTGTTTTGCGTTTCACTTGAGAGATTTATTTTTCACCATTATTGCAATCTGAACTATAATAATAAAAATTACTCAAAAGTCTGGTACACAAAAACAAATAAAATGTTAATGCTTTAAAAGGTTTAACTTAATATAAGTGATCTTTTCATTAAAACTGATATGTCAGAAACAAATTTAAAAGTCATATTTACCTTAAACAATTGCTAATTTAGAAAAGTTTAATATTACCATTAATGCAGTCTGCTGCATTCTCCTACTGAGCTCCAGTTATTAATAGCAAAACACAGCCTTGATAGATGTAAATCCTTTCTAAAAAGTTATCAATAACTCACTATTGCAATGAAACTGTCCTTTTTACCACAAAAAACAGCTGTATCATCAAAATATTTCATATTACACTGGTCAAAAACTTTCTAAAATGTCTGCCATGTGCTTCACAGTTCTTACATTTGAACATTATCCCATCAGACATCTGGTGAATGGTAACAAAAGAACTTCCTGTTGCAATAATTCCGCCTAAGAGTTGATACCAAGTTGCATATGCCGCCTAAGAAGCACATGCAATTTATATTCTACAGTTTCCGCTTAGGCTTTAGGTGGATTCCGTCTAAGAGTATAGGGGTCTTAGGTGGATTTGGAAGAAATTCCATGTCCGCCTTATTTAAGCCTGAAAATGAATTTTTCATCAATTTTTTAGGCGGAATACGCCTTATTTTAGACGGAATCCGCCTAATTTTTCGTACGGACACTGCATTGAAAACCTCAACCTCAACCTCAAAAATTTGCTATATTGTATAACATTATTATTATTCATCAATTTTATCAATGCCTAAAATCAGGCTTACCAGTTACCATGTCATAGTGCCCAGCTCATGTAGTTTTATAATAATATCTGGTAATGAGAGCAGATGATGTAGACAAAAGGGGCCTAGTTTAGGGGCCATCATCCAGAACATTCCATACTCACCCACAGATATATATGCCAGGATTCGAACCACTATCCTGGATGGATGGTGTAGAAAATTGAAACTTAAAAGAACACATTTTGCCGCAAAACAGTGCGACCTTGCCGTCCTATGGGTTACTCGACAAATTACAAATGGACAAATAAATCACACGTTTTAGGCTGGGCGCGAACTTACTACCAACCAGCTCGAGTTGGTACCTACTTTGGGTTGACCAGGTTTGCATCCAGTGCATTGTAGAATGTAACACCCCTCACTGGCTATTTGACTGCATAGCTTTCACCACACAGAGACTAAAATTTAAGCCAGAAATGGATAAGCTTGGACATGCATGGTTTCACTATTAATGATTGTTCTCAGTCCAAGAAAAGCCCTAAGTAAATGTGTATAAAGGTTGTTGGCAAATAACATAGTAGACTGTCAAATGACTGGTAAAATTCAGTAACCTAATTTACTCTAGTTGCTATTAAACCTCTTTCTGTAGGTCACTAGTCAAAATCCTAAACAATTCTTGTATAAATGCATTTTTTTATATTTAACAAGTACTTAGTATTTGAATTGTAGTAGTAAATAAGCTTTTTTCACTGGTTAGTGGGTGTTGATTATATTGGCAACCCAAGAACATAAAATTCATTCTTGTTATTATTTAGCAAATCATAGTGTGCACATAACAGAACTTAGCAGGGAGTGACAGTTGACATGTCAGTAGGGGTTGCCCAACCACTGTACCTGTTACATGCCTGTTTCAGTTATAAAATACTGTAACTGTAATTTATATCTTATATATAATTTAATACTGTATGGTAGTTTGCACTGTCTGTATGGCACCATATAATAATTATAATTAAACAAATATCACTGGCTATTATCTGTAATCTGTGGGGGACGGAGGGGGTAGGGGGCGGGTCCTAAACGTGCAGTAGTGTACATAAATTTTTCTAACTCAGTAGTATATAAGGTCTTTATAAATCATCGGTGAATCAACAATGAAAATAATTGTTAAAATAAAAAAGCTAACTAACAAAAATAAGTGTTATGCAGGTTGTATTTAACTGTTTATTTTTCCTGACAGAAAATACATGGCTGAAGGGGGGCACTTAACATCTCTCAGAGATGGTTCGGACGCAGACTACGAGTTATGCTGCACGCCATGCAATGAAGATAATGTGAGGGAAGAAGCGATAAAATACTGCCCCGAATGCCAGGAATATCTGTGTTTAACATGCACGCGACATCATGGCAGACTGAAGGCGACACGATCACATCAGCTTGTCGATAAAGATAATGCCAAGCCGGCAGGGGATGGTTCTGATTGTAAGAGTGTGATAAAATCAAAATGTCGGTACCATCCGGATCGAGATATTGAAATATACTGTGTTTCTCATGACATGGTCTACTGTGCTCTTTGTGGAGTCATCGAACACAGGTATGTGTACTGAATAAGCGAAACACATGTTATGTTTATTAGATATTTAATACTGTGCTTTTCATTCAGCCTTTCTGGAGATTATTTTCTGCAGAACACCAGAGATTTTAACCGTGAGGATAACACTTTGCAAACATAATTAGTACAAGGTTAAGATGAAAAATACAAAATGTTTGTTTAGAATGCAATAAGAAAGATCAAGATTGACATTGGTTTTAAAGCTGCCGTTTTATTACGCTATCTCACCTTCATTTCTCAAATCATCATAATTGCATGTACAGTCAAACCTGTGTAAACGACCAACTCCGAATAAAAACAGATATATCACAACACTGCAATTGTAAACTATAGTAGAGACACCTATGAAAAAAGACGACGTGCAAACAAAGGCCACATTTTAGCTTCCGAACAATGGTCTTTGTTTACGCGTTTGACTGCATACAGTATAATATGTAAGTCTATAACATCACATGTAAGTTCGTGTTTAGACCTTCTATTTCATTGTGCTTTCATACATGTATCTAGCTTTATGTATTGTTCATACGTATTAAACTAGTCATACACTCAACCACTTTTCTAAGTATACACCTAAAGAAATATTGTAGTTTATTCAATTTTCAAGATATTGTGATGAATATTTCAAAGTCATAAGATCAAATATTGATATTTAATATTCCATCAAATTTATAAAGATAGGTACCAAACTCATGGGTACGCAGTGCTGTTAACACAATATAACCGCAATATTCAAAAGTCACAAAAACGTTAACATTACTAGACTGTCATTAATGTGCGTGTAACACAGACGACCATTTACGATTCACTAAAATAAATTTAGCAGACATGTGGCAATGTTTTATCATTCAAATCCTTTAAGAAGATGTTCTTGGGCAGATGTAAAGTGAAAAAGGAATTTTGAGACTTTTGCCTGACTCTAATCCTCCACTTCACTTCGATCGGATGAAGATTTGATGCAAAATGAGTACCCAAATGTGTTTTTAACTCATTCGTGGCTTGAACGTTATCGTCTTCAAGAATGGGTATTTGGTACTTATCATGAATCTCTAATGGTCAGTTTGTGGTGTTAAAACGTCACTTTGGAGAAATTACAGCACTGTATTGAACCAATTGATCCAATCGACGATGTTTGTTGGATAAATGCATGTGAAAGGAAATTCTTATAAGGGTAGACAGATCAACTCCGTCAATGAATTTAGTGTTGAAAGGATATTTTTATGAAAGCGGAATATTTGAAATTGGTACCAGAAACCGTTTTTTAACAAAAACTTCACTGTTCTAGATAATGTAGAAGAAATTAAGGATTACCAGAATTTACAGTTTTGTGAAGTTCACATTCAGGGATGTGGTGATGTAAACTCTCTGAGATAATGAAATCACCATTCATGCCCATTAACTTTATATCGAGTATTGAGAGAATGAATCCAATAATTTGTTGACAAAATTTCATGACCGTATCTTTCAAAATGATTTTGATATGACACATAATTGAGGTGTATACTTAGAAAAGTTGTTGAGTGTATTGGTGATTACACCATTTCGTGTGATTTAATACACAAATAAGATTTCAGGTACATGTAACTGTCGCCTTCAGTTCGTGTACTAGTTCTCATTTAATTTTCCAGGTATTGTAGTGGAGTAAGAAAAATTGACAGCGTGACAATATCCGAATGTGATGGGAATGTCGATGCATTGCTTACCGAGATAAAAGATGTCAACGAACAGCTACTAGTCGCAGCAAAGAAAAAAGAAGAGAACTTACGATGCATTGACGAGCAGAAAGAAACAGTTCACACGTGCATACAAGAGGTTAAAAGAAAATTAACAGAGCAGTTAGACGTTCTTGAGAGAAAGTCTGTAGATCTCCTTCATGAAAAACATAGCGAAATAAAAGACGGACTTGAGACTGATATCAGTATGATTAAGATCAAGATATCAGAAGTTGAGAAAATGATCAGCAGTTTAGAATCGATACCAAATACAGATGCTGAGCACAAGTTTGTTCAGACGAAACTAAGCAAACAGACAATAGCCGAGGCTGTGCAAGTGTTAGTACAAAGTGAGTCAAACGGAACAAAAGCAATGCGTTTTGAAGAGAATGAAGCATTAATTGCTTCAAATATGGAAACAGAGACATTTGGAAATATCAACGTTCTAACGACATGTGAGAATGAGTATATGAAAGACAAACCATTAAAAATGAAATCGAAAACGGATATCAATGTGAGGATGAAAACGGATCAACACATATGCCATATACCTGGTATATGTCAACTTGATGATGGCACTATTGTTTTAGCAGATTTCAATAATAAGAAGTTAAAATGTTTGGACACGAAATACAATCTAAAAGCTGACTATAATGTAGAGAGTAATCCCTTTGGCATTTGCTGTACTGGTAAGAATGAGGTGGCAGTGAAACTTTGTAACAAGGTACTGTTTATTTCTGTCACATCCTTATCAAAGTTAAGAGGAATATCAGCCAACAGCGGACCGTATGTTGGAGTAGCATATCATGGTGGAGAGATGTGGCTGTCTACTGGCGTAGGTGTGGATATTTATAACACTTCTGGAAAGCTGCTGAAATCTATAAAGACTGATTTAAGTGGCAAAGAAATCTTTAAATCAGCACCGCAGAATATTGCTGTTAATGGAGAATCTGTGATAGTTGCCGATTGGAGCGAAGGTGTTGTCTGTTTTGGTAGTGATGGTACGGTCAAGAAAGAACTGAGGGATGAGAGACTGACCTATAGTCGAGGTGTATGCGTCACCGATGATGGAGTGGTACTGGTTGCGGGTTATGGATCAAACAATATCGTTATGTTCCAAGAAAACGGGAAATGCTTTGGTGAATTAGTATCAAAAGATGTCGGACTAAAGAGTCCTATGTCATTGTATTACATTAAAAAGACAAACTCTGTGATCGCAGCATGTCGCAGCTCAGACTCACTGTACTTACTTCAACTTAGCCGTTGAATTAAACTTGATAAATATGATCATGCGGTCTTATCAAAACAATTAAGTAACGTAAGACTTAACAGCCAGATTTGAAATTAAACAAGAAGTAAATCATTTACTTACATGACTTACATGCTAAGGATACAAATATCTAAATGTGATAGTCATAGTTATTAACAGTCTCTTCAGAAACTGTATCTGTAGTTCACAAAGACAAACATCTCTTAAAATGTTTTGATGATGGTTCCTTTATTCTGACCCGACGACCTAGATTTAAGTCTCATAAACTTGATCAACATTCTACATTCTGTCGCGATGACTAGGCACAAAATGTTCCTATAGAGTGTTCATACGGTCAACCTGGCATTGTGTTTATCCTATGATCACAGTTTCAAATTATACCAAGGGATTTTATTGCAAAATATGGCCTCTCAAGTCTTTGTTTTATTTATAGTTTTAGACCAAACATAATCAAGGTACATACTTGACAATAATAAACAATATCTATCTACTTGACTGTATTCAAGATAACTGTATACGAAATATGCCCTGCAGAGGCGTTACAAACAGTTCCTTTGATATGACCTAGTTTTTACCCCAGATGAGTGACTTGGCCAAGTTTTGAACTTGAACACTTAAGTCATTAAAACGAATATTCTGACAAGCCGTAATGATTATTTAAGTACAGGATGTTGGATCTAGATTGTTAAGAGGTCTGAGTTGTTTATAACTGCGTACCAGAACGACAAAGAATTGTTTAAAAGACTATAACTACGCTGAAAAGAGTGTTATTTCGATTCAAACATAACCAGATATTACAAAAGGTGAATCAATGCAGCGTTATTTTCTACGCGGATATTTATTTAACGCCATGCGGCACAATGTGATGGCATTTTAACGGCATATTGGTTCGAGTCTCGTTTATGGTATAATAAGATGTAATGTTTCTACTTTCTGTGTATAGAGACAAAATCGTGAGACATGTTAGAATGATTATTCAAGTACAGCATATGACATCTAGATTGTTCACGCGATTTTCAGTAATCTGCTGACCTTTTTCCAGACTCAAGGTATCCCAATTTTAATTCAGCCCAGAATTAGTCCGCATAGCTTTTCAAGTGTTTTGATTACAGTAAGATTTAAGAAAATACGTGACGGCTATTTTGTTACAGTAATTCATAAAGAAATTACAATTACTACATGATAAACTGTTTAATATCCAATTACTGAAGAAGCTACAACGTATTACATGGAAATGGAAAATACAAAATGTAAGAGAAAACATTTTCCTATTTATAGGTCCACTACTAAGCGAAAATGAAGTGACAGTTATTTCAATGGCATGTACATTACCTTATGCAAGACACTTAATAATGTAGATTGGCAGGTTTAAATTAACAGAAAGTGTTCGGAACACGAAGAAAAGTATGTGTATTGTGTTGAAATCTCAGTGAATCGACAAAATGACCACCCAGGTCTTTTTAACTTTCTTCATAATGCATAGAAAAATAAGTTTACATGAACTGTGATTTGTTTAGAATCTCTACATACCAACTTTCATTTTTTTATTAAAAATAACTTATTTCTGTACTTTTTAAGTTTTTGATTTTCACTTTCGTGTTTGGACCTTTAAACATCAATCTATTTTGACTAGGCACACAAATCAGTTTCATTTATCAAACCTTTTTAAACACTGATACTGTTAAATTACAAACCACAATAAATTAATTTAATGAAGCTTTGAATAGAAATACTGGTAGCGGTGATGTAGCAGAGACATATTTGAATAACTAATCAAATACGGACTTCTATAGTTAGGCATAATGAATATTGACTAGTGACGTATAAAAGTAGGATGAAAACTTATGAGTTTCCATGTGATAATGCTGATTTTTTAATATATGTAATACTAAATTAATGTGAAAACGGTAACGCGTAGCGACAAATAGAATGTTTCTGTAAAAGGCGTTTTAGTCTTATTTTTAATGTACTACATTTGTACATCTAACGAGCACTAAGTGAATGACTCAGCTAAATGGTTGGAAAATCTTTAAAATGTGCTAATTTTGTACATTCAGTATAAATATCTAATATATGTCTTGTATTTATCGTATTCATGCTAGGCATTATTTACATCAGCAACATTTGGTTATACAAATAGAGAACAGGTCGTACAATATCGCAAAAGAGAGTTCTATGTGACATAAACATCTTTATTTTATGCGAACTATACTGTGTTATATCAGTGAAATTTAGAGTGATGATATAAATTTCATATCAGTCACAGTGTGTGCCGGGACTACTTTTTTAAGTAGTGCAAACACATAATTTTGCTTTCGTTTTAATATTAAGCATAAAATAAAAAGAAAATGTGTTTGTTTTATGTTCATATGGAATATATCTCAACTCAAAGCGATACAATTTTCACATTCTCTATCTAATCATTGTTGCCAATGGTAATTGTTGACATTTGGTAGTCAAGGCCGCGTAATATAATGGAAACAATAAACACAACAACCATAATACATGTATACAAACTCGACAAGGATGCGAATCACGTGACTTCCTTCCTTTCAAGCAGCAGAAAACGACGATTGCACCAGTCTGTACGAATAAGATACAGTTTGAGGTATGACTACTTATTAATTATATCTATAGGAAATCAATGTACAGCATTTCTGATTATTTGTATTGTGTATTGGGGCGAAGCTAAAACTGTGATCTATCGACAATAGAGAACATAATCTATCTACAATAGGAAACAGTTACAATAGCGCAACAGAGCAAATATGCCATAATACAAAGTAGATAGAGTACTGTTGACCCGAATGAGTACATCATTTCTCAGTGGAAAGGCCTCTTCAAAATAACGTAATTATTCTCGCAAAACCGTACTCTTTCTATCATTGTACAAAAGCCTCTGTTTTGAAAATGTGATCTGTTTGACAGTAAAAAACATGACTTCACATTTAATCTAGATCGTTATAACTATCCCTCTATAGATAATGAATGTCTAAACATTTCACCCAAGACCTGTTCGTTAATTGGTGTTGCATACATATGTCCATACATGTACATTATCACTAAGCACTCATGACATGTTTTTCTTACAGAATCTTAACTAAATAATATGCATTTTCCTGAAAATCCAAAGGCTTTGCAAAATTAATATATTTTGCATTGTATGGCTTTTCTAATAGAATGGCTGCTTGGTATTTAATCCGGACTGTTTTCCAGGTATACCTGGAAGTTTTAATAGACTAGAAGTCTCCATTGACGTCTTCTTTACATTCGGGTAGGTTCATGTACCATCTAACTCAGCGGAAGTTTTTATTTTTATTCTTAAAGTTTGTTTTCTTTTCTGTTGGCAACTTTGATACACCGGAACCTAGAATATGGCCCTCTGAAAGGCTGAAAACAAATTTTTATAATGCAGTACGGTCAAAAGAGATTCCATATGGTCAAAATTCACTATATATTTTATACAAAGAAAAATAAAATTCCAATATTGTCTGCTGAAGATGAAATACATGGTAGATATCGCCTTCGATTCAAAACTCTATACTGCGAAAAGAAATCGATCTAATTTAATTACGATTGCTATTTATAACAAGTTTTGTTTTATAATACGTGATCTTGTTACAGAACAAACTACATAGAGCATATATGCATGTTATAGCATTTCGGTTATTTTGTAACTATGACCTAGATATACACGTGCACTTACAATGGCACATATTCCGTGCAAACTTCTATCTGGCTCTTTCCCTCTCCTCTGTATGAGTAATCTCCCTTTTCTCCGTCCTTCCAGCGAACCTTTATACAAAATTATAATTGAACGACCCTAAATATTGTTAAAACACAATTTTATTAACAATATTTAAATAAAATAAAATAAAAAATGACCACCCTTATACAATGTATGTATTTCATAGTTCTTAACTTCCTACATGAGCATCGTGTTAGATGTGTTCTTCGTCAACACTATATTGAGAACTTTTTCAATGATATTCAAAACTGCTAGTAATATACTCCTACCCTGCTAGTGGCTAATGATTCTTCACTTGAGGATAGTGTTAATTATGACCGTCCAGTATCACTGGGAAGTCTGATCACGATCAGCATTGTTAGTAAAATAGGTGAGCCACCCAAGAGAAAATCTAATTGTACCGTCTATAAATATGCCAGGGTAAGTTTATAATGAAAGGGATTAAAGTGGACGAAGACGGACAGAAACGCTGTGGAATTGGCTTTAATCAGGTTGTTCTCCTATGGGTTTTTTTTTGTTTTTAGTCCCAACTCCCAAGACCCCTGACATGCGCAGGTTGAAGAGACAGATGAAAATACGAGCAATAGTAACTCCCGTAAATAGTACCGAGGTTAATCTCTAAATGTTTTGGAAACACTGAAAAGCGTTTCTGAAATTTCCAGTGCCCCGGCCAGGATTCTAACATTGGACATTCGGATTGGTAGTCCAAACCGTAAACAACTCGAAAACCGCGCCATTCGTCCCATGTAGTTACCGGACTGCTATTTCGTATTAAGCTACTAAATTCGAGTGACTCGACAAGCTACAAGCTTTCTTAACAATCGAGCTAATTTTAAAATAAATTAGTATAAACTTTACTATAAACTAAATAAATAAAAAGAAAACGTCTTGCATGCACATCATGAATCACTTTTTACTTCAGGTAGCCTGCTACAAAAAAAGCTTTGTGCACTTACTTGGCAAAAGAGCTATACAAATGCATGTTGCACTATGAAAAATTATTGTATATTTATTATTTTTAATTAAAAGCAGCAAATCAATTAAATGTGTTGAATTTAGTTACCAAAAAAAAAAATAAAAAAAAGAATGAATACAGTATGAAGTGATCAATTATATGACGACCGAAACAACATGAGATTGGTGTATTAATCTACATGCGTTACTTGAAATATATGGCTAAGTTAAAAGAACATAATTGTATCAAAAAAATGAAAAAATTTACTTTTTTTAAAAAAAAAAAAAAAAAAAAAAAAAAAATATTTTTTTTTTATAAAAAAAAATTTATAAAAAAAAAAAAAAAAAAAAAAATTTTTTTATTTTTTTTTTTTTTATAAAAAAAATAAATAAAATTAAAAAAAAAAAAAAAAAAAAAAAAAAAAAAAAAAAAAAAAAAAAAAAAAAAAAAAAAAAAAAAAAAAAAAAAAATCAATTTTTTTTTATTTTTTATTTTTTTTTTTTTTTTTTTTTTTTTTTTTTTTTTTTTGCCCGCCCCCCCCCCCCTGCGTCTTTTTATAATAATCATTTAAAATTACAAAGTTTGTGACCATAACGATAAAAACCGAAAATGTTAGCAAAGAATAAACTAATAATGCAGAATCATGAAATAAAATATATAATCGGCATGTCCTGAACATGTTTAATTGTCCCTACCGTTGCTTTCTTATCACTTTCATCCAGTTTGATAACTGTTCCTGTTTGCATGTGTTGTCCTGTCGTAGCTGAAATTACAAAACATTGTCATAAATTAATTAGGATATAATAAGAAATCATTATATTAATTAAAATATAACGGTATATATATAGGCAAATTGTAGGACTGTTACGGAATATGAAATTCTAAAACTGATATATCATAAAATAAAATTCTATGGTTTATGGAAATTTCAAAACAAGACCTCGGTAGCGCATTAGTTAGGACGTTTTCCTCCAGAACGGCAGGTCCCGGGTCCAAATCCCCAACCGGAGGACAATGTGGTATCACATGTGTCTCAGTCCACCTAGCCGTAGCTGTAAATGGGTACATGTAGCAGTGATGCTAAACGCTCTTTCTCTCTCACGAGCGAGCGTGATGATATCTGGAATGAGTGCTCATGAGCGATTCAATAAGCTACGAAAGGTCTCTACGTTCGAACTTAAATTACTGACAAACTAAAAGTTTTAAACTACAGTCAACACTGACCTAGTTTAACCACACAGCCAACAGCAATTTTTTGTCCCGGTTTTAAATCTCTCGGCTCTTCTACAATGAGGACATCATAACCAGGTTTTCCATATCGGTATACATTTATGCATCCGTCTGCGTCCCACTCCACCCACACCCGGTTCCCTTAAAGTAAGTTTTTTAAATGATGATTTCAATAAATAGCTACAGAGCAAACTACAAGCTACCTGATATTTGTAGAAAAACATAACTCAACAGGCAATCATACATGTAAATAACACCGGTAAAATCCGATTTCGAGTGTGCTTTAAGGTAAAACAACGGTAAAACCGGTCGAAGCCCAAGGGTCAAATTCAGACTATAGAAGAATGTGCCGTGTGCAGGAGTCAAACACAACTTGCATGTAGATCTAATTATCCGAAATATTTTGAGAATCAGTAATTCATAAGACGTGTTGACTCTGTTATTCAATATCCTCTGGTGTACAGACAGATTATAAATTTTACCGTCATTATGTCCTATAACTGTTCCTGGGCCATGACTATCTTTGAATATTCCACTTCCAGTCCGGTCCTCGACGGACACGACTACCGATAGGGGCTAAATTCCGGTCTTTAATTTCTCTATAATACCTATTTTTTCCAACTCGGACAAATCCTGACAAAATGTGTTTTCTAGCATCACTTTGAATTTCGTCGATGGTTCGCTGTATATAAATTGAAACAATGAGATACAAACATAAATGCCCTTGCAAAGACGGTCTTAATACTATTCAGGTAAACCTTCCACAAAGGCAAAGAGAAGAAATTATTAACAATTAACAATTAAATGTAAGTCATTTAATACATTTGTATGTCCTTAACTGACAAGAATAGCATTTCATCATTAATTTTTTTTAATATTTACTTCTGCATAACGACTAATAACGAAACTGTATTGTCACCAACCTTGTCGTCTGCTGACAGCTCTGACATATCGCCTCCTAGCATGGAGGCAGCGTCCCCGAAAAGCATTTCAAACGGATCCACTACTTTCGTCTGAAAATGTCTAATACTAAAATATTCTCAATTCAAGCAGATCAAAATGTATCATTTTAAACAAAAGTTTATAATTTGATATTAAACTGCTACAAATATTATGCTGCAGTTATTTTTTCAATTACATTTTTAGTTAATACATTACTAGTTTATAAAACATTTTACAGCATATTTGTAGCTTGGTTTTGGGGCGTTTTTCTCTTCCGGTTCCCATGAAATGATTTCTTTAGGTATATTACGTACAATACTAACTTATCACTATATCCGGGAGCTTCACCACTAATCCTTTAATCCTATTTAGTAAATTCGGTAATTTTCGCGTTTTTTTAGCAGACAGACTTATTCGCGCATTTTAAATTCGCGAAAGAAAAAGTCTCTAATAGTAGATATAATGTGAAATGAACCTTCGAGAAATGTTTTAAATTAGCGAAGTGGGAAACTGGCGAAAAAATAGCGAATATTACCCAATGTACAGTATCGGAGATATTTCAACTTTCCACATTTTGTGACGTGTATGCACTCATGTACTTAACATTAACCAATCTTTTCTCTAGGTTGTCTCTCAGTAATCTATAGCAGACAGTAATTTTTTAAAGACTAACAACTAAGATGTGTTATACGGAGCAGACGGCACTCACCGTTAAATAATGGCGTCTTGCTAACTGATTTCCAGACTTGTAACTCAGCATTCTTCCATCCGCTACAGATACCATTAACTCTAAGTATTCCTAAGATTAGATGATAAGATAAGATGAGATGAGATTCATTTTAAGTCGGCAAGACAAAGTAACATGTGAAATAAGCTTATAAAATCGTGTGTACGACGAAAAAACAGCTGAAGTACAGTTCTATATGCTTAAGCCGTCATACATAGCAAAGAATTTTTCCATCTATTTATTATATAAATTATGAGCATTATTCACCTTGTTTGCATTTCCTACAGGAACGCAATATGTATCTATACGTTTTTCACTGTATTCCTCACAACACTGCAGAATCTTCGCCTTTGTCTTCAAAAGAAACGATTTATTAAAACCTCTTAAATTGTGTAATCTACAACTCTTTCTAATTGCCTTCTGCTCGCGTGCGTATTTTTGCTATGTGGCACATTTCAAAACACTGTAAGGTCTATAAATGTATCAATAACTCGCTGTTTGGCAATGGAATATAAAAAAGATATTATAAATGTACATGTAATAATAAAGTTACTAACACACAGGCGCTAACGATAATGGTGTGATGCTATCTTAATCCGTAAGCAGCTTAAGGTGATGCTAGTGCTATTACTATAGCTACATGTTGATTGAAAAAATGCTGTCGGAAATCGAGAAGGTTGATCAAATTATTGACTTGAAGTCATCCGAACTCTAACAATTCCCTCGAGTAGGACAGTGAAGGCAAACACATGCACAAAACATATATAAACACATAGGACTATTATATAGACCAAAGACAAGTGGATTTTCATGAATACTCTATCATAGTGTGTTTTTCTTTCATCAGCAGAATAAGGTTTACCTCATCTAAGTTTTCTATAGGTGTATCCGGCCCGGCATATTGACCAACTTCCGTCGGTTTTCCGTCTGTCACTATGATTATTTTGGTGAAAACTTGAACTTTATTTACAATATCGAAGATATCTGAAACAAGTTTGAAAAAGACTGTTATATTATCCCAGTTGCACACTTGAGCAATCTATGCTGTTGTATATGAAAACAAAGCTAGGTCCATACTCATTGGAATCTGTGCGAAACAACTGTATCCATACAAACTAGTGATTGCAGTGGTCAACGGTATTTCTCAAAATGATAGCAGTTTATTATATAGCTATATCCAGCTATTTCCAACGTAAAAAACTTTATTGAAAGCATTACGTTAATCATTAGTAAAACTGATTAGCTAAGGATAAATTTTGGATATACTTATATAATTAATATGTTCGCTTTCGTCAAATTGTAGGCTAAAATGTTACAAATAAACTGGTTTACAGCATTTATTCAGGAAAGGAATGCCCTTTGACTATAGAATAGTGTAAGTATACTGTACGGTTAGATGATCCTGCGGCAGCTAAGCTAAGCACCATACCACCATAGAGAGGACTCGGTCCACCCAGCTTCTGCTTATTTCCTTAATAATGTACACATATATACATGTACATGTACAAGTATAATTAATAAAGTCATATACGTTAGATATCGAAGTTGTTAAATGCCCACGATTAAATTCTCAAAGATTTACTGTAAAGACCCACCTAAGGATTTCTTAAGTTTGTCTGCTCACAAATCACGACTTTTTGTTACGCGAAAATAACCTAATTTACAGTAGTTTAGCTGGTTAAAAAAATTGACAACATGTAACTGATGTTACATGTATTACATGTTTCTTTGTGTATCATTAAAAAAGAAATGAACCAAATGTACAATGTGTACACACGGTAGCATGTTGATACTAATGTTCGTCAAAATAGTTCATGTAAACATCTGTTTATCAAAAGAATCAACAGAAAGTACTATTACGGCACCATTGCAGGCAGCAACAGGCTTAAAATAGACTATCAAAGTCCTTATACAAAGCCCCTTATAACCTGAAACATTTTTCTGCACCTTTGTTGGGTCAGAAAGGCTTAAAAAGTAAAATCGTACATATGTTTCGCTATATTCTGTGAAAATTCAAAGCCTACAGTATTTGCATTTATTAGGTGCCAAAATATACAGAATATTATTATACAAAAAGCACTTACTAACAAGGTCTCGAATTTCGCTGTATCTGCTTGTTAGCCGCTTCTGAACCTCTGTTACATGTCCGAATGTCACAAAAGCTACATGTTCGTCTGTAAGTCCATATTTTTTTGCAATATTTTCCAGTCCTATAATATAAAATGTTTAACTCTCCATTATGCTACCATCGATATGTCATTATTCTCGTTTAAAGACAACATTTGATATCATATTTGACAGCTACTAGTATTCCGTTTGTAATGCAATATACAATTATTGACTCGTTAGGCATCGGATATGTATAAGTTATAGGCCTACCTTACAGAAATAAGCAAATTTACTTCAAGAGGGAGTTAGCGAACCGCAGAAATAAGTTTGTTTATGCCTGTAATATGGACCTATATTGACCTCAACATTAGTATATAATTGTATAATACGAATTTCCTTTTCACAACTTTACAAATTCCTTGCTTAGTAGAATAACAGTAAGCATTTTTTTATTCCAAAATATGTATGATATTCGTTCTGTAAACATGATTAAAATAGTTCTACCTTTCAGATAATCTTCGAGAAAAGTGGTGGCTTCAGTCCAAGCATTCTCTTCAGCCATGGTGGCCGAGATATCAAGACATATAATTGAGTGAACACCTTCAAGATCTTTCAATGTCCTTTCACCTATTTCAACATGACAATGTACCTTATTTTAGTCAACAAGCAACATCTGTAAGTCCAGTATGTATCATATGGACATACAAATCAAATTATGTGACTTCTACACAACTCCCTGTGACAAATTCAGGTAAAAGTATGATTTTTACAAGCATGGGTACTGTATCTGACAAAATAGCTGGTTAATGTAGAGAGTTTATATTGTCCATTCACATGGAGTCATTTTTAAATGAAAGACTAGTGATTTAAAATTCAGGTTAAATAACGCCAATATTCATAATACTGTTACGGTATCATTTTGTTAAAGCTAAACGTTTGCAGGTGATACATTTGTAATACAGGTTCATATGGCATTTAAGTAAATATTCTGTTCATGTAACTGACAACTGTATTCGTCGAAATGACAATTGCCTATGTGCAATTGATTTGTGCCTACTTATAATTGACTACTGCATCGTGTATGCGTACAACTTTTAGTTGCCTTCCATTCATTGCTTAATGATAATTGCCTACGCTAAACTGATAAGTACATACGAATTAATACTTAGTGTCTATGTGTAAACGCTATGTTATTACGTGAACATTTTAAGTTTTTACTTTCATTGACTTCTGTGTTTGTTCAATACAAATTACGCATTCCGCATATTACACAGCTTACGTCGCAAACAAACAATTAATGACACATGTGCGCCAGTTAAGTAATCTCGGGTCATTAACCGAATCACTGAGTGTTAAGCCGCACGTGGTATTTTTCGCACCTCTGACAGCAGACGACAACTGAGCGAATACAGCGGATTTGGACTGTACTTAAATGCCCTTCCATAGGTGTAAGTGGATGACCACGTTGTATCCCGTAAAAACGTTTGAAACAACGTTACGTTAACAAATAGAATATAAATAATACTCAAATAACCACTTTAAATGCTCATAAGATTCAATGTCATAAATATACGAGTCAGTAAGTACCTTTTCGCAAGCGGCGATCGCCCTATTCAAGTATTAATGATGTATTCTATTTAAATAATATCATGTCCAAAATGTTTATAATCATGCCAAGTACAATCACAGGGCTCACCATCTTCGCATTCCTGCTTAGCCAGATATCTCCAAAATCTTTCGTTTCCATTTCCATGAGTGTCTCTTTTCTTTTCTTTGACCAATTCAACTGTAAAGACAAGACAACTGAACAGGACTCGCTTTTTCTATTAAACACTGCATGTAATAACATGATCTATTCAAATGAAAGAAATACATCATATAAATATAATAATTTCTGTTCTATTTGTTCAAATAAAAATCATTAATTTACAAGTTTATTATACAAACTTACCAGGCGTGTGTCTCACATTCTTTTCGTTAAGCACACCACTTGTGATAGAATTTGGTCTAGATGTTGAAATTGTACTGTAATAGATAAAATGAAATAGTTAGTATCGCCACTTCGGGCGTATTGTGCATTTTCTACACATATACTTATATTGCATTAACATACAAGTAATGATTATTAAATATACTAAACATAGCTATTTATAGATTCTCAAATTAGATAAATAATCACTTTCAAAGTACAACTGTAAGCTTAATGTTACACTGTGCGATATCAAACCTTTATCGCGTCAGCTTTATATTTATTTCTACTCGACTTTTTAGATATATTCAATAAACCATTTGATTATACATGTACAAACCAAATAAATCTTAAACTTTTGATGTACGATTAACAACCTTGTTCTCACGTTCAAGATATGAGACCATTTCATATATTTCTGTGTTTGTTCTTACGTTTGTTGTTCTGATGACTGATCTTTTAGTGTAGGTTCGCTTACGGTAGCTGTCAGAGAAGTATTATTCTTCAATGGCTGCCCTCCAACCGCACCTTCTTCCGCTGTCTCCGGTACTTTAGATATTACGTTTCCATCTTTTAATCCTACTGGTTTTTCATATTCAACAGAGTTTACTTGAGCTTCTCTGTAAGCTCTTTCTATTTTACCAGTATCATTTTCACGTTCTGCACTACTGCTAGTGTTTTTGCTAATTTCATCTGATGATGATTTAAGTTTCACGTCTGCATCTGAATACCGTTTCTGTTTTAAAGCTGCTTTTTCCTTCTTTAAAGATGCTGAACGCAGTTTGGAATCGTCCGTCTGTACGGCCATCACGGAGGTTTCAATCGAATCAATTCTTTCTTTGAGACTTTCAAACTGTTTGTTAAGTTCTTTTTTTGACTTATCTTTTTCATCTAAGATTCGTTCTAACTCAGTAACCTTTGCTTGTAATTCTGCGACCTCTTTAAAAAAACAAAACGAATTTAAGAGAGACACAAACAGTTATTTTAATATGTATACATACAACATTAATTATCATCTTTTTATTATTTTTACCAGACTTAAACAGCATTTTTTTAAAATCATGTCCAGATAAATAGCTGCATCAACGTCAATTTGACTTGCCTTAAAAAGTTTGTGAAAAAATGTTTCTGTCAGCTGTAATTTAGTACTGAACTTAATTAGTAATGATGTTCTTGATCTACTTAATAAGAAATGAAGGTTTTAACCGCTTGTTGATTTAAGGTTTCATATCACATATTTACTATGATGAACGAGTGTTGATGAATGCTCCCCTAACGATATTGCAGTCACCTACCGCCACAGTCTAAAGTTCGAACCCGCAACTTTCTATTTGATAAATGCAATTCGAAATAATTATTTTCAATGATATAAGAATTTATTATGTTATGCCATTTAACAGATTAATTAGACGATAGAAATGAAATCATTTGAAATCGAACTGGGTTCGAATTGGACTCTAGCGGTGGCTTTCCAATTCCGCCAAACCCTAAAAGGTTCATTTAAACACTTTTGTTTTGTTTTGTCCTGCGTGCTTGAAAAAGTCAAAATGTGCTCTCTGCAGTGAGGAGTAATGCGAATTAAAACGATTAAGATATTGCATACGTTTAGCAGTTTTATGTACTTTGTTTAATTTATTTGATAAGTAAATACCCTTTATTGCTGATTGAATTTTGTCGATTGTACTGAATTCAAAACGATCGATCGAACAAAGGTTAACTAGTACATGTACTTACCTGTCTGACTTCGCTCTAGTGCCCGAGAACTGAAATGATAGTTAAAATGTCTACAGTTTTTCTCGTGTCTTAGACAATATAATGGATACAAAAGTGTCTTAACATTTTCAGTTATAAACACACCCAACTCACGTACTACAAAATGTAAGGTTGTAGCGTAATAAGAGAAAAAATATAATTTCATAGATAATTTATTAAATCTGCTTTGAAAATGGGAAGGTATAAAAGCTGTCAAAACTTTATTAGCCAAAGGGTCTTATTTGTAATTCACGTTTAGAGCAATTTTTATGTTCCCGAATGTTTGATCTTTGTCGGGACATTTTCTGATGAAACCAGGAAATAACTGAGAAATTAGAGAAGTCTGACATAAGCCAAGTCTGGCGTCTTTAGTATATATATCAGTGTTATTTCTGTAAGGGCAGAGAAGGTAGGAAGAGAGAGTAAGAAAGTATGAAGCTAGGAGACAGCCTCTGTGCCAGGTTGGCTCAGTTGGCTAGTCTGGTATACTGTTTGTGATGTTACTTATTATCATAGTTATGAAATAGACTTGACAGCTTATTAAATGAATTATAAAATTTGTAAAGTGTCTTTTAATAAACAATTAACTGTTTTAACCAGCGTTGGGTGTTATTATATTACAAGGTACAAACAAAGGCTCAACAATTTAGTTAATAGCATAGAATTAAAACTTAAACATAATATAGAGTGACTGTTCACTAACCAAGTACAATACATGTAATTGTCTACTTATTATAATAAGAACAATGACTGCTCACTTACCAAGTGCATTGACTGTTCACTTACCAAGTACATGTACAATGACTGCCATAACTATTAACTTACCAAGTACAATGACTGTTCACTAACCAAGTGCAATGAGTGTTAACTTACAAAGAACAATGACTGTTCAGTTACCAAGTACAATAACTGTTTACTTACCAAGTACAATGACTGTCTTGTTCGACGAAAAGTTGATTCAATCTTTTGAGAATAAATTTATTAGAGCTCTGTATTTCCTGCACTATCTTTAACACTTCGTTCGCCTGTAAAAATGACATAAGTTTAACCCTTTCTACGATATGACTACCTTTCAGACTAAAGCATGTGACACCTGTAACATGCATGCAACAAGCATCTGTCGTTGACTGCTAGTTTCACTTCAACAATCAAACCTGTGTTAAAGACCACCTCCAAATAAACCACCCAACAAATGAAAACCAACAGGGAGGAAACCGTGCACTATTCAGCTGTAGCGGAAACACTTGTGAATTACATGTACCACATTCAAACAAATTTAGCTCATTCCAGTCAGTGGTCTGTGTTCACAGGTTTGACTGTATAAAGTAGAATTCACTTATCAATCCACCTGCATCAAACAGCCAACTTAAATTTTACTTTCGTTGCCTGGCTGCTTGAAGAACAAATTATAATGTTTTTGTTATTTTCACACGTTCGTAAATACATATGTACATTGTAACATTTGTGATTTGATCGATGTTCACATGGATAGTTTAATCACAAACATAAAACACTTGACATGGTAGTGTAATGATTTGAACTTTACATTGTTACCAATACGTACGAAAATAATTTTTAAAAATGGGAAGTGTTCTTTGTAAATACAACGAAACGAAGTAGATTATGTACCTGGACATTTTTATCATTATCGGGACATTTTCTGATGAAATCAATGAACAGACCGTAGAATTAAGAGTTATTTTGCATGGCCAGTCTTGGCTGTCTTTAGTATTTAGATGCGTACATTTCTGTAATAAGAGAGGGGGTGGGGGAGGGGGAGAAAGAGGGGTCAGTTAAGGTTTTTTTGTAAAGGGTTATTTCCGAATTAAGAAAGAACTTTTAAAGATACAAACTGTTTAGAGCTGCTAAGTAGAATTGTACTTATAAATATGTACAACATTATGATGAATAAACAGTATATATTGTACTTTGTAAATAAATACCGACTGAACTGAACGTGAAGTTATGTATGAACTGCCAGTCCGGGGCTGTTAAACGTTACAACATCACAAAAATCACAAACAAACAGCACATCATATGACGAAAATAACACATAGAAACTACTTGAAATGACAGAAAAACTATCAATTAAAAGTTTAAAGCGAGTTGCAAAATGGAGACTATCATAAACGGTGTAGAACAATATTAGGAAGCAATCTCACAAAATGCATCAGCCTAGTCAGTAATAAATGATGTAGACCAAATAATCGTAATGAAATAGTGGTTAACCGCTGTTTTATAGTCAGTAGATATTTTTTTTATTAAACTACACCATTAAGTGTACCGGACGTAATGTTAAGTCGAAACGAAGCTATTGGGAATGCTGAAATTATGATAACAGTTTAAAGTCGTTTTTGTTCGTTTTCAAAGTACATGTACTTGTCGGCATATAATTTATTATTCACAAAATGAAGATCACTCACCATTTTGTCTGCTGCCTCGTCCGTGTTTAAAGCCATAAAGACTTATCTTAGATCACTGCCTGTTCGCTTTATCCTTGCATCAAACTGTACATGTCTGTCAAATGATACATGTATGACAAGCCTAGTTGTAAACACAATGATTTTCAAGTTTCATGTGTTCATTTGTTCTTTTTTTATTTCCTTTTATATTGTATAATGTTTTTTGTTCATTTTAAGACTTAAAATAAAAACAGTTTCACTCAGATAAGAATTTAATGGAGGAAAGAGTTTACATAAGCTTTTAGCTTCCTTCTCAATTAGTCATCTATGTTGTATAGTATTATGAATCATATGCAAATAAAGTATTGTTTAAACTAATTTAATAGAGTCTTTATCACATATTACATTCCACCTGATTTCAGATACATGTGATGTACCTGTGTACGAAAAGTTGTAATAAAGTACGATATAATTGTAAAGCCCTGCTGATTCAGTTAAAAAGAATTCTATCTTAACTGTCTCATTCTACAATTTCGAACATATATCAAACTCATTTCCAGTTTTACGTAGATCTATAAATAGATTACCTCTATGCTATGCACACATGTATATTTAAAGCAATAATATATATATGAGAAATAAACCATCTTTAATTTGTTTATATTAATGAGTTCTAAAACTGAATTAAAAGGCAGTGTGTTTTTTAGCAAAACTTTACTTCATCGAAAAGTACATTTTTGTATCGATTGATTTATCACTCGGGCCAATGTTAACAGAGTATAGCTTCCTTACGGCCGAACGCTTTACATACAAACAAGTAGCTCCATATATTCAGTTGTTGCGAATTATACTGTCTTCTGTTATAAAAATTATATAGTAACAGATCTAAATAAAATCAAAATATTTCAGAATAGCATAATATTATATTGTTGTTTTCTTATAATTTGTAACTAAAAAATCAACGAGGTATCTGTTCTGTATAGAACTATTTTCCTACGCGGTTTTGATCACAACTAGGCAGACCGGAGACACTAACAGACAGCTAGTCAGGCCGAATAATGTCATGTCGTTTATCCGATATTGTGTTTGTGATCATAAACTATCGGAGCATCGTAATACGTTATGGAACCACTAGGTACTCTTTGAAAAACAGAAGAGCCATTGTCATAACCTTCTTGACGTCAGTCGGCACTGTCGTCTTGAATCTGGTTAAGCTTTCTTAAAATTCACTTTCTCGGTAACAATTAAAGCCTTGAAACTTCAGACAATTGCTTGGCATCATACAATGGCATCTGTGGCCGAGTGGTTAAGGCCACTGACTGATGTTTGCTTGTCCCTCACCGCTGTAGGTTCGTTCCCTACTTGGGTCGAATTCTTTTATGTCTGGGAGCTATCTAGGTTCTACCCAGGTGCCCGCTCGTGACTTAAATAATGCCATAATTCGCATCCAGGGTCTTCCTCCTCCATGAAAGCTGGAAGTTGCAATATGACCTTAGCTGTTGGGGTGCGACGTTAAATCCGAATCAATCAATTGGCACAATACAATCAACCCTATGGGCATTTCCCATAACTGTAAATTTTCAGTTCAGTTTTGTCAAAATCCATTCTCAGTTACCATTCACAGCTTAATATTTCATAGGGTAGTTGAGCATAGTCACTAAATGCAAAACGTAAGCACATGGGTTCCTATCTCAAAAGTAAAGTTTACACAAATGGTTAAAGGCAAAGATTTGTGGACAGTTGTGTCACCAGTTTATAACTTTTCTCGTGCAACGGTTGTCCTGATATTTAAACATGTATGTGTACAGTCTGTGTTGTCCTGATATTTACACATATATGTGTGCAGACTGTGTTGTTCAGAGACAATCGATCCTCAAGCACTTTCAGTCCTTTGATTTGTGTACACTACGCAACACGCAGTATATAAAAATAGACACGAATTATAAATAGACCATAGGCAAGTATAAATGCCCTACAGCATACTACCCGCACACGTTAGCAGGCTGTACCGTATATACATTGAACAAGGACGGCGGACCATAAGCACATCTACAAACAAACAAACCCGCACACGTTAGTATAACGTGTTCACCCCATTATCGCACACATCCGTTCATCGCAAATGTTTACTGACTTAAAGATGGCTCATGTTTCACAGTCTTCTACATATTTTTTGCTCGAAAGTGGAACCAATCACCAAACTTCACGGAAGTGGAACCTGTGTGTTTCACCCAATTTTGTTTTGTACCAATAAGAGTATAGCTCAACGTTTTTGTACAGCGCAATTTTATCACAATCGTTAAATAAACAGGACTAACGTTTTTTTAAATAAATAAACAGGACTAATAACATTGATATCGTTAGAAAATAAATTGCAGCAAAGAGTGTGTTATTTAAGCACGAAAAGGGCTGAATCTATTCAGCTAGAGGTTTTTGTTGTATTTGAAGATAGTGCATATTATGATCACGTGCTCGATTTTTTCCCCCATTTGACAAAGTAGGCGTTATATATTGTGACCTTGCAAGTTGAAATAAGTTAAGCATCACTCATCTGTACTTTTGTACATGAGTAGATTAAAAGAAAATGTGTGTGCCACATTGTAGAATCTAGATTAGTCTAAAACAATTTAGGAAATGTTCAGTTCTGAAACCGAAAGTTGATCAAGGACACTATTGTCGTCGTATTGATACGGCTAACGATCCTTCACTGGAGTAGAATGAATGTAACGTTAAAATTGGCATTATATCTGTGGAAATATTTTCCGTGATGGGGATGGGGTGTTGGGCTTGGATGCGTTAGAGTTCAAGTGTACACCTACACGAACTACATTGTATCACGTAGCATTGTAACGTTTTATTGTTACTGTACTTTTCAGTAAGTCTATCCTTTTCACATGTCTGCCAGGCACTTAATAGGCTGTGTTTTCTTAAATGGCAAGTCAACTGTCTATAACTTTGAGCTATACTATATATATCTATGTAGAATTTAAAAGTACTTGAAATATCTAATACAATTTGGCTATGAATAATTATATACAAAAATGTAATATCTAGGTTATTATCTACTTATGAAATAACATCCGTTCCAGCGGTGTTCATCGTCTTATAAACAATGATTTTGAGTATGATGCGCAGTCATTAACCACGAAGGCCGGAATCCTGAGTGGTTTATAATTGCGCATCACGACGACAAAATGTTTTTTTATTAGACGATAACAACGCTATAAACGCTGCTAGTTTTTACGCGGATATTTATTTAACGTGATGCAGCACAAAATGACGTCATCCCGCGTTGTTTATGGCATAATAAAATATAATTGTTCTACTCTTTGTATAAAGAAACATAATCGTGAGTCTTGTTTGAATAGTAGTTTAATAATTTTGTTCATTTCGGACTTGCGTTATCTGGTTTACTTTTGACTTTTTGTCTTAACATTTCTCTTGGATGAAAAAAAGGTGACCTTGTATTATGTTATATAATATTCTCCCAAACCTCATATTTGGACGTATATTCTATTGCATACAGTAACGGGTAATGTTGTTTAGATAATTTGATTTCAAATGGGATAAAATATTGCCCCGAATGTCAGGAATATCTGTGTTTAACATGCACGAGACATCATGGCCGTCTAAAGGCGACATTTTCACATTAGCTAGCCAATAAAGATAATTCTAAGCCTGCAGGGGATGCGTCGGATTGTAAGGATGTAATAAAGTCAAAATGTCTTTACAATGTACCATCCGGGTCATAGTATTGAAATATACTGTGGTTCTTATGACATTGTGTTGCCATTTAATACATGTTTGTGTTTTAAATAAGTGAAGCACATATATATGTTTTAAATAAGAGAAACCAGAATTTTTTAGATCCATATTTATTGATACAGGTGTACGTCTCGTATTGATTGGTTCGTCATTGTAAGTTTTTGCCGACAGTCTTTTAAGTCTTTCAAGATTGCGTTCTGCAGATAAGCAAAGATATTACCCGCCTTATTTTTTGTCAGGTTTTCAAAATATTCATTTGTAATTTTAAGCTCAATTCTGTTAAAGAAAGTTGTTATTTGTACTGTGAAGAAACTTTGAAAAAACTTGTAGTTATGTACAAGACATATGTTGGTTTAGAACACGCTTGTAGAACTATATCGAGTAATCGACCTTGATTTAAAAATTGCAGTTTTAGTACGCTGAAGTACCGTCATTTCTCGAATCATCATAAGTGCATGTATGCAGCATTTGTAAGTATGTAACATTACATGTAAGTTCGTTGTTAGACCTGTTGAGTCAAACGGTCTATTTTATTGTGCTATATACATGTGTTTTGATTACGGTAAGATTAAGGGGCTATTTTGATACAGTAATTCATAGAGAAATTACTATAACGCATAACATTATAAACTGTTTATTGTCCTTTTACTGGCGAAGCCACTAGGTATTGTAACGCATAACATTATAAACTGTTTATTGTCCTTTTACTGGCAAAGCTACTAGTTATTGTAACGCATAACATTATAAACTGTTTATTGTCCTTTTACTGGAGAAGCTACTAGGTATTGTAACGCATAACATTATAAACTGTTTATTGTCCTTTTACTGACTGAGCCACTAGGTATTGTAACGCATAACATTATAAACTGTTTATTGTCCTTTTACTGGCGAAGCTACTAGGAATTGTAACGCATAACATTATAAACTGTTTATTTTCCTTTTACTGGCGAAACTACTAGGTATTTTAACGCATAACATTATAAACTGTTTATTGTCCTTTAACTGGCGAAGCTACTAGGTATTGTAACGCATAAAATTATAAACTGTTTATTGTCCTTTTACTGGCGAAGCTACTAGGTATTGTAACGCATAACATTATAAACTGTTTATTGTCCTTTTACTGGCTAAGCCACTAGGTATTGTAACGCATAACATTATAAACTGTTTATTGTCCTTTTACTGCCGAAGCTACTAGGTATTGTAACGCATAACATTATAAACTGTTTATTGTCCTTTTACTGGCGAAGCTACTAGGAATTGTAACGCATAACATTATAAACTGTTTATTGTCCTTTCACTGGCGAAGCTACTAGGTATTGTAACGCATAACATTATAAACTGTTTATTGTCCTTTTACTGGCGAAGCCACTAGGTATTGTAACGCATAACATTATAAACTGTTTCATGTTTTTTTACTGGCGAAGCTACTAGGTATTGCATGGAAATGGAAATAAAAGAAAACTTCCTACTTATACACCAATTTTTCTTGACATGGCGCACAAATCAGTCTCATATATCAAAGCCTTTTTTAACACTCATACTGTTTAATTACAAACGAACATAAAACTAATTTAATAAAAATTTGAAAAGAAATTCTGGTAACGGCGATGTAGCAGAGACAGATTTGACTAACTATGTATTAAATATAGTTACATGTATAATGAATATCGATAAGATGTAAACTTACGAGTTTTTGTGTGGCAATGCTGATTCTTTAAAAGATGTTATACTGAATATTAAATGTAAAAACGCAAACGCATAGTGACAAAAGGAATGTTTCTGAAAAAGGCGTTCTAGTTTTATCTACTACATGTAAAATAAATCAAAATTACTATCCCGTGTATAGACTTATATACAGATGATTTTACAACAGACTTAGTCGTTAATTTTTGCTGCATAAATATGTATATATATTCATTATCACTAACCAATCATGACAATCAATTGATGTTTGTCCTTTAGAATATTAATCATTATGCATTTGTCCTACAAGTCCATAGGCTTCGCAATCATCTTGTGTTGTGTATGAAACGTCTTATGGAATTGTGTCTTGGTGTTTAATCCAAACTGTTTTCCGTGAGTGCCTGGACTATTTAATAGCCTACGTCTTCTTTACAGTCGAGTATGTTCATGTAACGTCTCATTCAGCTAAATATTTTGTTTTTATTCTTATACTTTGTTTTCTTTTCTGTTGGCAACTTTGATACGTGACCCTCTGAAGGGCTGAAAATAAATTTAAACAAGAGCTGTCTAATGACAGCACGCTCTACTATTCGAGGGCGAAGGCTTGTCAGTAAAATGGATTTTTGTCTAAGAATATGATATTGTGTTATTGTGTAAGAATCAAGGTCAAACTTATTTTAAAAATTCGGAAAAAACGGGGGGGGGGGGGGGTAAGAAAGGGGGTACATTTTGTAATTGTATAAGAATTAAGGTCAAACTTATAAAAAAAAAATGGAGAATTTATTTTTTGGGCTGGGTGAGATGGGAGGTAGAGTTGGGAGGTAGGTAGAGGGGGTACATCACGACCATGTTGTCATAAGTAATATCATTTAAAAGTTTAATGAAAAAATATTCAGAAATGGCAAAATTATAGCTTACTTTAAGTTATCTTGAAAAACTATTGATACGAAAAGGTGTATAACTTTGTCAAATATGACTTTGACCCAAATATTTCGGCTGCATCATAACCCTATTGTCATAAGCAAAATAATTTGGAAGTTGGATGAAAAACTATTAAGAAATGGCAAAGTCATAGCTAAGGTAAAGTTTTTAAAGTGACAAAATTTCAACACAACAAGAGCTGTCCCTCATAAGTGACGAATGCCCCCGAAAGAGGTGTCTCACAGTCTGTGGCCTCTCTGTGTGCTCAACAATAGTGCCATGTAAATTTAAAATCCTTCCATGCATGACAGAGTTACCATGCATACAGTTTTCTCTAAACTCTAAGTGTGACCTTGATCTTTGAGGTAGGAACAATGGTCTTGCACGCGACTCATCGTCTTGATGTGCTGAACATTTGTGCTAGACTATTTTATATTCAATCAATACATGACAAAGTTACAGTCCGGCCACGAATGTGTGCATATATACAGTCTATTACTTTCAAAGTCATAGTATGATCTTGCCCTTTGTGGTATGGACATTTGTCTTGCACGCGACACGTCGTCTTAATGTGCTGAACATTTCTGCCAAGTTATTTTAAAATCCTTCAATGCATGACAAAGTTACAGTCCGGACACGAATGTGTGCATATACACAGGATTTTATTACTCTCAATCCTTAGTATGACCTTGGCCTTTGAGGTAGGGACGTGGGTCTTGCACGCTACATATCGTTTTGATGTGCTGAACATTTGTGGGATATTTTAAAATCCTTCTATGCATAAGTGTGACATTGACCTTTGAGGTGGGAACGTGGGTCTTGCACGCGACACGTCATCTTGATGTGCTGAACATTTGTGCCATGTTATTTTATATTCAATCAATACATGACAAAGTTACAGACCGGACACGAATGTGTGCATATATACAGGATTTTATTACTTTCAATCTGTTAGTATGACCTTGGCCTTTGAGGTAGGGACGTGGGTTTCGCACGCTACACATCGTTTTGATGTGCTGAACATTTGTGGGATATTTTAAAATCCTTCTATGCATAACAAAGTTACAGTCCGGACACGATAGTATGTAACTAAATATACAGGATTCTATTACCTTTAAACTCTAAGTGTGACATTGACCTTTGAGGTGGGAACGTGGGTCTTGCACGCGACACATCGTCTTGATGTGCTGAACATTTGTGCCATGTTATTTTATATTCAATCAATACATGACAAAGTTACAGTCCGGACACGAATGAGTGCATATACACAGGATTTTATTACTTCTGAACTCTTACTGTGACCTTGACATTTGAGGTATGGAGACATTTCTTACACGCGACACGTCGTCTTGATGTGCTGAACATTTCTGCCAGGTTATTTTAAAGTCCTTCAATGCATGACAAAGTTACAGTCCGACACGAAACTCTAAGTGTGACCTTGACCTCGTCTGGATGTGCTGAACATTTGTGCCAAGTTATTTTAAAATCCCTCAAAGCGTGACAAAGTTGTAAAAATGTAAAGACGGACGCACGGACGGACGGACGGTACGGTTTTAATATGCCACCCTTCGGGGAGCCTAAAAAGGGGCCTAACTATGCAAATATGATTGACATAATAATGTGATTTGCTGCAGTTGTCTATATTGGCAAAAGAAACAAGTATGCCTAGTTTCAAGTAAATATATTTGATGGTATAGATGATATTAGCATTTATAAAAAATCTTTAGCCAACGCAGACGCCGACGCCGGTGCGAGTGCAATAATCTCCTTATTATTCGAAAAGTAGAGCTAAAACACATTAGATGTATATTACCATACATCATCAAGAAATCGATCTAATTTAGATACGATTGCAACTGTTGATAAATTTCTATTTCTATTTATAAAAAAGTTTTCTTGCCGCAAAACATTCTACTTAGAACATAGATTTATTTTGCAGCATTACTTTTATTCTGCAGCTATGACCTAGATATACATTTGCACTTACAATGGCAGAAACTCTACGCATACTTCTCTCTCACCCTTTCCCTTTCCTCCGTATGAGTAATAGCCTTTTTCTCCATCATTCCAGCGAACCTTTAATTAAAATTAGAATTGAATGATCTCATCGATTGTTATATATACTAATTGTGTTACTCTCTATTGCGAAACAAGATTTTACAACTTAGATAATTTGCTCTCTAGACTCATTCCAGATGGAATCAACCTCGAAGAAAGAGAATATAGAATTACTTGTGTCTTACCTAAGGACACTACCGACATGGCTATGGTAGGGATCGAACCGGGGACCTTTCGATCCCGAGGCGAACGCACTACACTACGCCACAGCGGTTCCACGATTGTTAGTAAAGATTATTGACAACAACACGAATAATGAAATGACTACCCTTGTTCTTTACTTCCTACATGACTAGTTCTTTGGCAACACTTTCTGACGTAGGATATGATATATTCAACATTAATATACTTGCAAATGATTCTACCCTTGCGGCCAGTGTTAATAATGATTAGCCAGTACGTCTGGGAAGTCTGATCACGGTCAGCACTGTTGGGCACCCAAACTGATCACTGTGTCAACACGGTCACACAGGTGAGGTGAGCACCCAAATGAAAGTCCAATTGCACCGCCCAAATTGAAAAATTAAAGTTTGTTTCAGAAACACAGCAGGATAAGGTTAATAACAATGGAATCGAAGCCCTAATCAGGTTTTTCTCTCATGTAGTAAGTGGAGCATTTATTTCTTATTGGCTACAAAATGAATCAAAAGAAAACGTCTTGAATGCACAGCACGCGTGACTTTTAATTACTACAGATTACTTTCATTAACTACATCTTGTACTTGGCAAAAAGTTATACACATTTAAACAAGGAAATGCATGTTGCATTACAGAACATTTTTAACCAAGTTCTAGGAAAGATAATTATGTGTATTTAAAAGCAGCAAACAATTAGCAAATTCAAGAGTGAATGAAGTATGATAGTGATCAATTATTTGATGACCGAAATGACATAAGAATGATGTACTGATCTACATATAAATGAAATATATTGCTAATAAAAAAGAAGCAAGAAAGTCTAAATACCTTTCTGAAACAATAGTATAATAAACAAACGTTATTTCTTGGTTATGAAATGGAAGTTTTTACAACACTTTTATTCCATAACAGTTTTTAATTGCAGATGATCAATTAGCACAAAGTTGTACGTCTCTTGATGACATTTAGATTTCAGAAATATAAGAAATTACAGAGCTTGTGAACATAAAGTTAAATACCAAAATATTGTGCAAGGAATGAACTAATAATGAAAAATTATGTTTTAGAAATTAAAATTTATAACCAGCATGTCCTGAAATGTTTAATTGTTCTTACCACTGCCTTTTCATTACTTTCATCCAGCTTTATAACTGTCCCTCTTTGCACGTGCTGTCCTTTCGTAACTGAAAGCATAGGGCATTTTTAAAAATCAATTAGGATACGAAGAAATGGCATACATTTAAAGGAAAATTTTAGGAATGTTACGCAATATGAAATTACAATAATATATAACAATGCGAAATTCTTAAGTATTTGAAAAGCTCAAAACAAGGCATCGTTATCACTGGTTAAGGCGTTTTCCCCCAGAACGAAATGTATCGTATTCGCATTAGCCGGAGGACAATGTGGTACACTGATACCAAACGAGTCTCAGTCTTTCAGCTGCAAATTGATGAAAAACTAGCTTCGTCTCTCTCGTGCGAGCGTTATAACATATGGAATGAGTGCTCGCGAGCGATTCCATCACCTACGGAAGCTTTCTTCGTCCGAACTAAAATAAGTTCTTACGAACTAAAAGCGTAAAGCTACAGTGAATAATAACCTAGTTTAGCAACACAACCCACAGCAACTTTTTGTCCTGGCTTGAGCTCTCTCGGTTCTTCTACAATAAGCACATCATAACCACGTTTTCCATATCGATATACATTTTGGTGACCGTCCGTGTCCCACTCCACCCGAACATTGTCCTCTAAAAATAATTATTTTATGATGAATTCAATAAGTAGTTACAGAACAAGCTTCAAACTATCGGATATTTGTAATAGAACATAATTCAACAGGTAACAATGATACCAGTTTTCCGTTTTGTGCTGAAGCACTTACAAAATATGCATATAAGACAATACAGTTACAAGATATGTTGCAATAGTATTACTGTTTAACATTTGTATTAAAATTACTAAAGACATCCTGTCTGCATACCAACCAAACATACTAACACAATAAATCAATTTTTATTCGTAAATAAACACCGATAATTTTAGAATATGCCGTCTGCAGTTGTCAAACACAACGTACATGTAGACTTAATCATCCGAAATATTTTGCGAATCAGTTACAGAAACACGTGTTGAATTGTCATTCATATGCTCTGGAGTGCAGACATAACTTTTATAGCTATTCAACTTTAACGTAAAAACTATCGTACATCACTTCATGCAATCAATATTTTACCGTCCTCATGCCCTATAACTGTCCCTGGGCCATGATTATCTTGTGTATTCCACTGCCAGTCCGGTCCTCGACGGACACGACTACCGATAGGGGCTAAATTCTGGTCTTTTATTTCTCTATACTTATTTTGTCCGGTCTGAACACAATTGATGTGTATTCTAGCATAAATTCTAATTTCGTTGATGATTCGCTGTATATAAATTGAAACAATGAGATACGAACACAAATGCCGTAGCAAAGACGGTCTTAATATAATGTACTATACTGAAATACACTAATTATTTCGCCTTCTATAGCATTATGTTACCAAAGGCAAGCATAAATATTATCAACTTAGATAATAACAGTTATATTGTTAAAATAATAAATAACATTATATATTTGGATTTTCTAATATTTATTTTCGCACAATGACTACGAACAAAACGGTATTGTCACCAACCTTGTCGTCTGCTGACAGTTCTGACATATCGCCTCCAAACATGGAGGCGGCGTCCCCGAGATGCATTCCAAATAAATCTGAATCCACTACCTTCGTCTGAAAATATTTAATACTCAAACATTCTCCATTCAAGCAGATGGACATGTATAATTTTTAACAAAAGTTTATGATACGACACGAAAGTTTCTAATAATCTTGATAATAAACTGTTACATAAATCTTTAACTGCAGCTTAATGCAGTTTTACATTACATTTTGAAATATATAAATAATTTCTGTGGCATATTTGCTGCTTTATTTTAATTTTGTTGGCGTGTTTCGTTACGTGTGTATTAAGTACACTTATACTAACTTTATAATATAACCGGGAGCTTCACTACTAATTCTGCAATCCGATATCAAAGAGATTTCATCTTGCAACATTTTGCGACGTACACGCACTCATGTACTTTAGTTTACAATGTTTTAATGTACAATGGTTGTACTAGGTTGTCTCTCAGTAATATATAGCAAACATATGGATGACGTCTTAAAGACTAGAAGCTGAGATGTGTAATACGGATACCGGAGCAGACGACACTTACCGTTAAATATAGGCGTCTTGCTAACTGATTTCCAGACTTGTAACTAAGCATAGTCCCGCCCAATACAGATACAAGCAACTCTAAGTATTCCTGGACAGAGCAAAAAATTCCATCTATTTATCTTATGAACTGCTAAAGAACAAGCACAGCCAAATGCTGTGACAACAATAGAACATATTCAACCATAACATCGATTCACAGTATTTGTTTCTCTCCAACAATTGACTGGATTGGTAGATTGGATAAAATTAGTCATATGGTACGTATTTAAGACAACTGGGGTTAAATAATATCACAGAACTTAATAATACCTATCTATACAATGTCTTTTTGACAGAAAACTCTTTTAAATAATAGCATGCAGATAGAAAAAAATGCTTAAAATAAACTAAATGTCATTTGCATCTGAAATGCACAATTGTAGCCCACGAAAATACTTTGAGGTCACATAGTAATATGGCTGAATGCATGGTAGCCGGCGTTACGATCGCATTATACTTTAAGAAATTGTCATTTGTGGTTCAGAATAATCTCATGTTTATTTCTGACCTTCTCCGTTTATTTAAATTTTATTTGTTTACTGATGTCGACCATTATTACAAACTATCTATAATTGTATATATTGTTTGTATGTTATCTTCAAGCTTAATCAAGTATTGATGAAGAAGAACTTTATTCACCTTGTCTGCGTTTCCTACCGAAACGCAATATGTAACCAGATGGCGTGTTCTGTAATCCTCACACAACTGCAAAATCATTGCCTTTGTCTACAAAAGAAATGATTCATTTAAATCTTGCAACCCGTGTACTTAACAACGTTTTCTGTGTGTCTGCTTGCATGCGTGTTTTTGCTTTGTGACACATTTTCAAACACTAGTCTATAAATTTATCAATAACTTGTAGTACTGACTGTTTGGCATTGAAACATCATAAAATGTACTATATGTAACAGGCTGGCGCAAACGATATCTGTACAATGTGCTCTCAGTCAATAAGCGGCAATACATTTTCTAAATTAACCTGAAGAATACTTTGGTCTATAATAATTGCTGTGCACAATCAGATGAAAATGTTACTATAATTATAAAACTATATTCAGTTGCTATCTGATAAAGTTGATTTCCTTTCAACTGGCCGTATACAAATTTGGCGGGACTGCTTTTTGCCTGAAGATCGAGTTGTTCAAATAATTTCATTCCATGCAGAACTCTGGTTGCCATGGCAACGGAAAGGATTAAAAAAAATCTTGCTCTCATAGACCGGACGGCCAAGAGCTTAGATATTTGGTATGTACCATTGTCTAGTGGACTTTTACCAAGTTGTTCAAATCATGTCCCCTGGGTCAAAATTGACCTCGCCCAGGGTGCCACTTTATTTTGCATATGCTTACAGAGAGAAAATTTAAATATCTTTTCTGAAACCATAAGGCCTAGAGCTTAGATATGTAGCATGTATGATTGCCTAGTGGAACACTAATTGTTAAAACCATGAGCCACGGGTTTAAATTGAGCCCGTCCGGGAGGTAAATTGATTTTACATAGGCTTATTTAGGCAAATCTTTAAAAATCTTCTTCTCTGAAACCACAAGTCCTAGAGCTAAGATATTTGGAATGTAGCATTGCCTAGAAGACCTCTACCTAGATAATCAAATCATGACTCTCGGGTCAAAATTGACCCTGCTCGGGGGTCACCTGATTTAACGTAGGCTTTTATAGGGACAAAGTACAAAAATATTGTCTATAACCACTAGGCACATAGCTTAGATATATGAAATATAGCATTACGTAGTGGACCTCTATGAAGACTGTTCAGAAATCAGAATTCCAAGGTCAGAACTGACCATGTTTCCTATTGATGACTTTGTATTATAGCAAATGCTAGCCAGTGAGCAATATAGGGCCATCTTGGCCCTCTTGGTTTTAAAATCCTACCTAAAACTGAGCCATGAATCAGCTTTATCATAGCCAGTTCGACCGTATTCTGTCGAAAATCGAGAAGTTTTAGCTGGACAGTAAAGGCAAACACATGCATAAAATATATTTTAATTGTTATACAATTTAATTGTTATATAAACAGACAGAGCCTTATACATGTATATAGAACAGATACAAGCGGAATTAAATGAATACTTTATCATAGTATGTCTTTCGTTCATGAAGCAGAGACAGTTTTACCTCATCTAAGTTTTCCACAGGCGTATCCGGCCCGGCATATTGACCAACTTCCGTCGGTTTTCCGTCTGTCACTATGATTACTTTAGTGAAAACTGGAACGTTATTTACAATATCGTAGATATCTGAAACAAGTTTGAAAAAGACTGTTATATTATCGCTGTTGCACATTTGAACAATCGAACCTGTTGTAACTGCATACATATCTTGGTCCATCTTATAAATGCGAAAATAGTTTTATCCATATAAGCTAGTGATTGCAGCGGTCAATGGTATTTCTTAAAATGATGGTCGTTCGTAATACAATTTTCAAGCTATTCTAACGTTAATGAACACAATACGAAAATCATAAGTAAAGTTGTTTCACTAGGATAATATTTAGATACATCCATATGCCTTACGTTGTGTTACTAGTATACGCACACAAACAGTAGATCTCTTAAAATAAATTCCAAAAGTCAAAAACAGGGACAGTCCGAATGAATACATGAGGGAGCATTACACACTTGCATTTTGTCACAGCAATTCTTTTGTGGTATCAAATCTTTAATGATAGGTAGATTTATGATAGAAACATAATTATAACGTTTTATATGGCAATCTAACCGCGATTTCGTTGCAATATAAGGTTAAAATGTTACAAATAAATCTGTTTACATCATTTAGTTTAGGAAAGGAATGACCTTCCTTTTTTAGAATAGTATAAGTATACTGTACGGTCAGATGATATTGCGGCAGCTAAGCCAAACACCATACCACCATAGAGAGGACTCGGTCCACCCAGCTTCTGCTTTCCTTAATAATGTACACACATATATATAAGTATAATTAAAGTCAAGTAAGGCTTCTTTAAATCGTTTCATCTCCTTTAGGTACATGTATCCGTGAATAGTTGTTATGTAGCCTACATTGCATAATGCTATTCAGAAATTACATCAACTTACACTGTTGCACTACTAGTAGCTTAGCTGGTTGATATAAAGATAACCGCATGATGCTATGTGTATTATAATAAAAGAAAAGAAACAAACCAACTGTACCATGTGTAACAGCATCTTGATGACTAATTTTTTTGTCAAACATTCTGCTGCTTATTAACAAGAAATAGTGTTTATATCAACAGAAAGTTGTTCATACTATTACGGTACCATTACAGACAAAAACAGACTTTAAAATATATCACAAAAGTCATTACTAGTGTACAAACATCCTTATAACTTTGAACTTTATTCTTCACACTTGTGTAGTCGAAAAGGCTTAAAGATAAAATGTATGATAATATGTTATGCTATATTCTGTGAAAATTCAAAGACTGTGTCAGTTTATCAGCTGCCAAAATATAATCGTATGTAAAAATATCACTTACCAACAAGGTCTCGAATGTCCCTGTATCTGTTTGTAAGCCGCTTCTGCACCTGTGTTACATGCCCGAATGTCACTAAAGCAACATGCTCATCTGTAAGTCCATATTTTGTTGCAATATTTTCCAGTCCTAAAAATATAAAATGTCCAACTTTCAACATGGTGCTCCCATTATACTACCATCAGTAAAAGTTTAAAGACAACATTTCATATTCAATTTGACAGCTACTACATTGTTGTATCGGGATAATCTGATTCCGTTAGGCATTGGATATAGTGTGATATTAACCAAAATACTGCAATTTTGACCAAGGCGGTTCCGCAAAGGTTTGCGTAGACCTTTAAAATAACGCGCAAACCTGCGACAAAACTATACATTGACGTCAACATTAGTCTATAATTGTTTAATACAAACTTCATAACTTCACAAATTACTGCTTTTACAAATTCCTTGCATAGTACGGTAATAGCAAGCCGTCTTTTTATTCAAAATTCAAACAAAATACATGTAACGGTATTATATTCGTTCTGCAAACATGACAAAAATAATTATACCTTTCAGATAATCTTCAAGAAAAGTGGTAGCCTCAGTCCAAGCATTTCCTTCAGCCATGCTGGCCGAGATATCAAGACATATCACCGAGTGAACACCTTCAAGATCCTTCAATGTTCTTTCACCTGTTTCAACGAGACATCTACCTCATTTAGTCAACTAGCAACATCCATATGACCAGTATGTATCATATGGGCATATAGACCAAGTTGTGTGAGTTGTACATGGCTCCCTGTGACAAATTTAGCTACAAAGCAAGGGGACTGTAGTAGTCGACTTAGCTGGTTATTGTAGAGCAAGGTCCCAACGTCCATTCACATAGAGCCATGATTAATTGAAAGACTAGTGGATTATAAGTCGGGTACAATAACACCAATAGTCATGATACTGTATCATCTTATTTATACATGTTGCTAAACGTTTTTACGTGATGATACAATATACAGAAGCGGTATTAGACAGGTTTAATTGGTTGATCACGTTATGTCCTCCAAAAAAAGCGGCGATCGCCCTATTTAAGTATAAATGTTGTCTTCTATTTAAGTAATAACATGTCCGAAATATTTATAATCATGTCAAATACAATCACAGGGCTCACCGTCTGTGCATTCCTGCTGAGCCAGAAATCTCCAAAGTTGTTGGTTTCCATTTCCATGAGTCTCTCTTTTCTGTTGGTTGACCACTTCAACTATAAAGACAAGACAAGACAATAGAACACGATTTCCTTTCCCAAGAAAACGTTCCATATCTAGTGTGATCTATTGGCTCATTAAAGAAATACATCGCAGAAATATGATGCTGCCCCCTTTGCTCAAATAAAAAATCATTCATTTACAAGTTCATTATACAGACTTACCAGTCGTCTGTCTCTGATTCCGTTCGTTTAATATACTACCTGTATTAGTATATGGTTTGGATGCTGAAATTGTTCTGGAATAGATACATGTACATAAAGTTATCATTGTTATTTCTTTGTATTGTGCATTTTCTAAATGTGTCTATAATTTGTAGTTTTTTGCAACAAAATACTATAGATGACATTTTTCTGAAAAACTTTGATTGCATTAGCATTCAGGTAATGCATGTAATTAAACCAAACGTTGCTATATATTATAGACTTTCACATTAGATATAAAATCACTTCCAAGTACTATCCATAGAATATAAAATCACTTTCAAGTACTATCCAATGAACTATCTGAAAGCTACATGTATAATGTATAATGTTTATATTACATAATAATCAAATATACTGTTCAGTTGTTACTTCACATTATACAAGCGACCTAAATCATTAAGTGAAATAAAACGAGCTACAATGACATTGAAAGCGAACTTCTTACAAACGTTTGATGTCAGATTAATGACATGTACACACGTTCAGGATATCATACCAACTCACATATTTCTGTGTTACTTCTTACGTTTTTTGTTCTGATGACTTGCCTTTCAACGTAGGCTCGCTTCCGGTAGCTGTATGATAAGTATTATTCTGTAATGCCGGCCCTCCGACCGAGGTTACTTGAGCGACGTGGCAAGGTTGTTCTGTTTTCCCAATAGCCTTTTCACTTTCTGCACTACTGCGAGTATTTTCGTTACTTTCATCTGTTGAAGATCTCAGCTTCACTACTTCATCTGAATACCGTTCCTGTTTTAGAGCTGCCTGTTTCTTCCGTAGACATGCCGAACGCAGTTTGGAGTCGTCCGTCTGTACGGCCATCACGGAGGTTTCAATCGAATCCATTCTTTCTTTGAGCCTTTCAAACTGTCTTTTAAGTTCTCTTTGTGATTCATCTTTTTCATTTAAGATCCGTGCTAATTCAGTTACCCTTGCCTCTAATTCTTTGACATCTTTAAAACAAATGCATTTTAAAGGGACACAAACAGTTAATATGTAAAAATAGATACATGCATTTTGATCGTCATTGCATTCATGTTACTTTGATTTGCCTTTGTGAGCACTCTTTAAAAATGTCAGGTCAGTTGTAATTTTGTGTTGATTTTAATTATGATGATTTTGACCTAGTTAACATGAATCTTTCTACCGATTGAAGAAGCAAGGCCTTATATCTTATATTTGTTCTGATTAATGTTCCAGCTAAAAATGAGTATTACATTGTAAAGATGTCACAGTCAAATTTCGAATCCGCTCTTCTATTGGATAAATGCAATTTGAAATACGTTCAATGGAATGAGAATTGTTATGTTTCAATTACTACAGAGTCATTTGACAGATTATTCAGACGATAGAAATGTAACCATTAGAAATTTAACAGGGTTCGAATTGGAATTCATCGGTGCCTTTCGAAGTCCCCCCCCCCCCTATACTGTTCATTTAAACAGTTTGTATGTTTAAGAAGCCGAAAAGCACCAACATGAGTTATACATTCTGTAAAATTTGAAAAAAATGGTAAACTGATTCATACGTGTAGCTGTTTAACTTCCATGGCTAACTGACAGCAAATAGCCTTTTTTGTCCATTTTTCTGAATTGGAAACGATCAAACGAACAAGCGTTAACAAGTACTTACCTTTCTGACTTCCCTCTAGTATCCGAGAACTGTAATGATAGTTAAAATGTCTTCAGGTTTTCCCGTGCCTCAGGCAATATCATAGATACATAAATGTACAAACATTTCAGTTATAAACATACTGAACTCGCGTTGAATTTACTCGTTAACAGGCAAAGGTTCAACAATTTAGTTTAAAGCATATAATTGACACTTAAACATAATATACAATGACTGTTCACTTACCAAGTACAATGACTGTTCACTTGTCAGGTACACTGACTGTTTACTTACCAAACACAATGACTGTTTACTCACCAAGTACAATGACTGTTCACTTACCAATTACTATGAATGTTCACTTACCATGAACAATGACTGTTCACTTACAAAGTACAATGACTGTTCACTTTTCAAGTACACTGACTGTTTACTTACTAAGTACAGTGACTGTTTACTTACCAAGTACAATGACTGTTCCCTTACCAGGTATAATGACTTTTCACTTACCAAGTACAATGACTACATACTTACCAAGTACAATAACTGTTTACTGACTAGGTACAATGACTGTTTACTAACCAAGTACAATGACTGTTCACTTACCAAGTACAATTACTGTTCACTTACCAATTACAATGACTGTCATGTTCCAGTACAAGCTGATTCAGTCTTGTAAGAATGAATTTATTAGAGCCCTGTATTTCCTGCACTAACTTTAACACCTCGTCCGCCTGCAAAATGATATAAATGAAACCTTTTTCTACAAAACTACATATAATACGTTTCAGACAAAACATGTAACACATGTAACCTGCATTTAACAACCATCTTGCGTAGACTGCTAGTTTCGTTTCTATACTCAAACACGTGTTAAAGACCACTTTCAAATAAACCACCCTACATAAAAACAGACAGTGAGAAAAGCGTGCACTGTTCAACCATAGTGGAAACACATGTGAACTAAAACAACCTGCCAACAAAGACCAATTTAGCTCCTTCCCGTCAGTGCTCTGTGTTCACAGGTTTGACTGTATGTAGTAGAGTTACCTTAAAGTTTTTGTTGCCTAACTGCTTGAAAGAAGTTCCAAGCACAGGGGTTAGGCAAGTATCCATGTACTTTGGTCATAATATATATATTATAACAAGAGATCTTGCTTACAACAAACCTGAATTGTATATCTCGCCAATAAATGTCCTATTATTTGAGCATCGTTTAATTCAACATTTTATACTTCGTACGTGGCGGTAGTTATTTTCAAATCATTCATAAAAACATACGTTTCAACTTCCTCCTAACGTTGTGGTCCGGTTTCACAAAATATGCTTGTAAAAGTGTATCATTTACACGGGTTCGTGCACTCTCACTGCATTAGTAAAACATCCAACTCACGGACATATCTTAATCCGATCATTTGCACTTTATTACAAGACAATTAATTATATTTCATTATAAACGTCTAACAACATTTTGTTTGCTTTTGAATTTTACCAAACGTCTTATTTTGTCACGTGGCGGGTAAAATTGCTCGACATGAATAAAATCGTTATTGTTTTTATAATTCGGAGCTTCCCACCACTGTTAAGGGATGTAGAAAATGGAAGTTCGACGGTGAGTGGTATTCATTTCACGCGTCTCGCTAGTATCGCGTGAATTGTTTGTCTACGCGAAACGTTTATAATATACAGTAATACTGGTCAGTTTTGCGCAGGGGGTTTTCATGATAGTAGGGTATATATATTGGAGACGTGTAATAAGTGGTCATTCTACCAGGCGTCTTTACACAAACTACATTTACGCATTACCACATTTGCACATAAGCAATAACTGGCATATTAATAGCTTGTAGCAGAACACTATGGTATATTTATATTTCCAAGAAAGAAAAGTTTTTACTGTTTGCAGTTTCTGAAATCTGAGTTTAAAGTAATGCAGCAAAGATCAGTGTTATAGAATTTGTTTTCCTATTGTTTGTTTCATGAGCTACATGTAATTGTCTTGGGCAGAAAGACAGTAAGATTTTGGATCAGTTACATGAATACATATATATGTAACAGTTATACATTGTATGCATAATATTTATACATGTATTAGCAAATTATACGGTTTTATGTTGATAAATGAAGTTTTAAAAGCTTGCTTTAAATAATTAAGAAGTTTGTTTCATATACTGAACAACAGTTAAAACCGTCCATTTGTAAATAAGTCTGTTTTGTGGGTGTATTTTTTCATTAACAAGATATGTATGTAAACTACGCCATATATCCGCATGGAATGAGGCCCACCATTCACGCGAACCAACATTTGACACACGGGCACAGGTTTTCAGAGTATATCCATTTAAGCAACAACTCAAATGTTTTAACTCTGTTTTTTCCTGGGCGAGTTGGTTCGCATTAAGGTTTTCTAAGCTGTACTCATTTGCATTTGGCAAGATTTAAACGTTATCAAAATCTAAATGAAATCTTGTGATTATTTGCAACTGAGAACAGAAAATGATACAAAACAGTGAGCATATTTGGTTTTTGCTCTCGTGGATATACGGTTGCTATTTTACAACTGGTCAACAGCCGTTTTTCTTGTATATAATACTGTGTTTGATATGTTGCATATGTATTCTGGCTGAACGGCACAAAATAAACCGCTTGTCTGGTATTGCACATAGTGTTAGTGTTTTTATATAGTCCAAGTGTAGTAAAGACAAAAACTGTACAGTAGACGAAACAGTTTTACATGCATTTTGGTGAAACAATTACCCACTCCTGGACCATCACATAAGGAAGAAGTTAAACCATATCGTTTTCATGAATAATATGGTGATAGCTACCAACAAGTACAACATATTGAATGTGGATAAAAACGGTGCTCAAGATGCAGGACATTTATTGATCAGATATACAGTAAAGACTTATTGTGTGTTAAAATCCTTTTAATAGTATACACAATCTAACCAAAGAACACGATATGTGTCGAACCCCTGTGGTTCAAAATTAAATATTGTTATTTAAACACGCACGTAAATGTATATGTACTATTTGTAATTTAATCGTTGCTTAAATCACAAACAAAAACACTTAACATGACCAAAATAAAAAGAAAACCCACTTCACATGACCAGTAACTATCAATCAAAAGCTTAATGCGAATTCCAAGTTTTGATTTTGCACTAATAATAATAATAATAATAATAATAATAATAATAATAATAATAATTATAATAATGATAATAATAATTATAATAAAAAAGATAGTAATAATATCTTTATTTGAAAAAGGATGCACATATATAAACATATTAACAATACAACTATTTAATATTTCAATGTGGCGTTCTACAGTATAGAGCATTTTAAAACTTAAATCAGAGTAAGTGATAAATAATGTTGAGCAAGTAATCGTAATGAAATACGTGTTTACCGCTATTTTATAGTACGTAGATGAAATAAAACTAAACACCGTACCCTACCGCTATTAAATTAATCTGCAGCTATTAAGAATGCGTTTCGTCTCTTCCTGAAATGACTATGAAAGCTAAAAGTTGTTTTTTTAGTTTTCAGTGTACAAACGTACTTGGCGGTCCAAAATGAAGATCACTCACCATTTTAGCTGCTGCCTCATTCGTGTTTAAAGCCATAAAGACTTCCCTCTGATCGCTGTATCCTTGCATCCAACTGTGTATGTCTGTCAAACATTAAGTATTGCATTGATATACTAATGACAAGTCTAGTTGTAAACTATTTTATATTTTATTTCCTTTTAAATTGTAGAATGTTTTCAAATAGAAACTGAAAAACAAGAAAAAGTTTCAGTTAGATATGAGTTTTTGGAGTCTTTATTTTTCATTATACCTGTCTTCAGGGACATGCTGTGCCGTTACGACATACGATATAATTGTAAAGCCTGGTAACAAATATTTATATACATCACCAGAAAATCAATTATTTAGCTAGTATGAACATTATGTCAGGTTCACCATAGCGCTTTTACAGTGTATGTTCATGTAGATAATGTCAATCGATTGAAAGCTATATGTTTATTTTCCGTTTCTCGCTACATAAGTATTTTGGTAATTTTATTTCCTGGCGCGCAGTTACCACTTCAAAAGTATAGTGTTAATTTTATTTCCTGGCAGACAGTTTACTTGACAATTGGAGGTTTGATCGTGAAACTATTGTATCTAACATTTTGACCAAAATTTCTTTAATGTCTTTTTCTGAACTATCTTACCCATGCCACCAATGTTACGTTTGGATGAGTTTATGCATTCATTATAACCATTACAACTTATATCTATTTTGTAATTTGTGAGTTACTTTTGATTAAATACTACAAAGGTATTACATCAATTTGCTATCGGAAATGAATTTTATAGTAAATGGAACTAACTTTCCCCACTTTGTCCCACTTTCTTTAACCATTGAAATTAAAGATTCTGCAATAAAATCTCTTGCCAGGGCAAAAGCCTCTTACGCTAGACCTTTGAAGTGGTGTTATACTACTAAATTACAGTAATGACAATAAATCAATTATACATGTATCTGATTGAAGAATCACCATTCTTAATCATAAAGATGTCAGCCTTACATTCGTTGACTTTATCTAAGGATTCAGTCAAGAGAAACCTACCAGAAAAATGAAATAATGGAAAAAGTGAATTTTTTATATGGAACTTCATCACGTTATTTCTAAGCAATGATCAATATTTTGGTCATCTCAGGACTTAGGCGAAGCAATTTTATAATAAAGGGAAATAATTTCATCTCTTTTATAAATTAAGTTATCTTTTGAAAAATTCAGCCCTGACTGACGATACCACAGTTTCAAATGGAAGCAAATCACTTAAACTGTTACGGTCTCAGTGCAGAACGGCGTATGCTTTCACAAAGATCATAAGCCTATATATTATTATCTTTGTTATGTTGACCACTGTGCTATACATACATAAATATAATTATTATGAACAACTGTGGTATTTCAGGTCTTTATAAATAACGGTTTTCATAATAAAAGATAATCGCTAAAATGAACAAGCTTAGCAACAATACTATAATCCGAATTAAAGTGTTATGTACATGTAGCATGTATCTAAAACCATTTTCTTCCTCACAGAAAACACATGGCTAAAGACGGCCACTTAATATATCTCAGAGATGGTTCCGACTCGGACTTCGAGTTATGCTGCACGCCGTGCAATGAAGATAACGTTAGGGAAGAAGCGATAAAATATTGCCCCGAATGCCACGAATAACTATGTATAACATGCACGAGACATCATGGCCGACTGAAGGCGACACGATTACATCAGCTTGTCGATAAAGATAATGCCAAGCCGGCGGGGGATGCTTCTGATTGTAAGGATGTGATAAAATCAAAATGTCGGTACCATCCTTATCAAGATATTGAAATATACTGTGGTTCTCATGAAATGGTCTACTGTGCGTTTTGTGTAGCCATAGAACACAGGTATGTGTACTGAAAAGTGGAACACAGGTTACATGTATGTGTATGAGATATTAAATACTGTGTTTATATTTTGTATTCAGTCTTGACAGGCGTCTCTAGAGATTATTTTCAGCAGAAAACCAAAGATTTTAACCGTGAGGATAAAACATTGCAAACATTATTACTACAACTTAAGGTAAATATGAAAAATACATACATATATTTCTGTGGTTGAGCGATTAGAGGCGCTAAAATGAAATCGCTCATTGACAAAGGGTAATGGGTTCGAACTATATTTGAGAAAGTTATCAGTTTCTTAAAGGTCCATTACTATGACCAAATCGAATTTTCTGTAAAATCTGGAAAGGATTTCTTCTCAGAAGGAAAAATATGACATACTGCATCTAATGTGACCATATTGTGTTGAAAATTTGAGTTTAACAAAATAATTAATAAATTATATTTTGCCTTTTCAAAAACGAAATTAGGTTTTCCAGTTTTCAAATATCTATTTTCCAGAAGTCTCCCAGAAAGAGGCTGTAAATAGGTTGTACATGAATAAGCATGCCTATTTTGAATTAGAGTTGAAAGAACTTTACTTCCATTGATGTGCAACGTATATGTCTGACTGTTTACAACGTGTAATAAAGCGAAAGTAGGACAAAAAGACCACCCAGGTCAATCTAAGGAAATACAAATCATTCACTTGTTTTTCTGCAGAAGTATTTCAAACAGGGAAATACTCCACGGCTGTTGTAAAGTTTTAGAACTTCAAGCTAGTTTCAAACTGTATTTCCCTGTTACAATTCCAGTTTTAAAAGAAAATTCGATTTGGTCTTAGTGATGGACCTTTAAGGAGGATAAGGGTCTAGTATTGGTCCCTCCCACGAACGATGGTCACTAAAGTGTCCGCCTGGAAATGACTGAAATTATGTATTGCGTTTTATTGGCAGATGCATGTACCAAGTACAGCTGATTGTACATTGTATAAGTGACATATTTCATTTATATGTTTTAGTGTGTAATATTGCGACAGGTCAAAACCCATGCAATTCCGACTTTATAGGGTTTTGCCTATTTCAGATTGTTGGAGAACAAAATCATGTTAAACATTAAATTCATATCTACTTTAGACCGAGTTCTTGTAGCTTAAGATAACGGTCTTACATCCTTCTTAAAATTCCGTACGCAAAATAAAAGGAGCATTACATTGGACACGATGGGCGTTTTAAGAGCCTTAAATAGATGACGAAACTGGGACATAGTTAATCGCCCACTTGAGACATTTGAAAACATTTGCAGCTATGACCAGACTTACATTATTTATAAGAATACACTAAACATATGTTTGAGATTTATTACAATCCCTGTATAAACTGTATCTGGAGTCCAGCAGGACAAACATCTCTTAAATCGTTTATAATGATTGGGTAAAATCGTTGCTTTCAGGTTGTTACAAATGGTTACTTTATTCTGACCCTATGTCCTAGATGTAAGTCCTACAATCTCCAAGGTGAACAATATGAGAATTGTGATAATGATTGGGTAGGCTATGCATTAAACCTCTTTGGTATTCTCAAGGTTAACCTTTGATTTAGCTGCGTGACATTCTTTTGCCCAACGTCACAGTTTCAAATTAAATGTGGAGATAACCTAGAATCATTGAGTTATTGAGATGAACATTCGGACAGACTATTATGATTAATTAAGCACAATATATAGCATCTAGATTGTTCACAAGTTGCCAGTTTCGATTCAGCCCAGAATTGATCCACACAGCTAATCAATTGATTTGATTACGGTAAGTTTTACAAAAAAAGTGAGGGATACTTTATTAGTTATGTATAAAGAAATTACTATAATAACATGATAAACTGTTTATTGTCGAATAACTGAAGAAGCTACAACGAATAGGAAATGGAAAATAAGAGAAAACAAATTCCTACTTATACAGCAATTTATTTTTAGACTTTGCGCATAAGTCAGTTTCGTAAATCAAAACCTTTTTAAACACTGATACAAACAACAATAACACTAGTTCAATGAAGCTTTGAATACATATACGGTAGTGTCCGAAAGATATGCCTTCAGTTACTATATATTAATACAATTATAATGACTAGTGAAGCCTACAGTTACGCGCAGTTGAAAACGCATAATGAATATCGACAAATTGAAAAAAGAGAGATGGAAACTTATAATTTTCCATGTGGCAATGCTGATTCAATAATGCCAAACTAAATTATTTACAAAACAAAATGTTGTAATAGGGCACAGTGCGTACAATATCGCAAAAAAGCGTTCTACTGGACATAGATCTCTGTAACCTGTGCTGCCAATGGGAACTCATATTGTATAGACCAGACTGCGTATTGAATATCCGAGTAAGATAATGGAAACGATAAACACAACAGCCAGATTACACAAAAAATCAACAAGGATTCGAATAACGCGACTTCCTTCCTTTCAAGAAGAAAACGACGATTACACCAGTCTGTACTCCAAGTACGTATAAAAGTAAAGGTAAACTTTGTTTGTTTGTTTATAATAGTGTCACCCTACTTAAAGGGCCAGCCATTTCTGACTTATGAGACAACTTCTTTTTTAGCACATTTACATCCCGAATGAATTCTACCCTTTTAATGCCATGTACCATGCAGGTAGGCATAAGAAATGAAAGAAGCATTTACATGTATTAAGCTCGTCCAAGCTGTGCTCGTAAGTTCATAAGATGTATGTCCGATCAACACTTTTATAGACATTAAAACAGTTTGTTTTATGACTACTGCATATATCTATAGGAAAACAATGTACAGTGTTTCTGATAATTTGCATTGTTTATGGAGTCGGAGCTAAAATTAAGATCTATCTACAATAGAGAACTTTATCTATCTACAATCATTATAGAGAACAGTTACAATAGCGCAACAGAGCAAATGTGCCTTAATACAAAGTAGTTAGAGTACTGTTGACTCGAATAATTACGTCATTTCACGGTTGCAAAACATTACTCTATCTATTACAAAAGCCGTTGTTATAAAAATGTGATCTGTTTGACAGTTATAAGCATGAATTCACATGTCAAATAAATCGTTATAACTATCCCCTGTATAGATGCTGAATGTCTTAACATATACTGATGATTTCATCACAGACCTGGTCGTTAGTTGGTGTCGCATACATATGCACATAATATACATACATGCAGAGTATCACTAACCATTCATGACAATCACTTCAAGTGTTTCTTATAGGAATCTTAACTACATGTAATGGCATTTTTGCCTGAAAGCCCAAAGGTTCTGCAAAATTAATATCTTATGTTTTGTATGAAACGTCTAATGTAAAGGCTGCTTGGTATTTGATCCTGACTGTTTTCCAGGTATACCTGAAAGTTTTGATAGACTAGATGTCTCCATGGACGTCTTCATTACATTCGGGTTGGTTCAAGTACCGTCTTACTCAGCGAAAGTTTTTGTTTTTATTCTTAAAGTTTGTTTTCTTTTCTGTTGGTAACTTCGATACACCGGAACCTAAAACACGGCCCTCTGATAGGCTGAAAACAAATTTTTGAAATGCAGTACATGTACAGTCATGGGTCAAAAGTGATTCCATATGGTCAAAAATCACTATATATTTCAAACAAAGAAATCCAAATTTCAAAATTGTCTGCTGAAGATGAAAAGATGGAACATTTTGGCGTTGTAGAATCACCTTTGATCCAAGATTGTATATTGCAAAAAATCATCAAGAAATCGATCTAAGTTAATTACAAGTGCAACTGTTTGTAAATATCAATTTCTATCATAACAAGTGTTTATCAAAGTTTTCTTGTCACAGAACATAGATTTATTGTATAGCATTCCGGTTATTTAGTAACTATGACCTAGACCTACACACGTGCACTTACAATGGCAGAAATCCCGTACAAACTTCTAACTCGCTCTTTCCCTCTCCTCCGTATGAGAACTCTCCCTTTTCTCCATTCTTCCAGCGAACCTTTATTCAAAATTAAAATTGCACGACCCTATTAATATTTAGTAAAAATAATCAACATTAAACAATTAAAACATAAAAATGACCACCCTTTATCAATGTACGCATTTCATAGTTCTTAACTTCCTACAGTAGTATCGTGTTAGACGTGTCCTTTGTCAACACTATCTTGAGAAGGATATTCGAAACTATTGCTTATATACTCCTACCCTGCCGGTTGCAAATGATTCTTCCCTTAAGGCTAGTGTTTATTATGACCGTCCAGTATGACTTGGAAGTCTGATCACGATTGGCATTGTTAGTAACGTAGGTGAGTACATAGAAGATATAATCGCACCATAAAAAATAAAAAAAGATAAACACAGCAGGGTCAGTTTATAATGGAAGGGATTTAAGCGGACAAAGAAGGACAGAACAGATGTGGAATTGGCTTGAATCAGGTTGTTCAAGATGTAGTTTATTTTTGTTTATAGTAACCTTAGGATTTCCCCTCAGGTGAAACCCACAAGACTCCTCAAAGCGCAGGTTGAAGAGGCAGATGCAGATACACGTTAGTTAATCTCTAGATTTGCTGGAAACGCTTTTCTGAAATTTCGAGTGCCCCGGCTGGAATTCTAGCTGGGGACGTTCGGATTGGTAGTCCAAAGCGTTAACAACTCGACCACCGCGCAACCCGTCCCATGTAGTTACTGGACTGCTATTTTTTACTGGGCTACTAAATTAATGAAAAGAAAACGTCTTGCATGCACATGAGTGACATTTCACCGAAGGCAGCCTGCTACAAAAAAAACTTTGTGCATTTACTTGGCAAAAAAGCTATACACATTTAAACAAGGAAATGTATGTTGCACTATGAAAAAATATTGTACATTTGTTATTTTTAATTATAAGCAGCACATCAATTAAATGTGTTTACTTTAGTAAAAAAATAAAGAGTGAATTCAGTATGAAGTGATCAATTATATGATGACCGAAATAACATGAGATTGGTGTATTGATCTACTTGTTTTAAATGAAAAATATGGCTAAGTTAAAATAACATAATTGTACTAAAAGGATATACGAATCTACCTGTCACAGGGTGAGAAAAATGTGCAGCCAGACCGGGGCTCGAACCCGGGGCCTTTCGCTTACAGGGCGAATGCTCTACCGACTGAGCTACCGGGCCGCTTACACACATTCTGACAAATAAGATGAACAAATGAAATGAAACAACTAATTACCTGCAAAGGCACAATTACACAAGGAAATAAATAATTTCTGGTGGAAAGAAGAAAAAGTCAGGCGTAAGCCATATCGACTGTATTCCAAGTGCGCATGCGCCGGGTGAAAACCCGGGAATGTCAAAAATCGTGAAAGAGGCCCGTCATGCAAAATTAGTCGTTAGGTAATGAAATGAGATGAATGTTAATGTGGATGAAGAAAAATTAAATGAGTGGGATTTATAGGATGTATGGTCTGGTAAAGGATGTATGGCCTGTAATATTACATATACTGACAAATACAACAGATATATATACAAGAGACATGGACATAACATATTCTTAGGAACGAGGACATATATAACATATAAACAAAATTAATGTGGTGTTCAACCTCGTGACATACCTTTCTTAAACTAGAGATTGTTTTTCACAAAAAAACTTGTCTCCCCCCTTATGACCTTGACCTTTGAGTTAGTGACCCCAAATTATAACGAGAAATTGACCAACGGTCACTGTGACCTTGACCTTTGAACTACTGACCCCAAAAACAATAGGGATCATCTGCTCAATAAGACCAATCATCCTATGAAGTTTGAGGTCTGTAGGTCTAAAGGAACTCTAGTTATCATCCGGAAACGAGAAATTGACAAACGGTCAGTATGACCTTGACCTTTGACCTACTGACCCCAAAAACAATAGGGATCATCGCTCTATAAGACCAATCATCCTATGAAGTTTGAGGGCTGTGGTCAAAAGGAACTCTAGTTATCATCCGGAAACGAGAATTGACCAACGGTCACTGTGACCTTGACCTTTGAACTACTGACCCCAAAAACAATAGGGATCATCTGCTCAATAAGACCATTCATCCTATGAAGTTTGAGAGCTGTAGGTCAAAAGGAACTCTAGTTATCGTCCGGAAACGAAGAATGGACGGACGGACTGACGGACTCCCCCAGTTTGAGGGTTGTAGGTCAAAAGGAACTCTAGTTATCATCCGGAAATGAGAAATTGACCAACGGTCACTGTGACCTTGACCTTTGACCTACTGACCCCAAAAACAATAGGGATCTCTGCTCTAAAGACCAATCATCCTATGAAGTTTGAGGTCTGTAGGTCTAAAGGAACTCTAGTTATCACCGGAAACGAGAAATTGACCAACGGTCAGTGTGACCTTGACCTTTGACCTACTGACCCCAAAAACAATAGGGATCATCAGCTCTAAAGACCAATCATCCTATGAAGTTTGAGGGCTGTAGGTCAAAAGGAACTCTAGTTATCATCCGGAAACGAGAATTGACCAACGGTCACTGTGACCTTGACCTTTGAACTACTGACCCCAAAAACAATAGGGATCATCTGCTCAATAAGACCATTCATCCTATGAAGTTTGAGAGCTGTGGTCAAAAGGAACTCTAGTTATCGTCCGGAAACGAAGAATGGACGGACGGACTGACGGACTGACGGACGGACGGACTGACGGACAGGGCAAACAAATGCCCCCGAGGGAGATAATAATAGTATAATAAATAAACAGTACATGTTGGTTATGTAATCGAAATTTCATTGCAGCAGATCAATAAGCACACGGTTGCATAGTAGATTTTAAAACTATATGTATAAGAAATTACAAAAAAGTTTGTGAACATAACGATAAAGATCGTACATGTTTGCAAAGAACAAACTAATACAAAGAAGCATGATTCAGAAAGGATGAAAATATATAATACAAATTTCATTGCAGAGGATCAATAAGCACAGGGTTGTGCGTCTTTTTATAATTATCATTTAAAACTACAATTACACGAAATTACAAAGCCTGTGACCATAACGATAAAGACCGAAAATGTAAGCAAAGAATAAACTAATAATGACGAATCATGTTTTAGAAATAAAATACATAACCAGCATGTCCTAACATTGTTTAACTGTTCTTACCGTTGCCTTTTTATTACTCTCATCCAGATTGATAACTGTTCCTGTTTTCATGTGTTGTCCTGCCGTAGCTGAAATTATAGAGCATTGTTTGAAATCAACTAGGATACGACATAATAGTGTTAAAATATAACGGTATATATATAGGCAAACTGTAAGACTGTTACGCAATATAAAATTCTAAAAGTAATGTATAACAAAGCAAAATTCTATGGTTTATGGTAAGTTCAAAACAAGGCCTCTGTAGCGCAGTGGTTAGGAAATTCTTTTCCAAAACGGAAGGTCAAGGGTCCAAATTCCAACCGGGGGACAATGTGGTATATCAGACGCGTCTCAGTCCACCTAGCTGTAGCTGTAAATGGGTAGCAGTTATGCGAAGCGAGCTTTCTCTCTAAACACGAGCGTGATAACATCTGGAATGAGTGCTCAAGAGCGATTCAATAAGCTACGAACACTTTCTACGTTCGAACTGAAATTGCTGATAAACTAAAAGCTTTAAGCTACGGTCAATACTGACCTGGTTTAACAGCACAGCCAACAGCAATCTTTTGTCCTGGTTTGAGTTCTCTCGGCTCTTCTACAATAAGGACATCATAACCAGGTGTTCCATATCTGTATACGTTTTGGTGATCGTCCGTATCCCACTGCACCCAAACCTCGTCCCCTTAAAATAAGTTTTTTAGTGATTAATTCAATAAATGGTTACAGAACACGCTACAAAATACCTTATAGTAAAATTTAGTCCGAAAGAACGACTGACATCTGCAAAAGGCGTCTTCATCAAAAAGGGAGATTTTCTGGTATTTTTAATATAGCACAATCAAACAGGCAACTATGACACCCCGTGTTCTTTTTGTTCTGAGGCATTTGCAAAGTATACATTTAAGGCAATGCAGTTACAAGACATATTGCAATACATTACTGATAAACATCAGTATTATAATTACTAAAGAAATCCTGATTGAAAAGAAAACAAACATATTAAAGCATTTATCATGCAAATGAACTCTTTTATAATCCTATTTCGAGCAATGAGCCGTGAATGTACTTTTAGCTTATTGTACAACAAAGGGTCAAATTTAGGCCATATAAGAACATGCCGTATGCAGGAGACAAACACAAAGTGCATGTCATTATAATTGTCCGAATTATTTTGAATATCAGCAATTCAAAAGAGATTACAGATAGCACGTTTTGACTTTGTCATTCATTAGCCCCTGGATTACTGACGGAACTTTTATGTCTAATCAACCTTTACGTAAATCAATATATTACCGTTCTCATGTCCTATAACTGTGCCTGGTCCATGTCTATCTTGTGTATTCCACTGCCAGTCCGGTCCTCTACGGACACGACTACCGATAGGGGCTAAATTCTGGTCTTTAATTTCTCTATATTTATTTTGTTCGGTTCGGCCACTTCCTGACAAGAGGTGTTTTCTAGCATCACTTTTAATTTCCTCGATGGTTCGCTGTATATGAATGAACACAATGAGACTTGCAAAGACAATTTTAATACTATTTCAGTAGACAATAATTACCATGCCTTTCACAGCAATATGTTACCAAAGGCAAGGATAAGAAATTATCAACATAAATGATAATAATTATGTCATTGAATGTGTGCTGAACTATAATTGATAACATTTTATCATTGAATTTTCTAATACAATGTATTTACTTCCGCAAACACAATGTAATGACGGAACGGAACTGTATTGTCACCAACCTTGTCGTCTGCTGACAGTTCTGACATATCGCCTCCAAACATAGAGGAGACGCCCCCGGGAAATATTCCCAACGGATCCTCTACCTTCGTCTGAAAATGTTTCATACTCAAACATTGTGAAACCAAGTAGATGAAAATGTATAATTTTTAACAAATTTACAATACAACACGAAATCTTTTCATAAACTGTTACAAATATCACACTGCAGTTATTTTTTAATTACATTTAATCATAATTACTAAACTAAGTATATAAAACATTTGGCGGCATATTTGTAGATTTGTTTTGGGTATTGTGGATTTTTTCTCTTCCTGTTTCCATGAAATGTTTTCTTTAAGTAATACCAACTTATTACTATATCCGGGAGCCACACTACGATATAATTTTCTAAAATTGTTTATAGACCCTAGGATTTCTCCTCGGGTGAAACTGCCAAGACCCTTACAAACACAGGTTAAAGAGACATAGAAAGATACAAGGGAATGCGGGAATCAGACCCTAGCTCTTTTTATGAACAAACCCCTTGGTTCTTTTACATGCCCGGTCCATAGCACCGATACACGCGGAACTACCTGTGGGGAACACTAAAAAGCGTTTCTAAAATTTCCAGTGACGCGGTCAGAATTCGAACTGGAGACCTCCGGATTCCAACAGCGAATTCAAGGTGCAATGTTTTGCGACATGTACGTACTCGGGTTTTTTAAATCAAACAATCTACTTAGGAGGTTGGCTCTCAACAGTGAAATCTTAAAGACTAGAAACCGAAATGTGAAATACGGAGCAGATGACACTTACCGCTAAATACTGCCGTCTTGCTAACTGATTTCCGGACTTGTAACTAAGCATTCTTCCACCCGCTACAGATACCATCAACTCTAAGTATTCCTGTACATAGCAAACATTGCCATCTATATATCTTCTGAACTACACAAGAGCAATCACAGTTAAACGCATACTTTAGACAACTTTATCATCAATACTTGCATAAAATTTTACATGTATCAGAACGACATTTTCGGTGACTTTACCCATTCCGACTCTCGTAATATATTTTTGACGTAACGTTATAAACATAGTGATTTCAAGTTCCCAAACACAACATCTGAATATCATTTATTTATGTATGAATTACATGGGTAAAATCTCCGGAAATGCCGATCCACTATGCAAGAAAATGTTTCTATCATGAGACGTTTGGTTCAGATGGAAATATCATCCTCATGGCAGAAAGTAGTATTCAAAACATTTGACAGAAAACGCTTTACAATTACATCAAACAAATAGAAACAAAACGCTTCAAACAAACTGTTATTTTGTATCTTAAATATTGTGATTTCGGAAGGCATGAAAGCCGACGTCGGAACGATCGCATTATACATTAAGAATTGTCCAAACATATGAACGAAATTTCCTTTATCAGCAACTAAGATCAGATGTCAGAAAAGTCTCATGTTATTTCTGACGTTCTCCGTATCAAGTTTTAGTTTAAATTTTGTTTGTATTATCATCTCGACCACAGTTTACTGGCTTTTTGTATTATGTATTTTGTATGTCATCATTGGCTTTTAAGCCTAGTGTATGGATGCAATAAAAATGTCTATTGTCTACACTGTTAACCATCTAATTTTCGCGAGCAGTTTATTTTCGCTATATTCGCGGAGGCCAGTTTTCCCGCGAACTAATTATCTTTAATTAATATATATTTCTTTTTTCTAAAAGCGCGTATTTAAATATCCGCGAATCAGTCAGGCATCGGCAAAACGCGAACATTGATTGGTGTGAAAATTAGCTATCAGTTATTGATGAAAAAGAACTTTATTCACCTTGTTTGCATTTCCAACAGGAACGCAATATGTATCAAGATGACGTTTACTGTATTCCTCACAACACTGCAAAATCTTTGCCTTTGTCTGCAAAATAAAATGATTCTTTAAAATCGTGTAGTTCGCGTACCTACAACTTTGTCTGTTTGCCTTCTTGCGTGTGTGTTTTGGCATTCTGTCACATTTTCAAAAACTAGTTTTTAAATCTATCAATAACTCACAGTACTGATTGTTCGGCAATTAATTTTGTTATGCAGCATGTGTTTAAATATTCTATTTACAGTATCTTTAGATATGCCTGAATAATTTTGCCATCTATCATTGGGTTTTGGGATTGACCTTTTTAAATAACATTGCAACTTTAACAATGACGTCATTTGTTGACTTATCTGGTTGCCTTCGAAAACTCCATTGGTATTGGCTTTTCAAGGCAGAAATATGTTTCTTTATGATATTTAAGTCTTCAAAAAGTACCTTCTTGCACCCTTTACTAAGCCATCAGTTGCTTGACTATCCATGTTATATCACAAAACTGTGTACTATAAGCCACACATACACGATTAAATCGTGCACAGTTTAGTACATATATTAGTTGTATTTGCACAAGTTACAAAGTGTTTCAAAATTCACGAATCTACCCACGTATATTCAGTTGCTATATGATAACGTTCACTTCCCAAATTTACGTGAATTGCAATTGGAAGAACAGTTTACAGCTGTGGCAATGAAAAAGAAAATGGGGCGTTTTGAAATGATTCAAGACGGATGCGATTTGGAAGTTCTAGATTGGGAATTGATTCCGAGATCACTTCTGAAGCGTTCGATTAAGCTTTTGTAGTTTTCGGAATTAATTCCTTCAATTCCGGAAGATGGTTGCGATTTAGTAGTTCTGAATTAATATTTGATCCTTAAAAGCACCTCTGAAGCGTTCGATTAAGCCAACTACATCTGGGAATTAATTCCTTTAATTCAAGCAGAATTATTGTAGTCACGTGATCAGAAACTTGACGTGCAGTAGCGTGATCCCAGCATTTGGAAAAGAAATTGGGTGCATATTTTCATATTATGTCATTGATACATTTTGTCCCAAGTGCTTTAGTCTTAAAATAGTTTTTTGCCTTTTTGATTATCTCCTTATTGAAGAGCTTAGCTTTTTCCGAAAAAAGAATCGTTCGATTCAGAATTTGTTCTGTCACATTTCATTCTGATTCTAGAAGCATCAAATCGCACCCGTCTTCAGAGTTTGTGTTTTGAAAATCCTACATGTACCTTAAAGTGGACCTTGAACCAGCAAAACAGAATTTTGTCATTAATCGAGAACTATTGTCTTGAATTAATCCGAACTCTAACAACGCCCTCGAGTAGGACAGTAAATACAAAAACACGCACAAAACAGACGGGATCATTATATAGACAGAGACAAGTGGAATTTCGTTAATACAAAGTGTGTCTTTCGTTTATCAGCAGAAACAGTTTTACCTCATCTAGGTTTTCCATAGGCGTATCCGGCCCGGCATATTGACCAACTTCCGTCGGTTGTCCGTCGGTCAATATAATTACTTTCGTGAATACTTGAACTCGTTTTACAACATGGCATATATCTACAACAAAGTTCGAAAAATAATTGTATATCATCACAGTTACATACCAGAACAATCTAACCTGTTGTAATTGAAAACACATCTTGATCCATATTCATTGACATCTACTGTAAACTGGGTTATTTTTGCGTGACGAAGTTTTCGAGATATATAAGCAGACACACTTATTCGCGTAATTTAAATTCGCGAAAGGAGAAGTTTCTAATAGTACATTTATGTGAAATGAATCTTAAGCGAGATTTTTGATAGGGAAACAGGAATTTACGAAAATAGTGAAATTAAATCGACGCGAATATTCTCATAACTTACAGTATGAGAATATATACAATATTGTATTCATACAAACTAGTGATTGCAGCGGTCAATGGTTTTTCTCAAAATGATGGTTGTTCGTAATACAATTCTCCAGCTATTTTCGAAGTTCATGTAAAACATTACATAAATCATAAAAATGTTTCACTAGGATAATTATTTGATATATCCCTAGACTTAGACCTATCATTGTGTTTACACATGCAAACAGAAGGTCTCTTAAAATATATTTAAAAAAAAAGCCAAAAACAGGAAAAGTCCACATAAATATATGAGGGTATTTACGACAGAAACACAATCATAACGTTTAATGCTGCAATCTAATCTCTATAAATATGGTTCGACTTTGTTAAAATGTAAGGCTAAAGTGTTACAAATAAATTCGTTAACAGTATTTATCAGGAAAGGAATGCACTTTAACTATAGAAGTATAAGTATATTACATACGGTTAGATGATCCTGCGGCAGCTAAGCCAAGCGCCATACCCCCATAGAGAGGACTTGGTCCACCCAGATTCTGCTTTCCTTATTAATGTATACATATATGCAAGTACATTGTTAAAGTAATAAAATCAATTAAGGCTTCTTTTAATCATTTCATCTCGTTTACATATCCGTAACTCGTTGTTATATAGCCTAGATTATAAATACTATGAAGAAATTACATCAACTTACACTGTTGTACTACTACGAAGATTTACATGTTGAAATAAAGACATTCAAAACTGATGTTATATGTATTATCATAAAAAATCGATTGAACTGTGTGTACATGTACACACACAGTGAATAGCCTGTTGAAATTAGTTTTTGTCAAAATAATAAACATCTGTTTCTCAACAGAAATTGTGTGCAAACACATAGTATTACAGCACCATTGCAAGCAAAACTGACTTTCAAATAGACTATCAAAGTTATTATACAAACCCCTTTACATTGTATAACCTGAAACTTTATTCTTCGCCTGTGCGTGGTAAAAAAGTCTTAAAAGGTAAAATCGTATATGTAATACGCTATATTTTCCGAAAATGCAAAGACTGTTTCCATTTATTATAAATGTAGCTGCCAAAATAAAACCGTATGTACAAAAATCACTTACTAACAAGTTCTCGAATTTCACTGTATCTGTTTGTAAACCGTTTTTGCACCTGTGTTACATGCCCGAATGTCACAAGAGCGACATGCTCATCTGTAAGCCCATATTTTGTTGCTATATTTTCAAGTCCTTAAATATAAAATGTCAAAGTTTCAGCAGGCTGCTTCCATAATGCTACCATTGCTACCATCAATATATGCCAATATCGTACACTTATCATAAATACTTAATCCTGATTGGCCGGTAGCAATCACGTGCCGGGTCCTTTAAAGTATATGTAGACCTGGAAAAGAGTGTGTAGAGCTGCACGGATTTCAAGGCGTCATTTCTGTTCTACTTTCGCATTTTTGCACTACATTTTATAAAGTATCAGATATAATAATTTTAGACTAATGTTGTAGGCAATATATAGTTTTGCGGACCTGTTAAAAAGTAATACTGACCAATGACTAGCTGTATATGAATTCTCGTTTAAAGATAGATTGCAAATTGCAGTAACTTTATGAAATAAAGAAAGACTTACACATATTTTGCGCTTAATCCTCGATATAATTTTAAATTTGACAGCTTCTAGTATCGGGATAATCTAATTCCGTTTGTAATGCAATATACAATCATGGACACGTTAGGCATTAGATATGGTGTGATGTTCACCAGAAGAGAGCAATATTGACTCAGGCGGGTTCGCAAATATATGTGTAGACCTGGAAAGCAAAGTGTAGACCTGCGCGGCATAACTATATATTGACCTCAATAGTAGTCTATAATTGTATGATATGAATTACCTTTTCTAGCACCATCTATTACAAATGGGTTACAGCAAGCCTTTTTTTGCTTCAAAATAGAAACTACATTGTAAATACATGTATCATATCCGTTCTGTAAACATTGCACAAAAAAGTATATTGTACGGACAAATTAACCTGATCCTGACCTTTAAGCATGAATATGTTATTCACTGATGGTGCTGAATAAATCAATTTTCGTAAGCATATCGTGTACATTGTATGAGCGGTAACTGTCATTACAATAACGGAAATTCTCGCCGGTTTATAAGTGTTGTATACTTTTAATAAACGACAAATAGAGATGTATTGACCATATTAGCTAAGTAGCTAGCATGCAGAAGACTAGAAATAGAGGGGTTATAATCAAATAAAATTATTAATTTTTTTAATTGATTTTATCTGGTATGTTCATTTTGTACAAGGAATGCAGTCAAACTAGAATGCACGAGCGTCACTTGGTTTGTGCTTCTTTTTTCAAAATATTAAAATGTTAAAAAATGAATAAGATGATGCCTGAAAATTAAAACGTTTAAAATATTTTATGGGTTAAATCTAAAAACAGAATTTTACTGACGTTGGAAGGACTCGAACGCACGAGGTACGAAATATTATAAAAAAAACATATTCGTTAGCAACTGAGCTATCGAGCCGATCGATGCTACGCATTCGGCCTGAACGATATTTAACAAATATTTTATTTAGCTATCCACGTGCATATCCGTAAAATGAAAGATGAATATAGTCAGTAAATCGACCGTGAAAGTATGCCATGAGAGTTCAGGAGAATGAAATCAATCTGTCCGAGAAATACCTTTCAGATAATCTTCAAGAAAAGTGGTGGCCTCAGTCCAAGCATTTCCTTCTGCCATGCTGGCCGAGATATCAAGACATATAACCGAATGAACACCTTCAAGATCCTTCAATGTCCTTTTACCTGTTTCAACGAGACATTTACCTAAATTAGTCAACTATCAACATCCATAAGACCCGTTATGTATCATATGAGCATGTAGATCAAGTTGTATGTTTTCGGTGACAAATTAAGCTAAAAGTATGAGTTTTTCAAGCACGGGGCCTGTATCAGGCTAAATAGCTGGTTATTGTAGGGCAGGGTTCAATTGTCTACTCACAAAGAGATATTTGTGATTGAAGGACTACTTAATTATAGGTCAAGTCCAATTACATGTACGCAAATATTCACAATTATACTGTATCATCTTATTTAAAGCTAGACCTTTTCACGTGAATATACAGAAGCGTATCATACAGGGTCAAGTTGGTTATCACGTTTCATCCTGTAAACACTTTTGGAACGACGTCACGTAACAAATAGCTATATTAGAAATCATACTTAAACCAATTTAAATTCTCATAAGATTCAATGTCATTAATATACAAGCCAATTAGTATCTTTTCGCAAGCGGCGATCGCCCTATCTAAATAAAAATGTTGTCTTCTATTTAAGTACTATCATGTCCGAAATATTTATAAGCATGGCAAATACAATCACAGGGCTAACCGTTTTCACATTCCTGCTGAGCCAGATATCTCCAAACTCTTTCGTTTCCATTTCCATGAGTTTCTCTTTTCTGTTCTTTGACCAACTCAACTGTAAAAACAAGACAAGAAAATTGAATTGGACTCACTTTCTCTATAAAACACTGCATATGATAGCGTGCTCTATGTGCTAATTAAGAAACACATCACAGAAAAATAATAATTGCTGTCAAAAATAAAAATAATTATTCAGAATTACCAGTTGTTTTTCTCACATTCTTTTCACTTAGCACACTACTTGTGTTAGTCTTTGGTCTAAATGTTGAAATTGTTCTGTAATAGATCAAATGAAATAGTAAGTACAATGTATCGCATCTTTAAGAGTATTGTGCATTTTCTACATGTTTCTATATTTTGTAGTTAATGTAACAAAAGAACTATAAAGGCATTTTTTGGGTAAAACTTTGATTGCGTTAGCATACAGGTAATGATTAAACTAAACATAGCTATTTATAGATTCTGATATTAGATATATAATCACTTAAAAAATACAAATGTAAACTAAATGTAACACTGTTAGATATAAAACCTTTATCGTTTCAGGTATATAGTCTATAAACCAATTTGATTATACAAACCACATAAATCTTAATCTTGGGGAATAACACGTGTTCCCCTTGAAATGGAAACCGAACATCCTACAAGCTTTTCATGTAAGATTAACAATCTTGTACACACGTTCGAGATATGAGACCATTTCATATATTTCTGTGTTAGTTCTTACGTTTGTTGTTCTGCTGACTGGTCTTTTAGCAAAGGTTCGCTTCCGGTAGCTGTCGGAGAAGTATTATTCCGTAATGGCTGCCCTCCAAATGCACCTTCTTCCACTGTCTCTAGTACTTCCGGTGTTTTAGATCTACCGTTACCATCTTTTAATCCTACCGGATTTTCATATTCAACAGAGTTTTCTTGAGCTACTCGGCAAGCTCTTTCTATTTTACCAGTATCATTTTCACATTCTGCACTTCTGCGAGTGTTTTTGAAATTTTCATCTGTTGAAGGTTTCAGTTTCACTTGTTCGTCTGAATACCGTTTCTGTTCTAAAACTACTTCTTTCTTCCGTAAAGATGCCGAACGCAGTTTGGAATCGTCTGTCTGTACGGCCATCACGGAGGTTTGAATCGAATCCATTCTTTCTTTGAGACTTTCAAACTGTTTGTTAAGTTCTTTTTGTGACTCATCTTTTTCATCTAAGATCCGTTCTAATTCAGTAACCTTTGCTTGTAATTCCGCGACCTCTTTTAAAGATAGAAAAAAAATCAATTTAAGAGAGACACAAACATTTATTGTAATACACATACAAACAACATAAATTATTAGCATTGTACTTTTATTTTAACCAGACCATTTTTATAGCTGCACCATCATAACTTTGACTTACCTTTGTTAGCACACTTTAAAATATTTCCGTCAACTGTTATTTAATACTGATCTAAATGAGTAATGATGTTCTTGATCTAATTAATAAGAAATCATGTTTTGAACTGCTTGTTAAATCAAGGTTATATAACACATATTTACTATGTTGAAAGAGTGCTGATTAATGCTCCCGCCCAAAACGAGCCTCAAGGATGTCGCAATCACCTACCGTCACAGTCTAAAGTTCAAACCCGCGACCTTTTATTGGATAAATGCAATTCGAAATAATTATGTTTAATGGAATGAAAATTTATTATATTATGTCATTTGACAGATTAATTACAGCTGTAGACGATATAAATGAAATCATTTGAAATTGAAAAGGGTTCGAGTGGCTTTCCAGTTCCGCCAAAATTTAAAAGGTTCATTTAAACACTTCTTTTTGTTGTGTACTGTGTGCTTGAAGAAGCCGAAATGTACATTCTGAAGTGAGGAATAATTTCAAATCAGACGATTTAGATGTTGCATACGTTTAGCAGTTTAACTTCTTTTGGTTAACTTATTTAATAAGTATATACCCTTTATTGTGGATTGCATTTTGTCGAATGTACTGAATTCAAAACGATCGAGCGTACAACGGTAAGCTAGTACTCACCTTTCTGACTTCGCTCTAGTACCCGAGCACTGCAATGATAGTTAAAATGTCTACAGTTTTTCTCGTGCCTTAGACAATATCATAGAGACAAAAATGTGGTAACATTTTCAGTTATAAACATACTGAACTCGCGTACTAGTGTGCAGACAAAGGCTCAACAATTTAGTTAATAGCATATAATAAAAACTTAAACATAATGTACAGTGACTGTTAACTAACCAAGTGCAATTAATGTTTACTTAACAAGAACAATGACTGCTCACTTGCCGAGTACAATGACAATCATGACTGTTTACTTTCCAAGTACATTGACTGTTCTCTTACCAAGTACAATGACTGTTCACTAACCAAGTGCAATGAATGTTTACTTACAAAATACAATGACTGTTCAGCTACCAAGTACGATGACTGGTTACTTACCAAACACAATGACTGTTTACTTACCAAGAACAATGAGTGCCTTGTTCCAGGAAGAGTTGATTCAGTCTTTTAAGAATTAATTCATTAGAGCTCTGTATTTCTTGCACTACCTTTAACACCTCGTTTGCCTGTAAAATGACATAAAATTAACCCTTTCTACGATATTACTACGCTTCACAGAAACACATGTGACACCTGTAACCTGTATTTAATAAGCATCTGTCGTTGAATGCAAGTTTCACATCAAGAGTCGAACCTGTATTAAAGACCATCTCCAAATAAACCACCCTACAAATAAAAACCAACAGGGAGAAAACCGTGCACTATTCAGCTCTAGCGGAAACATTTTAAAATTAAAACCACATTCTAACGAATTTAGCTCCTTCCCGACAGTGGCCTGTGTTCACAGGTTTGACTGTATAAAGTAGAATTTAATTATCAATCCACCTGCATTAAACAGTCATATTAAATTAACTCTCGTTCATTCTGTTTGAATAAGGTTCCACATTATAATGTTTTTGTTATTTACCCCCTTTCGAAAACCCACAGATTGAACTTGTGCTGGAGATGTTTACATGGATAGTCCACGTAGTGTAATGGGCTCATTGTCAGCTTCAAATGAGTCTTGTCGAGATGCAAATTTTATTCGCCAAAGGGTTTTTGTAAAAAACGAACAGGCCCGGGTTATCTTTTCGGATTTTTGATATTTAGATAAATAATTTTGGGTTTTTTTTATTTTTTAAATGTTCCCCTCTTTTATAAAAAGGGGGGGGGGGTTTTTTTTTTTATTATTCCCCCCAATTTTAAAAAATTAAAAGAACCTTATATATAAAGAAGCAAGACTTTAAGAGCTGTGTACAACATTATGATGAATAAACAGAATATAATATAATATGTAAATAAATACTGATTGCACTGAACGTGAATTTATGTATGTACAGTAAGTTGGGGCTGTAACACGTTACAACACAACCAAAATCACAAACAAAAACACATCACATGACCAAAATCACAAACAGAAACTTCTTCAAATGACAGAAAATCACAAACAAAAACACTTCAAATGACAAAAAAAGCTATCGATTAAAAGTTTAAAGCGAATTGCAAAATAGAGACTAATGCTGTGACGTATCCCAAACGGTGTAGAACAACTTTAGGAAGCAATCTCACAAAATACATCAGCCTTGTAAGTAAGAAATCATGTTGACCAAATAATCGTAATGAAATTGTGGTTAACCGCTGCTTTCTGGTCCGTAGATAATTTTTTTTATAAAACTACACACTTAAGTGTACCCTACGTAATGTTAAGTCGAAACGAAGTTATTGGGGTGCTGAAATTATCAAAACAGTTTAAAGTTGTTTTTGTTCGTTTTCAAAGTACATGTACTTGTCGGCCTATAATTTATTATTCACAAAATGAAGATCACTCACCATTTTGTCTTCTGCCTCGTCCATGTTTAAAGCCATACAGATTTATCGTAGATCAATGCCTGTTCGCTTTATCCTTTCATCAAACTGTACATGTCTGTCAAAAATGAGAATTGAAATGATACATTTATGCCAAGCCTAGTTGTAAACTAGCCTTCTGGATGTGATTCTATTACAATGAAAACATTTTCAACTTTCATGTGTTCATTTGTTCTTTTTTATTTCCTTTTATATTGTAAAATGTTTTTTTGTTCATTTTAAGACTGGAAATAAAAACAGTTTCACTCAGATATGAATGTAATGGAAGAAAGAGATAAGCTTTTAGCTTCCTTCTCAATCGTAATAGTCATGTTTGTTGTATTATATTATGAACCATATGCAAATAAAATATTGTTTAAACTAATTTAATGGCGTCTTTATCACATATCATATTCCACCTGATTTCAGATACATGTGATATACCTGTGTACGAAAAGTTGTAATAAAGTACGATATAATTGTAAAGCCCTGCTGATTCAGTTAAAAAGAATTCTATCTTAACAGTTTGTTTTACGCGGTAAGACCATTCGTTAATTTTGAATAAATGAAAAATACGGGTAACAATTACATGTATCTATAAAATCATTTAGCTAGTTTTTGCATTATGGCCGGTTCATGCTTATATGTAGGATAATGTCAATCGATTGAAAGCTATATTTGTACTTTCTGTTTCTCCTTTCAAAAGTATTTTGTTAATTTTATTTCCTGGCGGGCAGTAAACATCACATTTGTTCCTGGGCAAAATCATGTCAACTTGGTAGTTTGACCGATATCTAAGACTCTATATATTCAATGTCATGTATGAAAAAACATTTATAGAGTTAGAAATTAATCTAAAATTATACACTAATTCAAAATGTGAGCTAGGTAAAAAAGATTTATACTTACATATTAAACCATTTCTTTAAAAGTCTACAACTGCAAAATATATCAAACTCATTTCCAAACCGAAACGACGTGATTTACGTAGATCTATAAATAGATTTCCTCTATGCTATACATATATTTAAAGCAATAAAATTTATATACGAGAAATAAACCATCTTTAATTTGTTTATCTTAATGAGTTCTAAAGGCAGTGTGTTTCTAGCAAAACTTTACTTCATCGAAATCGAAAGTACACTACGCAACACGCAGTATATATAAATAGACATAAATTATAAATAGACCATAGGCAAATATAAATGCCATACAACATACTATCCGCACACGTTAGCCGGTCGTACCGTATAATTATACATTGAACAGGACGGCGGACCATAAGCACATCTACAAACAAACAAACCTGCACACGTTAGTAAAACGTGTTCATTTCATTATCGAACACATTTGTTCATCGCAAATGCTTACTATGTAACTATGATGCTATATATAAAGTATTTTCCATTACAACTGTTGAGTATGTAAATAATGTCGGTGGCAAATGATACATAAATAAGTAGTTTTCTTATACGACATTTATACATTGTAGAAGCTACATGTACCTATTAACATTCTTGGTCATATGTTTGATTGCCATTATCTATGACAGTCCAACTGTGTTTAAAGAGGCACTCCCTAAAACTGTCTAATCAAATACATGTAATTTATTTTGTCGAATGGAATTTCTTAATTTTAAAACTTGATTCAGCTTAGCACGTATGAAATATACATCTGTTTTGTGCCCTGTAAAGTTGAGAAATTATGCGACTAGAAACTACAACTCTTGAAAACAGTCCACGGAAAACTGGTTAGAAAACTGCTCAGCTCTGAGCAGTAACACTATGCATGTATCTATCTGCTTATTAGAGAATTCAGTGCATCCAATCTGTTTAAGTTTCGTCAGTGATGATAATGCCTAATGGCTATTGTGAAAGGTATTAGGCAATGTCACTTTAGGGTTTATTTTATCCTAAAAATGATAAATAAGAAAAATAACAATTTCAATTCGAGTCTGTTAACACAAAATAAAAATAGGTTTTTCATATATTTTTTTTAAGAAAAAGCAATGTACATTGATTACACTAAACAAGTGAAGAAACATTTGTACTGTAAGATAAAATTAATCCAGATGTTAGTAGTAGGGAAAGTAGGGTGCAAAATACGTCCCGGGACGTAAAACACACCATAATTTTAAAAGTACACTGGGAGGTAAAACAGTCCAAGTCGTAAAACGCATTGGGTCGTAAAGTGCATCAATTTTGGTGCTTAAAGTAGACATACATAGGGACGTGAAGCGCACCGTGACTGACTTTATGGTTTAAATGACACCCACCTGGAGCGTAATGTTGAAATACTTGCTTTACAATGTTACATGTCTAATTACATCCATTACAGTAAGGTTAAATTTGATCCGATAATCAGTTTTCATCTTGCGTTAGAGTTCTAGGTTAGAATGCTTTATTTTGCACTACGTTATTCGTTTAACACAACAAATGGACAATAGTTTAAAGACTAAAGACAACTATCGTAATAATTATGAGGAAAGATATTGAGGAACACTTAAATACGTTAGAAAATCAGTTGCAAAATGCAAATACGTCTGTTCGTTAAACATAAACTTAATAAATATCGAATTCAAATCACGCGCCAGTAATCATTTATAACAGTCAGTGAACCACTTCTACCTTCTCTATTACACAGAAGGTTAGCTTATATGTTAATATACATACATACAATAGTTTTTATAGCAGATTTATATGACCAGCGACACGGGAAAATGGGCCTTCGAACAAAATACTTGGAAACTAGCTTTCTTGCATATTTTGAACAAATAATATTTCAATACCAATATTGGAAAATTTCAATTACCTACGCCCAGTACATACAAAACTACAACATTTTGAAAAAGTATACCTAAGGCGTCATTGTTCACTCTAAAAATGACGTCACATACCACAATTTGACGTCAAAACTCACTTCAATTTACATGGGCACTAAACAATTCCGGTAATCATTTCCTAACAATATCATTTATTTTTGGTTGCAATATTATATACTCTTTCAAGATATATCATATCTGGTGAACTATTTCATGCCTTCTTTCCACGATATGCCTTTTTTCATAGGGTATAGCCAAAATAAAAAAAAGAATCATTTCAAATCGCTGTTGCCATAGTAATGGTCCAGGAGGATTTTGAAGCTAATAGTATGTTTCCGTTGAGGAAAATATAGTGGTTATCAGTTTTTATCATTGGTTTTGCATTTAAAGAGGGTGACAAAAATGTTGATTTTATGGGTTTTTTTTATCAATTATTGTCGAATAATGTTACAAATGTCCGAAGGTACATTTTCGCGCGTCGACGGTCATATTCTGTTTTGCTTTTACAGTATTTATTACATTTGTGATATTTATTTATTTAGATTTGATTTAAAACTTTTAGCATATCCTTAGAACAACGTTTTTACAAATACACAAAGATGAACGCCTAAATAATTCTTTTATAGTGCAATAAGTGTAAAATGTAATGCAACATCGATATTGTATTTTTTGCTTAAACCATTGTTGGATTGAAGTAAATATTAACATTAATTATAAATGGAAACAAAAGTAGAAACTTTCATATTTCAGTGCACAAAATGTGATAATTTCTTTTTGTTTTGGAGAAACCTTTTGCATCATTTTCGAGTATGGCATACACAGGATTATGATTCCAACAAATGCGTAATTTCAGGAAAGAAGAACATTTTTGAGTCATCTTAAACATAATGTAGGGACAAAGCTGATGTAGAGCGAAGGACTTTAGAAGCTATAAAAATATAAGCATTATAAATAAGTAAAATACAGAGGGCGTGAGGAGGGTTCCAAAGAGTAAAAGGAATGCCAATTTATGGGGGGTAAGAAACACATAAATTCTTCTGTTTTACAGTTTGAATGATTTAAACATAAACATGTTTTAAAATTTCACCTCCTGTTCTCCAGGGATTGATATCTACATACATATTATCATTACAGGGAACTTGTTCAAACCAATCTTTAACATTTACACATATTGTAACTAATCAAGTGACCAGGCTTCATAAAAGGCATAAGTTGAAATGCTAAATAAAAACAAAAATAATATCAAACAGGGAATGCCACGTACCAAAAACGCAGCCTCCCCAAAACGAACCCCACAGCACCCAGAAGTGCACACCACCAACACATAATGCGACCTTATATTATATAGTTCAAAATAAAAAATACCATAGCTTACACATTATAAATTCTTTAACATAAGTTAGGAAGCAAAAATACAATATCGATGTTGCATTACATTTTACACTTATTGCACTATAAAAGAATTATTTAGGCGTTCATCTTTGTGTATTTGTAAAAACGTTGTTCTAAGGATATGCTAAAAGTTTTAAATCAAATCTAAATAAATAAATATCACAAATGTAACAAATACTGTAAAAGCAAAACAAAATATAAATCTGCTATAAAAACTATTGTATGTATGTATATTAACATATTAGCTAACCTTCTGTGTAATAGAGAAGATAGAAGTGGTTCACTGACTGTTATAAATGATTACTGGCGCGTGATTTGAATTCGATATTTATTAAGTTTATGTTTAACGAACAGACGTATTTGCATTTTGCAACTGATTTTCTAACGTATTTAAGTGTTCCTCAATATCTTTCCTCATAATTATTACGATAGTTGTCTTTAGTCTTTAAACTATTGTCCATTTGTTGTGTTAAACGAATAACGTAGTGCAAAATAAAGCATTCTAACCTAGAACTCTAACGCAAGATGAAAACTGATTATCAGATCAAATGTAACCTTATTGTAGTGGATGTAATTAGACATGTAACATTGTAAAGCAAGTATTTCAACATTACGCTCCAGGTGGGTGTCACTTAAACCATAAAGTCAGTCACGGTGTGCTTCACGTCCCTATGTATATCTACTTTAAGCACCAATGCACTTTACGACCCAATGCGTTTTACGAATTGGACTGTATTACCTCCCAGTGTACTTTTAAAATTATGGTGCGTTTTACGTCCCGGGACGTATTTTGCACCCTACTTTCCCTACTACTGATGTTTTATATCAGATCAGATTTTTGGAGTCAGGCCATAATTTACTGTGGTCAGTTAGCCTGTCAATGATAATGAGATAGCATGCTAGGCAGCAAAACCAGGGAATTATGTGGAAACTAGCCAGTTTTTCTTAGAACGAGAAGTAAGTTGTCAGATACGAAAGACAGGAAGACTGGTTCATTGGAATAACTGTGTAGACCGTGTGAGGGGAGAAGAAGATTATTGCTCATTTAATAGTGTTGTATCATGGCTTTGGGGTGAATCTACGTAAAAGCAAACCAATCTTTTAATAATTATCATCCATTGCTTTGTGCAAGTGGGCGGAACTTAAACAAGAGCTGTCACATGACAGCACGCTCGACTATTCGAAAGCTTGTTGGTAAAATGGGGTTTTTGTCTAAGAACAGGAGTATTGTGTAATTGTCTATAAGAATTAAGGTCAAAGATATGAAACTTGTTCAAAGACCTTTGTAAATGTACATTGCATTCAAAGCCTTACTCTGGATTCTGCAAGCCAACTGGAGGGAGGATGGGGGATAATTTCAAAGAAATACATGACCTTGTATATTTGATCATGAATAATTTTGTAACTTTTCAAAATTGGTATGTATAGAATTAAAAAAGAATGACCGCTGCATGCTGCATAATTATTCTATGACATTTCCAAAGAAAGCCATTTTGAGTATTTCCATATTAGTCTGACAAAACTGTGACAAAATTCTAAGTTAAAAAGGGCATAAATATGTCACAAATCAAAAACATTGGTGAAGATGTTGACAGTAAACATACATTTTAAGTTTCAAGTCAATACGTTCAACAGTATTCTATCTTTAACAAAACATTCTAAGTTAAAAAGAGACACAAATCTATCAAAAATCAAAACAGAGTTATTGAGATTGTTTTCTCAGGTGTAGATGTTGATGGTTGACACATACTTTGAGTTTCAAGTCAATACTTTTGATAGTATTCAAGATATTTGACTTTATAAAATCTTTTACCAAAAATTCTAAGTTAAAAAGGGACATAAATCTGTCAAAAATCAAAACAGAGTTATGGGGATTGTTTCCTCAGGTGTAGATATTGATGGTAAACATATATGTTGAGTTTCAAGTCAATACCTGTTATAGTATTCAAGATATTTGAATTTACAAAAAACTTTTACCAAAAATTCTAAGTTAAAAAGGGGTATAAATCTGTCAAAAATCAAAACAGAGTTATGGGAATTGTTTCCTCAGGTGTAGATGTTGATGGTAGACACATACTTTGAGTTTCAAGTCAATACCTTTGATAGTATTCAAGATATTTGAAATTATAAAAAACTTTAACAAAAAATTCTAAGTTAAAAAGGGGCATAAATCTGTCAAAAATCAAAACAGAGTTATGGGGATTGTTTCCTCAGGTGTAAATGTTGATGGTAAACATATGGTTTGAGTTTCAAGTTAATACCTTTGATAGTATTCAAGATATTTGACTTTATAAAAAACTTTAACCAACGCAGACGCAGACGCCGACGCCGACGCCGACACCGACCCCGACGCCGACGCCGGGGCGAGTGCAATAGTCTCCTTATTCTTCGAATAGTCGAGCTAAAAACTGTACTCTATCTCATCAATTGTTATAAATCAGATACATGTAGAGAACTGTTTACTCGAACAATTACGTTATTACTCGGACGCTACGCCTCATTATTCTTGAAGGCAAACAACTCAAACGTATAACAGTGCTAGATCACTGCCAATATTCGATATATTATCTCTTTTTTAAGGTTCTGATACATTGTATCTAAGATATTCTGATTCGTAGACCCGTTTGATTTCGAGATGCCAGCACGCGATATCTATAAGCTTATTGGCCATATCTCACATAGCGGAATATTGAAAAACTTAACAGTATCGAGTCACAGATTACGGGACATATTACAGATTTGAGATTTGTAGGTACATGTATCTGGCACGTTACGGGACGACGTGAATCATCACCACTAAACAACTACCTGTTTAAACGAAAACATGGTAAGATTTCGATTTTTCAGCTAAAATAGTGAGGATGTGCGTAACTCTCTTTAAATACAGTTCATCACTTCAATTCTATAAAAGTGCGTATCATACATTTACATAACGTGATGTATTTGAGATAAATCTAGAAATGTTTAGTTCTGAAACCGAAAGTTGATCAAGGACACTTTTATCTTTCGTATGGATACGGCTAACGATCCTTCACTGGACTAGATTGAAGGTAACGTTAAAGTAGGCATTATATAGGTGGAAAATTTCCGTAATAGGGGTGGGGTGTGCGAGAATTTAAGTGTACAACTACACAAAATACATTGTATCACTAAGCATTGTAACGTTTTATTGTCAGTGTACTTTTCAGTAAGTCTGTCCTTTGCATATGTCTGCCCGGCACTTGCAAGACTGTCTTTTTCTTCACAGGAAAGTCAACTGTAAATAATTTTGAGCTATATATGTATAACTTGACAAATTTATGTAGAATCGAAAAGTACTTTCCGGAAGCCTGAGTGGTTTAAAACTGCGCATCACGACGACCAAATGTTGTTTATTAGACGATAACAACGCTGAAAAGGATGTAATTTTGATTCTAACATGACAAGATATTACCAAAAGTGAATAAATGCAAAACGTTTGTTTCCACATCGTGACAATATTCGAATGTGATGGGAGTATAGATACATTACCTGCCGAGATAAAATACGTTCAAGGACAGCTGCTAGTCGCATCAAAGAAAGAAAAAGAAAACTAACAATGCATTGACGAACAAATTGAAACAATTCAGTCCAGAATTGATCCACTTAATATTAGTTTATCAAGTGTTTTGATTACGGTAAGATTTACCGAAAACGTGAGGGCTATTTTGATACAGTAATTCATAAAGAAATTACTATAACGCATACCATTAAAAACTGTTTATTATCCTTTTACTGGCGAAGCTACATTTTGTACTAGGTATTGCATGGAAATGGAAAATAAAAGAAAACTTCCTACTTATACACCAACAGACTTAGTCCCTAATTTGTGCTGCATAAATATGCATATTTATACATTATCACTAACCACCCATGACAATAACTTGATGTTTTTCTTTTAGAATATTAGTTATTATGCATTTTTCCTAAAAGTCCAAAGGTTTCGCTGTCATCTTGTGTGTGTATGAAACGTCTTATGGAATTGCTTCCTGGTGTTTATTTCAAACTGTTTTCTGTGGGTACCTGGACTATTTAATAGCCTACGTCTTCTTTACGGTCGAGTAGGTTCATGTAACGTCTCATTCATGTAAAGTTTTTGTTTTTATTCTTATACGTTTTTTTCTTTTCTGTTGGCAACGTTGATACGTGACCCTCTGAAAGGCTGAAAATAAATTTAAACAAGAGCTGTCTCATGACAGCACTCTACTATTCGAGGGCTTGTCAGTAAAATGGGTTTTTGCCTAAGAATATAATATGGTGTAATTGCGTAAGAATTAAGGTCAAACTTATAAAAAAAAACAAAAAAATCGAGAATTAATTTTTTTAGGGGTGGTTGGAATGGGTGGTAGAGATAGGAGGGAGGTGGAGGGGTACATCATGACCATGTTGTCATAAAGTAACATCATTTGAAAGTCTGATGAAGAAATATTAAGAAATGGCAAAATTATAGCTTACTTTAAGTTATCTTGACAAAATCTCAGTACGAAAAGGGGCATAACTTTGTCAAAAATGACCTTGACCCACATATTTGGCTGCATCATAACCCTATTGTCATAAGCAAACTAATTTGAAATTTTGATGAAGAAATATTAAGAAATGACAAAGTAATAGCTAAGGTTAAGAATGTGTGACAAAATCTAAATACAAAAAGGGGCGTGACTATGCAAATATGGTTGAGTTATGTGACTTGCTGCAGTTATCTATATTACCATTAGAAACAAGTATGCCAAGTTTGAAGATAAAAAACTTTAACCAACGCAGACGCCGGGACGAGTGCAATAGCCTCCTTATTATTCGAATAGTCGAACTAAAAAAACAATACATGTATATTACAAAACATCATCAAAAAATCGATCTAATTTAAATACGATTTCTACTGTTGATAAATTTCAATTTCTATTTATAAAAAGTTTTCTTGTCGCAAAAAGTCTTACTCCGAACATAGATTTATTTTGCAGCATTACTATTATTTTGTAGCTATGACCTAGATATACACTTGCACTTACAATGGCAGATATTCCGCGCAAACTTCAGTCGCAATATTTCCCTTTCCATCGTATGAGTAATAGCCTTTTTCTCCATCATTCCAGCGAACCTTTAACTAAAATAAGAATTGAATGATCTCATTGAGTGTTATATATATAATAATTTATTATATACTCTCGATTGCGAAACAAGTTCATACAACTTAGATTAATCGCCTTCGAGACTCATTCCAGATGGAATCAATCACGAAGAGAGAGGCAATGTGGAATTATCTGTGTCTTGCCTTAGGACAATACCGACATGACTATGGTAGAGATCCAACCCGGGACCCTTCGACCCTGAAGCGAATGTGCTACCACTACGCCACGGCGCCTCCACGATTGTTAGTAAATATCATTGACAACAACTAGAATAATGAAATGACTATCCTTATTCTTTACTTCTTACACGACTAGTTCTAATGCAACACTATCTGACGTAGGATATGATATACTCAAAACTAATATACTTGCAAATGATTCTGCCCTTGCGGCCAGTGTTAATCATAATCAGCCAGAACGTCTAGGAAGTCTGATCACGGTCAGCACTGTTGGGCACCCAAACTGATCATTGTGATAGCGCGGTCACATAGGTGGGCACCCAAATGAAAGTCCAATTGCACCGCTCAAATTCAAAAGTTAAAGTTTGTTCCAGAAACACAGCAAGATAAGGCTAATAACAATGGGATCGAAGCCTTAATCAGGTTATTCTCTCATGTAGTAACTGGACCATCTATTTCTTATTGAACTACTACATCGTCTTGAACGCACAGCACGCGTGACTTTTAAATTAAATTTAGATTGCTTTCATCAACTATATCGTGTACTTGGCAGAAAGCTATACACATTTAAACAAGAAAACGTATGTTGCATTATCGAAAATAATTAACCAAGTTCTAGGAAAGTTAATTATGTGTATTTAAAAGCAGCAAATAAGTTAGTTTTTAACTTTAATTAACAAATTTAAAACTGCTCGCTCTCAGTTGCCGTTGAAAAAAATAAGAAAAAAATGACATACTAATACATAAGTATAAACTTAAAGACTAGAATCAACAATCAACTGGTTTTACGGCACCGCTACACTATATGTTTATATTGGAATTTCAAAAGCGTTTGCAACGCGTTATCATTTGGTAGCGTATTATTTCAAATCTACAGATATAGGTGACAGGAATTAATACTGGAACCTTTTTATATCACTATATGTTCTAATATATGCTATTTTCATACAGTTTGAAGACCTCTTTTTTACCAAAATCTGAGAGCGAGCAGCTTTAAGAGTGAATAAAGTATAATAGTGATCAATTATTTGATGACCGAAATAACATTAGAGTGATGTTCTGGTATACATATATAAGAAATGTTATATTGCAAATAAAAGAGAAGCAAAAGTCTAAGTACCTTTCTGAAACAATAGTATGATAAAATAAAATTATTTCTTGGTTCTGTAATGGAAGTTTTTACAAGACATTTCTTCCGTGACAACTTTTTATTGCAGAAATTATAAAGCTTGTGAACATAAAGATAAAGACCAAAAAATGTGCAATAAATGAACTAATATGAAAAATCATGTTTTAGAAATCAAAAATATATACAGTACCGCCTGCGTTTAACTTCCGCGTTTTCGGGAAAATAACCGTTTTTCGTTCGTTTACCATGCGGTAATCGTTTAACCGTGTAACCGTTAAACGAGAATTCCCTTCTGCGCATGCGTACCGTGAAACGTGAATTTACATTTGCGCATGCGCCGCGTGAAACGAGAAAACGACATTACGCATGCGCATATATATTTTCCTCGCCATTTTAGGGCATAATCAGTAAAACTTTCACCATTCGTTTACATTGTTCTCGAGGCTTTACCGTCCAATAAATTCGGTCGAAATAGTGACCATCGTTTCGGAAATGTTCTAACTAAGAAAATGACTGGTCACACTATAGTACATTTGATTTAATAAAAAAATGTTTAAATTTCCAAATTTCGGAAATGTTTAATTTTTAAGTCAGTTTACACTTCATATCTACATTTTTGGTTTTATACACTAGAAGTTTCATCAAAATCTTAAATAAATTAAAATGTTACAATTAAATAGATACTATCATGACCAGTTACGCTAGGCCTAAGAAAAGGGGTTGAGGAGCTGTACTGGTGATGGGCGGAAATTATTCATTATGATTATGATGTAATAAAGATTGATAAAAATTAAAGTATAAGCAATAATATTGTGTCACACTTAGCTAAATAACTTCAGCCAGTAATCACTTTATTGCCTCATGCATTAGTCACTTACTCACTTAGCTTTAGCTGTAACTCACTGCAAATATTCCCTGTAACAAGGGATCCAGTATTATATAACATTCCTGATTTAACTGATAATCTACAAACATTTGAATGCCAAATAAATTTGAAATCAAGTGAATGACCAGAATCATGCAAAGTATTTCTGCAATAAACTGGTACCTCTCATGGCTATCAATGGGCCTAAAAGTAACGATAGCAAGTTGCTTATAGTTCTTAATTATTCTTCACTTTAATTAAGGAATAATAAATATCTCCCTTTATTTTATCGTTGAATAAAATATAGTCAGGACTTTGGTTGCGTAGTATGTTTCGCATCCAAACGACTTTCTTTGAAAACTATCCCAAACTTTATTTAACGTGTAGTATAACTTCATTGTATCCATGAAACGCGAAATACGATTGGACGCACTTGTTTACATATGTCACGTCATTTACCGCACATTGTCCTTGGAAAAATATGCTGAATTTTTATCCTTAATTAAAATTGGCTTTTCCCTATTTGTTTATATAGGAAAAGCAGCCGATTGTGTTAGAATGTAATTTTGGAAATAAATAAAAAGTGATAAAGTTAAAACTTCATTTAGATTGTTTTAGTCACCGGTCAACCCTAGAATTGTCCCCGGGCAGAGTCTGTACATTACTATATGAACCCTGTCCTGGGTGTACATGAACTACGAAGACTTCCCTCAGATTCAGGTTTAAAAGACAGATGCAAATGACAGGGAATCTAGGTACTAGATCCTAGCTCTTTTACAAATAGTCCCCTTGGTTTTTTGTGTGTCCAATGTATTGTACCGATACATGCGAGACTTTCTGTTTCAAACCAGTTCATCTCTATGTGGTATAAAACACTGAAACTTCTAGTGTCCTGGATGGTATTCAAACCAGGGACTTCCAGATTGGTATTCCAGAACGTAAACCACTGCACCACCAAAATAGTTCAGTAAAAGAATCAGTACAGTATTGCATTTGTTGTAAGCTTATAATTCTTATCAACACATTTACCTACTCTTCTCTTGTAACAAAATCAGTTAATTTCAAGGTATGATGGTATTAACGTTTTCCAGGTGTATGTATCACTTACCCTGGTAATTGTACTGATCATTGACATCACACTGTAAAACCAAGCTTCATATTCATGTTCAATGTAATATCACACTTCTTTTAACTGATCTTTATATTTGAATCCATAATTCAATCACATAACACACTGGACTAGTAAGCCACAATTCACCAGATTGATCTCCGGCTCCATCACTGACATTAATACTATTAGTTATCTTGCGGATGAAGATGTTAACCCGGGGCTGCATGTTCTGTTGTAAAATAACCAGTAATGTCTGTAGTGCCAGGACTCTCATTGTATCTGGACCATACCCATAAAAACTAGACCTATCACTAAATGTTATTAATACCCCCAAAAGAAGACTGTTTATAGCCTGAGGAAATTCGTAGTAACAGAATACCTTGCAAAAAAAACTAAAATAGAGATATTGTTCTTGGCAATAATTCTGTAATTTGTCAGGATAGAGTAATGGTTCTTGTACACTGCACTTCCTCTAATTGTGCTGGACCACTTTATGAAGTTGTATTGAATTCAAACCTGTAGTTTTCAAGTTATGCTCCAAACAAGGAAAAAAACAAAGGGCAATAACTCTTAAATGAGTACAGATAGAGTAATGGTTCTTGTGCAATGCACTTCCTCTTATTGTACTTGACCATTGTATGAAGTTGTATTGAATTCCAACCAGTAGTTTTCAAGCAATGCTCCAAACAAGGAAAAAAACAAGGGCAATAACTCTGTAGTCAAGATAGAGTTATGGTTCCTGTGCACTGAACTTCCTCTCATTGCGCTTGACCATTGTATGAAGTTGTATTGAATTCCAACCCGTAGTTTTCAAGTTATGCTCCGGACAAGGAAAAGTAACAAAGGGCAATATCTCTGTAATTATTCAAGATAGAGTTATGGTTCTTGTACACTGCACTTCCTCTCAATGTGCTTGACCATTGTATGAAGTTGTATTCAATTCCAACTAGTAGTTTTCAAGTTATGCTCCAGACAAGGAAGACCGCCTGCCCACCCGACCGACCAACCACCGGGTGACTCCTATATAACCCCCCTAAAACTTCGTTTCGGGGTTATAATAATAAAGTAACATCATGCTATAATTGTATAAATATAATATATAAAGTTAGCATAACTTATTTTAATGCATCACAAGAGCTGTCCATAAGACAGCTACATGTAGCTCAACTTTTCTCAGTGTTTACCAATAAATAAAATGTTTGGGCAGTAAAAGGCAAAGACAAGAATCTGTGTATTATCAAAGTGCAAAGAATGACCGTAAAGAGCAAGATATTAAGTCAAGAGTAACCCTGAACACTACAACAAAGTTTTAAATTAATACTTCAAGTGGTTACTGATATATGTGCCCTGTATCACACAAGACTTTGAATTGATAACTATAAGGGAAGCTTCAACAACAACAACAATCATGTTCTTCTTTATGATTTATAAGATCATCAACATTTCAGCTGATGCGTCTGGAAAGTACATGATTGTATTAACTATAAACTAAGATTGGTGTTTAAAAGAACATTTGTGTCGCCCTCTTACACTTTGTCAAAATAACCAATAATTTTGTGACAAAATCTAAGTACAAAAAAGGACATAACTCTGTAACCTATTACTGTGACCTTACTAATTTTGTGGCATCACGTTCTTTTTGTCATTAACAATACAATTTGAAAATTTAATGTTAAAAATGCTTGCTCTCAGATTTTGGTTAAAAAATAAAGATCTCAAAACTGCATGTACAATGTAAATAACGTATTTTAGAACATATGGTCATATAAAAAGGCTCCAGCATAAATTTAAGTCCGGTATATCTCTAAATTTACAAAAATAAGCAAACGCTTTTGAAATTTCAATATAAACATGTTATGTGGGAGTTCCGTGTAACCAACATTTTACATCAATTTCTTCCTAGATTCTTGCTTATATTTTGATTCTGGACAGTCTTTCATTTTATTCTAATGAATAAAGTGTCAATCTTTAAAAAAAAAAATCAACAGTAACTGAGAGCAAGCAGCTATAAGAAATGTCAAAGTTATCAGGTTATAGCCAATGTTAGGTTTTCGTGACACAATCAAAAAAGTACAAAAGGGGCATAACTCTGTCAAAAATGACCTTGACATACAAAATTTGAGTACATTACAACCCTTATGTCATTAGCAATGCAATTTGAAAGTACGATGAAGAAATCTTAAGAAATGGCAAAGTTATAGCCAACATTAAGTTTTGGTGACAAAATCTAAGCACAAAAGGGGCATAACTTTGTCAAATATGACCTTTACCTACAAAATCTGGTGGCATGACGACTTTTTCATCATAAGCAATACAATTGGGAAGTTTGATAAAGAAATATTAAGAAATGGCAAAGTTATAGCCAACATTAAGTTTATGTGACGGACTGACCGACATTATATTCTCTTTCAAAATTTCAAAGCATATTCTGACCATTTGATATTAAATTCACAGCTAACATTTCATCACCATTTCCACTGCAAATACTTGGAAATTTATCTCATGTATTGGGCATCATTGTCAAGTGTTTCTAGTGAACTATTTAAACCAGATGCCCACGTGCAACATGTCGGGCCTACCATATGTCAAAAGGGCTAACTCCTAACCAAGCAGAGATGAGTCAAAATATACCTAAATATTGGATGTAACATGAATATTGTGCCACAGAAAAGTGGTCTCGATTTTTCTCTACAGCCAGTAATAAAAAAGTTACAATATAAGCTATTTATAGTAACAACAAAGGGAAGTAATTCTAAAAACAAGGGTAGCCCATGGTGGTGAACATGGTATAAAATATCAAAATCCCTCTATGCATGAAGAAGAAATGCTCCAGACAACTAAAGATATTCTTGACTTTGAACTTTAACCTGTAAGTGTGACCTTGACCTTAGACTTAGGGAAATCCTGCATTTCAAAGCTTTGAGGAAACATGCGTCACTAATCATCATGATCTGCAAGCTGATACATTTAAAGCGTTGCTTGTTATGCACTCATCCAATCACAACACAAGAGGTTTCCGATAATTTATCACAACATCAATGCATAATTGCATGGACATCTGCCAATCGATGTGTAAATTTGTTTTTGCGCTGTTACAAAAACATCAAATCTTTGAATTTTGTTAAACTTGACTGAATGATTTAATTATCCGCTTATCATCTATTTGAAAAGTTAATGAATCAACACTATGTACCCTCTGGACAATTTACCTAAGATGATAGTGACAATTAACACAAACTCTTGTCAACAAATTAGTTTCGTCACCTTATCGACTGTACACAATACCACTTCAATTACATTTATGTAACAACATTTACACAATATCTATGCTTACCATAACAAATATTCACCTGTTTACATCAAACGATCAGATTTGCAACATTTCTGCCACCATCTTATGCAGCTTCCGTTAAATGTTTATTGTGCGGAATTCTGCGGGCTAATTTGAGGACCGAAAATGTTCATGTGGACTTTAAAATCGATTTTGTCATAATAATTATTAGTACATGTATCAATAGATATAAGTAATCGTCAATTTCCCGTACATTTAATTTCAACGACAGGCTTCGTACCGCACTCGGAAACTCGTCAAACAAAGACTACAGTATAAAGGTCGTTGTCTAAACACTTTCAATATTCTAAAAATAAATAATCAGGCCCGCACAATACCTGTGGAATAAACTGGTCCATCCAGCCCTCTTGATTGGCTACACGGTTCCCGAAAAACGTTTCACGGTTAGAGTCATTCTGATTGGCTACACGGATTTAACTAAACTGAAACGAGAACCGTTTACGGTGCGGTAACCGTTAATCGGTAATCGAGAACGCGCGGAAGTGAAACGCTGGCGGTACTGTAATCAGCATGTCCTGAAAATGTTTTATTGTTCTTACGATTGCCTTGTCATTATTCTTTTCCAGCTTAATAACTGTCCCATTTTGTACGTGCTGACCTTTCGTAACTGAAATTATAGCGCATTTTTAAAAATCAATTATGATACGAAGAAATGGCAAACTTTTAAAGGCACATTTAAGGAATGCTACGCAATTTGGAAGTATAATAATACATAATGATGAAAAATTCTACAGTATATGAAAAACTCAAAACAAGACCTCGTTATCAGCAAGTAGTGCTAACATATGGAATGAGCGCTCGACAGCGAATCAATCGCCTACACAAGTTTTCTTCGTTCGAACTAAAATAAGTTCTTACAAACTATAAGCGCAAAGCTACAGTGAATAATGACCTTGTTTAACAACACAGCCAACAGCAATATTTCGTCCCTGTTTGACTTTGACTCTCGGTTCGTCTACAATAACCACATCATACCCACGTTTTCCATATCGATATACGTTCTGTAGACCGTCCGTGTCCCACTCCACCCGAACCTGGTTCCCTACAAATAAATATTTCAATGATGAATTTAATAAATAGTTACAGAGCAAACTTCAAACTACCTGATGTTTTAGCAGACCATAATTCAACAGGCAACTATAATACTTCTTTTCCGTTTTGTGCTGAAGCACTTACAAACTATACATATATTAAGGCAATACAGTTCCAAGATATGTTGCAATATATTATTGTTTAACATTAGTATTAAAGTTACTAAAGACATCCTGTTTGTATACCAAAAAAACATACTAGCACACTAAAAATCTTTAACGTAAAAAACCCGAATCAAAACCGCGCGACAATGCATGTAGATCCAATTACATGTATCTGTAATATTTTGCGAATCAGTTTTTCAAAAACGTGTTGAATTTGCCATTCATTAGCTTCTGGAGTATAGACAAAACTTTTATTCTTATTCAACTTTAACGTAGAAATTATCGTACATCACTTAATGCAATCAATATTTTACCGTCCTCATGTCCTATAACTGTTCCTGGGCCATGACTATCTTGTGTATTCCACTGCCAGTCCGGTCCTCGACGGACACGACTACCGATAAGGGCTAAATTCTTGTCTTTAATTTCTCTATCCTTTTTTCCCCGATCCGAACACATCCTGACAAGATGTGCTTTCTAGCATCACTTTTAATTTCCTCGATGGTACGCTGAATATAAATTGAAACAATGAGATATGAACATTAATGCCGTTGCGAAGACGGTCTTAATACAATGTTCTATACCGGAAGACACTAATGTTTGCGCCTTCTATAGAATTAATTTACCAAAGGCAAGCAAAAGAATGATCAACATAAATAATAACAATAATGTCATTCAATGTGTGCTGAACTATAATAAATGACATTACTTTTTGTACATCATTTTATTTTCTAATATGTACGTCCGCATAACGACTAATATCGGAACTGTTTTGTCACCAACCTTTTCGTCTGCTGACAGCTCTGACATATCGCCTCCAAGCATGGAGGCGGCGTCCCCGAAATGTATTCCAAATAAATCCACTACCTTCGTCTGAAAACGTTTAATACTCAAACATTCTCCATTCAAGCAGATGAAAATATATAATTTTAAACAAACGTTTATAGCACGACATGAAAGTTTCTTATAATCTTACTTCATAATTGACTGTTACAAATAGTATAATGCCGTTAAAAAAGTAATGCATTACATTTTGTAGTATTATGGATAATTTCTGTGCCATATTTGCAGCTTTGTTTTGGTTTTGTTTTCTCTTCCGGTTTTCATTAAATGTGTTCTGTATTAAATACAATACTAACGTTATACTATAACCGGGAGCTTCACTACTCATTCTGCAACACTATGTTAAAGAGAATTCAACTTGCAACAATTTGCCACGTGTATGCACTCATGTACTTTATTGTACAATGTTTTAATGTGCAATATTTGTACTAGATTGTCTCTAAATGATGTATAGCAGAAAATATGGATGATATCTTAAAGACTTGAAACTGAGATGTGTAATACGGAAATACCGGAGCTGACGACACTTACCGTTAAATATAGGCGTCTTGCTAACTGATTTCCAGACTTGTAACTTAGCAGTGTTCCACCCGCCATAGATACCATCAACTCTAAGTATTCCTGGACAAAGCAAAAAGATCCAATCTTATGAACTGCTAAAGAACAAAGACAGTCAAATACGTGATAAAGACAACCATAACATTGATTCACAGTATTTTTTTCTCTCCAACAGTTGACTTGACTAGTAGATTGGATAAAATTAGGTACATATTAAAGACAAATAAGGTTAAATCATATCACAGAACTTAATAGTATATATTTATACTACGTATTTATGACAAAACTCTTTTCAATAATATCATGCAGATAGAAACAAAATGCTTCAAACAAACTAAATGTCATTTTGCATCTGAAATACACAATTGTAGCCCACGAAAAGACTTTAATGTCAAATAGTAATGGCTGTAGGCAATGAAGCGGACGGTACGATCGCACTTTAATTATAGAAATTTTCAGTTGTCAGAATATTCTCATGTTTATGTCTGACCGCAGCCCATTTAAATTTTATTTGTATACTGATGTCGACCACTGTTTGATGCATGTCTTGTATCATGTATTATGCATGTCATCATTGGCTTTTAACCTATATGGATGCAAAACAAAATATATATTGTATATATTGTTTGTATGTAATCTTCAAGCTTAATCTATTATTGATGAAGAAGAACTTTACTACCTTGTTTGCGTTTCCTACCGAAACGAAATATGTAACTAGATGGTGGTTACTGTATTCCTCACACAACTCCAAAATCATTGCCTTTGTCTACCAAAGAAATTTTTCATTTAAATCTTGTAACTCTTGTACTTTACAACTTTTTCTGTGTCAAAAAAAAAAAAAAAAAAAAAACCTTTTCTGTTTGTCTGCTTACATGCGTGTTTTTGCTTTGTGACACATTTTTAAACACTAGTCTACAAGTTTATCAATAACTCATAATACCGGCTGTTTGGCATTGAAATATCATAAAGTGTACTAACAGATTGGCGCAAATGATAACGGTGCAATATTCTCTCACTCGATAAGCGGTCATACATTTTCTAAATTAACCTGAAGAATAATTTGTTCAATAATATTTGCTGTGCTTAATCAAAAGGAAAATATACTTTTCTTATGAAACTATAAACATTTGATATATGATAACGTTGATTTCTTTTCTACCGGCCAAAAAAATTTACATGATACGATGCAATTATATAAAGATAAGTTTACAAAAGTAAGTCAGCATGTGTTTTGTAAGGATTCGGAGTTATATTAGCTCACCTGGCACACATTTATTAAGCGACTGTCGTATCAATGTTGATGACATTTGGCGAGACTGCTCCTTGCAGATGGAGTTGTTCAAATGATTTCACTCCATGTATAACTCTGGTTACCATGGCAACGGAAAGGAATTTAACAAAAATGTTGTTCTCAAAGACCGGACGTCGCAGAGCTTATATATTCGGTATGTAGGATTTTCTAATAGATTTCTATCAAGATTGTTCAAATATTAATGACCCCTGGGTCAAAATTGACCTCGCCCAGGATGTCACTTTATTTTGCACATGCTTACAGAGGGAAAATGTAAATATCTTTTCTGAAACCATAAGGCCTAGAGCTTAGATACGTAGCATGTATGATTGCCTAGTGGAACTCTAATTGTTAAAACCATGAGCCAAGGGGTAAAATTGAGCCCGTCCGGCAGGTAACTTGATTTTACATATTAGGCTTATTTAGGAAAAACTTCAAATATCTTCTTCTCTGAAACCTCAAGGCCTAGAGCTTAGATATTTGGAATGTAGCATTGCCTAGAAGACCCCTACCAAGATGATCAAGTCATGACTCTCGGGTAAAAATTGACCGTGTTCGGGGGTCACTTTTTTAACGTAGGCTTAAATAGGGAAAACGTATAAAAATATTGTCTAGAACCACTAGGCACAGAGCCTAGATATTTGAAATATAGCATTATGTTGTGGACCTCTATAAAGACTGTCAAAATTGACCATATCTCCTTATGATGACCTTGTATTATAGCAAATGTTAGCCATGTGAGCGATATAGGGCCATCTTAGCCCTCTTGGTTTTAAAATCCTGCCTAAAACTGAACCATGAACCAGCTTAAACAGTTTGTTCGACCGTATTTTGTCGAAAATCGAGAAGTTTTAGCAGGACAGTAAAGGCAAACACACGCATAAAATATATTTTAATTGTTATACAATTTAATTGTTATATAAACAGACAGAGCTTTATACATGTATATAGAACATATACAAGCGGAATTAAATGAATACTTTATCATAGTATGTCTTTCGTTAATGAAGCAGAGACAGTTTTACCTCATCTAAGTTTTCCACAGGCGTATCCGGCCCGGCATATTGACCAACTTCCGTCGGTTTTCCGTCTGTCACTATGAGTACTTTAGTGAAAACTGGAACGTTATTTACAATATCGTAGATATCTGAAACAAGTTTGAAAAAGACTGTTATATTATCGCTGTTGCACATTTGAACAATCGAACCTGTTGTAACTGCATACATATCTTGGTCCATCTTATAAATGCGAAAATAGTTTTATCCATATAAGCTAGTGATTGCAGCGGTCAATGGTATTTCTTAAAATGATGGTCGTTTGTAATACAATTTTCAAGCTATTCTAACGTTAATGAACACAATACGAAAATCATAAGTAAAGTTGTTTCACTCGGATAATATTTAGATACATCCACATGCCTTACGTTGTGTTACTAGTATACGCACACAAACAGTAGATCTCTTAAAATAAATTCCAAAAGTCAAAAACAGGGACAGTCCGAATGAATACATGAGGGAGCATTACAAACTTGCATTTTGTCACAGCAATTCTTTTGTGGTATCAAATCTTTAATGATAGGTAGATTTATGATCGAAACATAATTATAACGTTTTATATGGCAATCTAAACGCGATTTCGTTGCAATATAAGGTTAAAATGTTACAAATAAATCTGTTTACATCATTTAGTTTAGGAAAGGAATGACCTTCCTTTTTTAGAATAGTATAAGTATACTGTACGGTCAGATGATATTGCGGCAGCTAAGCCAAACACCATACCACCATAGAGAGGACTCGGTCCACCCAGCTTCTGCTTTCCTTAATAATGTACACACATATATATAAGTATAATTAAAGTCAATTAAGGCTTCATTAAATCGTTTCATCTCCTTTAGGTACATGTATCCGTGAATAGTTGTTATGTAGCCTACATTGCATAATGCTATTCAGAAATTACATCAACTTACACTGTTGCACTACTAGTAGCTTAGCTGGTTGAAATAAAGATAACCGCATTTGATGCTATGTGTATTATAATAAAAGAAAAGAAACAAACCAACTGTACCATGTGTAACAGCATCTTGATGACTATTTTTTTGGTCAAACATTCTGCTGCTTATTAACAAGAAATAGTGTTTATATCAACAGAAAGTTGTTCATACTATTACGGTACCATTACAGACAAAAACAGACTTTAAAATATATCACAAAAGTCATTACTAGTGTACAAACAGCCTTATAACTTTAAACTTTATTCTTCACATTTGTGTAGTCGAAAAGGCTTAAAGATAAAATCGTATGATTATATGTTATGCTATATTCTGTGAAAATTCAAAGACTGTGTCAGTTTATCAGTTGCCAAAATATAATCGTATGTAAAAATATCACTTACTAACAAGGTCTCGAATTTCCCTGTATCTGTTTGTAAGCCGCTTCTGCACCTGTGTTACATGCCCGAATGTCACAAAAGCAACATGCTCATCTGTAAGTCCATATTTTGTTGCAATATTTTCCAGTCCTAAAAATATAAAATGTCCAACTTTCAACATGGTGCTCCCATTATACTACCATCAGTAAAAGTTTAAAGACAACATTTCATATTCAATTTGACAGCTACTACATTGTTGTATCGGGATAATCTGATTCCGTTTGCATTATACAACTATGTAATCGTTAGGCATTGGATATAGTGTGATATTAACCAAAATACTGCAATTTTGACCAAGGCGGTTCCGCAAAGGTTTGCGTAGACCTTTAAAATAACGCGCAAACCTGCGACAAAACTATACAATGACGTCAACATTAGTCTATAATTGTTTAATACAAACTTCATAACTTCACAAATTACTGCTTTTACAAATTCCTTGCATAGTACGGTAATAGCAAGCCGTCTTTTTATTCAAAATTCAAACAAAATACATGTAACGGTATTATATTCGTTCTGCAAACATGACAAAAATAATTATACCTTTCAGATAATCTTCAAGAAAAGTGGTGGCCTCAGTCCAAGCATTTCCTTCAGCCATGCTGGCCGAGATATCAAGACATATCACCGAGTGAACACCTTCAAGATTCTTCAATGTTCTTTCACCTGTTTCAACGAGACATCTACCTCATTTAGTCAACTAGCAACATCCATATGACCAGTATGTATCATATGGGCATATAGACCAAGTTGTGTGATTTGTACATGGCTCCCTGTGACAAATTTAGCTACAAAGCAAGGGGACTGTAGTAGTCGACTTAGCTGGTTATTGTAGAGCAAGGTCCCAACGTCCATTCAAATAGAGCCATGATTAATTGAAAGACTAGTGGATTATAAGTCCGGTACAATAACACCAATAGTCATGATACTGTATCATCTTATTTATACATGTAGCTAAACGTTTTCACGTGATGATACAATATACAGAAGCGGTATTAGACAGGTTTAATTAGTTGATCACGTTATGTCCTCCAAAAAAGCGGCGATCGCCCTATTTAAGTATAAATGTTGTCTTCTATTAAAGTAATAACATGTCCGAAATATTTATAATCATGTCAAATACAATCACAGGGCTCACCGTCTGTGCATTCCTGCTGAGCCAGAAATCTCCAAAGACGTCGGTTTCCATTTCCATGAGTCTCTCTTTTCTGTTGGTTGATCACTTCAACTATAAAAACAAGACAAGACAATAGAACTCGATTTCCTTTCTCAATAACACGTTCCATATTTAGTGTGATCTATTGGCTTATTAAAGAAATACATCGCAGAAATATGATGTGCCCCCTTTGCTCAATTAAAAAAATCATTCCTTTACAAGTTCATTATACAGACTTACCAGTCGTTTGTCTCTGAATCCGTTCGTTTAATATACTGCCTGTTTTAGTATATGGTTTGGATGCTGAAATTGTTCTGGAATAGATACATAAAGTTATCATTGTTATTTCTGTGTCTTGTGCATTTTCTAAAAATGTCTACAATTTGTAGTTTTTTGCACAAAATACTATAGATCAGGTAATGCATGTAATTAAACTAAACGTGGTTTTATATCATAGACTTTCACATTAGATATAAAATCACTTCCAAGTACCAATGTAAGCTGCATGTTACATTGTGCGATATCAAAGTCTAATCGCTTTAGGTTTATTTTATCTTCTACCTTACCTTTTAGATAAAGTCAATGAACTATCTGAAAGCTATTATGTGTAATGTTTACATTACATAATAATTAAATATACTGTACAGTTGTTACTTTACATTATACAAGTGAAATAAAACGAGCTACAATGACAATAAAAGCGAACTTCTCACAAACGTTTGATGTCAGATTAACGACATGTATACACGTTCAGGATATCATACTAACTCACATATTTCTGTGTTACTTCTTACGCTTTTTGTTCTGATGACTTGCCTTTCAACGTAGGCTCGCTTCCGGTAGCTGTATGAGAAGTATTATTCTCTAATGCCGGCCCTCCAACCGAGTTTACTTGAGCGACGTGGCAAGGTTGCTCTGTTTTCTCAATAGCCTTTTCACTTTCTGCACTACTGCGAGTATTTTCGTTACTTTCATCTGTTGAAGATTTCAGCTTCACTACTTCATCTGAATACCGTTCCTGTTTTAGATCTGCCTGTTTTTTCCGTAGAGATACCGAACGCAGTTTGGAGTCGTCCGTCTGTACGGCCATCGCGGAGGTTTCAATCGAATCCATTCTTTCTTTGAGACTTTCAAACTGTCTTTTAAGTTCTCTTTGTGACTCATCTTTTTCATTTAAGATCCGTTCTAATTCAGTTACCCTTGCCTCTAATTCTTTGACATCTTTAAAACAAATGCATTTTAAAGGGACACAAACATTTAATATGTACAAATAGATACATGCATTTTGATCGTCATTGCATTCATGTTGTACAAAACTGGCATAGCAGAATAAATGATTCTAGCAGAGGACTATTTTATAGGCAAATAGCCTCCTTTCAATTTCAACCATATTTAGAGTGTTTCACTATTACTAAATTTTGTCAGTCACTCACCAGATTAAGAGTTTCGTCCCATAGATTACAGGTTGAAGCAGGTCGTTGGACTAGACCAACTAAGGTACCAGTAAACGAAAGAAAATGTAATATTTGCAATGTCCTTGAAGACGAGTATCATTTTGTTATTGAATGTACTTTATATGATGATCTGAGAAAACAATTTATCCATAAACAATTCTGGAAACGACCAAATATGTTCAAATTCATAGAACTAATAAACTCAGAAAACAAGAATGTCATCAGAAAATTAGGGATGTTTGTCCACAATGCTTTTAACAAAAGAACTGAATTATTTATACATAAGTAATAGGAATATTTTTAAGAACAATTTTGACGGAAATTTTTTTACAGTAAATAAACTCTGGATCAATTCAAAACACTAAATTTATTTACATGGTTTGTAGATTTTATAACTTCAGTGTGAAAGAAATAATTAAGGCTATATTTTATGTAAACTCCTATGATTTCGTTTCGATAGGAGTTACATAAAATTCATATTTTGTAATTACGCAACCTTATAAAGAAATAAAACCAACAAGTTGTCTTTCATTTTAAAGGTTGACTAGTGTTTGGGATAAATATTTCCAGAATTATATAAATAAAAATGCTTGTGTTTATATATGATTAATAATGTAACAGTTAGATTCCTGTTTTTATGTGAAACTTATTATAAATTTAATATGTGTCGCTATGTATATATATATATATATAAATATATATCTAAAATTGTGAAAGTTTGAAACCTTCTCCACATATACATGTGTATGTTGAGTAATTATGTTTAGTTTTGTTTTGTTAAGGCACTGTTCGCCATCATATCTTTATTGTTAGGTCCTCGTGGGCTTTTAAGCCTAAAGGAATTTGATGAAATAAACTTGAAACTTGAAACTTGAAACATGTTACTTTGATTTGCCTTTGTGAGCACTCTTTAAAAATGTCCGGTCAGTTGTAATTTCGTATTTATTTTAATCATGATGATTTTGACCTAGTTAACATGAATTTTTCTGCCGATTGAAGAAGCAAGGCCTTATTTCATATTTGTTCTGATTAATGTTCCCGCCAAAAAGAGTATTAAAGATGTTCCAGTCAAATTTCGAATCCGCTCATCTATTGGATAAATGCAATTTGAAATACGTTCAATGGAATAAGAATTGTTACAGAGTCATTTGACAGATTATTCAGACGATAGTAATGTAACCATTTGAAATTTAACAGGGTTCGGATTGGAATCCATCGGTGCCTTTCGAAGTTAGCCCCCACCCCCCTCCCCCCTATACTGTTCATTTAAACAATTTGTATTTTGTCCCGTGTGATTTAAGAAGCCGAAAAACACTAAAATGAGTGATACATTATGTACAATTTAGAAAAAATGGTAAACTAATGCATACGTGTAGCAAACTGGCATTGGCTATCTGACAGAAAATAGCCTTTTTTGTCCATTTTTCTGAATTGGAAACGATCAAATGAACAAGCGTTAACTATGACTTACCTTTCTGACTTCCCTCTAGTATCCGAGAACTGCAATGATAATTAAAATGTCTTCAGGTTTTCCCGTGCCTCAGACAATATCATAGATACATAAATGTACAAACATTTTCAGTTATAAACGAACAGTTTACTGAACTCGCGTTAAATTTACTGGTTAACAGGCAAAGGCTCAATAATTTAGTTTATAGCATAAAACTGACACTTAAACATGATGTACAATGACTGTTCAGTTACCAAGTACAATGACTGTTCACTTGCCAAGTACAATGACTGTTCACTTATCAAGTACAACGACTTCTCACTTACCAAGTACAATGACTTACATGTATCAAGTACACTGACTGTTCACCTACCAAACACAATGACTGTTTACTTAACAAGTACAATGACTTTTCACTTACCAGATACCATGACTGTTCACCTATCAAGTACAATGACTATTACTTACTAAGTACAATGACTGTTTACTTACTAAGTACAATGACTGTTTACTTTCCAAGTACAATGACTGTTCCCTTACCAAGTTCAATGACTGTTCACTTACCAAGTACAATGACTGTTTACTTACCAAGTACATGGCTGTTTACTTACCAAATACGATGAGTGTTCACTTACCAAGTGCAATGACTGTCATGTTCCAGAACGAGCTGATTCAGTCTTGTGAGAATAAATTTATTAGAGCCCTGTATTTCCTGCACTATCTTTAACACCTCGTTCGCCTGCAAAAGGATATATATGAAACCTTTTCTACAGTACTATATGTACGACGTTTCAGACAAAAACATGTTACACATGTAACCTGCATTTAACAACCATCTTGCATAGACTACTAGTTTCTTATCTATAGTCAAACATGTGTTAAAGACCACTTTCAAAAAACCCACCCTACATAAAAAACAGACAGGGAGGAAATCGTGCACTATTCAACTATAGTGGAAACACATGTGAACTAAAACAACCTGCCAACAAAAACAAATTTAGCTCCTTCCCGTCAGTGGTGTATGGTCGAGTTTACTTGAAGTTTTCGTTGCCTGATTGCTTGAAACAAGTTCCAAGCACAGGGGTTAGGCAAGTATTCATGTTCTTTGGTCATACTATGTATACTATAACAAGAGATCTTACTTACAATAAACCTGAATTGTATATCTCGCCAATAAATGTCCTGTTATTTGATCATCGCTTAATTCAACATTCTATACTTCGTATGTAGCGGTAGTTATTATCAAATCATTCATGAAAAGCACACGTTTCAACTTCCTCATAACGTTGTCGTCCAGCAGTGGGTAATTGTTTCACAAAATATGCTTGTAAAAGTGTTTCATTTACACGGGTTCGTGCATTCTCACTGCATTAGTAAAACATCCAACTCACGGAAATATCTTAATCCAATCATTTGCACTTTAAGACAATTAATTATATTTCATTATAGACGTCCAACAACATTTTCTTTGCTTTTGAATTTTACCAAACGTCTTATTTTGTCACGTGGCGGGTAAAATTGCCCGACATGAATAAAATCGTTATTGTTTTTTTTATAATACGGAGCTTCCCACCACTGTTAAGGGAATTTGAAGCTCTTGCAATCATTATACGGCTGGCAGAAGTTCAGAGGGGTCAGGCTATTGCATTGCTTATGCAAGGTCAGAGGCAACAACAACGGTTGCTATGCAGTTCAGTGTGAATGTTTCCACCATAGAACATCTTGTCCGTCGTTTGAGAGAAACTAGAAGGGTTCCCGATCGACCTCGATCGGGACGAGTCAGTCGATTTCACTTTGCGATATAAAGGGGGGGGTTACATGTACCGTCAAATTTGCTTCAATTACTAATGAATTATTGGTCAAAATCTAATGACATTTTGGTAATTTGTTGATTAAAGATGGGTTTTTTATATTCATATAAAATATTGTATATATTATCAAACACATCACATTAAATCACCTCAAATGTTTAACCTGCGTTTCTTTAACCTTTCCGTATACATTTACGCATTACAACATTTGCATATAAGCGATAACTGGTATATCAATAGCTTGTAGCAGAATACTTTGGTATATTTATATTTCCAAGAAAGAACAGTTTTACTGTTTGCAGTTTCTGAAATCTGAGTTTAAAGTAATGCGGCATAGATAAGTGTTATAGAATTTATTTTCCTATTGTTTGTTTCATGACAGTCAGATTTTGGATCTGTTACATGAATACATATACAATGTATTATGTAACAGTTATACATTGTATGCATGATATTTATATATGTTTTAGCATATCATACGGTTTTATGTTGATAAACTGAAGTTTTTAACGCTTGCTTTAAAGAATTTGGAAGTGTGTTTCATATATTGACCATCCGTTAAAACCGTTCATGTGTAAATAAGCTTGTTTTATGGGGCAAGGTGTATTTTTCATTAACAAGATATGTATGTAAACTACGCCATATATCCGCATGGAATGAGGCCAACCATTCACGCGAACCAACATTTGACACACGGGCACAGGTTTTCAGAGTATTTCCATTTAAGCAAATTCAAATGACTGTTTTACCTCTGTTTTTTCCTGGGCGAGTTGGTTTGCATTAAGGTTTTCTAAGCTGTACTCATTTGCATTTGGCAAGATTTAAACGTAATCAAAATCTAAATGAAATCTTGTTGCGATTATTTGCAACTGATAACAGAAAATAATACAAAACAGTGAGCATATTTGGTTTTTGCTTCCGTGGATATACAGTTGCTATTTTGCAACTGGTCAACAGCGGTTTTTCTTGTATATAATACTGTGTATGATATGTTGAATATGTACATGTATTCTGGTTGCACGGCACAAAATAAACCACCCGTCTTGTATTGCACAAAGTGTTAGTGTTTTATATAGTCCAAGTGTAGTAAAGACTAACAAAAACTGTACAGTAGATGAAACAGTTTTACATGCATTTTGGTGAAACAATCACCCCATCCTGCCCCATCATACAAGGAAGAAGTTAAACTACAAATGTATATCTTTTTCATGAATAATATGGTGATAGATACCAACAAGTACAAAATATTGAATGTGAATAAAAACGGTGCTCAAGGTGCAGGACATTTATTGATCAGATGTACAGTAAAGGTATAGAGAATACTTTTTGGTTTCGGTGTAAGATCACGTTATAATTTCACCGAGTGGGCACCAAAAGTGATATTTTCACGAGTGGCGCAGACACGAGTGAAAATAACTACTTTTGGTGTTCACCGTGATATGACATCGTAACCAACAATTTTTCTGTTTATTTTATGTCTCAAACTCCACTTTTGTTCAGTTTATTGCAATAAAAAGTCAAAAATTGCGGGAAACGTCACCAGAAAGCATCACAAACATGACGTCATTTTAACGACGTCATCGTTATATGATTTCCGGCATTCATTATGCTCGGTATACTTTTTGACGTTAATCCGGGTAACAGATTTTGATAATTTTCACTGCGTGGACAGTGAGTTTATCGGTATATAATCCACCGAAAAACATAAAATAAATATTGTGTGTTAAATTCCTTGTTATTGTATACACAATCTAACCAAAGAACACGATATGTGTCGAACCCCTGTTGTTCAAAGTTAAACATTGTTATTAACACACGCACGTATATGTATATGTACTGTTTGTGATTTGATCGTTGCGTAAATCACAAACAAAAACACTTAACATGACCAAAATAAAAAGAAAACCGACTTCACATGACCAAAATCACCAACAGTAACACTTCACAGGACCAAATTCACAAACCAAAAACGCTTCACATGACTTCAATCAAAAGCTTAATGCGAACTCCAAAGTTTTGATTTTGCTATAATAATAATAATCATCATCATCATCATCATCATCATCATCATCATCATAATTATGATAATAATGATAATAATGATAATAATAATAATAATAATAATAATAATAATAATGATAATGATAATGATAATGATAATATCTTTGAAGAAGGATGTACATATATAAATATATAAACAAAACAACTATTGGCGGTTCAGAATGAAGATCACTCACCATTTTATCTGCTGCCTCGTCCGTGTTTTAAGCCATACAGACTGACTGTCCTCTGATTGCTGTATCCTTGCATCCAGCTGTGTATGTCTGTCAAACAATAAGTATTGCATTGATATACTAATGACAAGCCTAGTTATAAAAATATTTTCTGTTTTATTTCCTTTTACATTGTAGAATGTTATCAAATAGAAACTGAAAAAAAAGAGTTTCAGTTAGATATGAATGTATTGGCTGTCTTTATTAAATTACCTGTCTTCGGAGATTACATGTACTGTACCTGTTGAAATGTTGTAATAAAATACGATAGAATTGTAAAGCCTGGTAATAAATGTTTATATACATCATCAGAAAATCAATCATTTAGCTAGTAAGAATATTATGTCAGGTCCAGCATAGCGCTTTTACATTGTATGTACATGTAGGTAATGTCAATCGATTGAAAGCTTTATGTTTATTTTCCGTTTCTCGCTCCATAAGTATTTTGGTAATTTTATTTCCTGGCGGGCAGTTACCACTTCAAAAGTATGTTGATAATTTTATTTCCTGGCAGGCAGTTCACTTGACAATTCGAGGTTTGATCGTGAAACTATTGTATCTAACATTTTGACCAAAAATGCTTTTATGTCTTTTTCTGAACTGCCAACAATGTGACAACATATCAGAAAATAGCTTCAAACATGGCACTGTAAAGTACAAAATAGTTAAACGATTTCATATTTTGTTCATTGCGAAACTATAATACATTTTTATCTGACAAAAAAGCGCAGATACAATAGTTTCACGATGAACGTTTTTACCTTTCACTAAAATATGAAGTGTATTGAATCTGATTTTTTTTTCATAACATTGATTAGACTTACTTAACATTACTAGACAATATTTCAAACACTGAATGCCTTATAGCATAAAATATTGCATAAAATATTGCTAAAAATGTATCTGGCTATGCAGATGTACAATAGTTTTCCACTAAATTCTCTTAAATTAATATCAAATGTGCATTTACAAAGTCTGGCAGTTTTAAAATTATTGTTTGCTATATGTCTATTTGTGAACTGGAAAAAAAACATTCTAATAAGTCATACTTTGAAGGCACACAACACGCCAGTGCCCATATGCAAGAAACTTGAAAATGCATCACCAAATTGCTGACGTGGTCTAAGACCAAACAGCAGATCACTTACGTCAGTGATGTGATCTTTCAGCTGTCCACTGAGCGCAGTGGTTCGCGCAGTGGTTAGCGCACTCGCTTCTGTCAATGCAATACGATTTCCGTCCTGGGTAATATGTAAGATGGTAGGTGTTCACCAGATCTGATAGGTGGGTTTTCTCTAGGTTCTCCGGTCGGTTTCCTTACACAGTAAGGTCACCATATGCCAACACCTGTGCAGTCAGTTAAAAAGCTTATGTTTGTTGTTATTTGTATCTTGCCGACTTTAAATAAATTATAAAATTGCCTTATTTAAACAGTTCAGAAACTCTGTGGACAGACTTTATATTCATTAAAAAATAAGAATTAAGATTCGACTGAAAGAAAGAATGTATCCTTTAAACTGTTAACTGTATGACTGTGTAAGAAGAGTATGGCTGTTTTGCTTTTGATAAATACAGACGAAAATTCAAACGTATGACAGAGTAAGGGCACTGCCAAGATAAGATTTTCATCACTTTTTAAAGGTTATTCCAGTTGTATAATGTTAATCATTCGGAACGACCAGAAGACGATACTTAACACCTTTTTACACGTATCAATACCTCACTGTATATGTATACTTTTTCGTTTATTATAATGTGATAATCTTTGTCTTAACATGCATATCTCTTTTTATCTATTTATGAATATGATTCGTGTCTGCATCAGGTGATATATCTTAATCAATACTTTTTCTCACTTCTACCTGTATTGTAAACTAAAGGTTTTGTTATATTTTGTTGTTGATGTGAAATGTGTATGTGCTATAAAGTCGGTCAAAAGCTATACATAGCTTGTGTTACATGTTAAATCATTCCCACAATAAATAAATATTGTATTGTATTGTATTGTATTGTATTGTATTGTATTGTATTGTATTGTATTGTATTGTATTGTATTGTCTCATGTAAACTCACAGATCCGGGACGGAGTACAGATTTTAGACGGTTTGTACAAATCTAGCACGGTCAACAAGGTTTATCATCACTACCTGTGTACTAGTTTCCACGAAGATATTGTAAGTTTTTTTGTTTTTTTTTTGCACTGGCTCCAGTCATACAACCGCACATATTTAAACATATTTTACGATAACTCTGGTATTTTTTGTGTCTAGCTATCAAAATTTCAACAGTAGTAAGTGACGGATACTTACTCAATTAAATGGTATATAGTCGTGACATGATTATCTCCCTTTGAAGCTCCTCCGCCATTTGTAGGAAAAAACGATTTTAGAAACCGATTGACATGTCATACTTTTAGTGTCCTAGAAGGCATCTTTGTATTGTAAGTATTTTGGTAATTCAGCAGTTATTTGTTTAAGCTTGTATACTTTAGATATATATATGTGTATGTTTTGTCATGTTTTAGATCAATTTTGATCACAGGCGAAAGACGCTCTTAAAATCATATAGAATCATTCAAACAAAATTTGAGTCAGCCATGTGGTTGTCCTTGCGGTGCTGACCCACTTCGGATTCCAGACCATCGACCATCACTTCGGACCACATTAATAAGACACTTCGGACCACATTAATAGACACTTCGGACCATGAAAATATATTAATCTGTCAATGTAGAATTGAATGCCGACATTATTAAAAAGAATTGTTTCGAAATTGCCAATGAAGATTAAAGAAAGTAATCGAAAACATGAGTTTAGCAGTGTGATTCATTGCATCAATTACTGTTAACTTAATTCTAAAGATCAAGGTACGATGTTACAGCTGTTCGATCATGGTTATGCAGTGGATGTATAGTACCAATGTATATAATTTATGTGTTTTTGTTTGCGTTTTTGTGTAGGAAGTGTCTAGCGAACTGGAACCGGTTTTGTAGACAGGGAGTTAAGCAAACTGGAATTAATATGCGGACAAATTATTTGGCGTGTTGTTATCATTTAAAATGTTATTCGGAAGATGAATATTAATAGAGATCCTTCCTAAAATTAGACATGAAAGACTTAATGCAGTATTAGTATGAGAGATAACAGAATGACGAATGAGAGCATTCAGTTACGACAGAATGAATAGCATTGAAATAGAAAGCACAATTTTCCTGTACATAGAAAATATGCAGGAAAATAATTCCGGTTTGCTAGTGTATATATTTATACATCAAAGCAATATCAGGATCAGTACAGGATATTTAATTGTCTCATATAACAGTTCTGCTTAAGTACTTTAAAACTTCATGCGGAGACAGCACAGGAATAGTTTTTATATTCCCATAGAATACGCCCATAGAAAGTTAAAAAAGTCTTAACATAATATCATTTTACATAATCTTTTCATAGTTGTCTTGTCCAATTTGACTATACACAACACTCTAAAAGGTGCGAGACATTAACCGAATGTGTCAGTAACACGTTTCTATCAAAACACCGACAGACACAAAGCATTTAATGACTTTTAACATATTATATCGCTAGTGAAAAGTGCTTCAAAATAATAACATTTTTAATAAACATAATTATATCAATATGATAATAATTTTGTTTTATATCTATGATTTATAATGATTATAAAGATGGTCCGAAGTGTCAATAAATCTGCTCCAAAGTGTCTACAAACCTGGTCAGAAGTGTCTGGTCCGAAATGTCTGTGGTCTGAAGTGTCTGTAATTCGTCCTTGCAAGTGTCAGATCGATCATCGAGGTAGTAGTAATATTTACTGATGCACAAAAATCTTAGATATTTGGCATTTAAAATATTTTGCTGCCCCAGTAAAACCTCTAGGGCAATGTTTGGTGTTTGAATAGAGAGTCATAAATATTTCACTCTTGAAATATAGATTTATTACTTTGAAGTTTCCTGAGATAGGGTTGTTTTAAATGTTTGGATACAAAAACTTCTTGTCATCAAGAAGTGAAGCTATGAAAAGAGAAAATTAATATTCTGAAATAATTTCATTTAGGGCTTATAGATAAAAATAATATCAAATAATTATTTTGAGGTTTAAAGTGTTTTAATTTCTTTGAGATATTTTCAATAAGTTCGAAATAGGAAGGACTTTTTTTAGAAATTGACATATTTACATGTATTCTTAAGTATAAAACTTAATTTTTAAGGCTAGAATCAAAATTTGCTTAACATCTAGATAGGAATTTGCAGAAATCGATTGAAAATTTCGGTTACACGGCACTGCTACACTATAAGATTTCAAAAGCATTTGAAACGCCTTTGAATTTGGAAGCATATTTTTCATTAAATTTAGAGATAAACATGACAGGAATTTATACTGGAGCCTTTTTATATGACCATATGTTGTAAAATACGTTATCTACATACAGTTTGAAAAACTCTATTTTTTTCACCAAAATCTGAGAGCGAGCAGCTTTAAATATATTAAATATATAGGCAAAGTAGCCCGAGAAAAATTGAATTTATCTTTGTATATTCTGCATAATTTATTAGAAGTACTTGTTTTATATTGCTGCATAAGTTTTTCTTCATGGTTGCATGCTACATAAGTTAGGTTCTTCTTCGAAAAGAAAAGCTAATTAATTTTCAATTTTGAACAAATGCTGAAAATAATACAATCACATTTTTGAGGTCCAGCTACAGGGACTTGTTTCAATCGGAAAATACCTTTTTTAAAACACATTAAAAAGTTGGCTTTAAAAGCTCTTCAGAGCTTGTGTTTTATTTGTGTAGTCTGTACCAATTTTTTATCTAAACCTGACTATAAATAAATATTACTTGACTTGACTTGAAAAATACATGTACACCCACCCCTCTACTATACCACAGGCACTTGTTTCATTCCAAAAATACCTAAAAAATAAAAAAAAATACACCGCCCTTCTTGTTTCAATCCATAAATACCTAATATCATTAAGAAAATACACCCACCCCTCTATTATACCGTGGACGAGTGGTTAATGCTCTGGACTACCAATCCGTAGGTCCCTGGTTCGAATCTCGGCCGGGACATTGGATATTTCAGAAACGCTTTTCAGTGTTTCCAACCTATCTGACATGAACTGGTTTGAAACCCAGAGGTAGTCTCGTGTGTATCGGTGCTATACGCCGGGCACATAGAAAAGAACCAAGGGGTCCATTCGTAAAAGAGCTAGGGTCTGGTACCCGGATTCCCTTGTATCTGCTTCTGTCTCTAAATTAAAGGACCACAATGGAAATAAGAGCTTGCTCTTTCTTGTGTTATCCTTGGTACTTGGTACTGAAATAGATACATACATACAGACTACGAATGTGTTAGCATCACTATTATTAAACTTAATCTGATCGTGTAACATAATATGGATTAACAAGTCTTCGTAAGTCCCTGAAATTTACAGATGTGTGCTTTAATGGGTGTTTACAGGCACTGGATGTGATGAGGTCCCGATTCATAAATTTTATGTTTGAAATCACAGTTTTCACAATTAAGGGTAAAAAATGTATCATCAATAGTAATAGCGAATAATAGTGTTATTCATGCTATATTTACCTGTTTATTTTTTTTACAGAAAACACATATGGCTGAAGGAGGGCATTTAACATCTTTAAAAGATGGCTCGGACTCGGACTTTGATGTATGCTGCACACCGTGCAATGAAGATAATATAAGAGAGGAAGCAATAAAATATTGCCCCGAGTGCCAGGATTATTTGTGTTTAACTTGCATGAGACATCATGGCAGACTGAAGGCGACACGATCACATCAGCTAGTCGATCAAGATAATGCCAAGCCGGCGGGGGATGCTTCTGATTGTAAGGATGTGATAAAATCAAAATGTCGGTACCATCCGGATCGAGATATTGAAATATACTGTGGTTCTCATGACATGGTCTACTGTGCTCTTTGTATAGCCATCGAACACAGGTATGTGTTTTGAATAAATGAATAAATGAAACACAAGTATGTTTTATTATAAGTAAAACAAGAAACTGTATAATATCCATGTGTATTTATACAGGTATACATCTCATAATGATTGGTTTGTCATTTTATCAGTCGTCTGTCGTTGGTCAACAATTTGCTTCAAACAACATCTCTTCTGAAGCCACTGGGCCAATGTTGATGAAACTTGGCAGGGATGTTCCTTGCTTGAGGCTCTACCAAAATTGTTCAAAGGATTTCATTCCATGTATAACTCTGGTTGCTATGGCAACAAATAGGAAAAACTTTTAAAATCTTCTTCTCTGAAACCATAAGGCCTACAGCTTAGATATTTAGCATGTAGCATTGCCAAGTTGACCTCTACCAAAATTGCTCAAATCATGAACCCTAGGGTAAAATTGACCCAGCCCGTGGGTGTAACTTGATTTTACATAGGTTTCTATAGGATAAGCTTTAAAGATCTTCTCCTCTAAAACCACAAGGTTTAGAGCCTAGATATTTAGTGGGTAACAGTTTCTAGTGGACTTGTTCAAATAATGCCCCTATGGTCAATATTGGCCCTGCCAAGGGGTCACTTGTTTTACATAGACGTATATAGAAAAGACTTTAAAAATCTTCTCTAAAACGTACAGGGCCTAGAACTTAGATATTTGGTATGTAACTTTGTCTAATGGTCTCCCACAGTCTACTTAAAATTATGTTCAAGTTATACCCCTAGGGTCAAAATTGAACCACAATGTTCAGGCAAGTGCACTTGCACTCAGGTAAGCAATATAGGGCCATGATGGCCCTCTTGTTTGTAGTCAGTGTTTAGGCTTTTAAGGGTCTGTGGGTCAAAGGTCAATGTCACAGTGACCTCTGATAGCATAACCTTGAAAGGTCAGTTTCCTTTCCACTTTCATCAAACTTGTTCAGAAGGTTCTCTGTAACATGTCTAGATGATCCTTATTGATTTTGAGGTCAGTGGGTTAAAGGTCTAGGTTACAGTGATGCGGAGAAGTAAAGGGGTTTAGAGATGATAACTTGAGAATGCTTGGGCCTAGCATCTTTAAACTTGATTTGGAGGTTGGTCATGACCAGCAGTTGACCCCTATTTTGAGGTCAGTAGGTCAAAGGTCAAGGTCACAGTTATCTATAATAGTAAAATGGTTTCTTGACGATAACTCGAGAACGGGTGGGCCTAGCATCTTGATCCTTGATGTGGAGAATGGTCATGACCTGCAGATGGCCCATATTGATTTTTAGGTCAGTAGGTCAAAAGTCAAGGCCACCAGGACTTTTTTTCAGCCACATGATTTTTTTTTCAGGTCACATGTATTTTTCTCTGCTTTCTTTTTAAGGAAAAATAATTTGATTTTAAGGCTAACACTTTGTCGTTTTTTCCGTCCGTCAGGAATCATGACTCAAGAAACAATGGATAGAATTTCATGAAACTTGAATTCAGTGTTCAATAGGATGATGCCGCGGCACACACACAATTTTCGTCTAGATTGGATTGATATCTCCAGAGTAATAGACCTTTAATTATTATTTTTTTCTACATTCAAGACAAAAACATTAAAAATGCCAGGGTGAGCTTTTCTGATCGATGATTGTCCGTCGTCCGTCAACATTTTGATTCAAATGACATCTCCTCTGAAACCTCTAGGCCAATGTTGATAAAACTATGCAGGAATGTTCCTTGCATGAAGCTCTACCAAAATTGTTCAAAGAATTCCATTCCATGCAGAACTCTGGTTGCTATGGCAACAAATAGGAAAAACTTTTAAAATCTTCTTATCTGAAACCACAAGGCCTACTAGAGCTTAGATATTTGGCATGTAGCATTGTCTAGTGGACCTCTACCAAGATTGTTCAAATTATGACCCCCGGGTCAAAATTGACCCCGCACCGGGGGTCACTTAGTTTTGCATAGGAATATATAGTAAAAACTTTAAAAATCTTCTTCTCTGAAACCACAAGGCCTAGAGCTTAGATGCATTGCCTAGTATACCTCTTTAAAGTTTGTTCAAATTATGCCCCTGGGGTCAAAATTGACCTTGCCCGGGGGATCATTTGTTTTACAAAGGCGTATTTAGGAAAACTTATTTGGTATATAACATTATCTAGTGATCTTCCACCAGGCAAGTGGACTTGCACCAACAGTGTTTTTTTTCAGTCTGAGGGGAAAGGTGGCGGGACCCGTCAGGAGGGGAATTTTTACGTCATTTTGCCAGAAAAAGGGAATTTTTTAGAAAATGTATAAAATATACTGTTTAAAAATGTAAATAAAGAACCAAAACTATCAAGTATGTTAATGACATTATTCGTTTACAAAATATAAATAGAGGACATAAGAATTAAACATAACAAAATTTGATATAAAAATACTGGTGTCAGGAACATAACTTAGCAGCATTGGTGTTAAAAGTTAAAAACACACGTGAATATTAATAATTACTTCTATTTTGAATTGAAAACATTGTATTAGTATCTTTTTCATCTTTGGATCACTGTTTTTGTTGAAAAAAATCACAAAAATCGGGGTCGCGAAAATAGGTGACAAACGAAAAATCGCCGATTTTCGGCTGACTATTTCTCATGTAAGGTGTCAAATAGTTGCAAGAAATTATTCTGAAGCTGTAATTTATGAAAACTTATGTTTTTATAACAAGTTTGGCCAACTCTTGATTAAATAAATCAAAGATTTTTTCAACATTTTTGAGGGGAATTTTTTGTCAAAAATGGGGAAAAATGTATATTAAATTTGGAGGGGAATGGGGCCGAATTTCGGCCCCAAAAAAGCCTTAAAAAAAACACTGACCAAGGTGAGCGATATAGGGCCATATTGGCCCTCTTGTTTTAGAAATGAGGCACATAAAGGCGGCACCGTATTGTGTACGTATTGCAAAATATTGAGCGTAAACAACTCTTACAAAAATATACTCTTAAATATTCAAACTTGGTTATGATATGGTAATAATGTAATTGAATCATTCCTTGTGCAAAGTCATATGTTTATACGTTTACATTTTGAGGTTTGAAATAATATACCATGTCGTACTGTCCGTCATTGTCGTCATGGAAAAAGAACACAGCATATTCAAATTCCAGTTTCAGGCAATAAATGATGGAAAATTGCAGTTTTTTATTTACGTAAAACTACCGGGGTACGGGGTGAAACAATACCGGTTCGTATCATGTCTCAAATGAATTGCAATATACCGGTTTTATCGCGCACCCCTAAGAATTACCCCCGTCACCTTGACAGTGGTTCTGAATCTAAAAGAATGGTAGCTGTGACATAAAACATTTTTTTTATATGGAACTGCATGCCAAGAGCTAACTAAAACTACATGGAAATAAAAATGAACTTTAAAAACCTTCGTTACTCTAGAAAATATAACTATTTCCTAGATTTCCTGTCAACAGTACGTAAATATTATATAGCTCTGTAATAATCTAGTTTTCTCTCATACATGTTATAATAATCTTAGATTTCCAGAGACACAATTTTCACTCTCGTCCGACCAGAAAAAACCTAAAATTGTTCAAAACTTTTTTTCTGTTAAACTGTTACTCATACATGTAATTCGATGCCGGTATTCATCGCAACCATTAATACTACAAAATAACACTAAAAATCCTGTTCTAAAAGCTTGATTTTATTCATAAATGCCGTTTCAAGCTTTTTTTCTTCAATGTCAATATACCCCACCCACCTGACACCCAAAATTATCTATACAAGGTTCCAGTATAAGATATTATATTTGAACATTTGTATGCCAAGGTCTAATAAATTTAATGCAGGGTCTTTCATGTGGAATTTACTTAGCAAAAAGTATTGATGACAATTTACTTTAATTATGCCCATTTTCTCGCACCTCGGGATCGATTTCCTGCCAAAGGTGTTCAAATTTACACATACTATATGTAAACTGTGGATCTTTGGAGCGGATCAGTAATTCAGGTGTAAGGCACAGGACTTGTAACTGCTTCTCCAGTAACTTAACTAATGGTCTTTCGGATGAGACCTGAAATACCGAGGTCCAACTTTTGTGTCGGTGCTGCACACATAGCATGTGAAAGGGTCGGACAATTTCTCTGGAACAGGACGTGTTCTGCATCTTGCACTATCCCCCAGAACCTAAAATAACTATATATAAATAACTTCTTTGGGTGTTGTTCATAATGATTATCAGGTACTAGTGATAAAACTTTAATATACATACAACTTATAAATGTTTATACCCCCAAAACGAAGTTTATGAGGCTGCAAATTCCCAAAATAGGGGTCAAAATCAATAAGGATAAGTGCAGTGAACAATAACCATAACTAGAGCATAACTTGAAAACTACTGGTTAAAATTTAATACAACTTCATACAATGGTCCAGCTCGATAAGTAGTGCAGTGTACAAGAACCATAACTCTGTCTTTAGTAATTACAGTTATTGCCAAGAACAATATTTCTGTTTTAGATTTTTTGCAAGGTATTCTGTTTCTAATAACTTTTTTAGTTTATAAAGCAGTCTTTCGGGGTATTAATCACATTTAGTTATAGGTCCAGTTTTTAGCTCACCTAAACATGAAGTGCTCAAAGGTGAGCTCTTGTGGTCGCCTGGTGTCCGTCGTCTGTCTGTCCGTCCACACTTAATCTTGAGTATGCAATAGGGGCTGCATTTTTCACTACATCTTCATGAGACTTGGTCAGTATGACTGCTTTGATGAAATCTAGGTCCATTTCAGAAAAAGGTCATCTGGGCTCAAAAACTAGGTCATGGGGTCAAATCATTGAAAAATCACATTGATATAGATATTGCAATAGAGGTTGCATTTTTATTTGATTCTCATTAAACGAAATGATGGCCTCGAAGTTTAGATCAAATTCTAATATGGGTCATCTAGGTCAAAAAGTAGGTCATGAGGTCAAATCATAGATAAACCTTGTGTGTGCAATAGAGGTTGAATTTTTATTGGATTTTCATGAAACTTAGTCAGTATGTCTACCTTGATAAAATCTAGCTTATGTTTTAATATAGGTCATCTGGGGTAAAAAGCAAGGTCATGGGGTCAAATCATAGAGCAACATTGTGTGTGCAATAGAGGTTGCATTTTTCATTGGATCTTTATATAACTTGGTATGATTGCCCAAACGGAATCTAGGTCGAGTTGGCCAGGTGAGCGATAAAGGGCCATCTTGCCCTCTTGTTTTTATTGTGAAAGTGTGAAACCTCTAGATGATCAGATTCTTTCGGTTTGATTAAAAGGTCATAGTACAAATAATTGTTACAGAAAATTATATGTAAATATGAAAAGTAAAACGAAACTTTTTGAAAAAAAAACAGTCTAAATTTAGATAAAATGTAAAAGTCCAAAGTCATCGAAAAGTGCACATGTACTCCGTTCGTACATCGTGTATATCGTGTATCGTTCTGTATCGCTTACAGTGTATGTACCGAACGTGCAGCGTGCGTCTAACATGCGTGTATACTGTTAAATGTTGTACGTTCCAACTACTGTAGCTTTATGTATTGTAACATTGTTTCTAAAGTATTAAAGGGACACACCCTATAACTGATGTCGAATTAAATAACCTCCAAAATATAAATAATAGATACTTTGGAAGTAATATAACTTAACCTAAAAGTTCCAGCAATATATTCCCATTCATTATCGATAAAATCAGCAGTTTAAAGTATACTGCAGTACAGTAAACAATCCAATAATCTATGTAGAGTTGCTGTTGTACAATGAAAGGGTAGATGCACAAAAAGCCTCTATTTTGATTAATTGTGGTAAAATGAAGCATTTTTCGCCATAGGTTCTTCTTTGAAATAGTATTTATTTATCATTTTACGTTCAGTGATCACATTATCTATGTTTCGAGAATATAATCTGCTAGATGTAGGGTGTGCCTCTTTAAACCAATCGCATTATTATTGTTTATTTCTTGTGTTCCGATGACCATATGGAGTTAATTTACCCCCCGAACACAGTGTTAGGGGGGTATCTGGATTCAGCTTGTCTGTCTGTCCGCCTGTAAACGGAATCTTGTGGACACTAGATCTCAAATACCCCTGGTCAGAATTTACTGATACTTCACACAAGTGATAATAACAATGCCTAGTTGTGTATGGTCCATATTTTGGGTCTCTAGGTCAAAGGTCAAGGTCAAAGGGGCTCGGGATAGTAAAATTTTGTGGACGCTAATTCTCCAAAACCCCTGGTCAGAATTTAATGATACTTCACAGAATTGATGAGTGCAATGCCTAGTTGTGCATGGTCCAGGTTTCGGGTCTCTAGGTCAAAGGTCAAGGTCACAGGGGCTCGAAATGGTAAAATCTTGTGGACGCTAAATCTTCAAAACCTTAGGTCAGAATTTAATGATACCTGACAAAAGTGATAAGTACAATGCTTAGTTGTGCATGGTCAGGGTTTCGGGTCTCTAGGTCAAAGGTCAAGGTAACAGGGGCTCCAGATGATAAAATCTTGTGGACGCTAAATCTCCAAAACCCCTGGTCAGAATTTGATGATACTTCACACAAGTGATAAGTAATATGCATTGTTGTGCATGGTCTTAATTTCGGGTCTCTAGGTCAAAGGTCAAGGTCACAGGGGCTCGAGATGGTAAAATCTTGTGGACGCTAATTCTCTCAAACCCCTGGTCAGAATTTAATGATACTTCATAGAAGTGATAAGCACCACGCCTAGTTGTCGCCTCTAGTACCTGTTCTTATTAATTTTTTCAGGTCTTGCGGCGGAGTAAGAAAAGTTGACAGCTTTACAATATCCGGATGTGATGGGAATATGCATACATTAATTGCCGAGCTAAAAGACGTCCACGAACAACTTTTAATTACATCTAAGACAAAAGAAGAAAACTTACAATGTATTTGCGAACAGAAGGAGACAATTCACACTTGCATTCAAGAGGCTAAAAGAAAATTAATTGAACAGTTGGACGTTCTTGAGAGAAAGTCTGTTGATCTACTTCTTGAAAAACATAGCGAGATAAAAGACAGACTTGATTCTGATATCAATACGTTAAAGATCAAGATATCTGAAGTCGAGAAAATGATCAGCAGTTTAGAATCAATGCCAAAAACAAATGCAGAGCACACATTTGTTCAGACTAAACTAAGCAACAAGACGGTGTCCGAGGCTGTGCAAGTGTTGGCAAAAAGTGAGTCAAATGGGACAAAATCGATCAGTTTTGAAGAGAACAAAGCATTAATTTCATCAAATATAGAGACAGAGACATTTGGAAATATCAAAGTTTCAACGACCACCGGAAATGAGTATATGAGAAACAAATCATTCAAAATGAAATCAAAGACAGTAATCAGTGTGAGAATGACAATAGATCGAAATACATGCGCCATAAGTGATATATGCCAACTACGTGACGGCAGTATTGTCATAGCCGATTATAATAACAACAAGGTAAAATTATTGGACATGGATTTCAAACTCAAAGCTGATTTCAGTGTAGAAAGTTGTCCACTAGGAGTCTGCTGTGCTGGCAAGAATAAGGTGGCAGTGAAGCTTCCATACAAGGTACTGTTTCTATCTGTCAGTGCATCCTTATCTAAGTTAAGAGAAATAAAAGTCAACAGCGGATGGTATTACGGCGTAGCGTACATCGCTGGAGATCTATGGCTGTCTGACAGCGAATGTGTGGATATTTATAAGACTTCTGGAAAGGTATTGAAATCCATAAAGACAGATTTAAGTGGTCATAAGATATTTAAATACTCACCACTGAATATGAGCATTAGTCATGTTAGTGGAGAATCTGTGATAGTTGCCGATTCTAGCGATGGTGTCGTCTGTGTTGGTAGTGATGGTACGGTAAAGAATGAACTGAGGGATAATAGACTGACTGATAGTTGTGGTGTTTGCGCCACCGAAAATGGAGTTGTGCTAGTAGCGGGTTATGGATCAAACAATATTGTTATGTTCCAAGAACAAGGGAAATGCCTTGGCGAGTTGGTATCAAAAGATGTAGGACTGAATAGACCTATGTCGTTGTGCTACAATAAAAATACGAACTCTGTGATTGTAGTATGTGAACGAACAGACTTACTATACGTAATTCAACTTAGCCGATGAATTAAACCGTACTGAGATTTATACTCGAATGCAAAAAAAACTCGCAACTTTTTCATCTTCTTACTATTTCCAGAAAAGTGTCGGTATATTTTTTCATTAAAATGTGTATGATGAGTAATACAGTTTAATTTCCAATCTGTCTGCCTTGATCATTCATGACGGCGAATCCTTTTTTAAATGTACAGGATACAATAACTTTTAAGTTAATTGGTAAAGTTGCGTTTCTTTTGCCAGTCAGTATAATTTGAAATCGAAATAATTAAGAAACAAGAGCTGTCCCTCACAAGTGACGAATGCCCCCGAAAGAGGTGCCTCACAGTCTGTGTCCTCTCCATGTGCTCAATAAATGTGCTATGTAATTTTAAAATCCTTCCATGCATGACAGAGTAACCATGCATACAGTATTCCATTACTTTTAAACACTTAGTGTGACCTTGATCTTTGAGGTAGGAACATGGTTCATGCAGACAACACATTGTCTTGATGTGCTTAACATTTGTGCCAAGTTATTTTAAATCAATAACATTAAAAAGTTACAATCCTGACACAAATGGATGCATATATACAGGATTCCATTTCCTTTAACTCTAAGTGTGACCTTGACCTTTGCGGTAGGCACGCGATACATCGGCTTGATGTGCTGGACATTTGTGCCAGGTTATTTTAAAATCCTTCAAAGCATGATCAAGTTATAGTCCGGACACAAATGTATGCATACATACAGGATTTCATTACCTAAAAACTCTTAATGTGACCTTGACCTTTGAGGTTGGGACGTGGGTCTTGCACGCGACACGTCGTCTTGATGTGCTAGACATTTGTGCCAAGTTATTTTAAAATCCTTCAATTCATGACAAAGTTACACTCCGGACACGAATGTGAGCATATATGCATATATAGAGGAATCCTTTACCTTCTAACTCTAAGTGTGACCTTTACCTTTGAGGTAAGAATGTGGGTCTTGCACCCGACACGTCGTCTTGATGTGCTAGACATTTATGCCAAGTTATTTTAAAATCCTTTAATGCATGACAAAGTTACAGTCCGGACACAAGTGTGTGCATATATAGAGGATTCCATAACCTTCAAACTCCAAGTGTGACCTTGACCTTTGAGGTAGGGATGTGGGTTTTGCACGCAAACCAGACACGTCGTCTTTATGTGCTAGACATTTGTGCCAAGTTATTTTAAAATCCTTCAATGCATGACAGAGTTACAGTCCGGACACGAATTTGTAAGTGGAGACGCACTGACATACAGACGGACGGACGGTGCGATTTTAATATGCCACCCTTCGGGGGCATAAAAAGTAAGACAAATGAACATCATAAACGACGGAGTGGATATATTAGATGAAGTACAATCTGAAATTTTTCAAATTGGACACTAAGCAAAATGGAGATGTTTTGACCTTAATGTTCATAAATGCTTAAAATACAATAAGGTTTTCAGAAATTGTGCGGAAACGGCTGACAAATGCAGACATTTGCAGACATTTAACCAGTCCAATGTAAACTACAATGATTATTTGTGATAATGAAACTGCTTCTGTGGCCAAGCGGTTAGAAACACAGTACCCGCACCCTGATTTTAGGGTCATGGGTTCAAGCTCGCTAACAACTATGTTTCTTTATGTCAGAAAGTTGGCAGCATCTTATGGAGGGTAAGAGTCTTATACTGGTCACTCCACAGAACGATGACCTAGTAAACTGTCTGCCTGAAAATGACTGAAATCCTTTGATCACACATATTCTATTTTACAACTCGACCTAGAAATATTCAAATCAAAAATTACAACCAATCGTCATAATGATTGATTACAATGTCACGAAAGGCTCTAAGGATTACAGAAGTTACTGTCATGACCTTATGTCGCCCATTTTTATTTTGAAATACAGTTTATCAAAACAAACATTTGTTAATATTCTTACGATTACTTGATAATAATGTTGCCTTTATATCGTAAGAATATGTCTTTTTTTAGTCTAACCCCATGACATTTTCATTACCAAATTTTTGCTCATATTATCACAAAGGCGAACAAATTGTCATGATAACGATCGCTAACAACATGTACAAGATACATAATATTTTGGGTGGTCTCATCAGTCATCTCTATTAATTTTGTCCTAATGACCCATGCTTGAACATAATCAAAACAAGTACTCTGACCAATTGTCATAGTTCGGGTACAAAATTTGCCACTCGAGTGCTCACAAGGTAAACTTATGATTTAATTAAAAAGGCATGTTTTTTACCGTATGGTCATCAAGCTAGACGTCAAAGAAATAATATTCAATCAAATTCTTACCAATTTTCTGAATGCCTTGTACAAATGATAGCCTCAATATGATTTTCTAGACAAACATTCACACTACTTTCCATGCTCAAAATGGTCTAAAGAGGATTTACAAGAGTTTCTCTCGAGTGTGTGATCTAGCATATATGATCCAACGTCACCCAATTTTGAATTTGATATTGAGGTCATATAGTATTCTGACCAATCAACATAAATATTTTGGTAAATGTAACACTTACCAAAAACACGGCGGGCTATTTTGTGACAGTTGTTCATAATTTGTTTTCAAATATTTGACATGATAAAATGTAATAAAATAATGGTAGTTAGAAATGAACTATTTCTGAAAAAGCCGTTCATTTTTCACACGAACACTTAGTGAATGAATCAGCAAAACGGTTGGAAAATACATTCAAACATGTTAGATATGTTCTCTCAGTATAAATTAGGAATAAATTATTTATATCATTTGCATTAATTATATCAAAAAAAGGATTGTTATACGAATAGATCACAGGGCTAATATCGTAGTAGAGAGTTCAACGGGACATAGACATCTCTGATCTTTGTCGCGAATAGACATTGTTGAAATTGGGTTGTCAAGGCCGAGTGCTGAATGGCCTAGTAAGAAAATGGAAACAATAAACGAAACAGGCAGAATACACACAAAACACCAAGGATGCGAATCACGCGCGACCTCCTTCATTTTCTGTAGAAAACGACGACTGCACCAGTCTGTACTCCCAATACAACTTAGGTGATGAAAAAACATGTACATTTGCAAGTTTTAAGCTGTGGTCATGAACTCATTATGTGTATTTGTGTACAACACGTTTATAATAATTAATTATAATAACCATCTCCTGAATAGATGTTGAATGACTAATTATATACTGATGTTTTCACCACCGACTCGGGTCGTTAATTGGTGCTGCATACATGCGTTCTTCATACACAATCACTACCCATCCATGACAATCACTTCATGTTTTTCTTATAGAATCCTAATTATCATGCATGTTTTCAAAGGCTTTGCTTTGTATGAAACGTCTTATATCATGACTGCTTGGTGTGTATCTTGTTTTCCGGGAGTACCTGGAAGTTTTAATAGCCTAGAAATCACTAGTTACGTCTTCTTTGCGGCCGAGTATGTTCATTTATCGTCTCATTCAGCGAAAGTTTTTGTTTTTATTCTTAAAGTTTGTTTTCTTTGCTGTTGGCACCGTTGATACACCGGAACCTAGAACGTGGCCCTCTGAAAGACTGAAAGCAGATTAAAAACCACATTACATGTGTAGTCGTACGTCAAAACTGCCTGCAGAAGATAATTTCCAGGAAATATATAGTAAATTGTGACGTGGTCCAAGACGGTATATTGCAAAAAAAATCATTAGGATATCGATCTTATTTAAATACGATTGCAATTGTTGACCAATATCAATTTATCTTTATAACAAGTTTCCATAAAAAGTTTACTTGCCACAGAACATACTACGTAGAATTTAGATTTGTTTTGTAGCATTTCGGTTATTTTGTTACTATGACCTAGATATACACGTGCACTTACAATGGCAAGTATCCCGTGCAAACGTCTATCTCGCTCTTTCCCTCTCTGTACGAGTAGTCTCCCTTTTCTCCATTCTTCCAGCGAACCTTTATACGAAATTAGATGGAAATACTGTACATATTGTAAGTGCATATAATCAACATTAAAAATAATACAATACAAGATGGCACTTTATCGCTCACCTGGCTTCCATTAGCTATTATAGAAGATCATCAATAGCAGAAAGGTTAAATTTTGACCTTGGGCTCATGATTTACTATATGTAAGCCTATGTAAAATCAAGAGACCCCCGGGAAAGGTCAATTTTGACCAAGGGGTCATCATTTGAACAATCTTGGTAGAGGGTCACCAAGCTATGTCACATGCTAAATATCTAAGCTCTAGGCCTTGTGGTTTCAGAGACGAAGATTTTTTATTTTTTCCTACATAAGCCGATATAAAAGCAAGTGACCCCTTGGCGGGGTCAATTTAAACCGGGGTTCATAATTTGAACAATCTTGGTAAAGGTCCATTAGGTTGTGCCACATGCTAAATATCTAAACTCTAGGCCTTCCTGACTTATTTTAGCATATTTCATATTTACGAAAGGAGAATTCTCTAATATTAAATATATGTGAAATAGATATTTTGCATGCTTTTACCCATTCTATTAATATAGTTTTTTAAATAAGCGAAGTAGGAAGTCTGACCAAAGGTAACAAAGATGAGTACCCAAGAAAGAGTCCAATGGCACCGTCAAATTATCGCGAATATTACTTAATTAAAAAAAAAAAAACCCCCCCCCCCCCCTTTTTTTTTTTTTTTTTCCCCCCCCCCCGAAAAAAGCTGGATTCAGAAACTGCAGGGTGATGTTTTAATAAAGCGGATTGAAGCGGAAAAGGAAGAAAAGAAAAACTATGGCATAGACTTAATCAGGTTGTTCTCCCATGTATTTGTTTTGCTTAAAGTCCCTGCTGACCGTAAGATTCTTTCTCAGGTGAAACTGTTAAGACTCCTGACAAGCGCAGATTGAAGAGATAGATGCAGATGCAAGGAAATCAGTGTACCATAGCCTAGCTCTTTACGGATCGAACCCTTGGTTCTTTCACGTGCCTGATGTATAGCAACGATACATGCGAGACTACTGTACATCTTGGTTTCTAACCAGGTAATCTCATGGGTGGAAAACACTGAAAAGCGTTTCTGAATTTTCCAGTCGCGATTCGAACCTGGGACTTCCCGACTAGTAGTCCAGAACGTAAACAACTTGACCATCGCGCAACCTGTCCCACGGCTACGTCTTACATGTACTGGGCTACTAAATTGATAAGGAGAAAACGTTTTGCATGCACGGCATGTGTGACATTTTACCTTAGGTTGCCTGTTACAATGTATATGTACAAAAAAAACATAAGTTTGTGTAAGTTTCTTTCATTTACTTCTTGGCAAAAGCAGCAAATAAATTGGTTTACTTAAGTTAACAAATTAAGAGTAAACATAGTATGAAGTGATACATTATATGATGACAGAAATCACATTAGAATGATGTATTGATCCACATATATCAAATGAAATAATGGCTAGGTAAAAAGAACATGCATTGTATCAAAATATAAAAGAGTCAACCTTTCTTAAATAATAGTATAATAAACAAACACTACATGTGAGTAATGTAATGGAAGTTTCATTGCAGAGGACCCATAAGCACAGGCCTGAAGTCTCATTTAACGATTTGATTTAATAGTTATATGAAATTACATAGCTAGTGAACACAAGAATAAAGCCAAACATGTATGCAAAGAATAATCTTACAATGAAGAAGCATGTCCTGAAAATATTTAATTGTCCTTACCGTTGCCTTTTCATTACTCTCATCCAGCTTGATAACTGTTCCTGTTTGCAGGTGTTGTCCTTTCGTAGCTAAATCAATTATTATATAACATAATAGTATAAAGATATTTAGTTAAATGCAATTTTTAGGAATGTTACGCAACATGACATTCTTTTAATAATATGTACCAATGCAAAATACTATGGTATATGAATCACTCAAAAAAGGCATCGATAGGTCAGTGGTTAGGGCGTTTTCCTTAAGAACGGAAGATCCCGGGTTCGAATCCCAGGAGGACAATGTGTCCACTGATTTCAAACGTAACTCAGTTTACCCAGCTGTAAATTGATAGCAGTGTTAACACCAGGCATGAGTGATTTGAATACGATTTTATAAAGGTACGTCCATGAGAGCAGTTGTCTTAGCTTTTCCTTCGTGGATGAGACCCCACCATGTACATGTATGTGCGTTAAAGAGCGAGTGCATATGCTACGAAAGCCTGTTCCGTTCGAACTTAAATGTCTTATAAACTAAAAGCTTAACCTACAGTGATTACTGACCTGGTTTAACAACACAGCCAACAGCAATGTTTCGTCCTGGTTTGAGTTCTCTCGGCTCTTCTACAATAAGAACATCATAACCAGGTTTTCCATATCGGTATATGTTTTGGTGACCGTCCGCATCCCATTCAACCCAAACCTGATCCCCTAAAAATAAGTTGTTTTAATGATGAATTAAATAAAACGTTACAGAGCAAGCTCCAAACTACCTGCTATTTGTAGTAGAACATAATTCAACAGGCAACTATGATACATTTTGCTTAAGTTTGTTACAAAATATACATTTCTAAGCAAATGCAGTTCGAATTTATGTTACAATGAATATATGTGTAAAATGAGTATTCAAATTACTAAAGAAATCCTGTACATACATCAACACCGATATTTAATAATACGCCGTCTACAGGAATCAAACACAAAGTGCATGTAGATTTAATTTTCTTAAGTAGTTTTTACCAGTGCTGGAAAATTACTTCTTGCATATCAGATCGGCATTTCCGGTGATTTTGCCCATGCCGGAAAAACCGGTCTGGCACCCCTCTTTTGCCAAACGACTCTCGTAAATTACTTATGACGTAACGTTATAAACATTGTGACGTCACTTTCCTAAACACAACTTCGGAAAATCGTTTATTTTTCATGACAATTCATCATTTTGATAAATTTGCATGTAGAAATCTACTTTAAAGTGCAGGACGGTATACAAGAAAAAGTTCTTGGTTCAGATGGAAATATTCGTCACTTCTGGTAACTGTTTCACGGAAACTCGGCAGAGCCTTGCTCCCGCCAGAACAGTTACCCTCAGTGTCTGAACCGGATGCACATGGAAGAAACTAATACTCCGAATTTTTGAGAATCAGTTATTCAAACGAGATTACAGGTAACACGTGTTCACTTTGTCATTCATTAGCCTCGATAGTACAGACAGACCGCTTTTATCTGTTCCACCTTTACGTAAAATCATCTCATGCAATCAATATTTTACCGTCATCATGCCCTATAACTGTCCCTGGGCCATGGCTATCTTGTGTTTTCCACTGCCAGTCTGGTCCTCGACGGACACGACTACCGATAGGGGCTAAATTCTGGTCTTCAATTTCTCTATACTTATTTTGTCCGGTCCGGCTAAGACCTGAGAAGATGTGTTTTCTAGCATCATCTCTAATTTCTTCGATGATCCGCTGTATATAAATGGAAACAATGATATTCAAATATAAATGCCCTTGCAAAGAGTGTCTTACATTGAACATAACTTCGGTAAACAATAATTGCTGTGCGTTTCATAACAATGTGTTAACAAAGGTAAGGATAAGACATTATCAACATAAATAATAAGTATGTCACTGAATGTGTGCTAATCGATATCAACTAACATTTTTTAAAGCATTTTATTACAGCTTTTTCTAATATTTACATGTACTTCTGCATACACAATGTAACGACTAAGAACGAAACTGTATTGTCACCAACCTTGTCGTCGGCTGAAAGTTCTGACATATCGCCTCCTAACATTGAAGCGGCGTCCCCGAGAAATAGTCCCAAAGGATCCACTACCTTCGTCTGAAAATCATACTCAATCAAACAGATGAACATGTATAATTTTAAACAAAAGTTTATAATACGACACGACAGGACTGTTACAAATACAGCAGTCATTTTAATGACATTTTAATGCATAGTTAGTGTATACATAGTTAGTGTAAAACATTTTGCGGCATTTTTGTAGCTTTGTTTTTAGGCATTTCGATATTTTTCTTTGCCGGTTCACATGAAAGGATTTCTTTAGGTAAATGACGTACACTACTAATTCATTACTATATCCGGTAGTATCACTACTAATCATGCAACCCTATACTGTACATTTAGTAAATCTGGCGTGACGAAATTTTAGCGAATTGTGTGTAGACACCATTATTCGCAAAAGTAAATTACGTGAAAGGAGAATTGGAAATTGTCGGAAATAGCGAAAACTTAGATCATCGCGAATTTGACCCGGTTTACGGTATCTGAAAGATCTCAATTCAGTAATATATCTATAGCAGACAGTGACAGCTTAACGACTAGGAACTGAGATGTGTAATACGAAGCTTACCGTTAAATAATGGCGTCGTGCTAACTGATTTCCAGACTTGTAACTGAGCATTCTTCCACCCGCTACAGATACCATCAACTCTAAGTATTCCTGTACATATCAAACATTTTCATCTATTTATCATCTTAACTACTAATGAACAAACACAGTTAGATGCATGTTATATAGACAACCATAACATCGAGTTAAAGTATTTTTTCTCTGCAACAATTGACTTAATTGATAGACTGGGTACAATAAGAGTCATATGATATGTATCATATTACAAAACTAAATAGTACCTACCGACCCGATCGACAGCCTTACCTACCTACCTACCGACCAACTATCCAACGCATTTATTGACGGAAAACTCTTTGCTATAATATCACGCAGATAGAAACATAAATATATTATATGAAACAAACTATAATGGTAGCCAAAAAGAATGTATATTGTTAGTTTGATGCGTAAAACCCCCCCTACATCATTATCTTTCGAGTTTTTGAATAAACAAAATTTGAAGGCGTAAAATATCTTTTCGTTCCGTTTCGTTTAGATTTTGTTTGTATTATGATCTCGACCACTGTTTGCTGCATGTCTTCTATTATAATTTTTATATGTCATCAATGGCTATATTATATTGTCTATACTGAAATTTAAGAAATGTTCTGGCGCAATTTACTTACACTATATTTACGCTATATTCGCGGAGGCTAGTTTCGCGTTTAGAATTATTTATCCGCATATTTTTTTTCTAAAACGCTAATTTAAATTTCCGTGAAACAGTCAGCATCGGCAAAACGCGAACATTAATTGGCGTAAAAATTTACTGGTTTATAGTACTGTCTGAAAGTATTCTTCAAGCTTAATCAGTTATTGATAAAGAAGAAATTTACTCACCTTGTTTGCATTTCCAACAGGAACGCAATATGTATCAAGATGGCTTTTACTGTATTCGTCACAACACTGCAAAATTTTTGCCTTTGTCTGCAAAAGAAACGATTCTTTAAAATGACATAATTCCTGTTATTGCAACTATTTCTGTTTGCTGTGTTTTTTTGCGTTGTGGTAAATGTTCCAGCATAAGTTTAAAAAATATTTCTACAACAAGCAGGACTGACTGTTTGACAGTGATTTTTTATTTGTGTATTATGTTGTACGCGTTTAATAGTTCTTTTTACAGTAGCCTGAGATACATACTTTTGGTAAGGGGATTGGCACGGTATATTTACTAATTCCAGCATTTGTTGACTTACTTGGTAACCTTCAAAAACACTTTTTAATCAAGTGGACTTTTCAAAGGCAGGATTACGCGAATTACCGATTACATACTTAGCTCTGTGTATTGTTGACAAAGAAAACTTATTCTTGCATACCACATGGGGATATCTTGAGTTTTTACCAGTGCTGGAAAATCTCATCTTACACCCCCATGTAAGACGACTCGCGTGAATTACTTGTGACGTAACGTTATAAACAATGTGACGTCACTTTCTCAAACACAGCATCTGAGTTACGTTTGTTTGCTGTATTAAAATACATCATTTCGATAAGTTTGTATTTAAATATCTATTTCAAAGTGCAAGACGGTATGCAAGAAAAGTTTCTACCATGAGATACTTGGTTTAGATGGAAATATCCGTCACTTCGGGTAACTGTTTTGCGGGAACTCGGCAGAGCCTCGTATATATCTGTCTGAACCGCGTGTTCATGTAAGAAACTAAAATTGTCCTTGTCCCTTGAAGTCTTTCTTAATGTTTCTGTATGGCATTTAAGTCTTCAACGGATACATTTACACTATTACACCATCTCTAGGGCCATCAATTGCATGTCTTCCCTTGTTGATATCACGCAACCGTGAAATATGTATACCTAGTGTATACTCTAATGCACCCCCCATAAACACCCCTTACTGTATAAGCCTTGTATATGTGCACGTTACAAGGTGTTTCAAAATTCTTGAATAACACCACGTTTCTTAAGTTGCTATATGATAACGTTCATATCCCAGGCCGTATACACATTTACATGACACGATGCATTTGGGGGATCGGTTTACAGCTGTTGCAATGGAAAAAGAAATGGGGCGTGTTTTTAAGGATTCATAAGTTTTTTTGAAAATCCTATCTACATCAGCAAAACATAGCTAGTTTGACCAGAGATTGTCGTTAATCGAGAGGTTTGATCAAATAAGTGTCTTTAAGCAACCAAAACAACGCCCTTGAGCAGAAGAGAACAAGAGCTGTCCCTCACAAGTGACGAATGCCCCCGAAAGAGGTGCCTCAGTCTGTGTCCTCTCCATGTACTCAATAAATGTGCTATGTCATTTTAAAATCCTTCCATGCATGACAGAGTAACCATGCATACATTATTCCATTACTTTAAACACTGTGACCTTGACCTTTGAGGTAGGGACTTGGGTCTTGCACGCAACACTTCCGCTTGATGTGCTAGACATTTGTGCAAAGTTATTTTAAAATCCTTCAAAGCATGATAAAGTTATAGTCCGGACACAAATGTATGCATATATACAGGATTCCATTACCTATAAACTCTAAGTGTGACCTTGACCTTTGTGGTAGGGGTGTGGGTCTTGCACACGACACGTCGTCTTGATGTGCTAGACATTTGTGCCAAATTATTTTAAAATCCTTCAATGCATGACAAAGTTACAGTCCGGACACGAATGTGTGTATATATGCATATATAGAGGAATCCATTACCTTCAAACTCTAAGTATGACCTTGACCTTTGAGCTAGGGACGTGGGTCTTGCACAAGACACATCGTCTTGATGTGCTAGACATTTGTGCCAAGTTATTTTAAAATCCTTCAATGCATGACAAAGTTACAGTCCGGACACGAATGTGTGCATATATGCATATATAGAGGAATCCATTACCTTCAAACTCTATGAATGACCTTGACCTTTGAGCTAGGGACGTGAGTCTTGCACGCGACACGTCGTCTTAATTTGCTAGACATTTGTGCCACGTTATTTTAAAATCCTTCAATGCATGACAAAGTTACAGTCCGGACACGAATGTGTGCATATATAGAGGATTCCATAACCTTCATAAGTGTGACCTTGACCATTGAGGTAGGGATGTGGGTCTTGCACGCGACACGTCGTCTTGATGTGTTAGACATGTGTGCCAAGTTTTTTTTTAAATCCTTCAATGCATGACAGAGTTACGGTCCGAACACGAATTTGTAAGTGGGGACGCACAGACGGACGGACGGAGAAACAGATGGACAGACGGACAGACAGACAGACGGTGCGATTCTAATATGCCGCCCTTCGGGGGCATAAAAAGCAAACACACGTACAATATATGCGCAAACATACAGGGCCTTATATATAGACATATATACAAGAATTACATAAATTTTCTGTAATAGTATGACTTTCGTTCATCAGCAGAAACGGATTACCTCATCTAAGTTTTCCATAGGCGTATCCGGACCGGCATATTGGCCAACTTCCGTCGGTTGTCCATCAGTCACTATAATTACTTTAGTGAATACTTGAACGGCATTTACAACATGGAAAATATCTAAAACAAAGTTCGAAAAAGAATGTTATCTTATCATAGTTGCGCACTTGAACAGTTTAACCTATTGTAACTGAAAACATATCTGGGCCCAAATTTGAAATCTATGCGACAGTATTTGTATTCATACAAACTTAGTCCAGTGATTGCAGTGGTCAATGTATTACTCAAATTTCGTTAAAATGTAATGCTAAAATGATACATTGGTTTACATAATGTTTTCAGGAAAGGAATGTCCTTCCATTAATGAATAGTCTTCAACATACGTTCAGATGATCCTGCGGCAGCCAAGCCAAGCACCATACCACCATAGAGAGGACTCGGTCCACCCAATTTCTGCTTTCCTTAAAGTATAAAGCAAAATAATGTACAAATATATACAACTATAATCAAAGTCAATTTTATCCGTTTTAGGCTGTTGACATAGTACATATATTCGTAACACTTTGTTATATAGCCTAGATTATATAAAGGATATATTGTTTGTTTCAGTGAAATATCAATTTTATTTCACTCGTTAACACAAAAAAGAACTGACATTTTCACGAGTTCACTTTAACATTAAGATTAGCACTTCTTAATACAGGCACAACTGGTTTTAAAATAGACTATCAAAGTCATTAAACAAACCAACTTAAGTTATAACCTGAAACTTTATTCTTGCATGTGTGTTGTAAAATGTCTTAAAAAGTAAAATCATGTATATGTTATGCTATATTCTCTGAAAATGCTAAGACTTTGCCCATTTATTAGCTGCCAAAATATAACTGTTTGTACAAAATCACTTACTAACAAGGTCTCGAATTTCACTGTATCTGTTTGTAAGCCGCTTCTGCACCTGTGTTACATGTCCGAATGTCACAAAAGCTACATGCTCATCTGTAAGTCCATATTTTGTTGCAATATTTTCCAGTCCTGAAAATATAAAATGTTCAACTTTCGACACGCTGATTCCATTATGCTACTATTAATAATTAACAAGTCATTAATTCTCGCGGCTGAAATGACTTTTATTTGTATCAAACACATTCCCTATTTTGCCTTTTACATGTTGGAAATATAGCACAGTATTTTTCAGTGATATTGGAAAAAAATGTATTAAATGCTTTCTGGCAACTCTTTTTCGTGAAGAAACAAGATGAATACGAAAGAAAGGCAAATGTCAACATTGTTTCAGAGTGAATAGAGCATGGTTCCATAATACATATAATAATAATAATGATGATGATTATGATGATGTTGATGATGATGATGATGATAAAATCTTTATTTCAAGAAGGTAGCACATATAGACATTTATACAAATTTATACATACATCACAATTTCATTGTGGCCTTCCGTTAATTACAGACACACGCTCATACAAAACATATATTCACAAAGTTGCATACATGCATATACAAACACTTTCTCACAGTCACATACATTATACTATCAGTAAATAAATTGTACTACACCAGTAAATTCAAAGTGATCATGGGACTTTAAAGGCAACATATTATATCAAATATGACAAATGCATGTACTAGTACTTGGATAATCTTATTTTGATTTTGAAGCAATATACAATTATGGACTCGTCAGACATTGGATATGGTGTGATATTCACCAGAAGAGAGCAATATTGACCGAGGCGGGTTAGCAAAAGTTAAGTAACTTGCAGACCTTAGCGGCATAACTATATATTGACCTCAATATTAGTCTGTAATTGTATATTCTAGCATAAAATGTGCTGTTTTTGCCCATTTTGCCGGTGTTTTATACGGAAAATGCGTGTGCTTAACGGGGAAATTTAGCGCCGTAATAAGCCCGTTCTTATTTATGCGCAGATAAAGGGCCTATGTAAACTAATGGACCTGTCTCCAAAGTTTTACCTTTCATGTACGGCGTCAAAAGTGCCGGGCTTAAACCTCTGGTGACGTCATAAATCCTGTCGAAAACAACACGACTTGTCCCGACATTATTGAGACGTCTTACCAGTGAAGAGCGTTTCATTTTCTTTCAATGATTTTTTTTCTTTTTTTATCAACGAGACATTTACGCAAATAAAACCTGCAAACCCGGTAGCAACATGCCCCCTAACGGGCTGGGCACCAACCACCCTCGGGATCTGGATGTTATAACCGAAAATCGGTCAACCCTATAGGGTAAGAACTTCTTTTCCGCAACTTCACAAATGACTGTTATTCCAAATGCCTTGCTTACAAAAAAATGTAGTAAGATAGCAATAAGCATTTTTCTTATTAAAAATAAAACTAAATACTTGTGAACATGATAAAAAATGATTTTACCTTTCAGATAATCTTCGAGAAAAGTGGTGGCCTCAGTCCAAGCATTTCCTTCAGCCATGCTGGCCGAGATATCAAGACATATAACTGAGTGAACACCTTCAAGATCCTTCAATGTCCTTTTACCTGTTTCAACGAGACATTTACCAAATAAAGCCAACTAGCAACATCCGTAAGTACAGTATGTATATTATGGACATATAGATCAATTTGTGTGAATTTTACATGGTTTTCTGTGGCAAGTTAAGGTAAAATTATGAGTTATATAAACACGGGGCCTACCTATACTGTATATTTATTATATATTTTCATATTGCCCCGTTACTTTGCCTTCCAGAGTTCGTTAAGTATTACTACGGTACTGCACGTTGGTAAGGAATCATACTGAACGTTGGCATAGGAAGGGCGGTCCTAGAAAACGCAGTACAGACTATTTTATTTGTTTGCAAACATCGTTTTTAATGAGGTTTCTATGTCGAAGTTCGACAGTTTTTTACAATTAAATAAGCTACATTTTGAAAAAAAAAGAAACTTTAATCATTTTCAAGTAGACGTAAATAGAGTTTCGTTTTTAAAAAGGTTCGAATTTTTAGGGCAACGCAATACCAGTTCTGGTTACGTAAGTTACTGGTACGTAGTTCAGCTAAGTATGTGATAAACATAAAGGAATCATGCTTTTACATCTAGTCATTAGCAAAAAACTTTTTTAGGAACGTACATCAAGTTGATGTATTCACATTTCAAAGTACAAACTTGCATCCGTAGGAAAATTCATTGCTTATTGTAAAAACAAGATGGCGGACGGCAACTGAAATTTCTTACCGTACAAGTAGCTTCAACGTTTACCCTAATAAATGACGTCACGTATAAACAACAATGTTGAATCGAGTCTATTAATACGCAATAAAGAAAATGTACATGGTGAAATAGTACGCTAGTTGTCTGAGAAATTTCAAGATTCATTTATTGTTTTTTTGCTAACAGAATGTCATTTTGTTCATATTCAATATGAAAGTATATAATAAAAAGGTTATTGAACTTGTATGGTGAGATATTACTTGGAACGAGTTGATCTGGCGGGAACAACGAGCTTGCCGTCCGCCATCTTGTTTTGAAAAACGCAAGAATTTTCCTACGGATGCAGGTTTGTATTTATACAGATTTTATTTCTATCGTAAGACAAACTTTAAGGCACGTATCATAATGGCATAGTTTCGTCCTGCAATAGCGTTGAAGCGACGTTGCGTTGACAAATAAAATATAAATCATACTATTAAAGCTGCTCGCTCTCAGATGTTGGTGAAAAAATAAAAGACCTTCAAACTATCTGAAAATAACATTTCAGTATAAATTCTTGTAAATTGTATCAGTATATTTGCAATTATACCCTACCAAATTATGAAGAGTTACGGACCCTTTTAAAATCCCAAATATAACCATATACATAGCGAAATCGTTAAACCAAACCCAAAACCAAACTTTTACAAATTGCTATGATGATTTTCACTTGTGGTATTACGTAATGTTTTACTATCTCATTAAAAAAAAAATGTATTTTCTTCAGCAGAAAATGTGAGTGAGCGGCTTTAATGTCATAAATATTAGGACCAACTCGCACCTTTATGTAAAGCAAGTGTGAATGTTTTCTAAGTCTTATTAATAAGTTAATATTAGGTCGAAATCGCATATATTATCATGCCTGATGTATTTATACAGATCATTATTCCTACTTCTATCTATTTCCTGCTGAGCCAGAAATCTCCAAAATTGTTCGTTCAAGGGCTACTTTCTTGTCGAACATCGCCTTCATTGACCACTTCAACTGTAAAAACAAAACGTGATAATTGACCAGAACTTCCTTCCGCTAAAAAGAAAGTTTAAGTGTTAATTTTGTAATGTAGATGTTAATTAATTACATAGAACTATTATAATTATTGCCCTTTTGCTCAGTTCAAAATCTATCATTTATATGTTTTTATAAAAACTTACCAGGCGTTTGTTTCACATTCTTTTCATTTAAAATACCTCTTGTACTTATATTTGGTTTGGATGCTGAAATTGTTCTGTAATAGATAAAAACGTTGTGTTTATCGCCTTTTTGTGTATTTTTCATATTCAACATGACTATGACTTGTAGTGTTCGTACATGTAACACAATAAGCAAAATGGAACATTGTTGGTGTTAAATTGGTTTCATTAGAATACAAGTAATAATTAACTTAACGTGGTTATTTATAGACATTGAGATTAGATACATGTCTAACAAACGTAAGCTACATGTAACACTGTACGATATCAAACGTTTATCGCCTGAGGTTTACTTTATCTTCTAATCCACATTTTAGATATTAACAACACTCTATTGAACGCTATAATGTAAAGTGGGTGTTTCACATTAAACAAGCGATCACAGAACAAATGTAATACGTGCTCCCCTTGAAATGGAAAGCAAATTGCCTAAAAACTTTTGATGTCAGAACAACGTCATTGTGCACACGTTCAAGATATGAGACCATTTCAAATAGTTCTGTGTTAGTTCTTACGTTTTTTGTTCTGATGACTTTTCTCCCAGCGTAGCTTCGTTTCCGGTAGCTGTCGGAGAAAAATTATTCTGGAAAGGCTGTCCACCAACCGCACCTTCTTCCGCTGTCTCGGAAACACCCGGTGTTGTAGATCTGCCATTCCTATCATTTAACCCGGCTGGTGTTTCATATTCAACAGAGTTTACTTGAGCTACTTGGCAAGGTTGTTCTGTTTTACCAATAGCCTTTTCACTTTCTGCACTACTGCAAGTGTTTTTGTTACTTTCATCTGTTGACGATTTCAGTTTCACTAGTTTGTCTGAATACTGTTCCTGTTCTAAAGCTGCTTTTTCCTTTAGTAATGATGCCGAGCGCAGTTTGGAATCGTCCGTCTGTACGGCCATCACGGAGGTTTCAATCGCATCCATTCTTTCTTTGAGACTTTCAAACTGTCTGTTAAGTACTCTTTGTGATTTATCTTTTTCATCTAAGATACGTTCTAATTCAGTTACTTTTGCTTGTAATTCTGCGACCTCTTTTAAAGAAATATTGCATTTTAGAGAGACACAAACAGTTTTGTAATTCATTCATGCATTATCGTCACTGTACTTTGAGTATATTCCAGGCTGCTTTAGGAGCATACATTTATATTTCTAACATCATGTATATAGCACTGCCAGTTACTTTGACTTTCAATTGTGAGTATGCTTTAGAAATGTTTCCGTCAATTGTAATTCAGTATTGATTTTAAATCTATAATTATTGATAATATTTATTGATATATTTATTTATTTAAACCGATTGTTGAAGCAAGGTCTTATATTTCATTTTTGCTCTGATTAATGTTCCCGCCCAAAAAAGAGACTTAAGAATGTCGCAGTTACCTACCACCACAGTTAAAGTTCGAATTGGATAAATGGAATTCAAAATACATGTATGTTCAATGGAATGAGAATTTCTTATGATAAAATTACTACAGAGTAATTTGAAGATTAATTAGAAGATAGAAATTAAACCATTTGAAATTGAACATTGTTCGAATTTTAATCTCGCGGTGGCTTTCGAATTCCCCAACACCATTAAAACCGAAAGGCACTTACTTGAGTGAAGACAAAAGTGAAATTGGGTACAATGGTACAATATTGCATTCGTTAAGCGGGTTCACTTGCTTTTGGTTAAAAAAAGAGTAAATTCCCTTTATTTTGATTGTGATTTTACTGAATTCAAAACGATCAAATGAAAAAAGGTTAACTAGTACTCACCTTTCTGACTTCGCTCTAGTACCCGAGAACTGCAATGATAGTTAGAATGTATACAGTTTTCCTCGTGCCTTAAACAATATCAGAGATACGAAACTGTATTAACATTTTCAGTTATGAATATATTTAATTCGCGCTGAATTTACTAGTTTACATCTAAATGTAATAGCTTACAATAAACACTTAAAAGCAATTACTTACTCAGTACAATGACTGTTCACTTACCAAGTAAAATGACTGGTCACGTATCAAGTACAATGACTGGTCACGTATCAAGTACACCGACTGCTAATTTACGAGGTACAGTGACTGTATTGTCCAGTACGATGAGTGTCACGACCGTTTACTTACCAAGTACAACAACCGTTTACTTTCCAAGTGCATTGACTGTTTACTTTCCAAGTGCATTGACTGTTCTATTACAAATGTATCAAGTACAATTAATGTTCACTTACCAAGTACAATGCCTGTTTACTTACCAAGAGCAATGACTGTTTACTATCCAAGTACATTGACTGTTTACATACAAATTCTGTACATAGGACAATGACTGTTCACTTACTTACTAAGTACAATGAATGTTAACTTACCAAAGACAAAGACTGTTTACTTACCAAGTACAATGACTTTCTGGTTCGTGGAAGAGCTGATTCAGTCTTTTGAGTATAAATTTATTAGAGCTCTGTATTTCTTGTACTGCCTTTAACACATCGTTCGCCTGCAAAATGATACATATTTACATGTAACGTTTTCTCCCATATAACGACGTTTCAGACAAAAAACATGTGACACCTGTAACCTGTATTAAACAATCATCTGGCGTAGACGGCTTGTTTCTTATCTACAATCAAACATGTTTTAAAGACCACCTCTAAATAAACCACCCTGCAAATAAAACAGGCAAGAAGAAAAGCGCCAACTTATTTAGGTGCCTAGCTGCTTGAAATAGAATCCAAGAACAGTGACTTTCCTTTGTCATATTCACGTACCTGATAACAAGGGACCTAACTTAGTAACTCCTAAATTGTATATTTCGGCAGTGAATGTCTGTGTTGACATCGTTAATGCATTATTTATCAATGTACATGTACTTCGTATGAAGGGTATTACTTACAAACATTCATCGAAAAATGCCGTTTTAGTTTCCTCTTACTTGTCCAGTGGTATTGCTGATAAGGTTCCAAATCTCATGGTCTCGTGGTGGGAAACCTTGTTTAACGGATTTTATATATTGCAGCTTTAACAAGTTCGACTGTGAGGATCTGATCTGTAGTTAACGTTCATAGCATGTTTTTGCTAGACCTTAAAATGTGTTGATATCCGGCAATGTAAATGGTCCTGCAAATTATGAGCATCTTTTAATGCCATTATTCCATTACGTACCTATGTTTAATGGCAAGTAGGTTATAGCTACAAACAAGTCAAATTAATGATGAATTAAACGTTTCAGTGTCCTCCTAACTTGGTGGTCGGAAACAGTGTTAAGTTTGTTGTATTTAAAGGTCCAATACTAAGGAATGCTAAATTAAATATACTTAAAAAGACAGAATTAAATTATTTTTAATAAATATAAACGTTCCTGTTTAAAAAATCACAGTACATGTACAATCATTTTCTATGCTTCTATGAAGTGCTGGATGTTCATTTTTTCGATTCACATTTCAACATACTACACATACTTTGTCTTCGTGGTTCAAAACACTTCCTGAAATTTTAACCTGCAAATCTTCATTTTAGTGTCATAGGTAATTATTATTGAAATCTCGCATGATTTCCACTTACTCTAAGTGGACCTTTAAAGAAGATTGAAATTGGAACTGTAAAAGGCAATCTAATAATTCATGTGCCTTCTAAGTATAAACTACCTTTAGCATAGTCATGTATAAATTAAACTAGCATGAGATTTGTCAAGTTACGAAAAATAGTGGTTTCCATTATGCTTAAGTGTAGGTCGACCAAATATAAAACGACACACTGCAAATACTTTTTAAACATATTTTTTGATGACATAATGCTGGAAAAACTATGGAAGCTTAAAGTTTTTTTTTGTTCCATTTAAATGAACATGCAATTGCCATTGTGTTACTAGTGGTCTTTAAACTTTATTCAAATATGAGGATTCACACTCACCATTTTGTCAGCTATCTCGTCCGTGTTTAAAGCCATAAAGACTTATCTTCATAACATTTCCTGTTCGTTTTATCCTTGCATCCAATTGTACATGTCTGTCAAACATAAAGTATTGAAATGATACATTTATGACAATCCTGTTTGTAAAGTAGCCTTCTGAATGAGATTCTATTACAATGATAACATTTTCAACCTTCATGTATTCGTTTGTTCTTTTTAATTTCCTTTTACATTGTTCAATACTTAAGAAAAGTTTCAATCAGATACGAATTTAATGGGGGTCTTTATAACATATTACATTCTACCCGTCTTCAGAGGATACAATGTCATGCACTGTACCTGTGTACATTTTAATAAAATACGATAGGATTGTAAATCCCAGTTGATTCAATTAAAAATACGTAAATTCTATCATACCATTAGGTTCATGTGATAGGACCAGTCGCATGTTCTGTTTACAAAAACAAACCGTGTAATTAAATGATACTCGTAACAAATATTTGTTTATATCATCAGAAAATCAATCATTTAGCTAGTATAAGCATTATGTCAGGTTCACCATAGCGCTTTTATGTACGAAGGATAATATCAATTGATTGAAAGCTATATTTTAACTTTCTTTTTCCCGTTACAAAGGTATTTTGTTGGGAAGTTTACATGACCATTGTTCCTGAAGACTCCAATCTATAACCTTAAATGTTCGTGTATAGAGTTAGAAATTAATATTGAATTATACACTTACACCAATTGTGAGGTACATGTAGGTGAAAAAGATTTATACTTACATGATAATCTATTTCTTTAAAAGTTTAAAATTGCGTAACAAATATCAAATCCATTTCTAAAAGGAAACAAGGTGTTTTTCGTAGATCCAAAAATAGATCTAATTTAACATTTTACCTCTATGCTATATAAAGATTTTAAGCAGTGAAATAAATATATACGAGAAACAAACCGTCTTTAATTTGTTCTATTTAATAGAGTTCTATAACTTAATGAAAAAAGCTATGTTTTTTATAGCAAAACTTTTAATTCATCGAAATCGAAAGTACACTACACAAAATAAATCAAATAAACACGCAGAATGTTTATAAATAGACACGGATTATAAATAGACCATAGTCAGGTATAAATACCGTACAGCATATACTACAAAACAAACGGGTCGTACCGCTTTATATCTCGAACGAGAACGGTTGACCCAATAAGCACATCTACAAACAAAATCTACAAAGCAAACAAAATCTGCACACGCTAGAAAAACGTTTTTTATCTTATTATCGAACAAATTCGTTTATAAAAAACATACTGCATTACAGTTTTTGATACTAAAGTTAATGCACTTTGCAGTTGTTGAATATGTAAATAATGTCGGTGGCAAATAGTTACATAAATAAAGAGAATGTTGTTTTATCAATTCATTAAGTACGTAGATATAAAATCACACTAACAGAGTCGTTTGTTTACGTAACAACTAATAGGTCAGGAACGAAGACAAATGTGGACCGGATGCTTAGAGGAGTTTGGGTTGTATGTGATATAACCTAAGATGACGAGTACTTAACCTATCATATTATTCATGTATATTTCATGTAAATGTAAAGGGATGCAAATCGTACGAAAAACATGATGAAGTGAAACTGAAACTGTCCTTGTCACTACCCTGCTTATATGGTATCTTAAAGAACAAAACAGCTGATACGTTACTTCAGTTTCGTGCCCTGTATATAAACAAACGAGAAATTCTACAGCCAGAGTTGATAACACTTTATGAATAAGTTGTAGATACGACAGACAGGAAGACTGCACTCTTTATTCACTGACCGGAATGACTTTATAGTGTGTAGACGATGTGCGGAGAGAAGATTGATCATTTGATTTTGATAGATAAAGACAAACAATTCAAATGCATGCCAGAGCTAGGGCACTGCAAAGATTCGATATTTTATCTCCTCTTGGTGTTTTGAAATTAAAGATATAAAATTCCGATTCGTAGACCTGTAAGATTTCGGACTGCCAGCAAGCGATATTTAACAGCTTACATACATAGTAACCTACATGACGGAATCTTGTAAAGCTTAACTATATCAAGTCACGTATTCAGGGACAGATTACAGATTTTAGACGGATTGTACGAATCTGACACGGTATTGGACGAGGTTTATCATAACTAGAAAGCAAATTATTTATATACCTGTGTAAACGAAGACATGGTAAGTTGCTTTATTTCGCTAAATAAATGAATATGTGCGTAACTCTTTTTAAATACTTCGCCAACTTAAATTCTATAACACTGCATATTATAAACACAACTACGAACTATTTGAGGTAAATCTAAAAATGTTTAATTCTGAAACCGAAAGTTGTTCAAGGACAAAGTTATCTTTGTTATGAATACGACGGCTAACGAACTTTTACCTTACTAAAATGCAGATACATGTAACGTTAAAATTTGCATTAAATAGGTGGAAATATATCCGTGATAGGGTTGGGGTGTTTGGGCCGGGTTGCGTGGGAGTTCCAGTGTACGACTATACGAAATACTGTAGTAGGTTTTATTGTCACTGTACTTGTCAGTAGGTTTATCATTTGTATATGTGTGGGCTGTATTTTCCTGAAAGTGTGCTCAGCTTTCTATAACTTTAGGCTCTGTATCTATAGTTTGACAAATTAATTTAGGATTCCAAAGTACTTGAATTATCTAAATCTAATTTGGTGATGAATGATTAAATAATATATAGGCTATAATCTACGTGACTGTATAGTTTTATTATTTCTGTTTACAGTGATGTTCATTTCGAACTCGCGTGATCAGGATCACTTTTGATTTAGTTTCCTTTAAAATCATTCTAGGATGAAATAAAGGTGACTATGTAATATGATATTCTTTCTAACCTCATATATGGCCGTACTAAATACATGATGGGGTTATGGTTAGACAGTCAGGGATGAGTTTGATTTACTTTTGGATGTGTTTACTGCGTTCATTACAACCATTATATTAAGTTATATATATTTCCTAACACTGGTTTAATCACTTCATAGCTATTTTTACCGTCATAATAACATCTTTGGGATGCCTTTGATCGAATACTACAAAGATATAACAGCACTTTTCTATCGGAAATGATTTGTCTAGAAAGTGGAGCTAATTGTCCCACTTTGTTTAAATTGTTTCTGCAATTAAATCTCTTACGCCAGGGCAAAAACCTCTTACTCTAGGCATTTGAAGTAAATTAAGACAGTAATCAATATTTTGGTCATCTCAGGAGACCGAGCAATTATATAATAAAGGGAAATAATTTCTTCTTTTTTATAACTTAAGTTATTTAAACAAATTTCATCCCTGACAGTTATACGATACTATACATTGTAGTTTCAAATGGAAGCAAATCATTTAAACTGTTTTACCCTTTTAAAATCTGAATAGAAAAACAGCATAATTATACTTTTACAAAGATCGTTAGTCTATATTATCATTATTGTTCTGTTGAGCACTGTGCTGTACATGCTTAAATATAGATTCCTAACCATGGTATTGTATGTATTTGTAAATGACGGTTTCAACGATAAAAAAAAAATAATTGTTAAAATGAAAAAGATAACCAACAATAATACTCAATAATGCGAATTAAAGTGTTATGTAACATGTATTCAATACCTGTTTCCTCACAGAAAACACATGGCTGAAGGGGGCCACCTAGCATCTCTAAGAGATGGTTCGGACTCGTACTTTGAGTTGTGCTGCACTCCGTGCAATGAAGATAACGTGAGAGAAGAAGCGATAAAATATTGCCCCGAATGCCAGGAATATCTGTGTTTAACATGTACGAGACATCATGGTCGGCTAAAGGCGACACGATCACATCAGCTAGTTGGTCAAGATAATGCAATGCCGGCAGGGGATGCTTCGGATTGTAAGGATGTGATAAAGTCAAAATGCCGGTACCATCCGGATCGAGATATTGAAATATACTGTGGTTCTCATGACATGGTCTACTGTGCTCTTTGTGTAGCCATCGGACACAGGTATGTGTACTGAATCAGTGAAACACCAGTTATGTGTATGAGCTATTATATACTGTGTTTATTCATCGAATTCATTCTATATAGGCTTTTAATTTTAAATCAGTGGAGACTATTTTCTGCCGAAACATTGCAAGCATAATTACTACAAGGTTAAGATGAAAAATACGAAATTTTTGTTTAGATTGCACTAGAAAGATCTAGATCGACCTTGGTTTTAAAGCTTCTGTTATAGTACGCTACATCACCTTCATTTCTCAAATCATCATTATTGCATATACTGTCAAACCTGTGTTAAGGACCACCTCTGAATAAAGACCAAATGGAAGATCACAGTGAACTATTAATCTACAGTAGATACACTCATGAATAAAGACCGCGTGCAAAAAAAAGGCCACATTTGTAGCACTCAAACAGTGGTCTTTGTCCAGACCGTTGACTGTTTACATCACATGTGAGTCTATAACATCAAATGTACAGTGTAAGTTCGTTCGTGTTTAGACCTTCTATATTAATGTGCTTTCATACATGTATCGATCGTTATATATTGTTCAAACGTATTAAACTAGTAGCCTTGTATACCTATGATTGAATACATAATTCATATCTCAGTCAACTTAAATTATAGACTAAATGTGACAAAACAGTCTAAAGTTATATGCGATTGATTAATGGCTTGTTTCACAATTTGAAGACTTCAGATTGTCCACTTGTTCACTGACAACACTGCTGTATCTAGGTAAAGTACCTGTCACAACATTGCAAAAGTATTTCCTCTTATTATATTTGAGTTTCTGTCGCAATTACGTCGCCTTCATTTCATGTACTAGTTCTTATTTAACTTTTCAGGTCTTGTGGCGGAGTAATAAAAATTGACAGCGTGACAATATCCGAATGTGATGGGAATATAGATGCATTACTTGCCGAGATTAAAGAAATGCACGAACAGCTTATAATCGCATCTAAGAAAAAGGAAGAGAACTTACAATGCATTGCTGAACAGAAGGAAACAATTCACACTTGCATACAAGAGGCTAAAAGAAAATTAATGGAGCAGTTAGACGTTCTGGAGAGAAAGTCTGAAAGTCTCCTCCATGAAAAATACAGCGAAATTAGAGACGAACTTGAGTCTGATATCAGTATGATAAAGATAAAGATATCTGAAGTCGGAAAAATGATCAGAAGTTTAGAATCGATACCGAAAACAGATGCAGAGCACAAATTTGTCCAGACGAAACTAAGCAAGACGACAGTGGCCGAGGCTTTGCAAGTGTTGGCGAAAAGTGAGTCCAATGGGACAAAAGCGATGAGTTTTGAAGAGAATGAAGCATTAATTTCCTCAAATATAGAGACAGAGACATTTGGAAGTATCAAAATTTTAACGACTGGAAATGATTATACGAAAGACAAATTATTAAAAATGAAATCGAAATCGGATATCAATGTGAGCATGCAATCAGATCAATACACATGCTGCATAACTGATGTATGTCTACATCAGGATGGCAGTATCATTTTAGTGGATTGCGATAATAAAAAAATAAAATTATTAGACTTGAATTACAAACTCAAAGCTGACATTAGTGTAGAGAGTGATCCGTTAGGCGTTTGCTGTACTGATCAGAATGAGGTTGCAGTGAAGCTTTGGAACAAGGTACTGTTTCTGTCTGCCGGTACGTCCCTGTCAAAGATAAGAGAAATAGAAGTCAGTAGTGGATCGTTTTACGGATTAGCATACCACAATGGAGAGTTGTGGCTGTCTGCTGACGAACTGTTAAGTATTTATAATCCTGCTGGAAAGCTTCTGAAATCTGTGCAAATAGATTTAAGTGTCTATAAAATAAATAAGTTCTCACCACAGAATATGACAATAAGTGGAGAATCTGTGATAGTCACCGATTCAGGCGATGGTGTTGTCTGTATTGGTAGTGATTGTAAAGCGGTTAAAAGAGAACTGAGGGACGAGAGACTGGTTTGTAGTTGTGGTGTATGCGTTACCGATGATGGAGTGGTGCTGGTTGCGGGTTATGAATCAAACAATATTGTTATGTTTCAAGAAAACGGGAAATGCATTGGCGAGTTGGTATCAGAAGATCTAGGACTGAATAGTCCTGTGTCATTGTGTTACGTTAAAAAGACAAACTCTGTAATCGTAGCATGTGAAAACTCAAACTTACTATACGTAATTCAACTCAGCCGATAAATTAAACTGTACTGAGATTATTGTGCGGTCTAATACTTGAAATCAAAATAATTAAGAAAAGGTAAGACAAGTAAACGTCATGAACGACGGAATGGATATATGAGATCAAGTACGCTCTGACATTTTAAAACTCGGACACCAATTAAAATGGAATTATGTTATGTGCTTGTTTACTAAAGATTGCAATAAAATTTTTACAGTTGTGTAGAAACGGCTGAAAATTAGAGACACCTTACCAGTACAATGTAACTTACAATGATCATTTGTAAAAATAAAACCGTTTCTATGGCCGAGCAGTTAGAATCACTTTACCCGCTCATTGATTTGAGATGCATGCGTTGATGCTCGATATGATATGTTTCTTTTTGGCAGAATGTTGGCAGTATCTTATGGAGGGTGATGGTCTTGCACTTGTTCCTCCGACAAACGAGAATCTAGTTAACTGTCCGCCTGGAAATGACTGAAAACCTTTGATTTACTGTAGTGATATCGTTTCTTATCACACATATTCTATTTTACAACTCGACCTAGAGATAATCAATACAAACATTACAACCAATTGTCATAATGATTGAGTACAATATCACGATAGGCTCTAAAGATTTCACAAGAATCTCTTTACTTTAGTGACCTTATGTCGCTCAATTTTATTTTCAGAAACATTTCATCAAGACAAACATTTCTTTATATTTTTACGATTACTTGGAAACAGTGGTGCCTTTTATTTGTTAGCATACGTTCCTTTAGTCTAGCCCCATGACCCAAATGTTAGTCACATACTCACCAAAGCGAACAAATTGTCATAACGATTGGTTACAATAGACCTACATGTATTACATTTTTGATGGTCTCAAGAGTCATCTTTTATTTGTCCTAATGACCTAGTGTCTGCTTTCATGTGACTCTTGCTAGGACATGACCATGAGATGATCAAGACAAGAGCTCTCACCAATTGTCATACTCTGGGTACAAAATATGTCCATCGATTGATCACAAGATACACTTTTAAGTTAACTTCGGGGCAGCGTTTTTTCTTTACCTATGGTCACCGAACTAGACGTCTAAGAGAACATAAACAATCTAATTCTTACCGATTTCCCTAGTGATCTTTTCAAAAGATAGCCCTTTGGGTGTTCACAAAACTTTCCTTTGATTTTCATAGACAAAAATTAACATTAGTTGTAATGCTCAAAATAGCCTATAGAGGGTTTACACGAATCCCCATTGAGTGTGTGATCTAGCATTTTATCCCAAGTCACCCAAATTTGAATTTGACATTGTGGTCATTTAGACGAACATGGTGACCGACTAATTATCAAGTACAAAGTGTGGCATCTGGCTTGTTCACAAGAATTTTCTTAAATGTAATTTGGTGACAAAATATAACCTAATAAGTTGAAATCTCAGAATTGATCAACATTAGTATTTTGGTAAAGGTAACACTTGCCAAAAATTCGGCGGGCTATTTTGTTACAGTTATTCTTAAATTGTTTTTTTTTAAGTATTTTACACGAAAAAATGTTAACAAATGTTAAAGTGTGCACTTACTGAAGAAGCTAGAATGTATTGACTTGAAAAGAAAGGAAAATCAGAAAAAGAAATACTACTTTATCGCAAATTTATTTTGACATGGCGCAATATTCAGTTTCATATACATTTGTACATTGTATCACAACGTTTTAAACAGTGATGCTGTTAAATTGCAAACAACAATAAAACTAATTCAATGAAGCTTTGAATAGAAATACTTGTAATGGTGATGTTGGCAGATTTGACTTTAGTAACTATAAATCAAATACAATTGTAATTACTTGTGAAGTCTATTATTTGGGGACGGTTTGATAGGCTTAATGGCTACCGGCAAATTCAAAAAAGTAAAATGTAAACTTATGATTTTCCAAGTGGCAATGCTGATTCTTTGATATAAATGTGACAACGCAAAATGGTAGTGACAAATGAAATATTTCTGAAAAGGGCGTTCATTTTTAAAACGAACACTTAATGAATGCATCAGCAAAATGGTTGGAAAATACGTTTAGATGTGTTAAATATGTTTTCTCAGTATAAATTAGTAATATATTGCTTGTATTAATCGTATTAATGCCTGACATGATTTATATCAACAAAGGTTCGTTATACGAAAAGAGCACAGGGTGTACTAATATCGTAGTAGAGAGATCTACGGGACATAGACATCTCTGATCTTTGCTGCAAATAGACATTGTTGTAATTCGGTAGTCAAGGCCGAGTGCTGAATGTTCGAGTACGAAAATGAAAATTATAAACGCAACAGACAGAATACACACAATTCACCAAGGATGCGAATCATGCGCGACTTCCTTCATTTTTAGTAGAAAACGACCATTGCACCAGTCTACTCCCAATACAACTTATCAATGAAAGAAAATGTAATGAAAAAACATGTACAAGTTTTAAGCTTGTCTAAGCTGTGGTCATGCACTCAGGTTTGTGTGTGCAACACGTTTATAGGCATCAGTACAGTAGAAATCTCTGTTATATACATTATGATATTTTTAAACGTTTAAAGCATAAATCAACGTGTACATGTATAATAAATCTTAATAACCATCCCCTGTATAGACACTGAATGAATAGTTATATACTGATGTTTTTACCAAAGACTCGGTCGTTATTTGGTGCAGCAAACATGCGTTCTTCATTCACAATCACTAACCATTCATGACAATCACTTCATGGTTTTTTTATAGAATTTTGATTATCATGCATGCTTCCAAAGGCTTTGCAAATGATTTGTGTTTTGTGTTAAACGTTTAATGTAATGACTGCTTGGTGTGTACTCCGAACTGTTTTCCGGGGGTACCTGGTAGTTTTAATAGCCTAGAAATCACTAGTTACGTCTTCTGTACCGTCGAGTATGTTCATATATCGTCTTATTCAGCGAATGTTTTTGTTTTTATTCTTAAAGTTTGTTTTCTTTGCTGTTGGCACCGTTGATACTCCGGAACCTAAAACATGGCCCTCTGAAAGACTGAAAGCAAATACAATTCAAAACATTTGTAAAAGTGACTGCAGAAGATCTATTTAATGAAATATATAGTTTGACGCAGTGCGGACGGTATATTGCAAACAATAATAAAGAAATCGGTCTAATTTAAATACGATTGCAATTGTTGATAAATATAAATTTCACTTTATAACAAGTTTTCATAAAACGTTTTCTTGCCACAGAACATACTACGTTGAATATAGATTTATTTTGTAGCATTTCGGTTATTTTGTAACTATGACCTAGATATACACGTGTACTTACAATGGCAAATATCCCGTGCAAACTTCTATCTCGCTCTTTCCCTCTCCTCCGTACGAGTAATCTCCCTTATCTCCATCCTTCCAGTGAACCTTTATACGAAAGTAAATCGAACAACTGTACATATTATGTTAGTGCATAAAATCAACCTTTAAAATAAAACAATAAAACATGACCACCCTTATACAATGTAACTATGTCTTTCATAGTTCTTAACTTCCTTCATTAGTATCTTGTTAGACCCATTCTTGGTCAACACTATCTGAAGCAGGATACACAAAATTCAGAACTACTGTAACTTGTGTAATTTTGCCGTGACAAAAAATACGCGAATTGTGAGCAGACATACTTTTTCGCGAAATTTACATTCGCAAAAGGATAATTCCCTAATAGTAAATATATGTTTCAAAAATGACATACTAATTCACAAATACAAAACTAATGGCTAGAATCAACATATACGTAAAAATCTAGGTAGGAATTTGCCATAATCGATTGAAAATGTTGGTTTTACGGCACTACTACACTGTATGTTCATAATGGAATTTCAAAAGCGTTTGCAACGCTTTATTATTTAGTAGTGTGTTATTTAAAATCTACAGATATACTTTACAGGAATTTATACTGGAACCTTTTTATATGACAATATGTTCTAAAATACGTTAATTTTATACAGTTTGAAGTACTTTATTTTTTTACCAAAATCTGAGAGCGAGCAGCTTTAAGATTGAATAAAGTATAAAGTGATAAATTATATGACGACAGAAATAACAGTAGAATGATGGATTTATGTGTTGATCCACATGTATTAAGTAAAATATATGGCTAAATTAAAAGAACATACGTTATATATAAAAGATGCAACAGTCAACCTTTTTTACATTTTTACTATAATAAACAAACACTACATGTATGTTTTGTAGAAATTTATTACAAAGGACATATAATCACGGAGCATGTCCCTTTTGTACAATTAGATTTTATAATTATAAGAAATTACATTCCTTGAACATAAGGATAAAGGTCGAAATGTATGCAAAGAATAAATATTAAATAATGACGAATCATGTTTTAGAAATAAAATGAATATAATCGGCATGTCCTATGAATGTTTAATACATTGTACATGCAGTCCTTACCGTTGCCTTTTCATTATTCTCATCCAGCTTGATAACTGTTCCTGTTTTCATATGTTGTCCTTTCGTAGCTGAAATTATGGACACTGTCTAAAATTAATTAGGATACGATATTATAGTGTTAAAAAATAACGGTATATATAAAAAAAAAAAAAAAAAAATATATATATATATATATATATATAGGCGAACAATAAATAATAACAATGCAAAATGCTATGGTTTATGAAAAGCTCAAAACAAGGCCTCGATAGGTCAGTGTTCAGGACATCGCACTTCCACTTTCTCTTGCGAGCGTGATAACATCTAGAATAAGTGCTCGAGAGCGATTCAATAATGTACGAAAGCTTTCTCTGTTCGAACTTAAATTTCTTATAAATTAAAACCTTCAAACTACAGTGAATTATGACCTGGTTTAACAACACAGCCAACGGCAATCCTTTGTCCTGGTTTTAGTTCTCTCGGTTCTTCTACAATACGGACATCATAATTAGGTTTTCCATATCGGTATACGTTTTGGTGACCGTCCGTATCCCACTCAACCCAAACCCGGTCCCCTACAAATAAGGTTTTTAATGATTTATTCAATACAGAGCAAGCTACAAACGACATGATATTTGTAATAAAACATACTTCAACAGGCAACTATGATGGCCTTTTTTCGGTTTGTGCTGAATTACTTACAAAATAAACATAAACGAGAGACTGCCACTCGCCAAGGTTAATAAGATATCGGGTGGGCAATAACACTTGTTTTTACAATGTTGATGAATCGGTAAGAAATTGTTGAATGTTTGTAACTTTTTTGTTACCGGCAGGATTTTCAAAGTTCAAAAAGTTCTGAAATGTTCTCGATACTCTTTATTTCCACATTAAAATATTTTTTTAAAATGAATAACCGTTTTTACTGCACTTAGTTTTTCATAACAACATGCTGCCGCTAAAACCATTGATGACAAAAATGCAAGTTACGCGTTCGCGAATTTATCATTTTGAATTGTAACAAAAATCGGAAAATATAATAACAATTGATTGTGTGTTCTATTAGCTTTCCTTGATATAACACTTGTTCCAATAGCTTTTGTTTGAAGAAAGTTATAACTGTTTACAAAACACCACTAACAATGAAAAATATGGGCTATCGCGTTCGCGAATTATTTATCATTTTGAATTATAACTAAAATTGAAAAATAAAATAATGAATTGATTGTGTGTTCTATTAGTTTTCCATTGATATAAAACTTGTTGCAATAACTTTTGTTTTAAGAAAGTTATAACTGTTTACAAACCACTATCAATGAAAAATATGGGCTATCGGTTTATGCCCACCCGAGGTAACACTGCGTTTTGCAAACACGATCCCTCCTACATGTATAAGGTACAAAATGTAATGCAGTTCGAATTTATGTTGCAATAAATTACTGCTTAACAATTATAGTTGTAAAATTACCAAAGAAATCATGTCTGTATACATTTTTTGTACAAAACACATACTTAAACACAAACACAATTTGTATATGTAAATAAAAACAGATATTTTAAAAATGTGCCGTCTAAGGTGTCAAACACAAAGTGCATGTCGATCTAATTATTCGAAATATTTTGAGAATCAGTAATTCAAAAGAGATTACAGGTAACACGTGTTGACTTTGTCATCCATTATTCAATGTTTACGTAAAAACTGTTATACATCAATTCATGTAATCAATGTTTTACCGTCATCATGCCCTATAACTGTTCCTGGGCCATGACTATCTTGTGCATTCCACATCCAGTCCGGTCCACTACGGACACGGCTTCCGATAGGGGCTTATTTGATTTCTCTATACTTATTTTGTCCAGTCTGGGCCCTTCCTGACAAGAGGTGTTTTCTAGCATCACTTTTAATTTCGTCGATAGTTCGCTGCATATACATGGAAATAATGAGATACGAACATAAATGCCCTTGCAAAGATGGTCGTAATACTATACCGGTAAACATTAATTATTGTCCCTTCCCAAAAGGCAAACAGAAGAAATTATCAACATAAATAATTACAATTATGTCATTTAATGTGTTCTGAACTGACAGAAATAACATCTTATCATTGAATTTTTGAATATTTATTTCTGCATAACGACTAATAAAGAATCTGTATTGTCACCAACCTTGTCGTCTGCTGACAGTTCTAACATATCTCCTCCAAGCATGGAGGCAGCGCCCCCGAGAAATATTCCAAACGGATCCAGTATCTTTGTCTGAAAACGTGTAATAATCAAACGTTCTCCATTCAAGCAGATTTCAAATAAAAGTTTATAAAACGACACTAAAGTTTCCAATAATCTAAGTTGATAATTAACAGTTATACATAATTAATATACCGCAGTTAAAACAATAAATATCTTTAAAAAAGATAAACACCGTTGAGCCGAGGTACGTAATTTAGCATAAATACACATCGTTCCTGGTAAAGTTGTCAATGGAGGCGGTTGAATATGCAGTTTATCATTAGATTGGTCCAAAAATTCGGCAAAAACCATATCGTATTCAGCTACGTCGAAAAAGTATTACATTTGAATACAATACACATACAAAAATCTAGTAAATAAACAATTTGCAGCTTTGTTTTGGGTTCTGAGAAGGTTGTCTCTTCCTGTTTCCATGAAATGTTTTCTGTAGGTACAGGTATTTTAAGTACAATACATGTACTTACTTTTAACTCTTTCTAGGAGCTTCAATACTTATCATGCAATCCTAAACTGTAAATTGGGTTATTTTCGCGTGACGAAAATTTTGCGATTTGTGAGCAGACACACTTATTCGCGAAAAGATTTTTTTTTATAGTTAATGTATGTGAAATGAATCTTTTGCGATCTTTAAATTAGCAAAGTGGGAAATTGGCAAAAAATTATAGCGAACATTAAATCATTGCGAATATTACCCAATTTACAGCAGACAATATGGATGAAATTTTAAAAAACTAAGATGTGTTCTACGGAGCAGACGACACTTACCGTTAAATAATGGCGTCTTGCTAACTGATTTCCAGACTTGTAACTGAGCATTCTTCCATCTGCTACAGATACCATCAATTCTAAGTATTCCTGTACAAAGCAAACATTTCAATGTATTCATCATCTGAACTATGAGCAAGAAACAGTTAAATACTTGATACAAACAACCATAACATCGATTCAAACAATGTTTTCTCTCCAATAATGAACTTAATTGAGAGATTGGGTAAAATTATAGCCATATTGTACGTATTTATGACAGTTGGGGTTAAACTATATTACAAAACTTTATAGTACACACCGACCTCCTACCTACTGTCCAACGTGCTTGTGATGTTTGAAGGCTTGATAGCCGACGGAACGATCGCATTATACTTTAAGAAACAGTCTGAACATATGAACAAATCTCGATTATCAGCATCAGAACATTATCATGTTTATTTCTGACCTTCTCTGTAACAACCCAGTTTTCATTTAAATTGTGTTTGTATTATGATCTCGACAGCTGTTCGCTGCATGTTTTGTATTATATATTTTGCATGTCATCATGGGCTTTTAGCCTACATTAATGCAAAAATGTCCATTGTCTATATTGTTTGAAAGTAATATTCAAGATAAATCAATTATTGATGAAGAAGCACTTTATTCACCTTGTTTGCGTTTCCAACAGGAACGCAATATGTATCTATATGGCTTGTACTGTATTCCTTACAACACTGCAAAATTTTTGCCTTTGTCTACAAAACAAATAATTTGCATTGTATTAATCAGCGTGTTTAAGGTCTGTGACACTCTATCAATAACTCGCAATATCTACTATTTGGAAATAAAATATAATAAAGTTATAAGATAAAACAAAGCCGCTAACGATAATCGTGAGCTGTCTTAATCCGCTTAAGGTGATGCATTTACTATAGCTACATTTAATCCGACGGGGGTCTGTCGAAATCGAGAAGTTTCATAAAATTATTGTCTACACTAACAACGCCCTCGAGTAGGACAGTGAAGGCAAACACACACACACAAAACATATATAAACATACATGACCATCATATAGACCAGAGATAAGTACTCTATCATAGAGTGTTTCAATCACCACCAGAAACAGTTTTACCTCATCTAAGTTTTCCATAGGCGTATCAGGCCCGGCATATTGACCAACTTCCGTCGGTTGTCCATCTGTCACTATGATTACTTTGGTGGGTACTTTAACGGTATTTACAACATGGAAACTATCTAAAACAAAGTTTGAAAAAGAATGTTATACCATCACAGTTGCACACTTGAACAATCTAACCTGTCCGTATGCATTGGTACTTGTATCTATGAGAAAACATTTGTATCCATACAAACTGATTCCAGCGGTCAACGGTTTTTCTCAATATGATGGCCGTTTGAAATATAATTCTCTTGCTATTTTCAATGTACATGGAAAACATTATGTAAATTATAAGTAAAACTGTTTCACTAGGATAATTTTTGGATATTTCACCAGGCCTGTCGCTATGTTACAAATATACGAATACAAACAGTAGGTCTCTTAAATAAATTCCAGAAGCCAAAAACAAGGAATGTGCACATGAGTACATGAAGGGGCAAAAGTCTTCAAGGATAGGTACATTTAAGACAGAAACATAATCATAACGTTTTATGTTGCAATCGAATCTCTACAGATATGTTCGATTTCGTTAAAATCTAAAGCTAATTTGTTACAAATAAATTGGTGTACATCATTCATTCAGGGAAGTAACGACCTTCCATGATTATCGAATAGTATAAGTATACTGTACGGGCAGATGCTGCTGCAGCAGCTAAGCCAAACACCATACCACCATAGAGAGGACTCGGTCCACCCAGTTTCTGCTTTCCTAAATAATATACACATATATACAAGAATAAGTAATACAGTCAAATAAGGTTTCTTTCAATCTTTATCTCCCAACTCGTTGATTTAAAGCATGGATTGTATAATGCTATTCAGAAATTACATCCACTTACGTTGTTGCATTACTGTAAATTTGATAGTATTCGCGATGATATAATTTTCGCTATTTTCGCGACCTCCCCACTTCGCTTATTTAAAATCCCGAAAGATTCATTTCACATAGATTTACTTTTAGAAAAATTTTCTTATGCGAGTTTTAAACACACCAAGTGAAGAGACTGATAATGACAATTGTTTATCATCAACAACAGTGTGTATATCAACAAAAAATTGTGTGTATATTAACAGAAAGTTTGAGCAAACAGATATTATGACACACTGTTACAGCAACATTGCAGATTAACTTTAAATTAAAACATCAAAGTCATTATACAAACACCCTTCTAACTTGAAACTTCATTCTTTTATAAGCTGCTTACATTGTAACTATAACTGTATGTACAACAATCACTTACTAACAAGGTCTTGAATTTCACTGTATCTGTTTGTTAGCCGCTTCTGCACCTGTGTAACATGCCCGAATGTCACAAAAGCGACATGCTCATTTGTAAGTACATATTTTGTTGCTATACTGTCCAGTCCTATACATTTATAAATATAAAATGTTTAACCTTCAACATACTGCATCCATGATGCTACCATCAATATAAGCTATTAATAACATATCGAGGGTTGACCGTAAATCTGCAGTAACTTATATGAAATAAAGAATTTACAACCCTTGATATAATATAAAATTTGACAGCTACTGGTTTCAAGATAATTTAATTCCGTTTCCAATGCAATTTACAATTATGGACACGTTAGGCATTGGATATGATGTGATATATACTAGAAGAGAGCAATATTGACCTAGGCGATAACCGAAATCAATATTGATCTATACTGGTAAATATCACAATATATCCAATGCCCAACTAGTCCATTTATTATTTTATTAAATGTGTTAATATATGCTTGAAATAATTTTTTGATACAATTCTTAATTGCGCGGCAAGACAGTCAGTATTTAACGTCGTTGTTTGGTACGTCATTAGCTTTTTGAATCCGGCACTATTGTTCTGATTAATGCAAGACATTAAGAAGGGTAAATATACAGATAATATTTTCTTGGGGAAAACCCCAAAATCGTGATATATCTTTTGCTTCGGTGATTGTGCTCTAGTCAAATGAAATATTGTTTATTTATAGATCATATAATAATCTACTATTATACAACTTTCTTTTTTACAACTTCGCAAAAGACTGGTCTTACAAATTCCTTGCTTAATAGTTTTACATTCGTTTTGTAAACATGGCGAAAATAATTATACCTTTCAGATAATCTTCCAGAAAAGTGGTGGCCTCAGTCCATGCATTTCCTTCAGCCATGCTGGCCGAGATATCAAGACATATCACCGAGTGAACACCTTTAAGATCCTTCAATATTCTTTTACCTGTTTCAACGAAACATTTGAATTAATTTAGTCAACTAGCAACATCCATAAGTCCAGTAAGTATCATATGAGAATATAGATCAAGTTGTGTGATTTGTGACAAATTCAGCTACAAGTATGAGTTCTAGAAGCACGGGGCGTGTATCAGACAAAAAAGCTTGTTAATGTAAAGCAGAGTTCAATTATCCATCACATAGAGACATTTGTAATTGAAAAACCAGTTAATTATAGGTCACTTCCAATTAAAAGTACGCCAGTATTTACAATACTGTATCATCTTATTTATAGCTAAACGTTTTCATGTGATTCTACAGAAGCGCAGTATGCAGGCTCAAATGGGTTATCATGTTGTATCCTGTACAAACGTTTGAAACGACTTTACGTAACAAATAGCTATATTAGGGATCATGCTTGAACCACTTAAATTGCTCATAAAATTTAAAGTCCCAGGATTAGTTTGAATTTACTGATATAGTAACATAAATAATAAATAGGAAAATTTTAGAACCATGTTCTATTCACTTTTAAACAATGCTGACATATTCCTGTCTTTCGTATTCAAGTTGTTTCTTCAAAGAAAAGAGTTGCCAGAAAGCCTTTCTTATTTTATGCACAATCATTGAACAAAATACTGCGCAATGTTTCTAATATGTACTTACCGATTAAGAAAGCAAAGTTAGGAATGTGTTTGGTACAAATAAAGGTCATTTCTATGAGTAAGACATCTTTCTTGATAAAATGAGAGCTACTTGTAAATGGAATCCTGGGACTTTATTGTCATAAATATATGAGCCAATACCTTATGGCATCTAAGTATAAATGTTGTCTTCTATTTAAGTAAAATCATGTCCGAAATATTTATAATCATGCCAAATACAATCACAGGCCTCACCGGTTTCGCATTCCAGCTTAGCTAGAATCCTCCATTGTTGTTCGTTTCCATTTCCATAAGTCTCTCTTCCATGTTCTTTGACGAATTCAACTGTAAAGGAACAAGACTAGGCAATAGATCAGGACTTCCTTTCTCTATAAAACATTGTTTATGACAATGCGATCTATGTGCTTACTAAAGAAGTACATCATAGAAATATAATTATGTTTCGCAGCCCTATTTCCTTGAATAAAAATCATTCATTTGTCAGTTACCAGCTTACCACATACAAGATTACCAGTCGTTTGTCTCACATCGTATAGTATACTTCTTGTATTTGGTTTAGATGTTGAAATTGTTCTGGAATAGATAAACAAGTTATGATTATCGCCACTTTTTGTGTAGTGTGCATTCCCTACATGACTTTGTCTAGATTTTGTAGCTATTGTAACAAAATAACTAAAGAGGACTTTTCTGTGTTAACTTTGATTGCATAAGCATCAAGGGAATAATTAAACTAACTGTGGCTATTCATAGACCTTGAGATTAGATATAAAATCACTACAAGTACAAATGTAAGATACATGTAACACTATGCGATCTAAAACCTTTATCGCTTCAGGTTTATTGCATTTTCTACTTCATTTTTTAGATAAAGTCATTAAACTATTTGACAGCTATAGTGTATAGTGGTAACTTTACATTATACAAGCGATCACAAATCATAAAGGGAAATAATACGTGCTCCCCTTGAAATGGAAAGCAAATTTCCTTCAAACTTTGGTGTCAGATAAAACACGACATGTTGCACACGTTCAGGATATGAGACCTGATATATTTCTTTATTGGTTCTTACGGTTTTTGGTCCGATGACTTGTCTTTCAGCATAGGTTCGCTTCCGGAAGCTGTCGGAGAAGAATTCTTCTGTACAGGGCTGCCCACCAACCGCCCCTTCTGCCGCTGTCTCAGGGACATCCGGTGTTTTTTAAATCTACCATTTCTATCTTTTAACCCTGCTGGTTTTTCATAACTAAAATGGTTTACTCTAGCTACTTGGCAAGGTTGTTCTGTTTTATCAATAGTCTTTTCACTTTCTGCATTATTGCGAGTGTTTTTGGTTTTTTCATCCGTTGATGAATGAATAAATGACCAATGAATAAATCTACCATTTCTATCTTTTAACCCTGCTGGTTTTTCATGGTTTACTTGAGCTACTTGGCAAGGTTGTTCTGTTTTATCAATAGTCTTTTCACTTTCTGCATTACTGCAAGTGTTTTTGTTTTCTTCCGTTGATGATTGCGGTTTTACTAGCTCGTCTGAACACCGTTCCTCTTCCAAAGCTGCTCTTTCCTTCTTTAACGATGCCGAGCGCAGTTTGGAATCGTCCGTCTGTACGGCCATCACGGAGGTTCCAATCGAATCCATTCTTTCTTTGAGACTTTCAAACTGTTTGTTTAGTTCTTTTTGTGACTCATTCTTTTCATCTAAGATCCGTTCGAATTCTGTTACCTTTGTCTGTAATTCTGCGACCTCTTTAAAAAATAGTTTTAGAGAGATACATACATACATAGATTATAATAACTTTACTGGATTCCATACCGGGACTTTAACAGCATTTAAAAAAAAAACCATGTCCATGCATATTATACATTTAGCTGCACTAAGGTTACTTTGACTTGCCTTTGTGAGCACACTTTTAAATGTTTCCGTCAGTTGTAATTTAGTTTTGATCGTATGATCACTATGTTGAACGAGTGCTAATTAATGCTCCCGCTACAAAAGCGACTAAGGGATGTCGCAGTCACCTGTCGCCAGTCTAAAGTTCGAACCCGCGACCATCTATAGGATAAATACAATTAGAAATATGTTCAATGGAATGGTTATTGATTATGTAACAGTTACTACAGCGTCGTGGGCGTTGAATTTTGCCACAACCTAAACAGTCCATTTAAACATTACTTTTTGCCTCGTGTGCAAGGCACTTACTGCAGTTATGAGTAATGTAAAATAAGACGATTAAAATGTTTCATACATGTATGTTAAGCAGGTGAAATTTTTTTTAGCTCTCTTAAGCAAATTCCCTTTATTGCGGAATGCATTTTGTCGAATTTGCTAAATTCAAAACGACGATAAAGCGAACACACGTGAACTAGTACTCACCTTTCTGACTTCGCTCTAGTACCCGAGAACTGCAATGATAGCAAAAATGTCTACAGTTTTCCTCGTGCCTCAGAAAATATCATAGATACAAAAATGTATAACATTTTCAGTTGTCTGGCTGAATTTACTGGTTAACATACACATGCTATAGCATAGAATAAACACTTAAAAGCAGTTACTTACCAAGTACAATGACTGTTCACTTGCCAAGCACAATGACTGTTTACTTTCCCAGTACATTGACTGTTCACTTAGCAAGTACAATGACTGTTCACTTACCAAGTACAATGATTGCTCACTTATAAAGTACAATGACTGTTCACTTGCCAAGTACGATGACTATCATGACCGTTTACTTACCAAGTACAATGACTGTTTACTTTCCAAGTGCATTGACTGTTTTACAAATGTACCAAGAACAATGAATATTCACTTACCAAGTACAATGACTGTTCAGTTACCAAGTACAATGACTATTTTCTTACCGAAGACAATGACTGTTTACTTTCCAAGTACAATGACTGTTTACTTTCGAAGTGCAGTGACTGTTTTACAAATGTACCACGTACAATGACTGTTCACTGACATAGTACAATGAATGTTTACTTACCAAAAACAATGGCTGTTTACTTACCAATTACAATGACTGTCTTGTTCGAGGAAGAGCTTATTTAGTATTTTGAGTATAAATCTATTAGAGCTCTGTATTTCTTGCACTGCCTTTAACACCTCGTTCTCCTGCAAAATCATGATACATATTGAACGTTTTCTACCAAATAAAGACGTTTCACACAAAATCATGTGACACTTGAAACCTGCAGACAACTTGAAGTGTTCGTTACCTAGCTGCTGCTTGAAACAGGTTACAAGCACAGGAACTCTTCCTTGGTCATATCATGTATACTATAACAAGGGATCTAACTTAGTAACACAACAAACCTAAATTGTATATTTCGGCAATAAATGTCCTGAAATTTGAGCATCGTTTAATTCATTATTTTATACTTCGTATGAGGCGGTAGTTATTATCAAATCATTCACGAAAAACACACGTTTCAGTTTCCTCCTAACGTGGTGGTCCGGCAGTGTGTAATTGTTTCAATAAAAAATGCATGCTTTATTACAAGACGATTAAATATGTTTCGTTATAAACTTCCTCTTGAAAAACTATATTCTTTCACTCATCTGTAAAATATCATCCATCTGATTTTTAATTTGATCAAACATCTCATTTTGTCACGTGGTGGGTAAAATAAATAAAATCGTAAGGAATTTTATAAATCGCAGCTTTCCACCACTGTTAAGGGATATAGAAATTAAAGTTCGACTGTGAGTGGCAACAAAAACTATAGTTAACCAATTCATAGCATGTTTTTGCTGGGATTTTCGTTAGAAATGTGTTAACTGATTCAATGTAAGTGGATGAACCCGTGTAAATTAAGAGTTTTACATAATTTTGATGACATAATTACCCACTGCCCGACCATCACGTAAGGAAGAAGCTGAACCGTATGTTTTTCATGTAAAGCAGGTGATAGCAGCAAACAAGTAAAACATATTGAATGTTGAAGTAAATGGCGCATGACATTAATTTTATTGGCGACATATACAATTAAGAATTGTTGTGATTTAGATCGTTTGTTACAGTACACTTTATTTAAAGAAGGATGCACATATAGATACATGTAAAGAACACATATATCTAATAATTCAATGTGACCTTCTATAGTATAGACCATTTTAGCAAGTCATTAGAAAAATTAAACTAGCATAGGTATGAATGATGTTGATCAAGTTAGCGTAATAAAATTGTAGTTTACCGCTATTTTATGGTCCGTAGGTCAAAGAAAATTATAACCTACACACTGCACCTTACGTATCTTAAATCAAAATGCAGCTATCGAGAATGCTGAACAAAAATCACGGAAGCTTTAAGGTATTTTTTGTTCCATTTAAATGTAAATGCAATTGTCACTGTGTTACAATGTACTAGTGGTCTTTTAACTTTGTTCAAAAATGAGGATCACACTCACCATTTTGTCGGCTATCTCGTCCGTGTTTAAAGCCATAAAGACTTATCTTCAGAACATTTCCTGTTCGTTTTATCCTTGCATCTAATTGTACATGTCTGTCAAATATCAAGTATTGATTCAGAAATGATACATTTATGACAATCCTGGTTGTAAAGTAGCCTTCTGAATGAGATTCTATTACAATGATAACATTTTCAACCTTCATGTATTCGTTTGTTCTTTTTAAATTTCCTTTTACATTGTTTAATACTTAAGAAAATGTTTCAACCAGATATGAATTGAATGGGGGTCTTTATAACATATTACATTCTACCCGTATTCAGAGGATACATGCACTGTACCTGTGTACGGACAGTTTTAATAAAATACGATCAGTTGATTCAGTTAGAAATACGTAAATTATATCATAACATTAAGTTTCATGTGATAGGACCAGTCGCATGTTCTGCCTACAAAAACAAACCGTGTAATTAAATGATACTCGTAACAAATATTTGTTTATATCATCAGAAATTCAATCATTAGCTAGTATTTGCATTATGTCAGGTTCACCATAGCGCTTTTATGTACGAAGGATAATATCAATTGATTGAAAGCTATATTTTAAGTTTCCTTTTCCCGTTACAAAGGTATTTTGTTGGGCAGTTTACATGACCATCTTTCCTGAAGACTCCAATCTATAACCCTAAATGTTCGTGTATAGAGTTAGAAATTAATATTGAATTATACACTTACACCAACTGTGAGGTAGGTGAAAAAGATTTATACTTACATGATAATCTATTTTTTTAAAAGTTTAATATCAATGCCATTTCTAAAACGAAACAAGGTGTTTGCGTAGATCCAAAAATAGATCTATTTTACCTCTATGCTATATAAATATTTTAAGCAGTGAAATATATATATATATACGAGAAACAAACCGTCCTTAATTGGTTCTATTTAATAGAGTTCTATAACTTAATGAAAACAGCTATGTTTTTTCAAGCAAAACTTTTAATTAATCGGAATCGAAAGTGCACTACGCAAATAAATCAAATAAACACGCGGACTGTTTATAAATAGACATGAATTATAAATAGACCATAGTCAAGTATAAATACCGTACAACATATACTACACAACAAAAATCTACAAAACAAACAAAATCTGCACACGCTAGAAAAACGTTTTTTTTATCTCATTATTGAACACATTCGTTTATAAAAAAACATACTGCATTAACTTATTTGATACTAAAGTTAATGCACTTTGCAGTTGTTGAATATGTAAATAATGTCGGTGGCAAATAATGTCGGTGGCAAATAGTTACATAAATAAAGAGAATGTTTTTTTTTATCCATTCATTCTCGTAGATATAAAACCATACTATTTAACAGAGTCGTTTGTTTGCGTAACAACTAAAAGGTCAGGAACGAAGACAAATATGGACTGGATGGGTTTTATGTGATATAAGCTAAGATGACGAGTACTTAACATATCATATTATACAGGTATATCCCAGCTAGCAATCTATATGGGACCTATGTGGGAAGTGCAACCGGGTTCCTCATGGGTCCCATATGGGATGCCCCATAAACAAGTAATATGGGACCCATATGGGTCCCACATGGGCATCGGACCCGCATGGGAATTCCAGATACTAGTACTTCCATTTTGGACAGATCTTGCATTATTTGGCTAGATCCATTTGCATTTACTTCAATTTTAAGTTTGCTGGACTTTCAATAAACCTTTTGTCAGAAACATCGGATACAAACATGCGAAATTCTTTAAGCTGGAATGTAATAGAAGGGGCATAACTCTTGAACTTCTATTTTTATTTTTATATGCTTTAACTCTCTTTTTCCTGGAATAGAGGGATATTATCGGGCAAAGGACTACATTATGATATTATCCTGCAAGAAAACAACACACTATATGCTTTAACACTAAAACTTTATTAAGTAATCTCATGTATGGTTCATAACATAATAATGGCATGCATATAATCAGAATAAGAAATAAATCAAAATTCAACCTTTAAAACACGATCTTCGAAGAGAAAAGTCTATGTTAATTGTCATGTATTTATAATAGTGTATCATTATACAAATCCTAATTTCTAAAATCAATAGACATAACTGTAATATCCAATATTACCCACTACTGTAGCTTGAATTTATAAATATCAACACAAAAACATTTGTTTTAATACTTACGTGTATAAACTTAGAAGTGCACTAAATAAAAATCCCAGGAAACTGTGTTTTTGTAAATCCACGGAATTTCATTTTGACATACATAGTTTTAAATTTTACAATACTGAAGTTTTTATCATAACTTTGGTACACTAAAGTAGCAACTTTTAATGTAATACTGTTTATAATGTGTAAGCCTCTTCATATTGTATTCCCTGGCCAGCTGGTTTGGCATGGCCTCCTTCCTCAAGCAGTCAACCGTTATACGAAAGTCCGCCCCACCAAACATAGAAAGATACCTCACCTTAAATGAATGCATAAACAAACTTGTTTTTAAATATAGATTTTTCCACTTTGAAGTTTCAAAATTATGTTGTGCACATGGCTATTATGGCATATTTAAAAGAAATAATTGTGGTATCTGAATGAACCAATTAATTAAAACATGTCATTCTTCAGTTAAACAATTAATGCAGCAAAGTTTTTGTCCACCATGCAATATTTTCAAACATAAATATAGCAGAATGATAAAACATACATGTGCTCACAAGTCACAACAGACCATTATGTTTCTTGGCATTTATGTCAGTGGATATTGGGTCAGCAATGGAGTTTGTTCTGTTACCCGATTAAATAACTTTAAAAAGTTCACATACATGACTAACACTATGCTTACCACAGATAACAGCTTTGTTTGATCTCCGTGAAGCTCATAAAGTGCTTCCATCTGCTCCAAAGTACGAATCGGAAAAATGAGGTCCTCAGGGAGCTGCATCAACTGGTCATCTGTTGCTGACCTGGCCAGCAACCGCTGCATCATTCTCTTCATCTCACAATTCTCCTCCCACATTGTATCCAAGACCATGAGAAGCTGAAAAACGATGTCAAAAATGTATTTAATAGGAACTATCACTGCAATAATGGTAAACTCATAAATTCCTGTAAATGTCAAAGTTCTGGACTCGTAAGCTTACTTTGTATTATTAATAAGCAGAAGTGTAGTCATTACAGTACTGCAACTATTTAAAAATAATATATAAACAGAACATTATGTTAACATACGTTGTTCCGTTGGTTTTTTATTTCACTTAGAGTTGTTTATGAAAAGTCGTATCACGCGAGACAGAAGCCGAAGTGATGCATACCATCATGGATCAACATGCTAACATAATGTTCCTTTTATTATAAACTTTTTATAATTATGAAAAGAATAAACTTGTTCAAACAAATACAGTTGTGTCTGTTGGCTTGTATTGTAGACAGAACATTTATAGGTATAAAATGAATATATTTACAGCTCTAAGTTTACTTACAAGGCCCAATATTCTGCCAAATGGATGGCGCTTCAGATGGACCTCGTACATGTAGTGGAGTAACCACCGAACTGGCCTCCCCACTTCATTGCTTGACTCTCACAGTGCCTGTGTCATTAAAGAGGCGGAGGTGAAAATACGCCTCCAGCAGGTGTCTGTTTCGGTGTTGTGTCTGGGCCAGGCATTTTAGATTGTGTTGGCCTACTCTCAGTGTCCCCCTCATTCTCATTATCCACTTCACCGTCTGTTCCATCATCCTCAGACCAATCATAGCCTTTTTGCTGGCCTATATATTTACAATAAGAAAATACATAAGTTGGTGCTTAGATGTAAGCAGAATATAGCTTTCCACACATTTAAATAATTATGACAAATCTATCCATGCACGTGAAACAGGCAAAAATGACCATTGACTTGAACAGTTTATATAGAGAATGTCACACACTTGAAAATTGACGACTGACTCCCGCGAAAATACATTGCAAAGGCAAAACAAAAACTTAAAATGCGTTTACAACTTTCCTATACACACAATATGTGCATGAATTTAAAACGACAGGTCGATTATGTGAGATTGTGGTTCTAAATTCAAAAGACATATTATTTATTTACCTTTTCAAAATCCCTCGTCAGCTTGTTTTCAAAATTTGGCGGAGGCGGAAATCGCGTCTGCGCATGCTTGATTTTTTTTATTTTCAAAAGCATAATGCGATTATTAAATTCTTGATAATAACTATGTCTAAATGATGCATTATATATTTAACGTATAAAACTTAAAACCTATATTAAAAACAAAATAAATTAATTCCATGCACCTATCAAGGGGTGTTGACGTTAACAGGAGGCCCAAATGGGACCCTTATGGGTCCCATAAGGGTTACAAAATATACGCGTATGTGTTGAATTACTATTTTAATATAAAACAATAGCAGTTTAAATCAAGCTAGTCACATGCTACTTAAAATTAAATGAGTTTTAAACAAATTAATGAATTAATATTCGTTTTTCTAAAAAATATGCATGTTTGCTGGGATTTCATGTAAATGTAAAGGGATGCAAATCGTACGAAAAACATGATGAAGTGAAACTGAAACTGTCCATATCACTATCATGGTGTCTTTAAGAACAAAACAGCTGATAAGTAACTTCAGTTTCGTGTCCTGTATAAAAAACGAGAAATTCTACAGCCAGAGTTTATAACACTTGAAGAGTAAGTTGTAGGGTACGACAGACAGGACGACTGCACTCTTTATTCACTGAACGGAATGACTTTATATAGTGTGTAGACGATGTTCTGAGAGAAGATTGATCATTTGATTTTGATAAATAAAGATAAACAATTCAAATGCATGTCAGAGCTAGGGCACTGCAAAGATTCGATATTTTATCTCCTCTTGGTGTTCTGAAATTAAAAATATAACATTCCGATTCGTAGACCTGTATGATTTCGGACTGCCAGCAAGCGATATTTAACAGCTAAGTATACATACATAGTAACCTACATGACGGAATCTTGTAAAGCTTACCTATATCAAGTCACGTATTCCGGGACAGATTACAGATTTTAGACAGTATGTTCGAATCTTACACGGTATTGGACGAGGTTTATCATAACTAGAAAACAAATTATTTATACCTTTGTAAACGAAGACATGGTAAGTTGCTTTATCTAACCTAAATTAGTGAATATGTACGTAACTCTTTTTAAATACACTTCACCAACTTAAATTCTGTAAAACCGCATATTATAAAAAACACAACTTCGAACTGTTTGAGGTAAATCTAAAAATGTTTAGTTCACGGCTAACGAACTTTTACCTTACCGTATAGGTGAAAATATTATCCGTGCTAGGGGTGAGGTGTTTAGGCGGAGTTGCGTTGGAGTTCCAGTGTACGACTATACGAAATACTGTAGTCGGTTTTATTGCCACTGTACTTGTCAGTAGGTTTATCATTTGTATACATGTATGTGTGCCGGGCACTGGCAAGGATGTCTTTTCCTGATAGGCTACTCAGCTGTCTATAACTTTAGGCTCTGTATCTGTTGTTTGACAAATTAATTTAGGATTCCAAAGTACTTGAAATATCTAAATCTAATTTGGTGATTAATGATTAAATAATTATTATAGTTTATATATAAATAGTTAACTATTAATAGTTATAATATTATTATTTCTGTTTAAAGTGATGTTCATTTCGGACTCGCGTGATCAGGTTCACTTTTGATTTTGTTTTCTTTAAAATCATTCTAGGATGAAATAAAGGTGACTATGTAATATGATATTCTTTCTAACCTCATATGTGGCCGTACTAAATACAGTAAGGGGTAATGGTTATACAGTCAGGGATGAGTTTGATTTAAGTTACTTTTGAATGTGTTTATTGCATTCATTATAACCATTACAAGTTACATCTATTTCCTAACACCGGTTAAATCATTTCATTAAGTTATTTTTACAGTCGTAATAACTCCTTTGAGGTACTTTTGATCAAATACTACAACGATATTACAGCACTTTGCTATCGGAAATGAATTTTCTAGTTAGTGGAACTAATTTTCCCACTTTCTTTAATCATTGAATTTAAGGATTCTGCAATAAAATATCTTGCCAGGTCAAAATATGCCTTTGAAGTAGAGGTATACAACTAAATTGAAATTACATTTGTTGACTTTATCTAAGGATTCAGTCAAGGGAATATTTTATAACTTAAGTTATTTAAACATTTTCAGCCTTGACTGTTATACGATACTTTAGTCTTTGGTATTTAATTTATATGTACAAACATGTATATGTACAACAATGTAAATGACGGTTTCAATGATAAAAAATAATTGTTAAAATAAAAAATATAACCAACAATAATACGAAATATAGTGTTATTTTACATGTATTCAATACCTGTTTTCCACACAGAAATCACATGGCTGAAGGGGGGCCACTTAACATCTCTCAGAGATGGTTCAGACTCGGACTTTGAGTTGTGCTGCACTCCGTGCAACGAAGATAACGTGAGAGTAGAAGCGATAAAATATTGCCCCGAATGCCAGGAATATATGTGTTTAACATGTACGAGACATCATGGCCGACTGAAGGCGACAAGATCACATCAGCTTGTCGATAAAGATAATGCAATGCAGGCGGGGGGATGCTTCGGATTGTAAGGATGTGATAAAGTCAAAATGCCGGTACCATCCCGATCAAGATATTGAAATATACTGTGGTTCTCATGACATGGTCTACTGTGCTCTTTGTGGAGTCATCGAACACAGGTATGTGAACTGAATAAATGAAACACCAGTTATGTGTATGAGCTATTATATACTGTGTTTATTAATCGCATTCAATCTTTACAGGCTTTTAACTTTTATGTCAGTGGAGAATATTTTCTGCCGAAACGAGAGTATATTACTTTGCAAAAATTATAACTACAAGGTAAGGATGAAAAATACAAAATGTTTGTTTAGAATGCACTAAAAGATCTAGATCGACATTGGTTTTAAAGCTGCTGTTTTATTACGCTACATCACCTTCCTTTCTCAAATCATCATAATTACATGTACAGTCAAACCTGTGTTAACGACCACCTTCGAATAAAGACCAAAAGGGAGATTACAATGCACCATTAATTTATAGTAGATACATACATAAATAAAGACCACGAGCAAACAAAGGCCACAATTGTAGCATTCGAACAGTATCTTTGTTTAGACTTTTGTCTGTTTACATCACATGCGAGTCTATAACATCTATAACATCACATGTACATTGTAAGTTATTTCGTTGAAGATTTCAGATTATCCACTTGTTCACTGGCAATACTGCTGTATCCTGCTTAAGTACCCGTCACAACATTGCAAAGTTATTTTCCCTTATTATTTTTGAGTTTCTGTCGAAATTGTGTCGCCTTCAGTTCATGTACTAGTTCTCATATAACTTTCCAGGTCTTGTGGCGGAGTAAGAAAATTTGACAGCGTGACAATATCCGCATGTGACGGGACTATAGATGCATTACTTGCCGAGATGAAAGATATGCACGAACAGCTTATAATCGCATCTAAGAAAAAAGAAGATAACTTACAATGCATTGATGAACAGAAGAAAACAATTCACACTTGCATACATGAGGCTAAAAGAAAATTAATGTAGCAGTTAGACGTTCTTGAGAGAAAATCTGAAAGTCTCCTCCACGAAATATACAGCGAAAGAAAAGGCGGACTTGAGTCTGATATCAGTATGATAAAGAAAAAGATATCTGAAGTCGGAAAAATGATCAGAAGTTTAGAAGCGATACCGAAAACAGATGCACAGTACAAATTTGTCCAGACGAAACTAAGCAAGACGACAGTAGCCGAGGCTTTGCAAGTGTTGGCGGAAAGTGAGTCTAATGGGACAAAAACGATGAGTTTTGAAGAGAATGAAGCATTAATTTCCTCAAATATAGAGACAGAGACATTTGGAAGTATCAAAATTTTAACGACTAATAGAAATGATTATACGAAAGATAAACTATTAAAAATGAAATCGAAATCGGATATCAATGTGAGCATGCAAACAGACCAATATACATGCTGCATAACTGATTTATGTCTAAATCAGGATGGCAGTATCGTTTTAGTGGATTGCGATAATAAAAAATTAAAATTATTAAACTTGAATTACAAACTCAAAGCTGACATTAGTGTAGAGAGTGATCCGTTAGGCGTTTGCTGTACTGATAAGAATGAGGTTGCAGTGAAGCTTTGGAACAAGGTACTGTTTCTGTCTGTCGTTACGTCCTTGTCAAAGATAAGAGAAATAGAAGTCAGCAGTGGATCGTTTCACGGATTAGCATACCACAATGGAGAGCTGTGGCTGTCTGCCGACGAACGGTTGATTATTTATGATCCTGCTGGAAAGCGTCTGAAATCTGTACAAATAGATTTAAGTGTCTATAAAATAAATAAGTTCTCACCACAGAATATGGCAATAAGTGGAGAATCTGTGATAGTAACCGATTCAGGCGATGGTGTTGTCTGTATTGGTAGTGATTGTACAGCGGTTAAAAGAGAACTGAGGGACGAGAGACTGGTTTGTAGTTGTGGTGTGTGCGTAACCGATGATGGAGTGGTGCTGGTTGCGGGTTATGAATCAAACAATATCGTTATGTTTCAAGAAAACGGGAAATGCATTGGCGAGTTGGTATCAGAAGATCTAGGACTGAATAGTCCTGTGTCATTGTGTTACGTTAAAAAGACAAACTCTGTAATCGTAGCATGTGAAAACTCAAACTTACTATACGTAATTCAACTCAGCCGATAAATTAAACTGTACTGAGATTATTGTGCGGTCTAATACTTGAAATCAAAATAATTAAGAAAAGGTAAGACAAGTAACATCGTGAACGACGGAATGGATATATGAGATCAAGTACGCTCTGACATTTTAAAACTCGGACACCAATGAAAATGGAATTATGTTATAACATGTTTGATCCCCCGTTCCCCCACTAACATAACTAATGGTCTTTCGGATGAGACCTAAACCGAGGTAGCATGTCGGATCAGACATGATAAAGAACCAGTTGGTGTCCCTGGAACGGGTTGCGTTCTGTATCTTGCACTATCCACCATAACCTAACATTACTAAAACTATTTTTGGCGTGTTGGTCATATGGAACATTCGGTAACAATTAAAATCCTAATTTACATACAGAACACTTCTTTTTTTAAATGCATCTGTATGGTAAAGGAGTTTTTCATTTTTTTTATATAATTTTTATGATATCCAAAGGATTTTCAAAATTCAAAAAGGTCTAAAATATCTTTTTAAAAAGAACTTACGTTTTTTATAATGGCATATGTTGCCGCAATAACCTTTGCTAAAACAGTTTTAAGCTACAGCTCGCGATTTTCAAAAAAGTAAAACGAAATTGAAAATAATGAATAAATTGTGCGTTTTATTAGCTTTTCAGTGATATACAACTTGTTTAAATATCTTTTGTTTTAAGAAAGTTGCAGCCGTTAAGAAAATATCACTAACAATAAAAAAATATATGGATTACCGACCGCTGCCCACTGGAGTTTTGTCTATTGCGTAATACGGCATTTTGTTTGCAAACAAGGTCACTCCTACACTGTATATGAAAAGTGGGGCAAGACTTTTTGAATACCGCCACATACGACATCGCCCGTCTCTCTTCGAGGTTGATTCCATATGTAATGAGTCGAGAGAGCGATTAAGTTGTAAATTTAGTATATGAATAGATTTGCTAAGTTCGATAAACCAGTGACACAAACTGTCAGTATTATGTGTTTTCAGCTAAAATCGGTACCACAGAGTCAAAGGTCACCAGTACGGGTCTAACAGTATAACCAAATAAAAAATTTACAGTAAATATCAATGATTCATAGTAAATTTCACAAGAAGTCGCTAATTATTGTAAAATTTACTAAAAAAGTCAGTTCCATATCAAATGTAGGATAGCACTTTTAAAATTATTTTGAAATCAATCGGAATAAATAAAACAAAATAATTTTCATTCATAATGAATCCAATTGGATTCTTCCTACATTGTAATTAGTTCCAATTGGAATAATCCAATTGGAAAATTTCATTCCAATTGGACTGAATCCAATTGGAACTTCCCATTGGAAGTCTGATTTCCAATTGGCGAGTCCAATTGGAAAAATATTCCAATTGGAAAAATCCAATTGGAATGAGAATTTTAATGCTATTTTTAGAATCCAATTGGAATATTTATTTTCCAATATCTTTTAGAGTTTGATGTTTGTGTTTGTCTTTATAAGATATTGAACGAAAGGTAGAAATTATTTATTCCAATGTAAAATACTATAAATCAACATACTTATATTACGAATAATTATTATAGTTTTTAATGTAGTTTTTGGAAAATTTTGGAATTCCAAAAATTCGCTGGAACGTGTTTTATGTGCTTGTTTACTAAAGATTACAATAAAATTTTCACAATTGTGTAGAAACGGCTGAAAATTACAGACACCTTATGTCAATGTACCAGTACAATGTAACTTACAAAGATCATTTGTAAAAAATAAAACCGTTTCTATGGCCGAGCGGATAAAATCACTTTACCCGCTCATTGATTTGAGATGCATGCGTTGATGCTCGATATGATATGTTTCTTTTTTGCCAGAAAGTTGGCAGTATCTTATGGAGGGTGATGGTCTTGCACTTGTTCCTCTGACAAACGAGAATCTAGTTAACGTCCGCCTGGAAATGACTGAAATCCTTTGATTTTCTGTAGTGATATCGCTTCTTATCACACATATTCTATTTTACAACTCGACCTAGAGATAATCAATACAAACATTACAACCAATTGTCATAATGATTGAGTACAATATCACGATAGGCTCTAAAGATTTCACAAGAATCTTTTTTACTGTAGTGACCTTATGTCGCCCAATTTTATTTTCAGAAACAGTTCATCAAGACAAACATTTCTTTATATTTTTACGATTACTTGGAAACAGTGTTGCCTTTTAATTGTCAGCATACGTTCCTTTAGTCTAGCCCAATAACCTAATTGTTAGTCACTTACTCACCAAGGCAAAAAAATTGTCATAACGATTAGTTGCAATATACATAATACATTTTGAATGGTCTCAAGAGTCATCTTTTATTGGTCCTAATGACCTAATGTCTGCTTTCATGTGACTCTTGCTAGGACATGACCATGAGATGATCAAGACAAGAGCTCTGACCAATTGTCATACTCTGGGTACAGAAATGTACAAATGTGTCCCTCGAGTGATCACAAGATAAACTTATAATTTAACTTCGGGGCAGCCTTTTTTTCTTTTCCTACGCTCACCGAACTAGACTTCTAAGAGAACATAAACAATCAAATTCTTACCGATTTTCCTAGTGATCTTTACAAAAGATAGCCCTTTGGGTGTTCACAAAACTTTCCTTTGATTTTCATAGACAAAGATTAACATTAGTTGTAATGCTCAAAATAGCATATAGACGGTTTACAAGAATCCCCACTGAGTGTGATAGATATTCTAAGTCACCCTTTGAATTGACAGTGGTTTTAGATCGACAGGGCAATAATAAAAAAATATTTCCTTAAAATGTTGATTTGGTGACAAAATACAACCTAATAAATTGAAATCTCAGAATTGATCAACATGATTATTTTAGTAACGCACTTGCCAAACGCACGGCGGGCTATTTTGTGACAGTTATTCTACCCATAATATTTTACACGATAAAATGTTAATTGTGTACTTACTGAAGAAGCTAGAATGTATTGACTTGAAAAGAAAGGAAAATAAGAAAAAGAAATACTACTTTATCGCAAATTTATTTTGACATAGCGCAATATTCAGTCATATAACAAACTTTATAAACAGTGGATATGCTGTTAAATTGCAAACAACAATAAAACTAATTCAATGAAGCTTTGAATAGAAATCTTGTATGGTATGTTGGTCGAATCGACTTTAGTAACTATAAATCAAATACAATTGTAATTACTTGTGAAGTCTATTATTTGGGGACGGTTTGATAGGTTTAATGGCTACCGACAATTTCAAAAATGTAAAATGTAAACTTATGATTTTCCAAGTGGCAATGCTGATTCTTTGATATAAATGTGACAACGCAAAATGGTAGTGACAAATGAAATATTTCTGAAAAGGGCGTCCATTTTTAACACGAACACTTAATGAATGCATCAGCAAAATGGTTGGAAAATACGTTTAGATGTGTTAAATATGTTTTCTCAGTATAAATTAGTAATATATTGTTTGTATTAATCGTATTAATGCTAGGCATGATTTACATCAACAAAGGTTCGCTATACGAAAAGAGCACAGGGTGTACTAATATCGTAGTAGAGAGTTCTACGGGACATAGACATCTGTGATCTTTGCTGCAAATAGACATTGCTGCAGTTGGGTAGTCAAGGCCGAGTGCTGAATGTTCGAGTAAGAAAATGAAAATTATAAACGCAACAGACAGAATACACAAAGGATGCGAATCATGCGCGACCTCCTTTATTTTTAATAAGAAAACGACCATTGCACCAGTCTACTCCCAATACAACTTAGCAATGAAAGAAAATTTAATGAAAAAACATGTTCAAGTTTTAAGCCTGTCTAAGCTGTGGTCATGCACTCAGGTTTGTGTGTGCAACACGTTAATAGGCATCATTACAGTAGAAGTCTCTGTAATATACATTACAGTATGTTTAAACGTTCAAAGCATAAATCAATGTGTACATGTATAATAAATCTTAATAACCATCCCCTGTATAGACACTGAACGAATAGTTATATACTGATGTTTTCACCAAAGACTCGGTCGTCATTTGGTGCTGCAAACATGCGTTCTTCATTCACAATCACTAACCATTCATGGCAATCACTTCATGTTTTTCTTGTAGAATTTTGATTATCATGCATGCTTCCAAAGGCTTTGCAAATGATTTGTGTTTTGTGTTAAACGTTTAATGAAATGACTGCTTGGTGTGTACTTCGAACTGTTTTCTGGGGGTACCTGGCAGTTTTAATAGCCTAGAAATCACCAGTTACGTCTTCTGTACGGTCGAGTATGTTCATGTATCGTCTTATTCAGCGAAAGTTTTTGTTTTTATTCTTAAAGTTTGTTTTCTTTGCTGTTGGCACCGTTGATACTCCGGAACCTAAAACATGGCCCTCTGAAAGACTGAAAGCAAATAAAATTCAAAACATGTGTAAAAGTGACTGCAGAAGATCGATTTAATGAAATATATAGTAAATTTTGACGTAGTGCAGACGGTATATTGCAAAAAATAATAAAGAAATCAATTTAATTTAAATGCGATTACAATTGTTGATAAATATCAATTTCTCTTAATAACAAGTTTTTATAAAACGATTTGTTCCACGAACATACTGCGTAGAATATACATTTATAAGGTAGAATTTAAGTTATTTTGTAAGTATGACCTAGATATACACGTGCACTTACAATGGCAAATATCCCGTGCAAACTTCTATCTCGCTCTTTCCCTCTCCTCCGTATGAGTAATCTCCCTTTTCTCCATCCTTCCAGTGAACCTTTATACGAAATTAGATCGAAATACTGTACATATGTTAGTGCATGTAATCAACCTTTAAGATAAAACAATAAAAATGACCACCCTTATAAAATGTAACCATGTCTTTCATAGTTCTTAACTTCCTTCATGAGTATCTTGTTAGATTCATTCTTGGTGAACACTACCTGGAGCAGTATACAAGATAGTCAAAACTACTGTAAATTTTGTAATTTTGCCGTGACAAAAAAATTCGCGAATTGTGAGCAGACAGACTTTTGCGCAACATTTAAATTCGAAAAAGGAGAATTATCTCATAGTAAATACATGCATATGTGAAAAAGATCTTTCGCGAGATTTTTAAATTTAATTGAGCGAAAATAGCGAAGATTAAATCGTCCCAAATATTACTGTCCTGCTGGTGGCTAGTGTTAATTATGACTTCATGTACGTCTAGCAAGTCTGACCAAGTAACAAAGGTGAGCACCCAAGAGAAATTTCAATGGCACCGTCAAACTTGGAAAAAAAATCAGAAACACAGCAGGGTGAGGTTATAGTTAAACGGGTTAAAATTGAAGCGGACACGGAATAACAGAAAAACTATGGAATATGCTTAATCAGGTTGTTCTGCCATGTAGATGTTTTGCTTTAAGTCTTGAAACTGCCAAGTCTCTTGAGAAGCGCAGGTTGAAGAGATAGATGCAGATACTGAAATTTCCAGTGAACCTGGGACTTCCCAATTGGTAGTCCAGAGCGTAAATAACTTGACCATCGCGCCACCCGTCCAACGTTTATGTCTGATTGAACTACTAAATTAGTAACAAGAAAACGTGTTGCATGTACGGCAAAAAATACTTTGTGCACGTTTCTTTTATTTACTACTTGGCAAAAGAGCGATACACATTAAAACAATGAAGTGTATGTTGCATTTTAAAAAATGTTATTTTAATTAGAAGCAGCAAATAAATTGCTTTTCTTTAGTTAACAAATTAAGAGTGAATAAAGTATGAAGTGATAATCATATGACAGAAATCACATTAGAATGATGTATTGATGTAATGATCTACTACATTTTTTGTATTATATAGAATATATGGCTAAATTGAAAATAAAACATGTACGTTATATCAAAAAGATGCAAGAGTCAACCTTTCTTTCATTTTACTATAATATACAAACACTACATGTTGGTCATGTAATGAAAGTTTAATTGCAAAGGACCCATAACCACAGCTTTGACGTCTCTTTTTAACAATTAGATAATCAGCATGTCCTGGGTATTTAAGTCCCTACCGTTGCCTTTGCATTATTCTCATCCAGCTTGATAACTGTTCCTGTTTTAATGTGTTGTCCTTTCGTAGCTGAAATCATAGAGCACTGTCTAAAATTAATTAGGATACGACATTATAGTGCTAAAATGTAACTGTATATACATATAAATAGGCGAACAATAAATAATAACAATGCAAAATGCTATAGTTTATGAAAAGCTCAAAACAAGGCCTCGATAGGTCAGGAAATAACACTTGCGAACGTGGTAACATCTAAAATGAGTGCTCGAGAGCTAAATGTACGAAAGCTTTCTCCGTCCGAACTTAAATTTCTTATAAATTAAAAACTTTAAACTACAGTGAATTATGACCTGGTTTAACAACACAGCCAACGGCAATCCGTTGTCCTGGCTTGAGTTCTCTCGGTTCTTCTACAATAAGGACATCATAATTAGATTTTCCATATCGGTATACGTTTTGGTGACCGTCCGTATCCCACTCAACCCAAACCTGGTCCCCTACAAATAAGGTTTTTAATGATTTATTGAATACTGAGCAAGCTACAAACGACAAGATATTTGTAATAAAACATACTTCAACATGCAGCTATGATGACCTTTTTTCGATTTGCGCTGAATTACTTACAAAATAAACATAAACGAGAGACCGCCGTGACGTCACTCGCCAAGGTTAATAAGATATCGGTTGGGCAATAACAGTTGTTTTTACAATGTTGATGAATCGGTAAGAAATTGTTGAATGTTTGTAACTTTTTTTTAACCGGAGGATTTCAAGTAAGTTCAAGGCAGGAAGTTCAAAACGTTCTGAAATGTTCCCGATACTCTTATTTTCACATAAAACTTTTTTTTTTAAAATGAATAATCGTTTTTAGTGCACTTAATTTTTCATAACAGCATGCTGCCACTATAACCATTGATGACAAAAATGCAAGTTACGCGTTCGCGAATTTATCATTTTGAATTGTAACTAAAATCGGAAAATATAATAACAATTGATTGTGTGTTCTATTAGCTTTCCATTGATATAACACTTGTTCCAATAGCTTTTGTTTGAAGAAAGTTATAACTGTTTACAAAACACCACTAACAATGAAAAATATGGGCTATCGGTTTATGCCCACCCGAGGCAACACTGCGTCCCTCCTATAAGTATAAGGTAATGCAGTTCGAATTCATGTTGCGATAAATTACTGCTTAACAATTATAATATTAAATTACCAAAGAAATCATGTTTGTATACAAAACACATACTAAAACATAAACACAATTTGTACATGTTAATAAAAACAGATAGGTTAAAAATGTGCCGTATAAGGTGTCAAACACAAAGTACATGTAGATCTAGCTATTCTAAATATTTTGAGAATCAGTAATTCAAAAGAGATTACAGGTAACACATGTTCATTTTGTCATCCATTATTCAATGTTTATGTAAAAAACTGTTATTTATCATTTCATGTAATCAATGTTTTACCGTCATCATGTCCTATAACTGTTCCTGTGCCATGACTATCTTGTTCATTCCACATCCAGTCTGGTCCTCTACGGACACGGCTTCCGATAGGGGCTAAATTCTGGTCTTTAATTTCTCTATACTTATTTTGTCCGTTCTGGGCAAATCCTGTCAAGAGGTGTTTCCTGGCATCACTTTTAATTTCGTCGATGGTTCGCTGTATATACATGGAAATAATTAGAAACGAACATAAATGCCATAAAAAGATGGTCCTAATACTATACCCGTGAACATTAATTATTGTCCCTTCCCCAAAGGCAAACAGAAGAAACAAACAACATAAATAAATACAATTATGTCATTTAATGTGTCCTGATCTTATAATTGAATTTTCGAAAGTTAACTTCTGCATAACGACTGAAAAGAAACTGTATTGTCACCAACCTTGTCGTCTGCTGACAGTTCTGACATAGGAAGCATGGAGGTAGCGCCCCCGAGAAATCCAAACGGATCCAGTACCTTCGTCTGAAAATGTTAAATAATCAAACATTCTCCATTCAATTAGATGAAAATGCATAATTCTAAATAAAAGTTTATATTACGACACGAATACGACACATAATAATCTTTCCTGATGATAAACTGTTATACTCAATTATCATACTGCAGCTAAAACAATAAATATCTTTTAAAAAGATAAACATAGTTGAGCCGATGTACATTTTAGAATAAACATAAACAGCGTTTCTGGTAAAGTTATCAATGGAGACGGTTGAATATGCAGTTTATCATTAGATTGGTCCAGAAAGTCGGTAATACCCCAGCTTAAACAGGTACGTCGAAAAAGTATTACATTTAAATACAATACACATACTATAGTCTAGTATATTAACAATTTCTGCGGCATATTTGCAGCTTTGTTTTGGGTTCTGATTAGTTTGTTTCCCTTCCTATTTCCATGAAATGTTTTCTGCAGCTACATGTATTTTAAGTACAATACTAACACTTTTTAATATATCCAGGAGCTTCAATACCTATCATATAATCATATACTGTGAATTGTGAAGCAGACAGACTTATTCGCAAAAAAGAAAATTTTCTTATTGTAAATGTATGTGAAATGAATCTTTTAGCAAAGTGGAAAATTGGCAAAAATAACGAAAATCAAATCATTACGAATAGTACCCAATTTACAGCAGGCAGTATGGATGAAATTTAAAGATTAGGAACTGAGATGTGTTCTACGGAGCAGATGACACTTGCCGTTAAATAATGGCGTCTTGCTAACTGATTTCCAGACTTGTAACTCAGCATTCTTCCATCTGCTACAGATACCATCAACTCTAAGAATTCCTGTACAAAGCAAACATTTCAATCTATTTATCATCTGTACTATGAGCAAGAAACAGTTAAATACTTGATACAGACAACCATAACATCGATTCAAACAATATTTTCTCTCCAACAATGTAGATTGGGTGAAATTATAGCCATATGGTATGTATCTACGAGAGTTGGGGTTAAACTATATGACAACCACCTACATACAATGTACCTACCTACTTACCTACATACTGTTCAACGTGCTTGTGATGTCTGAAGGCATTATAGCCGACGGAACGTTCGCATCATACTTTAAGAAATAGTCTGAACATATGAAAAAATCTCAATTATCAGCAACAGAATATTACCATGCTTATTTCTGACCTTCTCTGTAACAACCCAGTTTTCATATAAATTGTGTTTGTATAATGATCTCGACCACTGTTTTCTGCATGTTTAGTTTTATGTATTTTGTATGTCATCATGGGCTTTTAGCATATATTCATGCAAAAAATGTCCATTGTCTATATTGTTTGAAAGTAATATTCAAGCGAAATCAATTATTGATGAAGAAGAACTTTATTAACCTTGTTTGCGTTTCCAACAGGAACGCAATATGCATCTATATGGCTTGTACTGTATTCCTCAAAACACTGCAGAATCTTTGCCTTTGTCTACAAAATATATGATTTACATTGTATTAAAATGTGCGTGTTTTTGGTCTGTGACACATCTATCAATAAAACGCAAGGCCTAGTGTTGGCAATGAAATATACTAATGCTATAAGATAGTAATAAAGCTATACTAACACACATGCGCTAACGAGAATGATGTGATATTTTCTAAATCCGTTATCAGCTTGGGGTGATGCTATTACTATAGCAGCATGTAATTTGACAGGATTCTGTCAGAAATCGAGAAGTTTCATCCAATTATTGTATACTCTAACAACGCCCTCGAGTAGGACAGTAAAGGCAAACATACGCACAAAACATATATAAACATACGTGATCATCATATAGACCAGAGATAAGTACTCTATCATAGAGTGTTTCATTCACCATCATAAAAAGTTTTACCTCATCTAAGTTTTCCATAGGCGTATCAGGCCCGGCATATTCACCAATTTCCGACGTTTGTCCATCTGTCACTATGATTACTTTGGTGGGTACTTTAACGGTATTTACAACATGGAAATTATCTAAAACAAGTTTGAAAAAGAATGTTATACCATCACAGTTGCACAGTTGAACAATCAAATTGTCCATATGCATTGGTACATCTACATGTATGCGAAAACATTTGTATCCATACATATGTAGTGATTCCAGCCGTCAACGGGGTTTCTCAATATGATGACCGTTTGTAATATAATTCTCTCGCTATTTTTCACGTAGTACATGGAAAACATTACGTAAATCATATGTAAACCTGTTTCACTTGAATAAATTTCACCTGGCCTGTCGCTATGTTACAAATATACGCATACAAACAGTAGGTTTCTTACATAAATTCCATAAGCCAAAAACACAGAAAGTCCATATGAGTACATGAGGGGGCAAACGTCTTCAAGGATAGGTACTTTTCAACAGAAACTTAATCATAACGTTTTATGTTGCAATTGAATATCTACAGTTCGATTTCGTTAAAATCTAAGGCTAATTTGTTACAAATAAATCATTCATTCAGGGAAGTAACGACCTTCCATGATTATAGAATAGTATAAGTATACTGTACGGTCAGATGCTCCTGCAGCAGCTAAGCCAAACACCAAACCACCATAGAGAGGACTAGGTCCACCCAGCTTCTGCTTTCCTGAATAATATACATTTATAATATATACAAGAATAAGTAATAAAGTCAACTAAGGTTTCTTTTAATCGTTTTCTCCCAACTCGTTGATTTAAGGCCTGGATTATATAATGTTATTCAGAGATTACATCAACTTATGTTGTTGCATAACTGTTAATTTGATAGAATTCGCGACGATTTAATTTTCGCTATTTTCGCGACCTCCCCATTTCGCTTATTTAAAATCCCGAAAGATTCATTTCACATAGATTTACTTTTAGAAAATTTTTCTTATGCGAGTTTTAAACACACCAAGTGAAGAGACTGATGATGACATTTGTTTATCATCAACAATAGTGTGCATATCAACAATAAAATTGTGAGTATATCAACAGAAAGTTTAGCAAACACATATTATGACATACTGTTACGGCATCATTGCAGATTAACTTTAAATTAAACCATCAAAGTCATTATACAAATACCATTCTAACCTGAAACTTCATTCTTTTAATAGCTGCTAAACTATAACTGTATGTACAACAATCACTTACTAACAAGGTCTCGAATTTCGCTGTATCTGTTTGTTAGCCGCTTCTGCACCTGTGTTACATGCCCGAATGTCACAAAAGCCACATGCTCATTTGTAAGTCCATATTTTGTTGCAATATTGTCCAGTCCTATACATTTGTAAATATAAAATGTTCAACTTTCAAGAAACTGCATCAATTATGCTACCATCCTTATAAGCCATTAATAACATACCGAGGGTTGACCGTAGAACTGCAGTAACTTATATGAAATAAAGGATTTACAATCCTTGATATAATATAAAATTTGACAACTACTACTATCAGGATAATATAATTCCGTTTGCAATGCAATATACAATTATAGACACGTTAGGCATTGGATATGATGTGATACCGTCTATCTGGGTTTTTTTTCGCGTTTGTCTAATTTTCGCTATATTCGCGAGGAGATAAAACGCGAACTTTAGAATCAGCGAACATTTAGTACAACATTTTCGCGAAATTTTAAGTTCCGCATTGTCGATATTCCTACCATCAGTTTGCAAACTGGTGTAAACATAAAAAACTAGACCTATCACTAAATGTGATTAATACCCCCGAAAGACTGCTTTATAAACTGAGGAAGTTCGTAGTAACAGAATACCTTGAAAAAAAAACTAAAACAGAGATATTGTTCTTGGCAATAACTCTGTAATAAGCCAAAATAGAGTTATGGTTCTTGTGCAATGCACTTCCTCTCAATTTACTTGACCATTGTATGACGTTAAATTGAATTCCAACCACTAGTTTTCAAGTTATGCTCCGGACAAGGAAAAGTAACAAAGGGCAATAACTCTGTAATTACTCAAGATAGAGTAATGGTTCTTGTTTACTGCACTTCCTCTCATTGTGCTAGACCATTTTCTGAAGTTGTATTGAATTCCAACAACTAGTTTTCAAGTTATGCTCCGGACAAGGAAAAGTAACAAAGGGAAATAACTCTTTAATTAGTCTAGAAAGAGTTATGGTTCTTGTGCACTGCACTTCCTCTCAATTTACTTGACCATTGTATGAAGTTGTATTGAATCCCAACCACTAGTTTTCAAGTTATGCTCCGGACAAGGAAAAGTAACAAAGGGCAATAACTCTGTAATTACTCAAGATAGAGTAATGGTTCTTGTGCACTGCACTTCCTCTCAATGTACTTGACCATTGTATGAAGTTGTATTGAATCCGAACCACTAGTTTCAAGTTATGCTCCGGACAAGGAAAAGTAACAAAGGGCAATAACTCTGTAATTACTCAAGATAGAGTAATGGTTCTTGTACACTGCACTTCCTCTTATTGTGCTAGACCATTGTATGAAGTTAAACTGAATTCCAACAACTATTTTTCAGGTTTGCTCCGGACAAGGAAAAGTAACAAAGGGAAATAACTCTTTAATGAGTCTAGAAAGAGTTATGGTACTTGTGCACTGCACTTCCTCTCAATGTACTTGACCATTGTATGAAGTTGTATTGAATCCCAACCACTAGTTTTCAAGTTATGCTCCGGACAAGGAAAAGTAACAAAGGGAAATAACTCTGTAATTACTCAAGATAGAGTAATGGTTCTTGTGCACTGCACTTCCTCTTATTGTGCTAGACCATTGTATGTAGTTGTATTGAATCCCAACCAGTAGTTTTCAAGTTATGCTCCGGACAAGGAAAAGTAACAAAGGGCAATAACTCTGTAATGAGTCAGGATGGAGTTATGGTTCTTGTTTACTGCACTTCCTCTCAATGTATGAAGTTGTATTGAATTCAAACTAGTAGTTTTCAAGTTATGCTCCGGACAAGGAAAATGCAACAGACCGCCTGACCGACCGACCGACCGCCCGACCGCCCGACCGACCGACTGACCAACCACCGGGTGACTCCTATATACCCCCACCCCCCAAAACTTCGTTTCGGGTGTATAATAATACGCTGAAATGTTTGATATCATAATCAATATCGAGAGTTGCAATAATTACATGTATATGTTGGTATGATACTTGACCTAATCCATATTTGTTTACACGTTATAACACAATTAGCACATTATCTAACATTAACTGTAAAGGTATCATATTTAATAAGGTGTCAGTTACTTACCTTATTTTACTGAAGGCAATATCAGGACAGCTGTTAAATAATAGCCTCTAAAGATAATTGAGCATTAAAACAGTTGAAACCTGTAAAAACTATCTCCGCGAAAGTGCGAAATTCATTATCGATGCGCAATAAATACCATTCATTCAATGAGTATACATGATGTTTTACTATTTATTGTTTATTTTAGCGAACAAATAAGACAACCGGAGCAGTTCGGGATTATGTTTAACGCACTATCACACAGTGATTTCACTTTTATTTATAAAACGATGTCGATGTAAATTTCCGCCATTAGTAAAAAAACGCGAAAATCAAAATCAACATTTTTAAAATCGCGAAAATTAGATTCGCTAAAATTAAAACAGGACCAAAATCGCGAAATTTGACGTACGCGAAGAAAACCCGATATACGGTATATACTAGAAGAGAGCAATATTGCCCTAGGCGGTAACCGATATCATTATTGATATATACTGGTAAATATCACAATATATCCAATGCCCCTCGAGTCCATTTATTATTTTATTAAATGTGTTATTATACGCCTGAAAGAAAACGTTTGGATACAATACTTTAATAGCACAAGAAGTCAGTCGGTGTTGAACGTCATATTTTGGTACGTCATTAGCGTTTTAAATTCGGCACTTTTGTTCTGATTACTATAGTAATGCAAGACATTACGAAGGGTAAATATACAGATGATATTTTCTAGAGGAAAACCCAAAAATCATGACATATATTTTGCTTCGGTGATCGTGCTCTAGTCCAACGAAATATTGTTTATTTATGGATCATATAATAATCTACTATTATACAAACTTCTTTTTACGACTTCACAAATTCCTTGCTTAATAGAATAAAATCAATACAAACTAAATACATGTTTTATATTCGTTCTGAAAACATGACAAAACTAATTTTACCTTTCAGATAATCTTCGAGAAAAGTGGTAGCCTCAGTCCAAGCATTTCCTTCAGCCATGCTGGCTGAGATATCAAGACATATAACTGAGTGAACACCTTCGAGATCCTTCAATGTCCTTCGACCTGTTTCAACGAGTCATTAACCTTATTTTAGTCAACTAGCAACATTCATAAGTCCAGTATGTATCATATGGGAATAAAGATCAAGTTGTGTAATTTGTGACAAATTAAGCTAACTGTATGAGTTATAGAAGCACGGGGCGTGTATCACAAAAACTAGCTTGTTAATGTAAAGCAGGGTTCAATTGTCCATTACACAGAGACATTTGCAATTGAAAAACCAGTTAATTATAGGTCAGTTCTAATTAAAAGTACGCCAGTATTCACAAAACTGTACCAGCTTATTTATTTCTAGACCTCTTCATGTGATTCTAAAGACTGTATTATGCAGGTTCAAATGGGTTGTCACGCTTTATCCTGTACAAACGCTTGAAACGACGCTACGTAAATATCTATATTAGATATTATACTTTCAACCAATTCAATTGATCATAAAATTTAAAGTCCCAGGATCTGTTTGAGTTTACTGATAGAGTAACATAAATGTGTTAATGGGATAATTTTAGAACCATTTTCCATTCACTCTTTAACAATGCTGACATATTCATTTCTGTCGTATTCAAGTTATTTCTTCAAGGACAGAGTTGCCAGAAAGCCATCATTATTTTTTTTTGCAAAAGCATTGAACAAAATACTGTGCTATGTTTCTAATATGTACTTACCTATTGAAAAAGCAATGTTAGGAATGTTTTGGTGCAAATAAAGATCATCTCTGTCAGTAAGACATCATTGAATTTCTTGGTAAAATGAGAGATACTTATAACTGTGATCCTGGGACTTTAATGTCATAAATATATGAGCCAATGCTTTTTGCATTTGTCGTCTTCTACGTAAAATCATGACCGAAATATTTATAAGCATGCAAAACACAGTCACAGGCCTCACCGTTTTCGCATTCCAGTTTAGCTAAAATCCTCCATTGTTGTTCGTTTCCATTTCCATAAGTCTCTCTTCTCTGTTCTTTGACCATTTCAACTGTAAAGGAAAAAGGCAAGACAATAGATCAGGACTTCCTGTCGCTATAAAACATTATATATGACTACGTGATCTATGTGCTTATTAAAGTAATACATCATAGAAATATGTTTTGCAGCCCTATTTGCTTGAATAAAAATCATTCATTTGTCAGTTACATGTACCAGCTTACCATATGCAAGCTTACCAGTCATTTGTCTCACATTCTTTTCGTTTAGTATATTTCTTGTATTTGGTTTAGATGTTGAAATTGTTCTGGAATAGAAAAAAAAATTACGAGGATAATGTGCATTTTCTACATGACTGTGTCTAGATTGTGTAGTTATTGTAATAAAATAACTAAAGAGGCCTTTTCTGTGTTAAACTTTGACTGCATCAGCATACAGGAAATAATTAAGCTAATCGTGGCTATTTATAGACCTTAAGATATATAAAATCACTTCAGGTACAATTGTAAGATACATGTACATGTAACACTGTGCGATCTAAAACCTTTATCGCTTCAGGTTTATTGTATTTTTGTCTACTTCACAGGTAAGATAAAGTCATTAAAATATTTGAAAGCTATAGTGTATAGTAGCAACTGTACATTATACAAGCGATCACAAATCATAAAGGGAAATAATACGTGCACCCCTTGAAATGGAAAGTGAATTGCCTACACAACTTTTGATGTCAGATTAAACGACATAGTACACATTCAAAATATGAGACCATTTCACATATTTCTGTGTTAGTTCTTACGTTTGTTGGTCCGATGACTTGTCTTTCAGCATAGGTTCGCTTCCAGAAGCTGTCGGAGAAGAATTCTTCTGTAAAGGCTGCCCACCAACCGCACCTTCTTCCGCTGTCTCGGGGACATCCGGTGCTTTAGATGTACCATTTCTATCTTTTAACCCTGCTGGTTTTTCATATTTAACAAAGTTTACTTGAGCTACTTGGCAAGGTTGTTCTGTTTTATCAATAGTCTTTTCACTTTCTGCACTACTGCGACTGTTTCTGTTTCTTTCATCCGTTGATGACTGCGGTTTCACTAGCTCGCCTGAACACCGTTTCTCTTCTAAAGCTGCTTTTTCCTTCCGTAAAGATGCCGAGCGCAGTTTGGAATCGTCCGTCTGTACGGCCATTACGGAGGTTTCAATCGAATCCATTCTTTCTTTGAGACTTTCAAGCTGTTTATTTAGTTCTTTTTGTGACTCATTCTTTTCATCTAAGATCCGTTCTAATTCTGTTACCTTTGTTTGTAATTCTGCGACCTCTTTTAAAGAAAAATAGTTTTAGAGAAATACATACATACATACATACATACATACATACATACATAGATCATAATCATTTTACTGGATTTCATACCGGACTTTAACAGCATTTTATTTTAAATCATGTCCATGTAAATATACATTTAGCTGCACTAACGTTATTTTGACTTGGCTTTGAGAGCACACTTTTAAATGTTTCGTTCAGTTGTAATTTAGTATTGATCTTATGATCACTATGTTGAACGAGTGTCATTTAATGTTCCCGCTACAAAAGCGATTAAGGGATGTCGCAGTCACCTGCCGCAACCGTCTAAAGTTCGAACCCGCGACCATCTATAGGATAAATACAATTCGAAATATGTTCAATGGAATGGTTATTGATTATGTTACCATTGTGTTACTAGAGCGTCGTGGCTGTTAAATTTCGCCACACCCTAAACAGTCCATTTAAACATTATTTTTTGTCCCGTGTGCTTGAAGAAGCCGAAAGGCACCAACTGCAGTAAAATGGTTCATAAATTATGTTAATCAGGTGAAATTGCCTTTAGCTTTCTTAAGCAAATTCCTTTTATTGCGGAATGCATTTTTTCGAATATGCTAAATTCAGAACGATCAAGCGAATAAACGTAAACTAGTACTCACCTTTCTGACTTCGCTCTAGTACCAGAGAACTGCAATGATAGCAAAAATGTCTACAGCTTTTCTCGTGCCTCAGGCAATATCATTGATACAAACATGTATTAACATTTTCAGTTGTGATAAATTCTCGCTGAAATTACTGGTTTACATTCATGTACAAAGGTTATAGCATAGAATTAAGACTTAAAACATTTAAGTTAAAAGCAATTACTTAAAAAGTACAATCACTCTTCACTTGCCAAGTACGGTGACTGTCATGACTGTTCACTTACCCAGTACAATGACTGTTTACTTACCAATTACAATGACAGTTTACTTTCCGAGTACATGTACAATGGCTGTTTACTTTTCAAGTTCATTGGCTGTTTACTTACAAATATACCAAGTACAATGACTGTTCACTTACCAGGTACAATGACTGTCTTGTTTTAGGAAGAGCTGATTCAGTCTTTTGAGTATAAATTTATTAGAGCTCTGTATTTCTTGCACTGCCTTTAACACCTCGTTCTCCTGCAAAATGATACATATTTAACGTTTTTTGGCATATAACGACGTTTCAGACAAACAACATGTGACCCCTGTAACCTGCATTAAACAATCATCTAGCGTAGATGGCTTGTTTTATGTCTATAATCAAACATGTGTTAAAGACCACTTCCAAATAAACCATCATGCAAATAAAACAGGCAATATGAAAAGCGTGCACTATTCAGCTGTAGTGGAAACACCTGTGAATTCAAAGCACCTGCAAACAAAGACCACTTTATCTCCTACAGTCAGTGATATGTGTTCACAGGTGTGACTGTATATAGTAGAGTTTACTTACACAAATTCATCTGCCTAGCTACTTGCAATAGGTTCCAAGCACAAGGACTCTTCCTTGGTCATATTATGTATACTATAACAAGGGATCTAACTTAGTAACGCAACAAACCTAAATTGTATATCTCGGCAATAAATGTCATGAAATTTGAGCATCGTTTAATTCATTATTTTATACTTCGTACAAGGCGGTAGTTATTATCAAATCATTCACGAAAAAACACGTTTCAGCTTCCTCCTAACGTGGTGGCCCGGCATTGTGTAATAGATTCAACAAACATTCATGCTTTATTACAAGACGATTAATAACGTCCTCTTCAAAAAAAAACTTAAAACTCTTCTGTAAAACATCATCTATCTGATTTTTAATTTGATCAAACATCTCATTTTGTCACGTGGTGGGTAAAATAAATGAAATCGTAAGGGATTTTATAAATCGCAGCTTTTCACCACTGCTAAGGGATACAGAAATTGCAGTTCGGCTGTGAGTGACAACAGAGTTTGTAGTTAACCAATTCATAGTATGTTTTGCCGAGATTTTTGTTAGAAATGTGTTTACTGATGCAATGTAAGTGGATGAACCCGTGTAAATTAAGTAGACCTAGTTTTACATAATTCTTGATGACATAATTACCCACTGCCCGACCATCACGTAAGGAAGAAGCTGAACCGTATGTTTTTTCATGAAAAGTACGTGATAGCTACAAACAAGTACCAAATATTGAATGTTAGATTAAATGGTGCAGGGCATTAATTCTATTGGCGAGATATACAGTTAAGGTTTGTTGTGATTTAGATCGCTTGTTTAAGTACACCAAGTCTTTATTTAAAGAAGGATGCACATATAAACAAGACATATATCTAATAATTCTATGTGACCTACGGTGCAGAACAACTTTAGCAAGTCATCTAAAAAATTAAACCAGCAAAAGTATGGATGATGTTGACCAAGTAATCGTTATGAAATAGTGGTTTACCGCTTTTTTTTAATTCCGTACATCAAATACATTTATAAAACTACATATTGCATCCTACGTATCTGAAATCAAAATGCAGTTGAGAATGCTGAAAACAACTATGAAGCTTGAAGTTGTTTTGTTCCATTTCAATGTACATGCAATTATCACTGAGTTAATAGTGGTCTTAAACTTTATTTAAAACATGTACAGTATACATGTACTCCGTATACATAACAACTCCGGATAAAGCGTAAATCCGGATATTAGGAACATTTCTTTTCTGCCCGAATTTGTTCTCTCTTTATTTTATATGAACATGATGTATGGATATAACAAACTCTGGATATAAGAGACACATTTAAATGGTTCCAAGCAGTTCGTTATAAACGGAATTTACTGAAGATTACACTCACCATTTTGTCTGCTGCCTCGTCCGTGTTTAAAGCCATAAAGACTTATCTTCAGAACATTTCCTGTTCGCTGTATTCTTGCATCCAATTGTACATGTCTGTCAAACATCAAGTGTTGAAATGATACATTTATGACAAGCCTGGTTGTAAACTAACCTTCTAAGTGAGATTACATTACAATGCTAACAACCTTCATGTTTTCATGTGTTCTTCTTTATTATTTCCTTTCACATTGTATTATGTGATATTTTCTCCTCATTTTAAAACTTAAAGATACAAAAAGTTTCAATCAAATATGAATTAATATCATATTTCAATTTACATGTCTTCCGAGGTTGCTTGTACTGCAAAGTTTGTAATGAAATATGATACGATTGTAAAGACCTGCTGAATCAGTTGAAACACGTCTATCTTAACAATTTGTTTTGTTCAGTACGTTCGTTTTGAATAAAACAAATCGTGAAACTGAATAATACTCGTAACAAATATTTATATACATCATCACAAAACCTATCATTTAGCTAGCTATGTGCATTATGGCAGGTTCACCATAACGTTTTATGTAGGACGTTGTCCAATATTAATCGATTGTTCGAAAGTTATCATCTTACTTTCGATTACTCGTTACAAAAGTATTTCTTAGCGGGCTGTTTACGTGACTGTTGTTACTGGACAGAACCATTACATCTGTCAACTTAGTATGCCAAAACAGATTTATACTTACATGTTTAACAATTTCTTTAAAAGTCCACAACTGCGAACATATATCAAACCGAAACAACGTGTTTACCTAGAACTAAAAATAGATCTATTTTACATTTTACGTCTATGTTTTATATAGATTTAAAGCAATAAAATATTTAAACGAGAAGTAAACCATCTTTGATTTGTTTTATCCTATAGAGTTTTTTAGCTGAGTTAAAAATGCAGTGTTTTTCTAGCGTTAATTTTACTTCATCGAAATCGAAAGTACACTAGTAGTACGCATAAACAAATAGACTTGAACTATAAATAGAACATAGGCAAGTATAAATGCCGTACAACATACTACCCGCACCCGTTAAACTATTTAATGTGTAGCATCTTAAACGTTTTCATCTCATTAGCGAACACATTCGTTCGACCAATTGGCATCATAAACAAATTATGCATAAACTTATTTTATACTAGTTAAAGTTACAGCATTTTGCATTTCAAATGTCGAATGTGCAAATAATGGCATACGTGGTAAATAGTTATGTATATATAGAATCACAGAACTCAAAGCGCTCACAGATGATTTCTAATTAATATATGAGTCCGTTCGAAATCGCCTTTCTAGCTACGGAGCAGCTTCCCTGGTCATCCGTTATATGTACTACAAGCCTCAAAGAGCACCCAAGATTGAGCAGTTTAAAGCATTATGGAACTCTAATTGTTCCGAGATTTAAAACACCGAGATTTAAATCTGTGAACGGATTCCTTGTTTTCTGTCAGGCTACTTTTTAACGACGGAGCGGGGCATTTCTCTGAAAATGAAACACAATTTGTATAAACATAATAAATGTGCAAATGCTAATAGTAGAGTGTTTTTGATAGTTCTACTAAATATAACAAAACCCAGTTCGGGACGCTTTTTCTTAAGATATCACAGGGTCCGTATGTAATGTACGGATACTGATCAGAATATCAGAAACAGCGGTTAAAGTGTTTACCATTCCATGTCTGATATATCACATGATACAGTTACAGTAAAAATATCAGGGTCTATTTATAGTAGTCGCGACCTGTGCATACACACAAACTTGATCTAGCGTAGTTATACATGTACAAAGTTTCTGTAAGTTTTTCTTAATAATTTCCTCTGCCATGTAACAGGTGCGATTTGAAATTCATTTTTACGTTGATATAATGAATATTAATTTCTATTCCTTTTGCAGAAGTTTATAAGCTTTAGAAGAACTACTTTGCAAGAAAGCCTCGATCTGGCGGTTCATATGTCTGGGATTGAACTAGTGCTTTTCAGAATGCATAACAAATCGCCTTTTCTACAATACAAAAAAGTTACGTCTATAATTTCTTGGTCATACATGCTGGGTACAACGCTTGTTTTTTATTGCCGTTTTCGTCATCAATGACTGTTTAAGAAAGACTGGCTCTGAAATATTTTTGCTCGAGAAAACTCTTCAAAAACTGACATTCTGATTAAATGGGGGGAATAAAGCTTTTTTAGCAGCCTTCTCATTCTGGAGACCTTCCAACATATGTAATGTTAATCGTGTTGAAAGAAATATTCTCAATACAGAGACTGAGGGATATTTCAAACACACTAGTCATAATCAAACCTTGAAAACTATATATATATAGCTAGCATTTACAAGCCTTCAAACGACAAAGACACATTAATCAAATTATGCCGCCACGTTTTAGAAAGACGGTCATCTTGAAAGTGATGGAAATCTCGGTGACCAGCGGTCTTTTGCGTTTACCAAGTATCTGTAAAAGGCCATGCTGGTATATTAAATCAACTTCAAACTGACCAAGATACATTTGACAACAGTAAATATGTTCATGATGCGCTATTGCCCTGTTTCTGTTTAAAACAGTTTGTTCTGTTTTACTTGTTTACAGTTTGAAAAGATGTTTCCAAAAAGTATTTAGTTTTTATATATGTTCTACATACAATAAAAAGGATTAAAACATTTGTAGATTCTGGTGAATGAAAAACCAGCTTTTGTCAGTTGCTAACCTATCGCCTATGTAAGTTATAATAGTCCACACGTTTGTTCATAATTCTTTCAACAGACATCTCATTGAAACAAGACTCAAGATCCCCATTGGATTGTCTAACAGCCGATAAACATTTAAATTGTTTGAGAAAATGATATTCGTTCAAGCTTTGTTTATCGGCTGGTTATCATTACACAAACCAAAACATATCATTTCTCAAACGATTTAATTTATTTTTTGGTTTATGTAATGATAACCAATACAGAATCGAAATTTTGTCTTAAGTGGAACACGCACACTTTAAGGAAAACTCGCCTGTATAGTCTTTATCTAATAATCTAGCATTACATTGATCAAATATCCAGTGTAATAATTCAGAAGACACTTGCTTATAAGTTTTCCGCTATAAAGTTTGAAAACTGTAACATAATACGTTATTTTTCTGAATGCGATGCAAAACTTTTGACACAGAAAATCTAGTCAATGTAAAACGTGTCACTTGAGAGACTTTAAATATCGGGTAACTATGTACAAAGTTAGCTTTTAAAAAGCTAGAGCGGCTCGGTTTGGTTTTTGGTTTGGTCTGGAAATAGAAGAAAAGACACGGGTAAGGAAGGAATGATAGATAACTGACCGTACAGGCAGTAATTTATAACGATACAGAAGTGTACTCGTGCGGAAGTATGTTATTATGACCTTGAGCAGAGTCAATATCACTACACTTTCCTTTTACATGTAATGTCCACAGTAGTTACTCTGCGTGCTCTGCATGCAGAATGAATAACACAATACATGTTATGTGTACTTCGACTTCGACATCGACATCGCTTTATATAATGATGTTTCTTTACTGGCATTGTGTTTCTTTTCCAAGTTGATATTACGTTCTGAAACCTTGTGTGTTTTCAACATTTGTTTATCAAAAACTTCCTTCGGTATAATTTTAAATGACTCTACAGGCACTGCCATCTGAGAAAGAAACTGCCGAATTGACATGGCAATAAGTAGAGGTTATTATACGGGGCAGGTGTGCCTTTAGGCGATATTGGCACACTTGGTGAGCTATTGGCCCGAGGGCTTTAGCCCGAGGGCCAATTTGAACCAAGTGTGCCAATATCGCCTTAAGGCACACCTGCCCCGTATAATTACCTTTTTATTGCATATGTTGAACATCGGTTTTGCTGAAAATGGGAAAAGATAAGACAAAAAGATACAAAACGCACATTCCTGCAATAGGCCTACTTATACTATTTCATAAAGATAAATGCCATTGAATGAATAAATTATTCATACTATCCACAAAAGCAAACGTGTCAGTTTCCACATTTCGGTGCTCAATAAGCCTAAATTCTAAATTCAATAAACGTTGAGAAAGAGGCCATTTTCCGTTACGTCTACGTTGTCAATTACGTCAACGTTTCCACGTGCTGACAGTCTAACGTTGCTGCACAGTTGACCAAATAGCCTCAATACGAAATTTCTGGCACACTAGCAAGTGTGCCGATATCAGTTATCGGTACACTACGTCACGTGATCGTTTTATCGGCCCGTATCACCGACAATCAAAGGCAAATTTGATACTATATATAGTAACATATGCAATTAAGCCGTATAAACGAGAACTACACACGTATATGTCTTTATTGGCGCCGCCGATGACGGCGGTGGCCTATTGTGGAATACTTTTTCCGGAAGTACATGCTAGGAGCGGTTATTAGAATGCAAAGAAAAATGGTTTTAACTGTATGCCAAAATAATACGCAGTAGACATTAAAATATTTATTATACACATTTCCTTCATTAAAACGTAATTGTTTAATTGTAATGTTCCTTTGAATATCTTTTAGAAAAAATACGAAAACGTAAAACAACTTCTCCCTTATCGGTTTTGCAAAATTATAATATGAGCTTATTTTTTACCACGTGCTTTAAAGTCAGTCTCCGTGGTGTAGTGGGTAAGCTGATGACCGTCTAATTTTACGAGTGGAGTTCGAATCCCGATCAAACCCAATTTTTAAAATAATTTTTCTTCCGGTTTTTTTCAGCTTTAAAACCACCATGATTTTAAATGTTTTCTGCAAATATTCATAAAAATTTTCATTCAAATCAAACTAATAATGATTGCTTATCAAAAAGCTAATTTTAGCTATATAACGCCACACATGTACAAAACTATTTTCGGCGCCCTTTGATGCTTTGCATCAATGGTATTCTTGTTGTAAATTAGAACGAAGATAGCAGAGTTCCCTACATTTACAAATACCTTTTCCATGCTGTGCCAGGCTGGTGCCAAAAATTGTCACGGCTGTGCTGTGATGGTGCAGCTTTGTAGGAGCACATTTGCCTCGGAGCACATTTGTCTTACGTAAGACCGATGCGGTCGCATTTGTCCCACATGAGACAAATGGGACCTCAAATGTCTACCAAAAAAGCACATTTGTGTGACAAATGTGCTCCGATCAAGTTTTTTTAAGGGACAAGAAAGCACATTTGTCTCATGTTTTTTAAGGGACAAGAAAGCACATTTGTCTCATGTCATTTTTTATGAATTATTTGTCACATATTTTCCCACGGCAGAAATTTTTTTTAGAATCGAGGTTCGCCGTTTTACCTCATGTCAAGTGTAATCATCAATAGGCTTGCTAATGTTTTTTTTATGAAATCTTAAACCTAAAAACTACAGTGGAACTATTAATTCTAATATCTCTAATTCAAGAAATTTGATTGGCTGAACCTGAAGGCGTACACTGAAACATACGGAATCCCGTTCACGATGGTACAATGGTGAAAGCGCGATGGTACGAAGATGAAAACGCGATGGTACGATGGTGAAAACACGATGGTACGAACGTGAAACAACGATTGTACGATGGTGAAACAACGATGGTACGATGGTGAAACAACAAAGGCACGATGATGAAAACGTGATGGTACGATGGTGAAAACACGATGCTACGATGGTGAAAATACGATGGTACGATGATGAAACTGCGATGGCATGATGATGAAAACGCGATATTATTTTCACCATCGTGTCATCGCATCATCGTGATTTCACCATCGTGCCATCGTTGTTTCATCATCGTGCCATCGTGTTTTCATCATCGTACCATCGTACCATCGCGCTTTCACCATTGTACCATCGTGCATCGCGGTTCAGGAAGACAAAAAATGTTACTTATGTCCAAACGGAACACCGTAATCGGGCGATATTTGAACGATACAATATCGTTACTCGTTTCGCATCTCGCCGGAATCTCGCGTCTCGCTTCGCATCTCGTACGTCGACGCGAGACAAGAAAATCCTTTGAGGCCATATACCGCTAAATAGTATTCCCTTTATATTCTATATAAAACTGACATTTTTCAAAGAGCTACAGAACATAGCTAGACCCATTTTAGAGAACAAATCCTTAACTCATTTTAAAGAGTTATGATAAAACTGATATAAAATGATGAGAAAAGTAGGGGTCATGTATCTTCTAAGAAAAATTTCTAGCGTCACATTTGCTACTGTCAAATCACTTAAAAACTCACACTGCTGTGACGTGGAAGAACCACCAATACTAAAATTGAAATTCACTTTATCAAATACAACCTTTGCTCGCATTTTTCTACCAAAAATGTCAAAACATATCCATGATGAAATTTAAACAGAAAACAGCTTAAATTTAGACGTCTATGGCCATGCAGAGTGAAAAAATAGTGTCCAATAACCTGACCGCCATTACGCGACAAGGCCAGATGGCTCCCGCGCTGGTTCCTTTACCATAGTCATGCCTTTGAGAAGCACAGACACGAAGCGATGCGCGATATTTTACCGAGAGACACGAAAAGCGAAATTCCGGCAATACATGAAGCGAGGCACGATATTCTACCGTGAAATCTCGTGGTACGGGATACTTCGACATTGCGAGATCTCGTGTTACAATATCGTGCCTCGCTTCGTGTCTCGTCGGAATGTCGCGTCTCGCCCGATTCTGCGAGGCCCGATATTCCATAATTATGGCATTACCCGGATTCTTTTAGGAACTCATGCACGTTGTAAGTGCTTTTTCAATGGCGGATCTGAAAGCAGCAATTCTCGGAAAATGGCGATATTTTTTTTTATATATTTCTGATGAAAACAAAATACGTGTGGGATGGTCTTCTCATTTTCTTCCTTAGATCATTTAGGGGCCTCCGTGGCCGAGTGATTTCAAAAAACCACTCTCCCCTAACCGCTGTAGGTTCGACACTCACTCGGGGCGTCGAACTATTCATGCGAGGAAGCCCGTCCAGGGTCCAAATGCGGAATACCTATCCGCGTGCGCACGTAATAGTTATCGCGTGCGCACGCAATAACTATCCCTTTAGAACGTAATAGCTATCGCGTGCGCACGTAATAGTATCGCGTGGCCACGTAATAGCTATCGCGTGCGCACGTAATAAATAAGAAAATCCTATGTCCCCTTTATGCCACCGTAGATACTACCTTGTTGTTGCTTAGAATATTTCTTAAATCATTTATAAAACTTTAAGCATCGGAAAGAAACGTGTCACAATTAATAACGATAAGAATGGACTCGCTGCATATGTGTTTGGGTTCTGGATACTGCACTGGTAGAAATTTTCACTGTGACATGCAGAACAGGGATATTCTTTAAGTTAATATATGACTCCTATGCAGAGGCAGGAAGTTTTTGATTGACCGGAAGTGACCTAAAAACGGTATTATAAATACAGAAAACACAGAACAATGGCTGGTAGCCGGTATACGGACGGCATAATTATTACCTTCATTTTGTTGAATCCCGTCAATTACTTTTGGTGTTTTTAAACAATACTTAGCAATGTTTCTTTGGGTAAATTTTGGTATAAACACTACACATTGTATAAGAATATATATAAAAACTACATTAGAAAACTTTTTCTACATATAAAAATATCATACAAAGTGCGATATTTCCCAGTAAACACATTTTGACCCGTGTCATTATTTTATTCGAACACACTCTAGTTATGGAATTGTGTTTGGAGTCACGCTGTGGCAAACGTACGGAGAGAAGGATAGACAAAGCAGCCAGAATATCATTAAGTAGAATTTTATGGAAGAATGTGAGACAAATGTGCTTCGAGTGTCCTTTCTATTGTGTGTCGAACACATTTGTCTCATTTCCAATTTGTCGCAAATATGAATGTTTACGAGCACATCGGTCACACCTCGTGAGACAAATGTGCTCCGAGACAAATGTGCTCCTACACAGCTTTCCAATACCTTGCCAACTTTAAACGGCGTCATTTCACTCATTTATACGAATTTAGGCTTGAACTTTGGACATATCGTTGAAGAAAGGTATTACTTTTCAACAATATATAACATAATTAATGCTTTTATTCTACATATTTATTGAGTACTAAGCGTGTTTTGTTCGAAATAAATTAATATTTTCAGTACAAACTTTTGACTTTAACTCGCCATATTATAAAGCTCTTTGACAATCACTAAAAATTATCATTATTCATTTGTCTGGGTAACTATATCTTTCATTCCGTAAATATTTTGACATAAATGTTGATAATATTGGACATACTTACCCCACATATGATCAAAAACATAAACCGTGTGCTGTACATGTAGGTATGTGAGATCGCACACTTGTGAGCGCCGGTACTACGGTGTGATCACTTTAACCTGTGAAAGATTGAAGGCTATGGCTCTTTATGTGAGAAAGATGGCATTTTCTTACTATGGATAAGAGTCTTACTTTAGTACTGATTTTGTTAGATAAACGTCCCGCCCGCTGAAATTACCCATAATACGATTGAAACATGCGTTGACCTTCTGCAACGACAATAAATTAACTTGTTAGAATGAAAATAGATTTGACTTTTTAATGATAAACCGGCTCATATACAACGATTTTTCGTTAGATTACTGAACATCCGAACACTGAATCGTGATATACGATTCGGTATATCACTCAAACGTAAAACGTTTTCCCGATGAGTTATTGAGAGCTTTAACAGATGTAGTGTGCCTATTAAAGCCATTATTTCAAGCGAGATAACCATGTCGTTTCAAGTCTGGTATTAGGTATTGTCTTCCGCAATAAGTAAAACTCGAAGTAGCACTTCAAGTTGAATACAGAATATCAGCAGCATTTTGCTGGTTTCTACTGGTTTTAAAAGCCTAACAATATGTATCGGACAGTATGCATAACATATACATGCAACAACACGTCGTTAAAAGGAAAGAAAGGACATTGGCATGCAGATATATATGATGACGGAATTATGTCATTGGACAGGCTCACAATCTTTCCACTACAGAATTACAAATGTAGTACTTTTCTCCCTTAAAATCGCCTTTACTTTGATATATCTTGTGCCCTCTAGCTCAAATAAGTATACCCTTTTCAAAGTCACGTTACACATTAGATGATCTCAACGACTTCATGTGCCAAACAATTATAACCAACTTTCAAATTTTTATCGGCGTTTCTATAGCGCTCTGTTTACCATATTATAGCCATGTGTGTAAGATTGTAGTATTTTTTTCGACAAAATCTCCTTGCAAAATACCTTTGTGCAGTCGAAATTACATTAAACTTTCTTGAATGTGATTCATTTTAACCCAACCGAGAAGGAGGTTGACTTTGACAGTTCCCAAATTTGAATAAAACTTATCATTTGTTCACGACTCTCTCATAGTATGTCTTTGTATATAATATACATTTGAATCCGAAAGTCGCAGACACCAGTCAAATAACATCTAATAGTGTATCTATCGATGCGCGCGTAATTGACTTTAATGAAGTTAGTTTGAACATTATTTATTCACATAAATACAAATGCAACATTTAGTTACAACATTTAGGATTGAATAGTATAATTTATGCTTGAATATAAACTCCTTCCGGTTACAGTTTCAAATACTTTCTGAAATCATTATTCATCGAACAGAATATGTCATACATGCTTGCAGTTTCTCCTGTTTCCGACATATTTAAAGAAAACATCTATTTCGGAAAGATAAGATATAAGTAAGTTGTCCTTACAGAGGACAGATGGGGCATTGGAATTGAATTTAAATTATGTAATTCGATTGTTTCCATCTTCAATATATATCATATTGTTTGTGATAACGCATATACACACATTATAATAGGTAAAGGGCTACAGAATTGAATCCCAATCATTTTACTAACACTACCTTTGTTAAAGTTACTCGTCCAGATATCTCATAAAGGCATTAATGCACCTTTTGAACCATAGAATGAGCACAACCAAATGTTCATAAAATAGCAACAGTCAGTGTCTGAAGAAACGTGTAGATGTCACAAAGTCTCTCTCTCTCTCTCTCCCCCCTCTCTCTCTCTCTCTCTCTCTCTCTCTCTCTCTCTCTCCTTTTGTCTGTTTGTCTGTCTGTCTCTGTCTCTCTGTCTCTCTCTTATATATTATTTCACTTCCCTTAATATATTTTAAAGCAGACACTGAAAACAAGACACAAACATGTACTTTGCAGATGTTTTCTAATTTTAACTGAAAACGTTATTGCCAGTCAGTCCTTAATAAGCAGATGATTGTGTCAATATCTGGATGTGTCCACATGTTCCTTTTCTCAACAATCATTTATTTTTATTTTTGTTCTTTCTTCTTGTATATGTATCAATGGTCTTAGCTATCCGAGGATCATCCACAATACTTGGAGTAGAATTTGGACTGCGAGAAACATCCGAGCTGGTTGTAGCAAACTTGATGCTCCGAAAACTATCCGTGGTACTTGACACAAATTTCTGGCTCCCAGCAGTATATACACTACCTGAAGCATAATCTGTTCTGCGACCATTTCCATTGGTACCACTGTAATATAGAGACAAGATAAATGTATTTTAGGCATTTTAATATAAACCCTTAATCTACCAGTATATATTACAAGAATGTACATAAACTAAGTATGAAAATATGGAGCCATCGTGGCGCAATGGTCGGGGTGGATATTTTTACAATACCGCTCTGTCTCTCCGAAGTTGATTTCATCTGGTCGTGGAGTGAGTCTCAAGAACGATTAATCTTAGTTGTAAGAACTTGTTTCGCAATCGAGAATAAATGAATTAGTGTAAATAAAAAATAGATGCGTCAATGTGTACATTTGCAATGCCAGATTTACTTAGAGGATCTATCATAGCCTTCTGTGGAGGACTGGGTTGTCCCGATAAGTGGAAAAGCGGGAGAATAGGAGGTACCTAGCGAAGCAAATTGCTGTGCAGATTTTACCAGTGTTGTTGGTTTAAGCCATAACTTTAACATTATATTTCAACACAATTTATATACCTATCTCCTTTGGCAAACATTTGTCAGTTTTAGTGCATGAAAATTTAAACATAGATACCGTTTCTGAAATGTCGACTTGATTTTAATTTCCTGCAGCCAATCATCTCCATACGAGTAATCACCCCTTTTTCCATCATCCCAGCGGACCTAGGATAAATATATATATTGACAAATATGCAGAAGAAAAGCAGAAATTTTAAACACGTTTCAAAAATCATGCTGACTGTAATTACTTTTTTGTACAAGTATTAAATCGAGAGTCCGTGAGTGTCATTACTAAAATGCATAAAGACGGGTAAAGCTCTACTGTAAATCAGGCATCAATCTTAATAGCCACAAAACAATTTTTATTTAAATAATCGAAAGGATTGCCACAAAACCTGAAAGTTCCTTTCTAACATAGGTACAATTAGCATAATCATGCGTGTTCATTACCTAAAACCTGTTATAGCTCCATGAAGTCTTCATAAACACTTGTTTCATAATGTTGGATGGATAGAAATGTTATTATAAAACTTCGTTGTACATGTATTGGCACATGAAAACGAATCATTCGTACTGCTACAGTACACTGCGTATATTACGACTCTGGACATAGCGAACTATCGGATTTAAGCAATAGGGATATACCAAACTCCAGATATATGGAACACATTGGATGGTCTCAATGAGTTCGTAATAAACGGAATTTACTGTATATATTCTTCTTGAAACACTTATTCATTTTTTATCTTACATCACCATGATACTGTTTACGTTTTGAGACAATTATCTGCTAATTGTAGGAAATGCACCTTTAAACATTCCGTTTCGCCCTTTCGTTTTTACTCATATCGTTCATTTTTCTATGACAGACAATAAAGCAAACACAATTGGACAACTATATTTCGTATTATTATATACTTTCATATTGCCCCGTTCACTTTGCCTTAGAGAGTTCGTTCAGTATTCTACGGTACTGCACGTTGGTAAGGAATGATACTGAACGTTGGCAAGGGAGGGCGGTCCTAGCGATCAGCTGTACGGACTGTTTTATTTGTTTGCAAACATCGTTTTAATGAGGTTTATATGTCGAAGTTTGATAGATTTTTACAATTAAATAAACTATGGTCTTTAAATAAAAAAAGAAACTTTAATCATTTTCTAGTAGACGTAAAAGAGTTTCATTTTTAAAAAGGTTCGAATTTTTTAGGGCACGCAATACCAGTTCTGGTTACGAAAATTACTGGTACGTATTTCAGCCAAGTATTGATAAAACAAAAGGAACGATGTTTTGCATGTAATCATAAGAAAGAGAAAACATTTTTAGGAACGTACATCAAGTTGATGTATTCACATTTCAAAGTACAAACCTGCATCCGTAGGAAAAGTCTTACGTGTTACAAAACAAGATGGCGGACGGCAACTGAAATTTCTAACCGTATTATTGACGTCAACGTTTCTCCTAATAAATGACGTCACATATGACAACAATAATGAATCGAGTCTATTAATACGCAATAAAGAAAATGTACATGGTGAAATAGTACGCTAGTTGTCGGAGAAATTTCAAGATTCATTTATTGTTTATTGCTAACAGAATGTCATTTTTGTTCATATTCAATATGAAAGTATATAATAAAAAGGTTATTGAACTTGTGTGGCGAAATATTACTTGGAACTCGTTGATTTGGCGGGAACAACTCGCAAGCTCGTTGTTCCCGCCAAATCAACTCGTTCCAAGTAATATTTCACCATACAAGTTCAATAACCTATAATATTGTATGTATTGTTCGATGTGACTAAATATTAATTTCTGTTTTAAAGCAATATAAAAACCTTACCATTGCCTTTTTGTTCCAATTGTTTAGATGTATAACAACACCGTGATAAGACTTTTGTTCTGAACTGTTCCAGTCCTTACCTTTAACACAAACGTGTTAATTATTGTAACGGTGACTCATCATTCAGCACATTAAGCACATATTCACCAGGAACTGTTTGATTGAAATTTGTCGCGATGTGAGTAGTTAAAACGATGCCGATATATGAAAACCACCTGTTCGGTATGATTTGAATGACATGAATCTTTGCAACTATAAGTTGTAGCATACACCACCGCTTGAAACATGTACTGCTTCAAAACCAACCTAGGTACTAACCTAATAGCACATACATAATATTTGAGCCTGAAGTTACTCCACTAATCTGCACCGATGCCATTTTATCACATCAGTATCTGATAGAGTTCCTCAAACAGTGATCATCCTATTTTATATCCACTCACATGTCAAATCCGAATATGCCTAACGAATCTGTAGCAATGTCTTATGACAATGTATTAACCTTAATTTGCACTAAAATCTGACGAATGCCTCATTGCAATTTTGAAACATGAATTTGTCCAAAAATATGCTTATGGCCATACGTGTGTTTGCCCTACAACAACATCCTAAAACAATACCATCTGGATCGAATTTGACTTTAGGTCACAACCTACATCAATACAATTGGGTTCCATTTGAACCTGGTCTTGAGTACCAGACAACAACAATGGAATATAGCCCTGTTTGAAAACATACCGGAATTAAGATGTATTTTTTCAGCGTGTATAGAGTTGTATTCAAAACATATTGAAACCTCATCTAAACATAAGTGTACCTGGTTCAACTTCACATCCAACAGCAATCTCTTGTCCTGGTGCCAGCACTCTTGGTTCATCTACCACCAGTACGTCATAGCCTTTGAAACTGTACCGATATATATTTGTATGATTGTCTGTGTCCCACTCCACCAGTACGTGTGTACCTATACATACAGATGAAACATAATATACATGTAGAACAAAGAATGAACGGGCTTTTTATGTTCTAAACGCATACCACGAAATTCGTACCTGAAATAAAAAGGGGTGAATTCATGTAAAATTACCCGGATCTTTAGATGTTGTATGGGAAAAGGGTCGCAATATTCTACCCATCCGTGTGATGATATCTAAAAGCTATGGTCAAAAGATATGAAAAACCAATGGACGGTGACAGGTGAGAGTGCCAGTTTGTTCTACTTATTCTATAGCTCTATTTTGATGAACGATCAACAGCAATAGTTCAAGAAATATTTTCGTAAAGGTATAAACACACGACTGTGAAGACAATTTTCAAAACGTATTTGATCATAGTTCATGTCCTCATAATTATTACTTTTGCATTTTGAAGAACAGCGGTTAAAGGTAGAATGTAAGTTTGTGGACAGTTAGTTACCTTACTTTTTAAACAAAGTTTCCACTCCTGACACGTTTTGTAATTACATTGGAAATAGATAAAAAGATAATATAAGTTTATCATCATTCAGCTGTTTGATTTCATTTTATTAGTAACTACAACTGTGTCCACAGGACATAGGAGACTCCACATTAAACAAAAACTCCGCCTGTACATGGTGCAGCACCAAATCGAACTCAGGTGCACAACTTTACATCATGATTACCATAACTGTGGAGTATCATTGATCTGGCTTAAAAATGCTCGTTCACAGTTTCCTGTGAAAAGGCACAGAAATACTTTACAGGAAGTTATACCGGAACCCTTAATGTGGTGATTTGTTCTAAAATGTGTTTATTTCAGACAGTTCGAAGAACCTTATACATTTTTGTTTTTTCACCAAATTCTTGGGGCGAGCAGCTTTTAAGACATTTAGCGTTAAAATTAAGCAATCGTGATTTTCATTTATGTTTTGATCATAAAATCCGTCATCAATGAGTACAGCTACAAACAAAACCAAAAGTGTTTGCTCAACCTCATAACTGCCAGTAATGTTTTCATAACTTTATGTTATATACTTTTCGAATTGTCTCACTGGGTGCTACGACAGGCAAACTTCAAGTACACACGTTTTGACCTTGAACAATTTTACTATTATATTTTATGACTTAATGTCATACACGCGACAATTTTTCACTAACTCAATGGGATATAACTCTTCTTTTACTGAATGTGGCGACAAGAAAGATTCTAGGCGTACAAAATTTTATTCTGGCCGAGAATACTTTTATGGTTCATAACTCCTTGCCATACACTTTTGGAAGGCGATACAAGATTTAACTCACTCACAAACAGAACTTTTTACAGACCCACAGACGTATGGTCAAAGGCAAATAATAGCTGGGACATAAAATACTAATTATAAGACATTTTTCTGTGTACTAGTTATTTTCCTTTGCATAACCTTTGTTACAGAAATACTTTTATAGGAAATTCATCAGCTTTTAATTCATTTAAACTAACCATCCTCTGAATGGCCAATTAGAGTTCCAGGTCCATTGCTATCTTGCATATTGTACGTCCAGTCGGGGCCTCTCCTTACACGACTTCCTACGGGCGGCAAATTGTCCTTTTTAATTTCATTGTAGTCATTTATTCCATTTACAATAGTTACATATGTATCGTCGCGCATGTTTCGAGCTCTTTCCTGTATATTTTTCATGTCTTCCTACAGTGTAAAAAGATGTTTTAGAATAAAAATAACTAAAAGATTTTAATGTTTGAGAATAAAGTTGTTTTTGAAGCAAATCCACAAGTATTGAGTCACAATGTATTCAAATTCATATAATGACAAAAGAGACCTTATATGAACACGCAAATGAAATCGGCTTGTTATGGCATTAATTAGCTCTCAAGGGATGATTTGTGCCTTTAATACACGCTCAGCAATGTTATGCCCTACACATATTGTATTATATAAAGGATGTTGGTTACTCAATATTGTAGCTAAAAGAATTTACCGTTTATTTTACTTCTTTTGTCGTTCAGTTTTAAAATGGCTTCTGTATTACTTTTGTAAGATAAAATAGCGCTTTACGTCATTGAGCTGAACATTATCATTAAATTTGATCATTACCGTCTAATAATGTCGATAATATTGACTTAATAAGAAATCGTCCAATTGTCAGTGAAAACAGATTTTAAATGAAAGTATTACTTTACTTACATTGTCTTCATGTGAAAAGTCATTACCCGACCCATGTGTCAAATCATCGGTCACCATACCTAAAGGGTCCAGTAACTGGGTCTGAAACAAAATTCATAATACTTGTACATGTATATTCTGTAAAATCGCCAGCATATATTGCACTTATTGAACAGTAATGCCATTAAATGATGCTAAGTGCGTTCGATTTGGTGTAAGCCACAAAGTTTTAATGTGTTAACCTCTGTTACTGTCACAGCTGGAGGTTCATAGGTGCAGGTGCTTTCAACGTCCTGCCCTTTTATACATTGTATAAGGAATGATAAAGTTTGTGACAGAGAAAAGGGTGCCGATAAAGTTTCTGACGCAGGATATTGTGCGGACAAAGTTTTTCTGACGGTGAAATCGTGCCGATAAAGTTTCTGACGCAGGCAAGGGTGCTGATAAAGTTTTTGACGCAGGAAAGGGTGCTGATAAAGTTTCTGACGGAGGAAAGGATGTCGGCGTATCCAAGGAACAGTATTTAATAGTATACTGCCCTTCTTGCAATCCGTATTCAATATGACTTAAACAGCAACTTCTAGCAATGTATAGAATACTTCCTTATTAGGGATATTCTGTAACTGTATTATTTCAGAAGACTGTTGTTAACTATGGTAACAGGTACAAATGACACATTGCATGTACTTACACTTAGATATTGCCTCTTTGCGACTCGCCTTCCAGATTTGAAGTTCAACATCATGCCCTCAGAGCAAGTAACCATCGTTCTGAGAAAAATCTTACGAAAAAATAATACATTTTCAAATAAATTTATTTTTTCATTAAAACTCTTACGATTAAGATAATATACTACAAATGCGTTCATCGGACACGGGTTAATATATTTCATCAAACTAAGACCATTGTGTCATAATCTAACAAACTGAATGAATAAGTGAGCATTAAATAAATGTATAAACCTAATTTGCATTATATAAAGGAATATGATTTTTTTCTAAGATTAATGTTTATTCTAAAGTGTTAATCAAGAACATTCAGTCTAAATGATGTCTTTCAGTCCTTTATTAAGTAAACTAAAAGCTGACCAGTGGTCCAGGACACTCCCTCGTTTACATGTTGATGGGCCTATAAGAGAGTAATTTGATTCATATCTGTTACATCGTATTCAATGTTAAATTTGTACATAGGCAATGTTATGCTATACAAATGGGTATATAGAAATATATCCCTGTTCAAAGAACATACACATGTACAATACAGCCTTTTGTGAATATGACAACTTGAAGGTAGATACAAACCCCTTGATGAGTTTGAAACAGTTGACTAAAGTGTACATGAATTGTACTAAGTAAGATTTTTTTCAAAACATTTAATTTGATTTACTTACCCTAAAGTAATAAAACGTATACTACATTTGCAATCCTCAATTTCAACGGGGCTTTATTCACTTTTTCATTCCACCAAAGACGTAATATATGTACCTGTATCCGGTTTCTGACCAGGGGGCTTTTTTGGTATAGCGGTTATGTGTTAAATACAAACACATGACCGATATTTCAATTTATCACATAAGAAAGTTTATACATGTATATCACGTTATGTGAGGATCTGGAAATAGCTATGTATGAGTGTTTTCGGAATCAAAGATCATGTTTAATTCTTTATACGTTTTAAACAGTAACGATACAGTGTCACGTGGGTCTCATAATACAATGCCAGTTTGAGATGATTATATTTCCATTTTAAAACATTATCATTCGCTTGAGTCAAAAATGTCAGTTTCGGACTTACGATGTCCGAGGTCTCTCGGGTTCGTAGTTTCAACGTCGGAGGTGCCTCAGGTTCATACTTACAATGTCCGAGTTCCTTCGGTTCGTACTTACAATGTCCAGAGTCCCTCAGGTTCGTACTTACTGTCGCCATATTCCCTCAGATTCGTACGTACAATGTCCGAGTTCCCTCAGGTTCGTACTTACAAAATCTCAGTTCCACCAGGTTTGTACTTACAATGTCTGAGGCTCCTACAGGAACAAAGAATACATCCATTCGATTTTTTCGAAAGTTTTCCATTTCTTGTAAGATCTTTGCTTTTGTCTGAAACCAGATCGAATGAAGAAATTATGCATTCGTAAGCGGAGAACTTTTAACGACTTTCATCCTTGTATGATATTGCCTTATGTACACATGACCAAGGTCTCCGACAAACACTCTGATTTGAAGTAAATGTAGGAGAGGAGAAAATTTGCAAAACATTTCACATCTTCTCGTCGTATGTTATTGAAATGATTTCAAAGTTTTCGAATTTTGGATTTACAAGTAAACGTTAGCTCACATGTTTCAAACCATTCAAACGCAATCATGTCACTAAATCAAGACAGCTTTCTATTCTTCCAAACCTTGCCATGTGTTGAAAGAAAACACGCATGAAACAAGCTTTGTATTGACACAGTATAACAGTACTATATCGCTTACCTCGTCTATTTTGCTGGAGTCCTCTATGTCTGGTCCAGCAACCAAGTCTGACTCGGTTGGTTTCCCATCTGTTATCATAATGATTTTTGTCGAGACACGAGCACCATTTCTTAGCTTTTCACTTTGGTCTGTAAATGGTCGGTTGATTGGTTGAAACATTTAAATAAGAGGTCAATATGATTCTTTACGAAGCGAAAAGCCTAACCAATAAACAAGCACAATCAGTCCATAAGTTCACACTCATCAAGACGCAAGAATTAGTGATAAAGACGCAAGTGTTGTACCTGGTAGATCAATAAAATTAGATTATGAACTGTCAATGTTGTCCCATATGCAGAGAGAGACAAACGCGTTAAAGGTCAAAGCAGAGACGATTGCTACAAATAAATTCTAAGTAAACTGTTATAATGTAATTGATGTTATCAAGCAGGGATATATACAAAACACTGTCTTGGTTTTTATCTAAGCTGCATCTATATTGCATGCAACATCAGGTGAAAAATTGCCGGTAACAAAATGAAACGGAAACAAGAAATATTAGTGCACGAACAGTTAGATAGATATACTTTGATAAATTTGACAGCTTCGAATCAACCATTGACATTGACGTATGTAAATGAAAGACTTAATATGTTGGGGACTCTAACCCTAATGATAGGCTAAATGATCAAGCTATCTGAAAGACGTGATTTTCAATAAAATCGCAAACTATCTTCATTCCTACCTAATCTTATGATTTTCTAAATATTTATCGCATGGTAGAACAGATCCGTACACTTTTAAACGTTGTGGCTTAAAATTACCATTGTTGCTTACATCTCTTATGGCAGAATGTTTGACGATGTCAACATACTTAAAGCACCAAAATCACGTACATGTACATCATCAGAATGCATAAAGGATTTGTCCTGGTTTTTAAATTGAAGTCAGACTTCCTTGCCGAAGACGCTATTATTTATGGTATTGCATTGTTGCAAAGGCAAAATGTCGTAACACTTAAGTTAAGAAAAAATGTCTCTTTAATATCTTATGTTGTTAGATATCGTTTCAAAAATGTGTTGCATTATAACGCCGAAAAGTCATGTCTGATTTTGATATACGACATTGATCTAAAATATAGGGTTACGAGGTTTTGATTGTATCTCATGTATTTTCAGAAAATTAATCGTTGCAGAACTAAGGTATTCTGAGAAAATGTGAATCTATATCTTCTGTCTGTCGTTGATTAAGAAACGAAGAACTTACGCGAAGAACAGATTGCTGCCGAAAGAGCGCACAAAACTCCGCCGTACATTTGACTTGGTCCGCCTAGTTTGAAATTATCTAGAAAAACATTGTAACACATTGTGTAAGTCAGACAGTTTCTCTGCCGTGTTAGAGATATCAAACAGAGGTTTAAAATGAAGTTTATCATTCAATGTTTTGCTTTATAAAGCACCTAAATATATTCAACGTTAAACACCCTTTTTTTAATGTAACATGTTAAATATGTATTTGTTCATTTTTAAATTAAGTTATTCCTCGGTTTTCAAGAGTTATTATCAAACTTAAAAATTTACATGAAGCCATTTACGGATACACAGTTGTACATACAGATGGACTAAAGGGCAAGGACAAATCTAAAGAATGAAGACGATATGCATTAAAAGATACGTCTTTTATATAATTATATTTATATCTATACCAATAAGTTCCTGGAGCTGATGGTACCGATCCGTGTACCGCATTTGAACCTTCGTTTCATGACCGAACGTTACTAAAGCGACGTGTTCGGTTCTCAAATCTGGCAGTTTCGACATTTCTTCCAGACCTGAAACAAGGTAACATATTTGCAATAGCTTCAATATTTTCCATTACTTTCATTTCATGCAAGATATAATTAGTTTATAGGTTTCTAACTAGCAAATTTAAAACACTTTCAGAATATTAAGTAGAAATAAATAAGAAGTATTATAATATTTATATACAAATACGGCAACAAAATTTGTGTAAAGACACTATTTAGTTACCTTTTAGGTAATCAGTCAGGAAGGTTTGTGCCTGTGACCATGCATTTTCCTCACACATACTTTCTGATATGTCCAAGCAAATAATAGAGTGGATACCTTCGAACTTTTGAAATAGCGAACGACCTATAATGACAAAAAGAGAAGGTAAGAATATAGCTTCAGATTTCGAATACATTTTACTGTAGTACAATTGCTTTAAACGAGAAAACAGTGCAGTCATTTGAAATTAAAAGTAATAATTAAATTAATGGCATTTTTGTAATCTATCACTTTTATCTCAAATGTACAGTCCAAAAGGAATAATCATACTTTCAATTATGATCGAGCATATACATGTAGGATGTAAATTGTTGGCTTAGCTGAGCTTCATAATACCACCATGACAAACATTTTGTAACTCTTTTGCATAGCTTCAGTTGTAATTCTTTTCCTCGTAATGTTTTTACCTTCCGTTTTGAAAATTAATGTATAATATTCAGATATCATTAAAAAGGCACAGCCTGCCTCCTCGCCTGTTAAAGGGTAATTGATTTGACACGGAACTGCAAGCGAAACTTACCGATATCCAATTCGTTTTGAGAAATCGACCTCCAGTATTTTTCTCCGTCATACACTAATTTTGTGTCCTGTTTAACTGCAACGAGTAGTTTGTAAGTGTTAAAAAATAAGGTAATTTAATGCTTAGGATTTCCATGAAGAATATTTCGCATTTCCTTGTTCTACTGCCACACTATTTATCGTGGTTACTTCAAACTACAGTGCAACCTTTCAGGAGTGAACATCCATGTGAACACAGAAATGTGTTTGTTGAATAGAGGTGTTGTTCTGGAATGATCAATACCTGCTACAATACCTGCTACAAGTTGACGCAACGGGAAAGAAAATGTTTGTCTCTTTTGGGGAGGTTGTTGCTTTAGGGTGTCATTCGGATGGTTGGACTATAGAAAAACACTTCAAACACAAACCTTATTGTCTGTCAAAGTAATAAGATTGTAAAGTATATTTGTTATACACAATGTATATGTGTCACAGTTACAAATTAAATGAGTCAGAAGTGGCAGCTAGAATCATGATTAGCAAGAGCCAATTAGTTTCAGTCTTGGCCATGTTTAATTCACATGTTTGATACATTGTACAGTTATTGAACAAATAGTCAACGTATTGTATCATGAAATACGAAAGCTATCGCCTGTTATGAACAGATCTACTTTCATTTTTGCTTTTCTTTACTATTAACACTCTTGAAAGTGTCTATATATATTTTATTGAGGAAGTAAGCTCATATTTTACGAATAACCGTGATAAATGAGTATTTTCGATCTGTAGGTGACTATTGAATATGATGCAGGATGTATGATAAGCAAACGAGGTGCATGTGCAATTTACAAACAATAATACATTATCCTTAGCATTCCTGAAGTGAGAAAATTTGAGTTTCGTAGAACTTGAAGAAGCTGTTTGTGTGTTAATATATACAACTGTACAAGTATCATCAAATCATTTTTGCAACACGAGGTCAAATACTGATTGTAAAAATCGCAATATATATATATACAATGTATTTTAAAAGAAAGCTTAAGTCATTGCCTAACAAATTTTTACTACCTATGTTGAAATATTGAAACCACACATTGATATACTGCAATAAAAAATTGACTTTACAATATCCACCGCCTTAAAATAAGTCAGTGCTGCAGAAAGGGTACAAAATGTACTTCGTGCATCCCTTCTTTTAGCTTTCAAACATTCTGTTTCTTCTAATTACTTTGTAAATCTACTAAGTTTATCATATCACCATACCTATTGCTTGTTTATGGTTTCGATACTTCGGTTTTCCAACTGGTTCTTGCCTGAAAGAAAGTGCAAAGTAACTTTATTCTTATAAATAAAAAAGAGGTGTCTCACAGTATGTGTCCTCTCCATGTGCTAAATAATTGTGCTATGTTATTTTAAAACCTTCCATGCATGACAGAGTTACCATGTATACAGTATTCCATTACTTTAAAACATTAAGTGTGACCATGACCTTTGAGGTAGGGACATGGTTCTTGCACACAACCCATTGTCATGATGTGCTTAGCATGTGTGCCAAGTTATTTTAAAATCAATCAATGCATAGCAAAGTTTCAGTCCGGACACAAATGTGTTCATATTTACAGGATTCCATTACCTATAAACTCAAAGTGTGACCTTGACCTTTGAGGTAGGCACGTAGGTCTTGCACGCAACACATTGGCTTAATATGCTGAACATTTGTGCCAAGTTATTTTAAAATCAATTCATGTATGACATAGTTATATTCCGGACACAAATGTGTGCATATATACAGGATTCCATTTCCTTCAAACTTTTAAGTGTGACCTTGACCTTTAAGGTAGGGACATGGGTCTTGCACGCGACACGTCGTCATGATGTGCTAGACATTTGTGCCATATCATTTTCAAATCCTTCAATGAATGACAAACTTACAGTCCGGACACAAGTTTTTGCATATATACAGGATTCCATTACCTTCAACATCTAAGTGTGACCTTGACCTTTGAGATAGGGGCATGGGTCTTGCACGCGACACACCGTCTTGATGTACTGATCCTATGTGCTCAGTTATATCAAACGCTTTAGATGCATGACAAAGTTACAGCCCGGTCACGAAGAAATGTAAGGCCGGACGCACAGACTTCGGGGGCATAACAAGTACATAAGTAATGATGTTTGAAGAATTTATGCTAAAATCGAAAACAGAGAAAAAGCTCGCCCACAATGCTTACAATTTAAACGACTGCTGTCTAGTGTTGCCAGGACGGTTTTCAGACCTATGTCTGGTCTCTTTCGCGCCATCATACTTATTCTTACTTGATACATCATTCTCTTCGGTTTGTGACTTTGTGGAAATGCCCAATCCTATAAGAGAATTTCACCGGAGAGGTTTATATGTTCCTGTTGTTGAGATTTTGAGTATTATTTTTTCAAAGCAGTTTCATCACATGTGATTCGATACTTAATCATATAGTTAAAGGAACATTAGTAAGTGCAAAATCATATTTATTTCTTTGGTAATGAAATGTCTTAAAACATGTACCAAAGCCATTGTGTTCCCTTATACAAGACCCATTTCGAACTGGTTTAATTGTGGCGGCCGCGGTTGCATTTTTATTTCCTAAGTGCAGTTTGGAATCATCTGTCACTACACTTGCAATTGATCCGAGTTCTGTCTGAAGCCGTTTGACTTCTCCAATCAGTTTTTGTTGCTTTTGACATCCCTGTGCTACTTTTTCTGTTAGTTCCTCAAATTTTGTCTGAAGCTCGGATAATTCTGCAACATTTTTACATGTTCAAACAATACAAACACGCAACCATTTCAAACATATTTTTGAAGCCTTTTCACAAACAGGAAAAGAAATCCGGATTGCACAAACAACTAAATTTAAAACTGTAAACATTTGAAGAAACCCATTAAACAGGAAGATTATGTTTTTTTGTATTTTGACGAACATCCATATAATAATATAGAGTAATGCCATACCTTAAAGATAACTCTTACACTCAAAATTCACTACGATATTTAAATTTCAAAAACAGATTGACAAATTATAAAAACCAGACCATTTAAACAGGAACATAAAAACACTATCAAATTTTATCATCTTTTATACTTTTATGAATATACAATCGTGGCTTTACGTACCATTTTGCAATTCCTCTGTACGGTGAGCGCTAAAAAGTTAAGTGACACTTTATACAATGTTGTCGATTTACAAAATGAGCAATACTTTAACTATGAAATGAAATTATGTTTTCGTAAACAGATATTGATATCTATTATTCATTCCTAGTCGTAATTAACCAACTTGTGTTTGCAGAATATTCAAGATTCAGTTCCTGTTCAAAATCCAAAGTTTTTTTCATCTTTATTTTAAACATACTGTTAAGCATATGAACAGTTGGTGTTACTTGTTGCAGGTACTTTTAATATTATATTATTTTACTGAAATTAAGTCTGTATGAAATAGCTTTGTATGGTATCTTGAATGCTGACACAAATGAGGGAAGAGATTTCCGAAGGTAATGATCTCTTATAACCTGTTAACTCATCCTCATCGTTGAGTGCGTGTTAATATGCCTTGTAATAGATAAATGCGTGAATTAATATGTTAATTCGAAAAATGACATAATTATTCCGCTCAACAATACTCAACAATACTCTTTCTATTTTGTTTTGTGGCACATTTGCTCTGTTGCGGTATTGTTACTGTTCTTTATTGCAGATAAATCATGTTCTCTATTGTAGATAGATCTCCGTCAGCATACACATTGAAAATGTTCAGATAAACAGTACATTTTTTCCTATAGATATATATATGTAATAGCCATTATGCAGAATTTAAAGATGTTTATGAAGTTCAACTATTTCATTCATGTGAGAACATCATGAAAATTAGTACAAATAATTATGTGATCATCATTTATTCTTAGCTGATTTGAATAAAAGAACATACCAGCTACAATCCTGTTGTGAAATGCTCCGGTCGAAACAATTAATAAACGTTTTCCCTTCAAACAAACGCTCCAGTCCTGATATCTACATTGTACAAATATAATTGAATCCTGCTCTTACTTAAACATCTTGGTCTTGTGACCATAACGAAAGCAGTTTTATTTAAAGAACAGACTGTAAATTATCCATCAATTATAACATTTTCATGTACGTCTGTGGTAACCATATCTGATCATGATTCTGATAAGAAAAATCGTAAATATAATACCAAATTTGATGTTTTAGCGAAATCAAGCGGACTTGTGTAAACTTGTTTTACGCTTCAAACTCATCCGCGAATGAAGCAAAAATGAGATTTGCTAACTAAGTTTACTAACTAATTTTTGATTGCTTATTATACTAAATCCACATATGATTTAGTTTAAAACATAAACAACAACAAGTAAAACAATCGTCTAAAGGTCGTTTTTTTTAACAAGTATTTATTTTGACTAACCTTCTCCATTTTGAGTTCGTCTCATATGTCACTATTCACAGCACGCTGTAAAACCCATGTGAAAGTAATGTAATACATAAATTTTGTACATATTCCATCTTGTGATTAATTTATAAATATTTCTGTTGCACCAATATTAACTGAGCAAACAACTTATCTAAACTGAATGTAAAGCATCTAAGTTTACCTTCAAGTTAATAAAATATAGCCGTTTTTCATGAAAATATCGTCAGCAATTAACGGTAATAAACACCTACTCGCTAATTTAAAATCGCATTAACTTCCTTAAGATACGTTAACACTTTACCTAGTCAATCAGTTGAAATGCTTAAACCGATCGAATTGTTACAACGCAGCGTGCGCATCGCAACGAAATATTTCTTGTCCTCATTTGTCAGATATAGAGTCCTACGCTTTGATGAGTTTACCAAACGCTGTGGACACTGTGTACGGTGAAATGCCTCACTGTCAAACAAATATATATGCCAAAGAATGCCGAGTTATTACTTCAATAAACACAATCAAACAATGCATAAATCCAGGAACAGTATATTCTTTGAAGTTGAGAGACAACAATGTTATTATTGTCATTATTAGCAGTAATTTGTCTCTAGTTAATGCAACTCTTCGACTAATTCGCAAAAACACATATTGACTACATTATTTACACTACGCTGTTTCCCCTATTCAGACCTTTTCTGGTCACGCATAAACAATTATAACCCAAACAATGTTCCACAAAATCTGTCATCCATGGTATATAACAGTTTGTACGTGTTATTTGAACATTACAATGATAGGACTGTAAAGAATAAATTCCCATGGCTTTTTAACATTCGGAGCATCCTACTCAAATGTGGTCTAAACAATATTTGGAACGAACATTACCTTCGAAAAAGCAAATGGCTAAATTTGAGCGTTAAGCAAACACTTCAAGACTTATTATTAAACGAGCGGTACTCATTTGTTGAAAATTCCAGTAACAGTACTTTCTATAGGATCTTTAAAAAAGAGTTGAAATTCGAAAACTACCTGTTATCAACTCCTACGGCATTATTACCATATATTGTTAAATTCAGGACAAGAAATCACCGCCTACCAATTGAAACTGGTAACTGGACCAGAACCCCTATTAACCTCAGAATTTGTAATATGTGTAGAGATAGAATTGGGGACGAATTTCAATATTTACTAGAATGCCCAAATTTTACCGAAGATAGAAGAAAATTTATAAAATTATATTATTATCGTCGTCCAAATACATATAAAATGGAAAAACTTATAAAAACTACTAATAATACTGAATACTTAAATCTATGCAAGTTCATTAAATCGATATTATTATGGATATGTTAGTACCATGAATAATCTGAAATTGGTGCAATAAAACTGTAATACTGCTATCAAAACCTTATTGTACTATGAATTTGGCTTTCATTTCGGAAGCACGCCAGTTCTCTATTAATGTTTCTGGCTATTCATCAAGACATTGAAAGAGGTGACTCTCCACCATGTCACAAATTAAAATGAGAAAAACCAATTGCAAACTTCAGATTAATTTTCTGTATGTATGTATGTGTTATACACTCACAGTAACAACCTATACGTATACTTATGTACTTTCATCTGAGACTGTTGTAATGAGCCTCTTGTAACATTGTAACATGTATTATCCTCATTTGTTCATGTTTGCATGAAATAAGGGTAATAAAAGTTTTTGACTTGACCTAAAATATATAATTGTTGATGCTATCTGTACACTTTCAGTATTCGGTATCTGAATATTTCAAGCAAATCTTCAAATGTTTACTACGAGTTTAAACCTAAGCAAAACTGTTTGTAGTTGTACAATGTAGTACAATAGTGTTACATGTATTAGTATAGTTGCGCACTCGTATGATCCAACCGCAAGGAGGGAAATGCAATAGATCGACACGACAACTCACCGAAAGACAATTCATCGAAATGTCGCGTAGGTCTATTGTCGCACTGCGGTAATTTGAATGGTTATTTTGAATCACAAAGATCGAATCAGACAAAAAGTATTTAGTTATTTTTTTTGTCAGAACTTAAAATACATGTAGTTCTCATCTTCATGTTGATTTAAATATTAATTTAGAAAAGCCCAGCGTTCCAGCTTGTCAAATGTCTTTTGTCAATAATTGTTTCATCAACTGTCAAAACCAACGTTTTTCCAGTAACAATGTTCTACTATTTATTTGAATGAATAACCTTTGACGAAATATTTATTTGTACTTCAATCTCTTTTATTCATAAAGATAAAGCCGCAGGTGTCACGCGATCAAATAACAAACGCCGACGTAAATTGTACATGTGAGTTGTGTTTGATCTTAGTGAAGAACGTGGCATCGAACACACTGATATGCTATGCATATATGTTTATATTGGATAATAAGTATTGTCGAAGTTTGTCGATGAGTTATCGATGTAATTTTCGATGAGTTTTCGTGTCGATCTATTGTCGTGTCGGTGATTTGTCGTGTCGATGAGTTGTCTGTCGATGTATTGTCACAGACACATCAAAATGGTATCCGGCTTATGAATCACATTACTATACTAATAACCCTTTTATTATATACATTTGACACTTTTCTGTGGAAAATAAATTGAATTAAATGATTTTGTGCGACCATGGCCAGAATTGGAGCACGATGTAATCAGAGTATTGCCCCCTGCTTATACATGAAGGGCCTGTGGAAAAATCTACTGTTACACCAACAAGTCACTCGTTGAGCGCTATCGATTATTGGATTTTTGTCTTATCATCTATAATTCGAATAATGTAATGATATGATTTATAATTCTACACATGTGGGAAAAAGTACATATAGCTTGTTTTACATGATAATCATAATTGTGTCATGCAAAGTATAAAACATTTCAACAGAGTAATCTGAAATGGACTGAATCATAAAGCCGTGGAGAGTCATTTTAAATACTACTCTACTAATATTTTCTGTATAATTCATGTCGTTAAGATATGGCTCTTTTTCTTACAATATTTCATGACCAATTTAGTGACCTTCAGAACTAGTCTTCTAGAATTTTGAAACAAAAGAGGTGTTCCTGTGAATGACAATCTAGTGACTTTCAGTACTAGTTTTCTAGAACTTTTAAACAAAAGAGGTGTTCCTGAGAATGAAAATCTATCAGTTTTGAAAACTAATTTTTGCGTTTAAAAGTTGTTTTTTCTATTTGGATTTTTATGAGTTGTAGAATAATTGAACACATGTCAGAAGACCAATTTTCAACAAATTGATTCGGGACGTTACAAAATAGGTCGAGAAAACGATAACTTGAAATAAGCGATGTCGAGATAATGAGTTCCGTTTGTAATTTATGGTTTACATCAATTCGTCTCCGAAACTTTAAAAACGTTCTTGTTTTTAATTCACTTTGATTCATTGCCGTAAGTATTTTGCTGCATGATCAGTATCTGTATTTGTCCAATAACATATATTAATTAACTACAATGTAATACCGTGCTGTAAAATGAGTGGTGCGCAATTTTTGGCAATATTTTGACCATAATTTGGTTTCGTTTATCAACTTCAATACCATTTGAACAGTTCCACAGGATAAAGAGGCACACAATTAACATAATAATAATGTTTTTTAAGGTCAATACACTTGGTTGATAAAGATTTATTACAAAATATCGTTATATTGATATATCGAACGTGAACGAGATGTGTCTGATTTAATCGAAAACCAAAGAATTGTATACAGTTTTCCGGGCACATTTCGAACAGCCATCGTAAATGCTATTTGAGAGAAATACCACTTAGCGAAGTGTAAGTGATTAAATCAGAATTAATTTTGTCAGATATTGATTTAATGCCTACAATAAATGGTTTGACATTTGTTAAGTCCTGTGGAAATAATGTTACCGTATTATTATTACGAAATGTTATGTGATTTTCATTCATTTTATCCATGTAAGAATAAATTGCCTAAAGAGGCATTTTCTACAACGAGCAGTTTATTGTCTAAAAGATTCAGCTAAAAAAAGTAAAATGTTACTAGACAAGCCGGATTTGAGGAATGTACAAAATGTAATACTAAAAAGGCAAAAAAAAAAAAAGTTTTAAGTTGTTTTTATATACAAAACAATTTCAGTCGGAGTTGAAAATAAAGAAAACACATTTATACTTCATTGTAAATGTAGGTTATTTGTATTATTATTCAAATACTTTCTGCACACGGTGCTTTTTAGATCATCATAATCCCTACATTCTACTACTGTCTTTTGCACTCGGTACATTTTAGGTCAGTATTATCCCTACATCTTAATACTTTCTACTGCATACGGTACGTTTTAGGTAAGTATTATGCCTATATCTTAATACTTTCTCTTGCATACGGTACAGTTTAGGTCAGTATTATCCCTACATCTTAATATGTTCTGTTGCACACGTACATTTTAGGTCAGTATTATCCCTTTCACTTTCTGTTTCACACGCTTATCAATACACCTACTATTACTACTTTTTCTTGCATACGGTACATTTAAGGCTACTGTTATCCCTACATTTTAATCCTTTTTGGCACACGGTACATTTAAGGTTATTATCCCTATATATTACTATTTTATTTTGCACATGGTACAGTTAAGGTAATCACTATCCCTACATCTTACTAATTTCCTTTGCACATGGTCATGCATTTCACTACAACTAAATTCTTTCTTTTGCAAACGGTACATTTCAGGTTATTACTCTCCGTACATAATACTTATTTCTTTTGCACATGGTATATTTTAGGTCATCATCATCCTTACATCTTAATACTGTCTTTTGCACACGGTACATTAAAGGTTACTATTATCCCTATGCATTACTACTTTCTATAGCACACGATACATTTAAGGTCATCAGAATCAATACATATTACATTTTTCTTTGACCACGGTACATTTCAGATCATCATTATACCTACATCTTATTTATTTCCTTTACATACGATACATTTTAGGTCATAATTATCCCTACATGGTACTACTTTCTTTTGTACACGGTTAAATTTAGGTCATCATTATCAATTAACCGTACTACTATATTTTGCACACGGTACATTTCAGGTCTTCATTATCCGTACACCTTACTACTTGAGTTTGCACATGCTACATTTTAGGTCATCATTATCCGTACATCTTAATACTTTCTTTTGCACACGGTACAGTTTTGGTCATTATTATCCCTACATCTTACTTATTCCTTTTGCACTCGGAAAATATTTGGTCATCATTATCCCTACATCTTACTTCTTTTTTTGCACACGGTACAGCTTTGGTCATTATTATTGTTACATCTTACTACATTTACTTTATTTTGTACATGACAGTAGCTTTCATATAGTACTATAAATTGGGTAATTTTCACGAGACGAAAATTTCGCTTTTTGTTTGCAAACAGACCTATTCGCGAATGTTACATTAGCGAAAGGAGACTTATGTAAAAGTAAATCTATGTGAATTGTGTCTTTCGCAAAATAATTAAATAAGCGAAGTAGGATAGGCGCAAAAATCAGTAAGTATTATGTAATCCATCGGTCAATGATAACATGTAACAAACTGAAATTGAGGAGTAAAAGAGGATGTTGTCACTTGTTTGAATAGTCTATGTATAAGTTAGAGTTTATTAATAAACTCTAACTTACTTAGTGTTTAACCTCATTTGACCTTTTGCATAGCCACCGACATGTATCGTAGCACGGACCTATGTGTATATAGGTCCGTGATTGTGGGCGGAGCTAAAGTGCTTTCTATTTAGAGCGAACTCTTAATGAATTAAGTGATTTCAGTAGGTAGTTTTAATAAAAAAGAAAGACGTTTATTTGAAAATCTAAGCGATTTGATTGGTGGGCAAATGGGGTTAAACACTAAGCAATATATGTACTTGTACACCGCTGAAAATAAACACAAAGCAATAACCTCTTATAACGAAAGCAGGTCACTGCTGTCGACCTCCGACTGAAAATCCACACTTCTAGGGAAGATTTATGTAGACTAATGTTTATATCTTTGACTGCATAACAAGGCTTTGCATGTGTATAAAGCGTTCGAATATTATCAACTTCAAGTTGGAACAGAGAGGCAAAGTGGGACTAGTGTTCTGCCATTGGACATTACCAGCGCTGTGTTGGTGGGAAGTTCGAGCAAAGTGGTATTATTACCTTGCCATTAGACATTACCAGAGATGTGCCGGTGGGAAGTTGAAGCAGAGAGGCAAAGTTGGATAAGTGTTTTACCATTGGCCATTACCAGCGTTGTGCCAGTGGGAAGTTCGTGCAGAGAGGCAAAGCGGATATTGTACCATGACATTGAACATAACCTGCGTTGTGCCAGTGGGAAGCTCGAGGTTTTTGTCTTTTTGTCCGTACGTGTTGGACGGACAGCTGAATAAAAGTGGAGGTTTAATGATATTTAGTTGATATTGAAGAATGATTTTTATTTTAATAAATCTTCATTGTTTTCAAATGGCGGTAGTACATAAAGGCAAAACAATGTTGACGGGATGAAGCTCATACACAACAGACAGATGGTCGGACAAATATACGGACGGAATAGATGTAACATGCAGTATATAGAACAGGTGTTAGATGTTTTAAGGCAATGTAGGTTAATTTCTATCTGTGGACATTTGTAACACAGGGAACTTTGATCTTTATATATCTTAATATAAAATACATAGGGAACTTTATTCGATTTTGCATATGCTTTGGTTCGAATACAGCTCCACTATACCAAGGGAGCTGTATTCCTAAATGTGCATTGAATACAGCTCTCCGAGGAGCTATATTCAAAAGGACCTGTATCCGGTGTTACAGGACATGACCTCAATGGTACTAGTAGGAAGTTTGATCAGAGAGGCAAAATTGAATTCATGCTAAAAGCCTTGCTATTGGACATTACCCAATATTACTAGGGGGAGCTATCTCTCGAGTCAAGGACAGTCACGATGATTGTTTTCCTACAAAACTGTTATTCTTTCAGCGGTAAATGTCATTTTCATTTTGCCGTAAATGTCATGCAATATCAGTATTTATCATGTTTACATATAATTTCAGGCTCAGTCAGAATATTCCGACTGTATTTCCGATGAAGTTAAACAGTACATGGATATGTGAAATTAATTCCGAGGACTTCAAATGATGAACAAAGTTTTAAACGCGTTTGACTTTTGGTAATGACATATCGTTTATGAGCACTGGAATATATTAAAGGTATCTATACTTATATAAAACAGTTCAACAAAACATATAAGATATTTCTTATTCTTCTTCTCTGACAGGAGAAAATAACCTTACATGTGTATGGAAAACTGACAGGTTAGATATGCCAGTTACAAGAAGTGAAGAATGAAATATTTAAGAATGTTTCAAATAAGAGGAAATTAACTATTTAGAATACAGACTAGACACAAACACACAAGAGGAAAATAGAGTGACTATTTAAGGTATGCATAGTGTGCCAGATAATTTCACTTATATTTTAATTACAACATTAAGTACATTAAACAAAGTTCACCATACCAAAAGCTTGACAAGCACATTTTGTTATAATTATTAGACGAATCATTGATCATTTGTTCAGTGTTGATGATCATTAGACGAATCCTTAATCATTTTGAAAGTGTTGATAATCATAAGACAAATCCTCAATCATTTTGTGTTCATGGTCCTTAGACGAATCCGTTATCATTTGGAAAGTAACTTACATTTTATTTAAGAGTGCTTATTATAAACTTGCATTTGTTCGTAGTTCCCAAAGGCATACCTCGGTGCATTTATTACATGTTACACTGAGATTAACTATAATGAAATATATTGGAGTTCAGAATGGACAAGGAAATCAAGAGGATATTGCAAAAGACCGTGTAAAGAATGATTGATCAAGAAATATGAAGATAAGGCAAACCAATGCTTGAAGTTCAAAACGATGTCAATATCTCGATAATGCTCTACCTATGATTCATAATTAACATTTGACCTGAACAACATGTACAACAATAATTCTTCGGATGTCATAAACATAACAAATACAAGCGAGCACTATAATTGGACCGAAGCACTATCCAACTTTCTGTTATCGGAAACCATTAAATTTTATATTGTAATAATTGAATGTGTTATTGGGATACCAGGAAATGCGATATCGCTGGTTGTCTGGTTCGTTGGAAAGAGGTGTAAGAATGCAGCAATGCCTCTTTAATAACTGAGCCGAATAGATAAAAATTGCATACGCTTATAGAAGACATGTTGACCCAGTAAAGTGTACAAGAACCATAACCGTACTGTACTCTATTTTGAGTTATCTCTTTATTTATTTTTCATTTAACTCTTTTGTCCGGAACATACGTATAAATGGATTATAGTGTATTTGTGAGAACATTTAGAGAAAGTGTTGTATACAAAGATCTTAACTCCAGCTCGCCCTATTTTTTAACTCCATTTATTAATTTTGCTTGTCAGGGCAATAACTCCTTAAAGACTGAACTGAATTGATTCACATTGCATACAGTCATAAAGTACTTACAGGTGCAGCGCAGTGTCAAAGAACCATAACTCAAACTCACCTGGATATGAGTCATCTCTCTTTATAGATTGTCGCATAAAACATTTGTGCAAAGCAAACTGTTTTAGATATTCAGAGTAGAAGTGCGGTATAATCACAGAGAAAGTGTAGGTCATTCTCAACATGTTATTATTACTAATATGTTATTAAATAAGAACCTATACCATATCCTTTCCTATGACCTCAAATTTCTTGGTCATAGATAGAACACTCGGCGGGGGATGGCGTTGTCTAACATAGTTCTTGTGATATATCATTTTAACTAACATGCAACTGTAAAAAGAAATGGTGAAAATAGAAACTGTTGCTATTCCCCATAGTGAAAAAAGGTCAATACGTTCAAAAGTTACATGTACCAGTATTGGCAAAATGCAGAAAACTGAATTGCTTTAAAGTCAAGCAGGGCAGAAAGTGGGGTATAAGGATAAACTTTAAAAATATGTCGCATTTCATCCAATAGTTAAACATATTTTGATAACCATAACTGTTACATCAAATCCTGATCTTTAACTCTCCGGTAGAGCTATGAAGGTAGGTAACAATTCAGTAACAGCGCTCTGAACAAAGAAATCCAATTATTTAGAAGTCATAAAAACATGTAAAATAACCAGCTTTTAAACACAGCAAATCACTCATGCCTCATTTATAGGTAAAGAAGCGCTCGATTCAAAGGTTGACTATCATTTTACTTTAAGAAGATGTTTTAGGAAACGTGTAAGGTGTAGAAAGGAATTTTAGAAGTTAAACCCGACCAAAATACAATGTATAATCAGATAAAAATTTAAAGTAATGAATTTCGGCATGATTTTCGCTTTTGAAATATCCGATTTGACGAATTTGGTGTTTAGTATTTCTTACGAATCACTATAAGGTAGTTTGTTGTAGGAAAACATATCTTTGTAGAAAAAAAAACAGCACTGTATGGAAGCAAATCATGAAGTGAGCTGGATTACTGCACGGAAAAGAAAATATTCGTAAGCTTAAAAAGGGTAAATCCGTCAATTTGTTAAGTGTTTGAATGATATTTTGATTTAAACATGATAGAAGATCCCTAAAACCAGTAACAAAAACATTTCTGCAACCAAAATGGACATTTTCTGGTTTCTGGATTTGTGAATTTGCGGTGTTTTGAACTCTGCGAGAAAAAGAAAGTGACATTTATTGTCGTTAACTTTATACCATGTATTACAATTATTTCAATAATTTCTTGACCACTTTTCATGGGAGTATTTTGCAAAATAATTTAGAAATGTTACTTCAAGGTTTATAATTGGAAAACTTTTTGAGTGTAAATGTACAGTTCCAAATTCTGCAAGCGGAAATGTTTCGGGAATATTTAAACAGTTTCGCTGTTGTTTCGTCATTTTTGTGTTGAGGCACCTTGTATACGATCTTGTTGGTGACACATCTCATTTTACCTGTTTCTCCTCTCATTTTGTCACTTTCTTTGTGTGAGTGAGGGATATAATCTTTAGAAATAAGTCATGACTAGACATAAGGTAGTCAAGTTGAAATGAATAATTTAACAAAATAATGGACCAATCAGCATGAGAGAGTGTAAGGCCTTCACTCCCTGCTGCGTTTTGTTACACTACGGAGGACAGAGGGTCAGGCGGTCCCAAGCTGACATGGTCCTATTGTCACCAATGGGAAGCAATATCACTTTCGGGATAGCTTTATTGTTAACAATCTTAATGGGTTTTAATTTGGTATCCGTAGAAGTACATGTACATTGTAATATAATAAAATTAGGGACACTTAGTAAGTTTAAAAAAAAAAAAAAAAAAAAAAATTTACAATACACGTGAAATGCAGATAATAAAGGAAATTCATCCGATAAGCTTTAGTGAAAGTGAACTATACTACATAATGTGTACAATACTAGGCTATATTAAATGTACTGCAGCTATGGTAAGGCAATCAAAAAGCATTTTGTACATTGCACTGGAAAGTTTCTGACCGTTTAGCTGTTTTTAAAGAAACTCCTATCGTAATACTGTTTCGTTCTGACATATTTCTGTTTAATTTATATAAAAACATTCAACCAAGCTCATTTTATCCTGGATGTTGTAACTTATTACAGACTATTACATTTGTCCTTGAATTGTAGGAACGTAAAATGATGATACAATATATTTTATGCAAACTTTCATCAATCATTTTTATATGCCTTAAGTAAAATGCTATTATAAGAGGCTTGTTACAAAATGTATAACTCGTGGATACTCATAGAATAGTGTAACAGATGGATGATATGCGGAGTTGCATCCTATTGGTTTGTGATGCCAGACCTCCTGGAAGGTAATCCAGCACTACACAGGTAATGTTAAAATATTAGATGTTACACATCAACTGACTGCGGCAATACTTTCATCTGTTATCTCTTTCGTACTAAAAGAACACTCCCTTTATCTGGCTGATTATATTCTCCAAACATAAATAATGTGTCCATAAAATGATACATAAATACAGTTTTAAAGAACAGCACATATCGAAAAACATCCCGTTTATCGTAAATAATCAACATAGTGGCCTTCTGTAATAAATCCCTATCCATCCATTAACTGTATAACAACAACAGAACATGGATTACTGAACTTTTTTACAGTACTGCAACCTATTGTAAAACGCTGATTTTTACCGATTATAACTGGAATGTATAGCTTACACTTTTAGGTTAGTAATAATCTTTGCAAGTATTATTGTATTTATGCTTTTGAAGTTAATATAACTGACATCAGTTTTACGGAGTGCCTCTTTAATTTGCTAGTAAAATGTATGTTTACTGCAATAGCTCAAAATCTGGGGCAAAATTATTTTCATTTTTATTCTCTTCTGTTCTAGCTGCATATGACTCAATGGTTTCAACAATACGGGAATCATCCGCGTCAGGTGATGCAGAATTCAAACTACGAGATGTGTAGATATTATTTGTAGAAATATGCGGGCTTGTACCATTATCCATGTCATTTGATGATAAACCCTGTCTGTGAGCATTATCTATAATAGATAAAGCACGATCTGAACCTCGACCGTTTTGAGTGACACCGCTGCAATAGAGACAAGGAAAACTAACTATAAAACATGTAAATATATATATATATATGTAATTCCAAATGCATCAACGGTACATTGTATTTACTAGTAGATAGATGTACACCTGTAGAAATATAGAGTTAAACATAAACAAAAAGTTGCTTTCAAATCTAAATAAAAACATGTTACCACAATTAATTTCATTTTAAACATAGACGATATACCACCCTTCTTTGAAATAAATGTTGTGTTTTATACCTCAGTATAAATAAAATGAAAGTACCGTTTCTGAAATGCTGACTTAACTTGTATCTCCATCAACCCTCCATCGCCATATGAGTATTCTCCCCTACTGCCATTATTCCATCGGACCTATGATGATCATATATGGCATTTATGCAGTGGAAAGAAATGAAACACATTCAACACATATAAAGAAATAAACCGTCTATAATCTTTTTTACGAGTAGCAAATTGCGGGTTAACATTTTTAGGATGTAATTGATAAGGTTTTATACTTAAATTGTGTTTAGTTTATACTAGTTTATTTATTCTCGATTGCGAAACAAGTTCTTGCAACTGATTTTAATCGCTCTCGAGACTCATTCCAGGTAGAATTTACCTCAATTGTGTTTCAATTACAAAGTTAGAATGTACCAATTTTATTTTTAGACTATTTATAATAAAGCTATACACAATTTGCTGTACATATGTTTTTAAACCTTTTTGAAACTGGCCGAGATTTCTCAAAACTAGTAGTCATTCAATCTTAAAGCAAGATATAAGCTAACCAATGCCTGTTTGAATCGTCCGTTTAGTCTTAAAACAACACCACGCTGCTTCTTTCGTTCTGAGCTCTTCCAGTCTTTGCCTTCAATAAAAGAGTTTGAAACAGAATTTATGAATATTCCTGACTCGTCATATAGCTCTACGATCAAAGGGAATGTTATTTTTAATGTGATATGATTGTATAAAATACCGATGTATTGAAAAGCAACATGAGCTTGACTGTACGGTGTGATTTTATATTTACCGCAGTTTCTAAAACAGGGGTAAGATTCCTACTACCATATGCGAGAGTAAGTTGGTACATTTGTACTTTGGTTCTAGTACTGGTCATTCCGAGGAACGATGGTTAGGTTCACGGCATGCCTGTACATTAACCGAAACACAATTGAAACGGGTGTTAAACCCCGAGAAACCAACAATGCATATACGCTTTATTATAATGATATATAACCTAGAGCAAATGTGATATAAACAATCATTTACCTGGTTCAACTTCACATCCAACAGCTATTTATAATGTGATATGATTGTATAAAATACCGATGTATTGAAAAGCAACATGAGCTTGACTGTACGGTGTGATTTTATATTTACCGCAGTTTCTAAAACAGGGGTAAAATTCCTACTACCATATGCGAGAGTAAGTTGGTACATTTGTACTTTGGTTCTAGTACTGGTCATTCCGAGGAACGATGGTTAGGTTCACGGCATGCCTGTACATTAACCGAAACACAATTGAAACGGGTGTTAAACCCCGAGAAACCAACAATGCATATACGCTTTATTATAATGATATATAACCTAGAGCAAATGTGATATAAACAATCATTTACCTGGTTCAACTTCACATCCAACAGCTATTTATAATGTGATATGATTGTATAAAATACCGATGTATTGAAAAGCAACATGAGCTTGACTGTACGGTGTGATTTTATATTTACCGCAGTTTCTAAAACAGGGGTAAGATTCCTACTACCATATGCGAGAGTAAGTTGGTACATTTGTACTTTGGTTCTAGTACTGGTCATTCCGAGGAACGATGGTTAGGTTCACGGCATGCCTGTACATTAACCGAAACACAATTGAAACGGGTGTTAAACCCCGAGAAACCAACAATGCATATACGCTTTATTATAATGATATATAACCTAGAGCAAATGTGATATAAACAATCATTTACCTGGTTCAACTTCACATCCAACAGCTATTTATAATGTGATATGATTGTATAAAATACCGATGTATTGAAAAGCAACATGAGCTTGACTGTACGGTGTGATTTTATATTTACCGCAGTTTCTAAAACAGGGGTAAAATTCCTACTACCATATGCGAGAGTAAGTTGGTACATTTGTACTTTGGTTCTAGTACTGGTCATTCCGAGGAACGATGGTTAGGTTCACGGCATGCCTGTACATTAACCGAAACACAATTGAAACGGGTGTTAAACCCCGAGAAACCAACAATGCATATACGCTTTATTATAATGATATATAACCTAGAGCAAATGTGATATAAACAATCATTTACCTGGTTCAACTTCACATCCAACAGCTATAATCTGCCCTGACCGCAGAACTCTTGGTTCATCTACCAACAGTACGTCATAACCTTGGAGACTGTACCGGTATACTTGTTTAAAGCTGTTCGTGTCCCACTCCACCAATACCCCTTCACCTATACGTTTAAGTAAAAATAATTTTCATTTGCATACAACTTAAATAGTGTCGTAGGCAAAATAGGTCGAATTTACATTTCAGTTTCCTGTTTTAATAGGAACTACATACATCTAGCAGATTATGTTCTTGAAAAATAAATATCGTGTTCACAGAACTTTAAATGATAAAAAAAAACACTAAAAGAACAATATTTATATATCGAAAAATGACTCATTTTAGCACAACTTATCAACACAGAGATCTTTTGTAATAAATCTTTATCCACTCTTTAATTGTACATCATCTTTGCATAGACTTTTTATTTTTACGGTACTGCAAGATGTTTTGAAACAGTGATTTTACCGGTAATGACTGGAATGTTTAGCATAAACTTTTAGGTTGAGTAAAGATTTTTACAAAATGTTATTATTTATGCTTCTGAAGTGCTTTAATTTGACACCCGCTTTAGGGATTGCCTCTAAAAGTTTAATAGTAGGAGTCCTGCCAATCGCTTTATTGAAATCTGAAAATTTAGATATAAAGATATTAAACCAACAGACTATGACATGAGAGAGTGTCAGTTTAATATATCGATATCATTTGTTGCAAGAAAGACAACAGTTTCATAAACCGATTCTAAACATCTCAACTGCGACGAGAGCTTCAAAGTTTACTAAACTCAGCTATAATCTCCATATAACTGATGCTGTCGTTACGGCTGTCGAGTTCGAACAGACTGCGATTTTATGGACAGGGACCGTACCTGTTAACAGTTACTGTTCTTGAGTTATTAGTTTTATAACAAAAGCTGATAAAGGTATGAATTAAAGGAGTTGTACATTTATAATGGTTTCATCGTTACATATAATTACCTTTGATTATAATTAAAGAAGAGGGCCAAGATGGCCCTATATAGCTCACCGGGCTAACATTGGCTGTAATAGATAATCATCAATAGCAGGCAGGGTCAATTTTGACCTTGGGCTCAAGATTTACCTCTATATAAGTCTATGTTAAATCAGAAACCACTGCGCTTATGCCTTAAGCTCTAGGCCTTGTTGTTTCAAAAAAGAAGATTTTTCTTAAAATTTCTTAAATAAACCAATACAAAAACAAGTGACCCCCGGCTGGGGTCATTTTTAACCCGGGGATTATAACTTGAACAATGTTGTTCAAAGTCCACTTGGTTATGCCACATGCTTAATATCTAAGCTCTAGGCCTAGTGGTTTCAGAGAAAATGTTTGAAGTTGTTCCTTCATTAAGCCTATGTAAAAACAAGTGACCCCCATGCGACAACAATTTTGACCCAGTGGTCCTAATTTGAAAAATGTTGTTAAAAGTCCACTTGGTTATGCCATATGCTAAATATCTAAGCTCTAGGCTCTGTGGTTTCAGAGAAGATTTTTTAAAAACATTCCTATATGAGCATATGGAAAAACAAGTGACCCCGGGCAGAGTCCATTTTGACCCGGGGGTCATAATTTGAACAATCTTAGTAGAGATCTACTTGGTTATGCCTCATGCCAAATATCTAAGCTGTAGGCCTTCTTTTATTGAGAAGAATAGTTTTTCCTTTGTGTTACCATATCAACCAAAGGTCTGCATGGAATGGAAAAATTGAACAAATATTAAAGGGCTTCATGCAAGGAACATACCTGCAAAGTTATATCATCATTGGCCTATTGGTTTTAGAGGAACTGTTGTTTGAAGAAGAATAATCTTCACGTTGTTCACAATGTTCGTACGACTTACGCCGGTCGCTAAACGGAATGCGATCCTAATAGCTCACTCTGTCACTTTGTGCCAGGTGAGCTAAAATGTTATTGATAGGTGTTTCAATTAATTTACATTTTTACAATATATTCTTTATATACGTTATATATCAACAAGAACATACCTACGTCCGTGTGGCCAATAACTGTTCCAGGCCCATTGCTGTCTTGTAAATCATACATCCAATCAGGGCCTCTCCGCACACGACTTCCAAGGGCAGGCAAATTTTCATTGTTGCTTTCACAGTACATATTTGATGAATTTACACTTACAATTTTTACTGCTGGATTTTCAAGCATTTTCCGACCTCTTTCCTGTATATTCCTCATGTCTTTCTACAGCGTAAATGATGAAGTTTTGTTATGATAAAGAAATTAAAATATGAATGTTGGCATTTGTTCCCCGTTGTTTGAGAAATTTTACCACTATTGTGGTACAATGTATACTGTATTCAATTTCGGAAATAAGACAGAAGCTTGAAAAATTAGAACTTTTTGTCTAGCATATATTGTCCGATACAAATGTTACTGGTTTCTCAGCTTTATAGAAAACGTCTTTTGATTTCTATTTTTTGTCTTTACTTAGGATACTTGTTGATGATTTTCAGTTTCAACTGTCTGCTCTTACCTCCAAAAAAAAAGAACTGCGCTTAACATCAAAAGCTGGGCGTACACATTAAATAAGCACTGAAACGTTTCATGACATGAAAATTGAGATCAAAAAGGAAAACTGCCGTTTAATGTTTAATCACAGTACATATTTTCTAGAATATCTGGATCATGTCATGAAAGTTAATACTGTACCAATGAACATTTTCATTAATAGATTACTGCACTAACCTTGTCGTCATCTGAAAAGTCACTATCTGAACCACGTGTCAAATCCTCTGTATGTACACCTAATGGATCCAGTAACTGAGTCTGAAACAGAATTTATAAGACTTTTGAATTCTGTAAAATCGTTAATTACATTTACACAAAAGCCAGTGTTTTTGTGATCATGGTCCGATTCACTTACTGTCTTGTAGAACCTCTGTAATATCTTACAGCTAAATGTTCATAGATTAAGATCTTGATAGCGACCTTTGCCTTTATATAAAAAAATAGCTGTCCCGGCCCGTACCAAGAACAATGGCAGAACAAATCGTTCGCCTTTTGGATAATTTATTAAAATGCTAGCATACTGAGAGTTTACCCTGATTAATACAGCAAACTGTAGCAATGTAGAAAATGAGAAGCATGTACCAACTGTATCGATACGATTTCTATATCAGAATGATACTTTGCTACTTACGCTCAGATACTGTCTCCTTGCAAGTCGTCTTCCAGAACTGTAGTTTAACATCATTCCGTCAGATATAGTTACCATCGTTCTAAGAAATATCTAACGACAAAACAATAGACTAACGAAATATAAAAGAACAGTAACGGCTCACTAATTTATTATTTTAATGTAAAACCACTTCATGCTAATATTTTGATTAACTAAAGTAAAACGGTACATGCTCATTAATTGATTAATCTAACGAAAAAACTGAATTATGGTTGTTTTACTTGTGTTTTACAGTATTATATTGAACAAGGCATGCTATACAGTTATATGTAGGCTACGAATATCTCTATCAAAAAGACCGATATTTTAGTAAACACATTTAAAATAAAATATCAACATTGTGGGAAATTCAGAAAATATCCTTCATGGTCATTATGCAGTCTGGAAAAATCTGTTAAACCATTAGGCAATACAGACACATAGCCTTTCTATGCGATTAAGCAAAGATCATTTCGTACTTACTGTGTCTGACGCGCCAACCGGCACAAAGAAAACATCCATTCGATTCCTCAGGTTACTTTCCAGTTCTTGTAAGATTTCGGCTTTTGTCTGAAAATGGAAGCAGTTCGACTTTGGGCGTTCTTTAAAAAAGAATGAAAAACATTCAAAACTTTTCGTTGTAGCCAAAAGTAAATTGTTTTTAAAGGGACCCCATAATCGTCCATTAGCCAGAACATGGACAAACGATATCGGCTTGTGTGAATATGGTTTAGTTTATACTAATTCATTTATTCTCGATTGCGAAACAAGTTCTTACAACTTATATTAATCGCTCTCGAGACTCATTCTAGATGGAATCAACCTCGAAGAGAGAGAGACAATGATGATTTAATTGTGTCTTGCCTAAGGACACTACCGACATGGCGATGGTAGGATCGAACCCGGGGCCCTTTGATCCTGAAGCGAACGCGCTACCATTGCGCCACGGCGGCTCCACTATGGTTTAGTAAATGTCTTTAAGAACAAACCACTGGTTTAAAGTGATTTTATGTCAGAACACATCAGTATCATCTATTTTATGTTTACGATGGTAACATCTCAAAAAGTGTTTAATAATATAAAACTTATGATTTGCAAACAAAAGTTGAATGTTTCAAACCAGTCAAAAGACTTTTACAATAAAGCGTGGATACTGATATGCTATTCTAACTAATGTTGTCTTGTCTTCGTAAGGAAGCCGTGATAAAAGCGTACAGAAAAGCAGTCTATAGATAATATAATACTTGTATTATTATTTCGCTTACATCGTCCGCTTTACTCGAGTACGCTATGTCTGGTCCAGCAACCAATACTGATTCTGTTGGTTTTCCGTCTGTTATCATGATCATTTTTGTAGCGACATGAACACCATTTCGGAGTTTTTCAATTTGGTCTGTAATCGTTTATCTCTTCGGTTAAACATTTGTGTCGACGTATATTTGACTTTTCAAATGCAATAAGCGTAATATATGTATGAAAGTAGCAATCAAAAAGTTCACATGCACTCAAGATCAATATATTGATTGCTAAATAAAGAAATTGTTGGAGTACTTGAGGTTGATAAATACATTCCAATGCAGAAAAAGACAACACAGTTTAATGCCAAAGCAAGAGAAAGCTATTATAGATAGACTTTAGCTCACTTTATGATGCAATAAACATGTATGAACACTACAGTATATTATTTTGTACAGTTCAAAATGCAGATTGCAGACGATACGGTCGACTGATTGATGTGGAATTTAATACGCGATATAATTTTGTAAAATACAGATTTGGACTGACGTTTCGTACCCACAGGCCCCAACTAGGTATTTGAAAGTTTTCGTTGACACTAGAAACATAAACGGGCAAACTTTCAAAGTTGCGATTTTTTGTTTTGAAACTGACTCTTACATACCTTAATTACTGCCTAAAGAATGTATGAAACAAGAAACTGATCCTGGTTCCTGTTTCATCGTTACCGACATGTCATAAACAAGAAAGGAACATTTTACGAGAGAAATAAGTGTTTAACTGCTGGCTCTGTTACAAGAGTTAATACTTGTCAAGTAAGTGAGTGTTTTCATTGAGAAGATCGTTCATTTCCGGACGATTTGTAGATGTTTGTATTAAAGATAACACAATAAAATTCGAGTCTCAAAATGTAGTTCGTTACTAAATCTCCTTTTAACTTCTTCCCGTTTATCTCACATTTTTTTATTCAAATAGGAAGTTATCTTCCGCTTTGACATACATACGAACCATTATCTGGTCTGTCATGAAATGATAACAGTGACGATATTTGATTATCTGTATATAGTCTTATCACCTGGTAAAGGAACATGTGAGTTTTTGGTGTATATGAGGTTTTAACACGGTGCTAACTTTCTGTAAATAATTCCATTTGACTATATTTTATTATAAGTATTGTTCTAATGTCAAACCGCATGGACCTCTTTTATTTTGCTAAGTTAATTACGATTGTTCAGCAAGGATTTACTTACGACAAGAACACCATGCTGGTGCGAGAGCAAACAGAAATCCACCAAACATTGGACTTGGTCCGCCAAGCTTTAAATTATCTAGAAAAGATTGAAATACACTATGTTTACATGTAATACAGTAGTCAGACGGTTCCATACACTTTATGAGAGGGTAGTTGTCTAAAATCATATTACATTTTGAGATTTCAAATGAAGTCGCCGGTGCAGATAACACATGTTTAAAAATGAAAAATGTCAATGAAAGTTCTGCAATACGTCAGTTATTTTAGAAATTGAACTGTTTGTTCATCTAAAAAGCAAACATTCTCTTGGTATAAACACTGCCTTAGATAAATTTAAGAGATACAAAGATGAATGGACAGACGGACAATGACAAATTTGATTAACAATTCTAAACATATCAAAAGAGAATGTATTTTATATCTTTAAATATAAATATATTGTTATACCAATTAGCGTCTGAACTTCCGAGTACCGATCTGTGTACCGCATTTGAACCTTCGTTTCATGACCGAATGTTACCAAGGCAACGTATTCGGTTCTCAAATCGGGGAGCTTTGACATTTCTTCTAAACCTGAAACAAAATTACAACTTCATAGTTTTTCAATCTATATACAGAGCTTGAAAACTCGAAAATAAGCCGGGGCTAATTCTTATTTTTCGTAAAGATATGTTGGCTTATTTTCAAGACCGGCTATTTTGTTGATTTCGGTTAATTTTCGAGCTCACTTAGTCGGTCGTAGTTTGCATATAAGTTTGGTTTTGAGTACAAAGTTCTGCAGAATGAATGTAAAATTATTAACCATTATACTGTACAATACTCTAACTCCATTGAAAGTTATTATATGTAAACATATCGGTAATGTCAATAACAGACGTTAAAAGCTCACACAAACAACTGATTATCCATTTAATCTACATCTGGCCTAACAAGCTGTTAGCAAATTACACCAGTATTAAATACCTTATGAGTATATCTACACAGTGTGATTTAACACACTATCTTTCAACCAGTATGCCAGGGATGGAACATATGTGTGTGTCAATTATATGCCAGGCAATTTAAAATAGCTGACGGTGTGTTTTTGAGCCAGACTATTTTTTGAGTCCGTTGAGTCTATCGTCAAATCATGGCTTATTTTGAGATCGGTTTATTTTATGATCAAAACCGGCTAATTTTCGGTATAATAAGTCACCATTTCCGGATATTTTAGACTCTTTCGGAATAAGTTGAAATAAGAAAAATTGTAAATATATATACACGGACACAACAACAACCTTTTATACACACTATGCAGTTACCTTTTAGATAATCAGTCAGGAAGGTATGTGCTTGTGACCAAGCATTCCCTTCACACATACTTTCTGATATATCCAAGCAAATAATAGAATGAACACCCTCGAGCTGTTGAAATAGGGAACGACCTAGAATGCAAAATTGGAAATGAAGTACATGTATGTCTAAATGTGCATTAGAAAAAACAACAATTAAATCTCTATATCGACAACACTAGATTAAAATTTTTATTATCGTCAAGAGTTATTGAAGAAACAACTGTTCGATTGATTACTATCTCCGTACCACAAACTATAATGTCCGTCTTTTAAATATGTAGTATCATCACTAATCATGGCTGTCTGTTCATGCATCTGTGTCTTAAAGGGACATACCCTATAACAGGTATCAAACTGAATAACTTTAAAAGCATAAACAACGTAGTATTTGCAAGTATTGATTCTTAACCTTAAAGTTTAAGCTACATGTATTTATTTGAGTCATTGCCGTGAAATTCAGCGTTTTAGAACATGTAGCAGTAATATATACCATTCAATGCTCTATATAAAGTTGTTGTAGAATTAATGGGTGGATAGCTATTTCTTACAGAAGGCCTCTATGTTCATTATTTGTGTTAAAATGGGGCAACTTTTAGATATAGGTTATACTTAAAAAATATATCTATTTACTATTTTAGGTTCATAAACACATACTTTATGTTTCGAGAATATAATCCGCTAGATGTAAGGGAGCCCCTTTCTGCATCTAGCAGAGTATATTCCCCACAAATAAATAATGTGTTCTATGCACGTAAAATGATAAACAAATACAATTTTAAAGCAGAACATATATTGAACAAAAAAGTGAAACTGTCACAAAATACGCCCGTCCGGAAGGCACAACTTAGTATCTGGATCTTCATATTATGTTTTGTCTGTTTAAACTAAAGACTAGGCAATACTAATTTCATCCTTTTTGATAATTGAAGGTGAAGTTTGGTGAAGATCAGATTAAAACTGATCGATGTAGAGAGCGGACAAGGCTAATTTGATTCAAGGGTCATAATCCAAAACTGCATAAGGCGATTTGGCTGGCTATGTAACTTCGCCCAGACATAACGTCCGAAAACTGTTAAGCAAGTTTGGTGAAGATCGGATTAAACTGTTCGTTCTAGTGAGCGGACAAGGCTAATTTGGCAAATTTTGGATAAACCAAACGTGCATAAGGCGATTTGGCTAGTTATCGAACTTAGCTTAAACTTTATGCCCAGAAATATTTTTTCCAAGTTTGGTTAAGATCCGATCAAAGCTGTTGACTTAAAGAGCGAACGATGCTAATTTCGCCTAGCTTGGCTTTTTCAAGGGCAATGATACAAAAGTGCCTGATTATCAAACTTGACCAAGACATTTTAGTGAAAACTGTTCGCCTTAGAGAGCAGGCCACGTGTTGATGCCGCCTATTGGCCGCAGGTGTTCCCATAAAACGTCCCTTTGGGCGCATAGCATGCCTCATTTTAGCACAAATTTTCAACGTAGAGTCAGTCTGTAATAAATAACTATCCATCCATCAATTGTACTACAAAAATTTTACAAAATGTACAACAATTTGACATAGATTATTGAATATTTTACGGCACTGCATCATAGTTTACCGATAATATATGTGTACTTGAAACTTTATGTTGAATGAAAGTTTAGTAATACTTGCAAATAATAATATTGACAAAAGTTGTAATATATATATATTAAATGTTAGGGTGTTTAGAAAGTGTATCTAGATCTTTAAATGATATTTATGATTCATTCGAAACTGCAAACGAAACTTACTAATGTCAAGTTCATTTTGTGCGATCGATTTCCAGTGAACTTCCCCACTATACACCCGCTTCGTGTCCTGTTTCACTGCAACGAGTATGTATGCAATTGATACAATATTAAAAAGACCGCAGCAAAATCTTAATATGTTTCCTACTTTTAACATTTCAGAAATAAATTAATGCTCTTTATATCTTGAGTACCGCTGATATCTTCCGAATTAAACATTTATATACAATGTACATAATGTTATTTTGTGCCATACGTGGTTTATTTTACGATATCTAATTATTTGCAGTACTTTACTTCTAAAAAATCCCTAACTCATCTTTAAACCTATATTTACGTAACTTACTGTACATGTACATGTAAGATAAGAAGGTTAATGTCTTATTATTAAACTTATCCTATTTTTATCATATTTTTACTTTTAAGACGTTGTTTTGTTTTATTAAACAAGCTGAAACACAAGATGCATCGTACCATCAGAGTCTGTCTGGTACCAAGTCAGAAATTTTCAATAAGTCATGTTTAACATAGATGTGTTGAAATTACGATTTGTTTAGTAAGTGTGCATATTCGAATAAAACACAATCACCTTTTTGTTGTTTATGGTTACGAAAATTTGGTTTCCAAACTGGTCCATGACTGAAAAAAACAACGGAATTTGACCATCGCAATGCAATGGAATACATTCCCCGATGGCATAGTATCATTAAAATAGTTATTGACAAAACTATAACAAAATAACATAAACTATCCTTAACAGCTTGAACATAACTTAAAAACAAAAAAATCTTTTTTGACTTGCCATGTCATAAAATGATTTTCTATTAATTTTGTATGATAAACTTTTGTTTTTATCCCCTAATGAAAGAAATGGTTGAGCATAACTCATTTTCATTTATTTGTCCTAAAGCAATTTACGTTCTTCACTTTAATTTTATCTGGCCATATTGATGTTTACTTTTTATCCGATTTAGGTTTGTTTCTCTCTTGAGGTTTTTCAGATCTATGTTTGGTCTCTTTTGTGTCACTAGCTTCCACACTTGCTTTCCTTGATACGTCAGCCTTCTTGGTGTTCGATGTTACGGAAATGTACTGTTCTGCAAGAGAGATAAACTGAGTACGTTTTTCTTCTTGTATGTTTTTCGAAAAGCTAATCTGACAATGACAGAGATCCTTTTCAAATGACAAGTTTGTGTTGTTTAATTATACATGATTTCAACGAGTTTGCATTATATGTACGAGTATGCCTACACACTAACATTCATGTACATAACGTGGCAAATATTTTACATGTTCATACACAAAACACAGATTTTCGCATCCTTGGTATAATCATTCTTTTGTGTTGGTCAGGTTGTTGATGAGCGCCGTGTTTGATTGCGAGGTTGTTGATGAGCGCCGTGTTTGATTGCGATCAGGGATTAATACTATTGTTGTAAAGAAGAAACAACCATAGACTTAGTTTGCCTGATCTATTAGAATTGATGCAAAACATTATACTGTCAGCATGGTGAAGTCACCACTAACATTTACACGGCGATATACAAGAGCAACCACTCATTGAGATCTTAATCGATTGCAATGCAGCTTTTGACATTAAACATTTACACCATGAAGATCATAAATGTTGTGTTCTGCATAAATGACATAATAAATGAATTGACTTTATTCAAAGATTCCTTCACTGTGGAAGCACACGGATAATCAAAGAAAACTAAATGACATTATTTAAAACTTATGCATGTTTTACAAATTATTGTGGTACATGTATGAATGTAACTTGGAATACCTGACGCCTTTTCTTCGGTTATACCAGACCCCTGGACAACTGGTTTAGCTGGGGTGACCATATTTTTATTTTTACTTTCCATGGTAGTTTCATGTAGTTTAGAATCATATGTTGCTTTAGACAATAGCAATGTCTCAATGTGTTCTAGTCTACTTTGAAGATTATTTACGTCTTCGGTTATCTTTAATTGCTTCTGTCCCTTCTCTATGATTTTACTGTTTAGTTCTTCAGATGCCGTCTGTAGATTTGATATGTCTGTAGCATTTGGATTTAAAATCAGTAATATCACGTAGCTATATTGTTTATCAGTTAAATACATTGTTGAAGCGTTCTGCATTATTATTCATATGAAAAAGAACTCTAGGTTGTATAGACGACTAAATGCGGCTATATAACACATATTAAATCCATGTTCATGTACAATGTGTGTAACTTAGACAGAAACCCATGTATCTAGATGGTACGTGTGTTAGATACATTTTCTAATACCAATGCATGTATTAATTGATACTACACGGAGTGCGTCTTCAAAAATGTTTAGTTATCTCTTCACACTTGTTTTCTTAACAAAAACCTAACACAATATTAAAAGAAGATCTTGTATATGTACAATGTCAGTTTTACTTACCTTTTTGCAATTCGTCTGTACGGCAATTGCTGAAAATAAATAGTTACCCGACTTTAAAGTTAGCTTTTGATGACAAATATGATCAACTTTATAATAGCAGAGTGTTTGGTGTTTGTTTTTTGCAAAATGATTTCGATTTTCTGACACATGTACATGTACATTGTTAAAATTAATAACAAAATCAAAAAGCTGCAATACCTTGTTTTGAACATTGATTATGCATTGTAAATCGCGTGAACAACGGCCAGAGACCAGAAGATAAAGCGTCTGTACTGACATATAGTAAACAATTAAAGGTATTTCGTCTATAATAGTGCCTTCTTGTGTATATTTGTAGTGTAGTCCTTTCTTTGAAGGTGGTTTTAACACAGGTTTGTCTTTATGTATTTACATTTTACTAACGATTCCGTCAAAACAGGAAAACTCAAAAATATTTCTTATTGTTTTGCTGTTATGTAAAGAAAATATCAAAACGAAAAATCATGCTGTTTACGTCCTTTATACAATAATAAATACCCGTTGCTAATATGTCACGACGTCATTCAGGTTTAGAATTCCAGATGACGTTGATACCAGGAAAATTACTTCGCAATGCTAAATGTACATGTGATGCACATGTGTGACCAAAATGAACATTTATAACCGTGTCTGTTATATGCATACACTAACTACTAAAATTCATAAGTGATGCTAACAGAATATTACCTAACTACAACACAATTGTTAATTCAATAAGTACCACCAACTATGCATTTAAAAAACATACATATTTATGCATGTTGACAATATTTTTCGTAAATCTGAAAAAAGGAACGAATGCTTTTCCTTATTACATATTTTTGATTTGCCTGAAAATGACAATCTTCGGAGCAATTGATATGTCTACTAAGCAATTGTTATGTCTACTAAGCAAGTGTTATGTCTACTAGGCAATTGTTATGTGTACTAAGCAAGTGTTATGTCTACTGAGTAATCGTTATGTCTACTTAGCAATTGCTATGTCTGCAAAGCAATTGTTATGTTTTCCAAGCAAGTGTTATGTCTACTTAGCAATTATTATGTCTACTAAGCAATTGTTATATCTACTAAGCAATTGTTAAGTCTACTAAGCAATTGGTATGTCTAGTAAGCAATTGTTATATCTACTAAGCAATTGTTATGTCTACTAGGCAAGTGTTATGTCTACATTGTACTAAGCAAATGCTATATCTACTAAGCAATTGTTATGTCTAGTAAGCAATTGCTATGTCTACTAAGCAATTGTAACGTCTACTAAGCTTTGATACCCATTACAATTTACACTCGACAATGACCTATTTATAATCAAATAATTAAAAATAGTGTGCATGTTGCTTAAAGTATTTAAGTATATTAAAAACAAAATAAAAATAGAAACAATGATGTCATTATTAAACTACTCCGACATTAGGAAAAGAATATCATTACCAATTACAATCTTCTTGTTTCTCATCTGACTCTGATGACATTAACTGGCCGAAACGATTTAACACTGAACTTTGTGATGTTTTCACGTCCCCAAGTAAAGATTCCAGGTCTGATATCTACAAAACATATCGTAATAATGTGAGTCCCGCTCTGCCTATTAACCTGTTCGCCTTACGATCATTATTAAGAAATCAGTTCACCATGTGTTTGGTACTGTCTGACATGGAGACATTACAGGGGAAATACGTGATAAAATTGGTCTGGTTTCTGGGATTCATTTTTTTTACAAATGTACTTTTTATTTTCATGAAATGTAAGTGATATGTATTTTACTTGACACGTTTATGTATGGCAATTCTATTTCCTATGCAACAGTATCAAATAAAAACTACTTTGATTCGTTTGCTGTATTTGCGGTTCGAAAACGCAAAGTCCCTTAATTAATTGAGAGGAGCTATTCCTGTCAGGTTAATTAATGTGCTACAATATGGCTGGGAAAAATATCGATAAACAGGTAGTATAGCGACCGGGACAGTTCGTTTGCGGTCGTAAATCTTCCGTATCCGACCTGAAAATCGCTAACTGTTTCGGCCACTCAATACATGTAAGTAAAAAATCGATAATTGTTTGCGTAGGTACTAGGCTGTACCATGTATTGCTTGTATTACGCTTGATATGGCCATGAAATGTAAGTGATATGTATTTTACTTACACTTGATATGGCCAAAAATATCTGTGCTTAGGGCAACCCGACCCTACCTGACGACGACCCCCCTACGACCCTAGATTTTTTTTCCTGAAAATAAATTGAAAAAAAAATCCTACCTAGCATTCTTGGGACCGTTGCCCTAAACACAGATTGTTTTTTTTTCAACCTATAGAATTATTTTCGATTAAAAAAAATGGTTTTTTTTAATCTGTCCCTTCCCTACCTAGAATTTTTGGGACCGTTGCCCGAAACACAGACTTTATTTTTTTGGCCTAAGCAATAAGTTTAGTGCCTTGAAAGACATCAGTTATTTAAATGATTGACTTGCATCTGTTGAGCAGTACGGTTATATATATGCATATATATAACGTTCAATATTATTTCAGAATTGAGTCCTGCTTTAAAAAGGGTTTCGCCTCTCAATACCACATTGGGACTCAGAGCGTTTTTCAATTTAAATATGTATTCACTTGTTAACGAGTTAAAATTTATTAATATGAAATATAAGTATTGCTTCATCTGTGAATAGACCATTTACCTATTTGGATTTACTTTCTCCTTGATATATTGAAGGTTTTATTGTAGATCTAGATCTAGGCAAGCATGTATCAGTCCCTCGTTTAAAGGTCGCTCGCGGCAACTGTTTTCGCACTACCGTATAAGTGTTTTGTTCTTCGGTGATAGCATTTATGTATTTTAAGCGGTCAAACAGAACGTTGCAGAAATAAATTCCGCAGAACATTTGACGATTGATTTTCATATATGCTTGTGTCCTAATTCATTAATCTATTGTGTATATATTAACTGATAACCAATTTTAAATCGCTATCTATTGCGGGGAAATTGAACTTTATCTACTAACAACGTTCATCGCACCGTTAATGTCCTAATCTTTAATTCAACATTTCCTGCTAACAAAAATATATTTTTGTGAGGGAGACAAATTGATGCAGTATACTGTAACCCAATTCGATTTCGCGGAGACAAATTGTCGCGTTTTCGTCGAGGTTCGGCATATTAACGAATATTTGTTTTCTCGCTCTTTTGATTTCCGAAAAAAACAATTAACGGAATCATTAAGCCAAGGAAATATTGAATTGAACCCGCATTGTAAACAAACAATTATGGATTTGTTAGGCATTGGATATAATGTAATATTCACCATATGGAAGTAATATTGACCGAGGCGTCAGCATGTTTTATTATATTTTGACTGTAAGCAACAAAATAATTTCTCAGACATTTTTTCTTATTTTCTTAATGGGTCTTTAAAAGACATTTGAAAAGAACACTTTTGCGAACCATCACTAAATTTCAACAGAAAAATATTTATTTTTAAAATACAGTTGAAACTCTCTGTAGTCATTAACTGTTCACTTGAAAGTCAAATATGTGACCGTGGCAATACATGTATATCACAAATTGACCGAGGCAATATATGTATATCACAAATTGCACGAAGTGCACGAACCAAATGACTACATCACGTTATTGTAAATTTAGATGGAGAAAACCCCAGTGCATTTGTATTTATGAAATCTGCTGGTATATGTTGGTGCAATCAAAGTGTAGCAAAACATCTATTTATAGAAAAAATAATAATAAAAGATATTTACAGTGTATCTAACTGGGCTAGATGGGTTAGTTTGTACAGTATACATAGTGAACGATCTATATCAGCTGTGTGTAATGTACAGCCTTATATTTCATAGCAACAATAAACCTTTTGTGATTCTCGGCAGTTTAACCCCTTTGTCTAACAATTCACTTCAATATTTATTTTTCGGATCAAAACTTGTCGAGCGCACAGATTCTAAATGCATTTTGATACTTGACACTTCAGACACATGTTCGTGGTTTTCCTTAAGGATTGTCACTACGACACTTTTTGGGGTATTTAATATTAATCTATTTAAAATTGCGTTTTCCAATGCTTTATGACAGTATTTCAGGAGCAGTTTACGAAGTGCCCGTAAAACTCGAATATCCTTTCATGTAGCTCCTGCACAAGTTATGTAAACAATTTTAAGCGATATCCTGCGGACCTTTCGGGCTTCCTTGCCATCCGTAAATATAGCAAAAATTAATTGGTCGCGAATATTTATTGGGTTACAATCGTTACTGTACAACATCTGAAAGTAAATTAAAAATCATTGTTTGATTGTTTATATTTCCCACTTTCGCTTTTGAGACGTTAAAGCTTCGCTGACTTTCGAGGCCGCAGAATTTAAATATATTATATCCCTGGGCATGTTCTCGGAATATCTTGGACGTTATCGTAGAAGGAATCGGGAGAATTCATACATATGTCTTTGTACTTCATTTACATTCTTAAAAAGTTTATTTTTTGTTTATTACATTGTTTACTTTAAACTAATATGAATATCAGATTTTGAGTAGCGGGTATGCATTGGCATGAAGGCTTAGATCTTAATCAGTGTTCACAAAATAAATACATATGCAGTAATATTTCGTTAAATTTGTATTTCGTTTTTTACGATTCGTTCTAAAATGTTTTGCTTTCAGACGGTTCGAAAAACCTTATTTTTTCATCAAAATCCGAGAGCGAGCAGCTTTCAGAGGTATCTAAATAGCAAACATCTAAAAATGTTTATTTTGACTCACCTTTTGGTCCATTTTGTTATTGTTTCATTTGTCACTATCTTAAAAAAGTGTGATATTCTTATTTTTATATCTTGAGAGCATGTATAGATTTTATTAGAGAAACGTAGTTAGCTAGCACACCGAAACTAAAATAAAACCCGTAATTTCATCTTATTTAAATATAGCTGTAATCTTATTTCATCTTTCGAGGAAACACCATTTTTTCGACAATCTTATCAAACCCATTAATCTTTTAGTTGCATAATATCGCATATCGCACATTTACTTCCGTAGTTAGTCATACAGTATGAACATTGTAGTTACCTGGTTAGACACTTGGATGAGTTTAACGATCAAATTTCCTTTTTTTGAAGTGGTATTTACACGCAGCGTGCTTGAGTGTACATCTGTAAAAATGTTTAATCCGACGTCTCTATAGATCTCATTCGTGTAATTAGTCGCTGGTCGAAACTGGCGACTATATTTTATATGCTTAAGGATTCTTCAGCTGGTAGGAGAAGTTATTGTATGAACTTGTTACAATTTTGTTCTGACATCTTACATTGTTGTTTGAAATAAAAAAAACTATTTTAAAAAACGCAAAGGAAGTTCGCGCTAAAATTGGCCCTTTTAATTAAAGGGGAATAACTATTTAAAATGTGAAAATAATGACGCTCCCCAGACCGGTGTTTACAATATCTTATACCAAGAGAAAAGATCCGCCTAGACCAGACCAAATCGACTTTTTAAAGGTTGGCGTGGCGGTGTAACAACAACGATGAACATGAACACTCTTTCAGAAACGAAGTAGGTATCCATAAGTTAATATTTCCATAGCCAAAATAGATATCGATTTCAGCCTGTTTTGTTAGATTTAGCTGTAATTTCGGATTATCGTTTGTTCGGATACTTCACTCACGTGTCAATGCACTGGAAAAATTAAATGGTACCTTTGAGTTTAATGTGCTTCTTATTTAATATTGACACGAAAGACCCATTTTTGTAATTCACAGGTCAAGTTTTATAAATTAAATAGTAAACAGATGGACTGCACCCCACCACTAGGGTCTGGTTAATTTAACAGTTTAACAGGCCTGTTTAATGGGTCACAATACACCTGTATTTTAATATTATTTATTTTTTAGCAATGATAATGTATATATTTTACATATAGGATATGTATTATATATAGTGTAAGTGTAGTTACCCGAGAGCCGGATATTCTCATCTGTAAGTGCAGCCAGTGATATATTCTTTTTCTTGCATACCATATTCGATTAATAGTAGCAGAAATAAAATAAAAGTAATGACTTATATTTACGGTCTATTTTCTTTTAGTAATGTATACATGTAAATTTACACATTCATTCATAAATTTTAAATTAGTTCTTTCTGACATCATCAAGTCATCTTATACCAGGGGGTGTAAGATGAGATTTTCCAGCACTGGTAAAAACTGCAGATATCCCGATCTGGTATGCATGAATAACTTATCCGACAGCTAGTACTGCAGTATCAACATCTAGCAGTAGTCACATTTGAAAATAAATTGTACCTTATTGACCACTGTGGTTACATTTCCAACATTTCCTGTAATTTAACAGGCATAATTTTAAGAAATGGTTGCATTTGACATCACTACTTACAGTCTGTAAATAAATTAGTTACCGGCGACCTTTGATGCTTTGCATCAATGCTTTTCTTGTATAACATTTTGGAGAAAACAATTTTTTCAGATGTAGCAATATGTACGGTAAATTTCCTTACTGCATTCACCGTAAACAAATACACATGCCCAGGTATCTCAAGTGATTCTTTTCATAAATACAGTGTCTGAATAGAATTATATCGTAACATGACTCTTTCCGTTTGTCAGTTATTTTAAAATGTAAAAAAGGAAATAGATTATCCTAAAATAAGGAAATAATATCCGTTCCGGCGGTGTTCATCGTCTAATGAAGAATGATCTGGAGCGGGTGCCCGAGTTGTTTGTAACTGCTCATGAAAGGATGTTATTTCGATTCTAACATGACCTTATATTACACAAGTTGAATAAATGCAAAGTGTTATTTTCTACGCGGATATTCATTTCACGTCATGCGGCACAATAAGACGGCATTTTTGACGGCATATCATCATAGTTATGGCATAATACTATACTACTCTTTGTATAGAAAAAAAATCGTGGGTCATGTTAGAATTTGAAATAATTACAACTTGCAATCAGTTCACACGAAATCTCTTATCTGACTGGTTATTTCTGTCCCAGCGCCCGCTTTTCATAACACGATGAAGCAGGTACGTATTTATAGCTTCTCATTAAAATTCATGACTGGCTACTTTTTTATGGAAGGGTATTTAAGCAAATATTCTGTTCATGTAACTGACAACCGTATACGTCAAAATGACAAGTGCTTATACTAAAGTAAGTATTCTGTCCATGTAACTGACAACTGTATTTGTCTAAATAGACATTTGTCTATGTGCAATTGATTTGTGCCTACTTATAATTGACTACTGCATCGTGTATCAGTTATGTTGAATATGAATTATAATACATTTACTAAAAACAATAAATACCTGTTTACAAACTCACTTCTTTTGCATAATGGTAGGGGTAGTTACTCCAGACTACATACCGATGGCAAAAGAATTATTCGTAAGAGTTCTCGTTCGTGGTTTAAAAGGGTACCAGTATTATTGTTGCCCGTTTTGGTTTATTTATAAATGCAGTCGCAGGGTATAAGTATTATTGGTTCCCTTTCTATTTCATTCTTACAAGTCCATTCATTTACTAGTTGCATTCGTCTATATGCTTACTGCTATTTATTATGTATAAATATATACACAAACACAGTAGTCAATGAAAATAAACACTTAACATTTTCACGTAATCACATAGCGTATACACATAGACACTAAATATTAATACGTATGTACTTATCAGTTAAACGTAAGCAATTATCATTAAGCAATGAATGGAAGGCAACTCAAAGTTGTACGCATACACGATGCAGTAGTCAATTATAAGTAGGCACAAATCAATTGAACATAGGCACTTGTCATTTAGACGAATACAGATGTCAGTTACATGGACAGAATATTTACTTAAATATAGATACTTGTCATATAGACGAATGCAGTTGTCAGTTACATGAACAGAATATTTACTTAAATGCCCTTCCATACTTTTTCATTCATAATCATGTTCAACTTGTTGTTTACACCGGCTACACGTTTTCGATACGGCGTGAGTTCTTATCAAATATAAAAATATCTTTACTTGTGTGTCAAGTAAATTTTGTCTAAATAAAGATTTTATGACAAAATGTATCCGTTTGCTTTCTAACCGATTCATTCGGATTTATAATCGATGAGAGCATTAACGCCGAATTCGTCTGCAAAATTAAAAACAAAATGACCGACACCGGCAACAACACGGACTTGGACACTTTTTGCCTGCTTATTGGGGGATTTGAGTTGTATTTTCCACCCAAAAATGACTCGGAACAATTGGAAATTCCTCCTAAAGGATTTAACATTGGATAAACGAGTCATGAGGTTGTTGTTGTTGTTGTTGTTGCGGTTCGAAACTGCAGTAATTCACTAAATGGCATACTATTACAATACATAAGATATAGAATGAATTAAATTGTTAAAACTTTAGCGTACTTGAACTGATAAAAAAGTACCTGTGCATAACAGTTTTCAAGTCCGTCCTGATGGATGATGTCATCAGACAATGATGATGTCACCAGGCTGATGACGTGTACGAAAACCTTACTATAGAGTCAGCGCATGTCACCAAACAAAAACATTTTGAAAAGTAAAAAAAAGAAAAGTTTATCCGCGACTTAAATCATTTAATTTCCTATCTAAATGTAGTAATCCAGTCATAATTTTGAAAATGAAGACTTCGTTCCAGCAGCTGACTGCTGTCCGCCATTTGCATTATGCTAATTAGTAGTGGCGTTATGACAACCAAATATTAATGCCCGGCGAAATATTAAAATAGAATCTGGGTTCTACTGATCACTAAATAATTTAAACGAATGTCAACTAAAGAAACAATCAAATGATAGTAAGTTGTAATTATACAACCTGAGTGTGTTTTTTCTGCATTTCATCGAGTTATGAACTATCAGAAGTTTTACACCTAATTTGCATAAACATCTCGATGAACTGCAGAAAAAACACATTCAATTCTTAAATAAACACCGCTTTTAACCATAAGTCGTCATGACGTCGTAAATGTTTTTCTCATGACGTACTTATAGTTTCTGTCATGAGCATGCGGTTTAGATCAAATTATCCGTCACCGAGTGTAATTGTTTTGGCGGAAACGAATGATTCCGACTCGATTTCATAAATACAGTCACATGATTTCAGCCTATTTCCCGTAATGCTCTGCAGTCATTATAAATGAGGTCAAAGATGAAATGCTCTCGGTAAAACGTTTTTTAGATGCCCGCCGATACCATTCTTAGACCGTACATATTTATAGCTGCTCGTTCATTGTTTCCGGCGAAAAAAAGTGTATAAATGATGGCTAGGATCAACAACACAAGTAACAATCTATGTAGCTATTTGAGAAAACCTGTTGAAAATGTTGGTGAGTTTGGTTTTACAGCATGTTTATAGAGGAAATTAAATAGCGTTTGTAACGCGTTACATTTTTGGTAGCGTATAATTTCAAATGTACAAATCTACTTTACATTTCGCAGAAACACATATTGACTACATAACAATACGCTGTTTCCCCTAAAATAGATGATTGCTGATGCTATCTGTACACTTTTTGTATTCGGTATCTAAATATTTCAAGCATATCTTTCAATGTTTGCTACGAGTTTAAACCTAAGCAAAACTGTTTGTAGTTGAACAATGTAGTACAATAGGGCTATTATTGTAGAAATGTGATACAGAATGCCGGATTTGATCGAGCCGTGTATCGGATCATACGAGTGCGGAGCCGACCGCGAGGAGGGCAAACCGGCTGATGGTATCATACTGTTATCCGGCTTATGGATCACATTATTATACTAATAACCCTTCTATAATATACATTTTGGCACTGCGGAAAATGAACTCAATTAAAATGACATTTTAAGTATAAAACTGAAAAAAAGCTATTCTTAGTGCGAAATATACGTTGTGTGCGACGTTAATTTATTGAAGTCGTTGTATAAACGTTATTTAATAATCGCAAATATAACCGATCAAAAAAGACGTTACATCGGTAGTGCGTTAGAAACATTATTTAATAGTCGCAAATTTAAAAGATGTAACCAATCAGAAACGACGTTACATCGGTAATGCGTTAGAACAATGTTTATATAGTCGCAAAAATTGAACGGTGTTATACTTATCATATTTAAACACATTTGGCGTAAGAATAGGGTTTAACTACTTAGTGATTTTGACATTTGCGACCATTATACGGTTTTATCTGATGCAAACATTTTAACAGCTCCGGCTTACGCCGTCGCCGTTAAATAATATTTGACACAATAAAAAAACGTAACTATATAAAGTCGCAAATATAAAAATTACTAAACAGTTAACCCTATGTTGGTTTTTAAAACATACACATAGCGATATACAATGTACGCATGGGAAGTTACCACTCGTCTATATAGTTAACCCAGAGGAAATGCAATGTACAAGAACCTTAACTCTATCTTTTTTAAATTACCTCCTTTTATGCAATTATCTTGTCCGGGCAATGCTTCCTAAACAACTGAACCGGATTTTTTAGTTATCTCCCGTTTTTATTTTTCATTTAACTCTTTTGTCTGGAACATACTTATAAAAGTATTATAGGGAATTGTTTAAACTTTACACACAGACAGAGGACATTGACAGAGTGTTGTATACAAGGATCTTAACTCTAGCTTATTCTATTTTTGAATTGTCTTCCTTAATTACTTTTACTTGTCAGGGCCATATCTCCTTAAGTGCTGAACTGAATTGATTCACAGTGCATACAGTCATAACGTACATACAGATGCAGCGCAGTGTCAAAGAACCATAACTCAAACTCACCTGGATATGAGTCATCTCTCTTTATAGATTGTCGCATAAAACATTTGTGCAAATCAAACTGTTTTAGATATTCAGAGTAGAAGTGCGGTATAATCACAGAGAAAGCGTAGGTTATTCTCAACACGTTATTGTTACTAATATTTTATTAAATAAGAACCTATACCATATCCATTCCTCAGATCTCAAATTTCTTAGTCATAGAAAGAACACTCCGCGGGCATGGCGATGTCAAACTTAGCTCTTGTGATATATCATTTTAACTAACATGCAACTGTAAAAAGAAATGGTGAAAATAGAAACAGTTGCTATTCCCCACAGTGAAAAAATGTCAATACGTTCAAAAGTTACCAGTATTGGCAAAATGCAGAAAACTGAATCGCTTTAAAGTCAAGCAGGACAGAAAGTGGGGTATAAGGATAAACTTTCAAGATATAGCTAAACATATTTTGATAACCATAACTGTTACATCAAGTACTGGTCTTTAACTTTCCGGTAGAGTTATGAAGGTAGGTAACAATTCAGTATCAGCGCTCTGAACAATGAAATCCAATTATTCAGAAGTCTTAAAACGTTAAAATAATCAGCTTTTACACACAACAAATCACTCATGCCTCATTAATAGGTAAAGTAGTGCTCATCTGGCAAAGGTTGACTATCATATTACTTTAAGAAGATGTTTTAGGAAACGTGTAAGGTGTAGAAAGGCATTTTAGAAGTTTAACCCGACCAAAATCCAATGTATAATCAGATAAAAATTTAAAAGTTATGCATTTCGGCATGCTTTTCGCTTTTGAAATATCCGATTTGACGAATTTGGTGTTTAGTATTTCTTACGAATCACTGAAAGGTAGTTTGCTGTAGGAAAACATTTTCGTAGAGAAAAACAACACTGTATGGAAGCAAATCATGAGGTGAGCTGGATTACTGCACGGAAAAGAAAATATTCGTAAGGTTAAAAAGGGTAAATCCGTCAATTTGTTAAGTGTTTGAATGATATTTTGATTTAAACAGGAAAGAAGATCCCTAAAATCAGTAACAAAACATTTCTGCAACCAAAACGGACATTTTCTGGTTTCTGGATTTGTGAATTTGCGGTGTTTTGAACTCTGCGAGAAAAAGAAAGTGACATTTATTGTCGTTAACCTTATACCATGTATTACAATTGCTTCAATAATTTCTTGACCACTTTTCATGGGAGTATTTTGCAAAATAATTTAGAAAAGTTACTTTAAGCTTTATAATTGGAAATAATTTGAGTGTAAATGTACAGTTCCAAATTCTGCAAGTGGAATTGCAGAATGTTTTCGGGAATATTTAAACAGTTTCGCTGTTGTTTCGTCATTTTTGTGTTGAGGCACCTTGTATACGACCTTGTTGGTGACACATCTCATTTGACCTGTTCCTCCTCCCATTTTGTCACTTTCTTTGTGTGAGTGAGGGATATAATCTTTAGAAATAAGTCATGACTAGACATAAGGTAGTCAAGTTGAAATGAATAATTTAACAAAATAATGGACCAATCAGCATGAGAGAGTGTAAGGCCTGCACTCCCTGCTGCGTTTTGTTACACTACGGAGGGCAGACGGTCAGGAGGTCCCAAGCTGACATGGTCCTATTGTCACCAATGGGAAGCAATATCACTGTCGGGATAGCTTTATTGTTAACAATCTTAATGGGTTTTAATTTGGTATCCGTACAAGTACATGTACATTGTAATATAATAAAATTAGGGACACTTAAAGTTTAAAAAAAAAAAAAAAAAAAAAAAACAATTTTACAATACACGTGAAATGCAGATAATAAAGGAAATTCATCTGATAAGCTTTAGTGAAAGTGAACTATACTACATAATGTGTACAATACTAGGCTATATTAAATGTACTGTAGCTATGGTAAGGTATATCAAAAAGCATTTTCTACATTGCACTGGAAAGTTTCTGACCGTTTAGCTGTTTTTAAAGAAACTCCTATCGTAATACTGTTTCGATTTGACATATTTCTGTTTAATTGATATAAACACATTCAACCAAACTCATTTTATTCTGGATGTTGTAACTTATTACAGACTATTACATTTGTCCTTGAATTGTAGGAACGTAAAATGAGGATACAATATATTTGATGCAAAATTTCATCAACAATTTTTATTTGCCTTAAGTAAAATGCTATTATAAGAGGCTTGTTACAAAATGTATCATTCGTGGATACTAATAGAATAGTGTATCAGATGGGTGATATGCGGAGTTGCATCCTATTGGTTTGTGATGCCAGACCTTTTGAGAAGCGAATCCAGGAAGGTAATCCAGCACTACACAGGTAATGTTAAAATATCAGATGTTACACATCAACTGACTGCGGTAATACGTTCATTTGTTATCTCTTTCGTATTAAAGGTGCATTCCCTTTATCTGGCTGATTATATTCTCCAAACATAAATGATATGTCCATAAAATGATACATAAATACAATTTTAAAGAATAGCACATATAGAAAAATGTCCCGTTTATCGTAAATAATCAACATAGTGCCCTTCTGTAATAAATCCCTATCCATCCATTAATTATACAACAACAACAGTTCATGGATTACTGAACTTTTTTACAGTACTGCAACCTATAGTAAAACGCTTATTTTACCGATAATAATTGGAATGTATAGCTTACACTTTTAGGTTAGTAATAATTCTTGCAAGTATTATTTTATTTATGCTTTTGAAGTTAATATAATTGACACCAGTTTTACGGAGTGCCTCTTTAATTTGCTAGTTAAAGGTATGTTTACTGCAATAGCTCAAAATTTGGGGCAAAATTATTTTCATTTTCATTCTCTTTTGTTCTAGCTGCATATGACTCAATGGTTTCAGCAATACGGGAATCATCCGCGCCAGGTGATGCAGAATTCAAACTACGAGATGTGTAGATATTATTTGTAGAAATATGCGGGCTTGTTCCATTATCCATGCTATTTGATGATAAACCCTGTCTGCGAGCATTATCTATGATAGATGAAGCACGATCTGAACCTTGACCGTTTTGAGTGACACCGCTGCAATAGAGACAAGATAAACTAACTATAAAACATGTAAATATATTTGTGTTAATTACAAATGCATCAACGGTATTTACTACATGTAGTAGATAGATGTACAATTGTAGAAATATAGAGTAACACATAAACACATAGTTGCTTTTAAATCTAAATAAAAACATGTAATTAACACAATTAATTTCATTTTAAACATAGACGATATACCACCCTTCTTTAAAATATATGTTGTGTTTTAAACCTCAGTATAAATAAAATGAAAGTACCGTTTCTGAAATGCTGACTTAACTTGTATCTCCATCAACCCTCCATCGCCATATGAGTATTTTCCCCTACTGCCATTATTCCATCGGACCTATGATGATCATATATGGCATTTATGCAGTGGAAAGAAATGAAACACATTCAACACATATAAAGAAATAGATCGTCTATAATCTTTTTTACGAGTAGCAAATTGCGGGTTAACATTTTAAGGATGTAATTAGGTTTTATACTTAAACTGTGTTTAGTTTATACTAGTTCATTTATTCTCGATTGCGAAACAAGTTCTTACAACTTATTTTAATCGGTCTCGTGACTCATTCCAGGTAGAATTTATCTCAATTGTTTTTTTAGATGATTTATAATAAGGCTATACACAATTTGCTGAACATATGTTTTCAAACCTTTTTGGAAACTGGCCAAGTCTTTTCTCAAAACTAGTAGTCATTCAAGTTTACGGCAATATATAAAACTAACCAATGCCTGTTTGAAGTTTCTGTCTAGTCTTAAAACAACACCATGCTGCTTCTTCTGTTCTGAACTCTTCCAGTCTTTGCCTTCAATAAAAGAGTTTGAAACAGGTTTTATAAATATTCCTGACTCGTCATATAGCTCTACGATGACGGGGAATGTTATTTATAATGTTATATGATTGTATAAACAACGATATTTTGAAACGCAACATGAGCCTGACTGTATGGTTGGATTTACCGCACAGTTTCTAAAATAGGGGTAAGATTCCTACTTCCGACATACTTTTTCATATGCCAGAGTAAGTTGGTTCATGGGAACGATGGTTAGGTTCACGCCACGCCTGTATATTAACCGAAACACAATTGAAACGGGTCTTAAACCCCGAGAAACCGACAATGCATATACACTTTATCATAATGATATATAACCTAGAGAAATGTGATATAAATCATAATTTACCTGGTTCAACTACACATCCAACAGCTATTATCTGCCCAGGCCGCAGAACTCTTGGTTCATCTACCAACAGTACGTCATAACCTTGGAGACTGTACCGATATACTTGTATAAAGTTGTCCGTGTCCCACTCCACCAATACCGTTCGATCTATACGTAAAAATAATTTTTATTCGCATACATCTGAATTAGTGTTGTAGGCAAAATTGGTTGGATTTACATTTCAGTTTCCTGTTTTAATAGGAGCTCCCTACATCTAGTAGAATATGTTCTCCAAAAAATAAATATCGTTTTTACAGAACTTAAAATGATAAAAAAGTATAACTTAAAGAACAATGTAAATCGAAAAAATGACTCATTTTAGCAGAGCTATTCAACACAGAGACTTTCTGTAAGTCTTGAGTGCCTCTTCAAGTGCTATAGTTAGGACAAAGATCGCAAAACTCCTGCCTATCGCTTCATTGAAATCTGAAAAGACTTGATCAAAAAACGTGTAACCAAAACGTTTCATTTTATTCTATAGATTTCTTTTGTTGCAAGATAGACAATTATACTTTCAGAAACCTATTCTAAACATCTCAACTGCGACGAGAGCTTCAAATATCCTGAAATCACTTATAGTCCCTGTATAACTGTTGCTTGTGGAGTAGTACAGTCGTTAAGGCAGTCGAGTTCGTACAGACTGCAATTTTATGGACAGGAACCTTACCTGTTAACAATTACTTCTCTTGAATAAAAAGAATTGTACATTTATAAGTATTCAACGTTACATAAAAATGTTTAATTACTGTTGGTTGATTATAATTAAAAATGTAATACATGGGTATTTCAATTCATTTACATTTTCACAATGTATTCCTTATATACGACTCTCCTCTCTTGATTATTAAAATACGAGTACATGTATGTTTATCAGTTCATCCGATTGAACTCAACTAGAACCTACCATCGTCCATGTGGCCAATAACTGTTCCAGGCCCATTGCTGTCTTGTAAATTATACCTCCAATCAGGGCCTCTCCGCACACGACTTCCAAGGGCCGGCAAATTTTCATTGTTGCTTTCATTGTACATATTGGATGAATTTACACTTCTATCTGTTACTGCTGGATTTTCAAGCATTTTCCGACCTCTTTCCTGTATATTCCTCATGTCTTTCTACAGCGTAAATGAGGAAGTTTTGTTATAATGAAAAATAAAAATATGAATGTTGGCATTTGTTCCCCGTTGTTTGAGAAAATTTACCACTATTGAGGTACAATGTATAATGTATTCAATTACTGAAATCAAACAGAAGCTTGAAAAATTAGAACTTTTATTTGTCTAGCATATATTGTCCGATACAAATGATAGTGGTTTCTCAGCTTTATAGAAAACGTTATTCGATTTCTATTTTGTTTCTTTACTTAGGATACGTATTGATGATTATCAGTTTCAACTGTCTGCTCTTACCTCCAATAAAAAGAACTGCGCTTAATATCAAAAGCTGGGCGTACACATTAAATTAGCACTGAATCGTTTCATGACAACTGCCGTTTAATGTTAAATCACAGTACATATTTTCTAGAATATCTGGATCGTTTCATGAAAGTTAATACTGTACCAAAAAACATTTTCATTAATAGATTACTGCACTAACCTTGTCGTCATCTGAAAAGTCACTACCGGAACCACGTGTTAAATCCTCAGTATATACCCCTAATGGATCCAGTAACTGGGTCTGAAAAAGAATTTATAAGAATTTTGCATTCTGTAAACTCGCAAATTACATTTACACAAAAGTCAGTGTTTTGGTGATCATGGTCCAATTCACTCACTGTCTTGTAAAACCTCTGTAATACAATGTATCTTACAGCTGAAGGTTCATAGATTCAGATCTTGATAGCGACAGTAAACAATGAGCTGTCCCGGTCCGTACCAAGAACAATGGCAGAGCAAATCGTCCGCGTTTTTGATAATTTACCAAGATGCTGGTATACTGAGAGTTTACTCTGATTAATACAGCAAACTATACATGTAGCAATGTAGAAAATGAGAAGCATGTAAATGTAACGAGACGATTTCTATATCAGAATGATACTTTGTTATCTTACGCTCAGATACTGTCTCCTTGCAAGTCGTCTTCCAGAACTGTAGTTTAACATCATTCCGTCAGATATAGTCACCATCGTTTTGAGAAAAATCTAACGACAAAACAATAGACTAACAAAATACAAAAGAACAGTACCGGCTCATTAATTGATTAATTTAATGTAAAACCACTTCATGCTAATATTTTGATTAACTTTAGTAAAACAGTACATGTTCTTTAATTGATTAATTTAACGAAAGAAAACAGAATTATGGTTGTTTTACTGGTCATGTTTTACTGTATTATATTGAACAATGCATGCTATATAGTTATTTGTAGGCTACGAATATCTCTATCGAAATGACCGATATTTTACATGTAGTAAACACATTTAAATAAATATCAACATTGTGCGAATTACAGAATATATCCTTCATGACCTGGTCATTATGCAGTCTGGAAAAATATGTTAAACCTTTAGGCAATGCAAACACATAGCCTTTCTGTGCGATTAAGCAAAGATCATTTCGTACTTACTGTGTCTGACGCGCCAACAGGCACAAAGAAAACATCCATTCGATTCCTCAGGTTACTTTCCAGTTCTTGTAAGATTTGGGCTTTTGTCTGCAAATGGAAGCAATTCGACTTTGGACGTTCTTTAAATAAGAATGAAAAAACATTCCAGACCTTTTGTTTGTAGCCCAAAGTATATTTTTTAAAGGGACCCCCTAAACGTCCGTAGGTGAGAACAAGGACAAACGATGTCGGCTTTAAACATGGTTTAGTAAATGTCTTTAAAACAAAACTCTTGTTCAAAGATATTGTATGACATAATACTTCAGTACATGTGTATGTCAATTTTTCGTTTAAGATGGTAACATATTGTTCTGTTGTTTAGTTTGCTCTCAGAAAGAGTTTAGTACTATAAAACTTATGATTTGCAAACAAAAGTTGAATGTTTCAAACCAGTAAAAAACTTTTGCAATTATACTGATTTGCTATTCTAACTAATGTTGTCTTGTCTTTGCGAGGAAACCGTGATAAAACGCGTACAGAACAGCAGTCTATAGATAATATAATACTTGTATTATTATTTCGCTTACATCGTCCGCTTTACTCGAGTCCGCTATGTCTGGTCCAGCAACCAATTCTGATTCTGTTGGTTTTCCGTCTGTTATCATGATGATTTTTGTAGCGACATGGACACCATTTCTGAGTTGTTCAATTTGGTCTGTAATCGTTTATCTCTTCGGTTAAACATTTTTATAGACGTATATTTGACTTTTTTCAAATGCAATAAGCGTAATATTTGTATGACAGTAGCAATCAAACATGTTCACATGCACTCAAGATCAATATGTTGATTGCTAAATAAAGAAATTTTTGGATTACTTGAGGTTGATAAATACATTGAAATTATAAATTTCCAACTCTTTTTCCAATGCAGAAAAAGACAACACAGTTTAATGCCAAAGCAAGAGAAAACTATTATAGATAGACTTCTAGCTCACTTTATGATGCAATAAACATGTATGAACACTACAGTATTTTATTTTTTACAGTTCAAAATGCAGATTGCAGACGATGCGGTCGACTGATTGATGTGAAATGTAATACGCGGTATAATTTTGTAAAATACAGATTTGGACTGACGTTTCGTACCCACAGGCACCAACTAGGTATTTGAAAATTTTCGTTGACACTAGAAACATAAACGGGCAAACTTTAAAAGTTACGATTTTTTGTTTTAAAGCTGACTCTCAAATACCTTAATTACTGATTAATGAATGTATGAAACAAGAAACTGATCCGGGTTCCTGTTTCACCGTTACCGATATGTCATAAACAAGAAAGGAACATTTTACGAGAGAAAAAAGTGTTTAACTGCCGGCTCTGTTACAAAGGTTAATTCTCTTGATGATATACTTGTCTAGTCAGTGAGTGTTTTCATTGAGAAGATTGTTCATTTCAGGACGCTTTGTAGATGTTTGTATTAAAGATAACACAAATAGAATTCGAGTCTCAAAACGTAGTTCGTTACTCATTCTCCCGTTTATCTCACATTTTTTATTCAAAAAGGAAGTTAATTAGCTTCTGATATCTTCCGCTTTGACATACATTCAAACCATTTACTGGTCTGACATGAAATGATAACAGTAACGATATTTGATTCTCTGTAATACAACTCTTATGTATAGCTGATAGCTTTTTCTACGGGCGGTAACATCTTTTGTACATTGTATTTTAAATTATGTGTATGTGCCTGACAATATCAAAACAATAATGAAGTTTCTTATCACCTAAAAGAACATGTGAGTTTTTAGTGAATATGGGGTTTTAACAGGGGTGCTAACTTTCTGTCAATAATTCCATTTGACTATGTTTTATTATAAGTATTGTTCTAATGTCAAACCGCATTGACCTCTTTTATTTTGCGAAGTTACTGACGATTGTTCAGCAAGGATTTACTTACGACAAGAACACCATGCTGGTGCGAGAGCAAACAGAAATCCACCTAACATTTGACTTGGTCCGCCCAGCTTTAAATTATCTAGAAAAGATTGAAAGACACTATGTTTAATAGTAGGACAGTTCTATACACTTTATGAGAGAGTGGTTGTCTAAAATTATATTTGAGATGTCCAACGAAGTCGCCGGTGCAGATAACCATGTTTGAAATGAAATATGTCATTGAAAGTTCTGCATTACATCAGTTATTTTAGAAATTAAAATGTTTGTTCATCTAAAAAGCAAACATTCAATTGGTATAAACACTGCCTTAGATAAATTTAAGAGATACAAAGATGAATGGACAGACGGACAATGACAAATTTGATTAACAATTCTAAACATATCAAAAGAGAATGTATTTTATATCTTTAAATATAAATATATTGTTATACCAATTAGCGTCTGAATTTCCGAGTACCGATCTGTGTACCGCATTTGAACCTTTGTTTCATGACCGAATGTTACCAAGGCAACGTATTCGGTTTTCAAATCGGGCAGCTTTGACATTTCTTCTAGACCTGAAACAAAATTACAACTTCATTTTTTTTAATCTATATACAGAGCTTGAAAACTCGAAGATACCGCGGCTAATTCTTATTTTTGAAAAAAAAATTTGGTTTTTTTTTGGGACCCGCTTTTTTTGGTAATTTACTAGTTAATAGTTTGCATATAAGTTTGGTTTTGAGTACAAAGTTCTACAGAATGGATGTAAAATTATTAACCATTATACAATACTCTAACTCCATTGAAAGTCATTATATTTAAACATATCTGTAATGTCCATAACAGACGTTAAAAGCTCACACAAAAAACTGATTATCCATTTAATATTCATCTGGCCTAACAAGGTTTTAGTTAATTACACCAGTAATAAATACCTTATAAGTATATTTACACAGTGTGATTTAACACACTGTGGTGCAATAAGTCTGCCAGGAACGGAAACTATGTACGTGTCAATTATATGCCAGGCAATTCAACATAGCTGACGTATTATTGACGTGTATTTTTGAGCCCGACTATTTTTGAGTCCGTTGAGTCTATCGTCAATTCATGGCTTATTTTGAGATCGGTTTATTTTATGATCAAAACCGGCTAATTTTCGGTATAATAAGTCAGAATTTCCGGATATTTTAGACTCTCAGAATTAGTTGAAATAAGAAAAAATGTAAATATATATACACGGACACAACAACAACCTTTTATACACAATATGCAGTTACCTTTTAGATAATCAGTCAGGAAGGTATGTGCTTGTGACCAAGCATCCCTTCACACATACTTTCTGATATATCCAAGCAAATAATAGAATGAACACCTTCGAGCTGTTGAAATAGGGAACGACCTAGAATGCAAAAGTGGAAATAAAGTATGTCTACATGTGCATTATAAAACAAGAGCTGTCCCTCCCAAGTGACGAATGCCCCCGAAAGAGGTGCCTCACAGTCTGTGTCCTCTCCATGTGCTCAATAAATGTGCTATGTAATTTTATATCCTTCCATGCATGACAGAGTAATCATGCATACGTATTCCATTACTTTAAACACTAAGTGTGACCTTGACCTTTGAGGTAGGGACTTGGGTCTTGCACGCGACACATCCGCTTGTTGTGCTAGACATTTGTGCACAGTTATTTTAAAATCCTTCAAAGCATAATAAAGTTATAGTCCGACACAATGTATGCTTATACAGGATTCCATTACCTATAAACTCTAAGTGTGACCTTGACCTTTGTGGTAGGGATGTGGTCATGCACGCGACACGCGTCGTCTTGATGTGCTAGACTTTGTGCCAAATTTTTTAAAATCCTTCGGGCATGACAAGTTACAGTCCGGACACGAATGTGCCCCCCCCCCCCCCCCCTGCATATATGCTTATATAGAGGAATCCATTACCTTCAATCTAGTATGACTATTTGTAGGACGGTCTTGCAGCGAATATTTATGTCTGAAATTTGTACCAAGAAAAAATCCTTCAATCATACAAGTTACAGTCGAAATGATATAGCTTATACGGACCATTACCTTCAAACCTAATATACCTTGACCTTTTAGGGTTACACGACACGTCGTCTTGATGTGCTAGACATGTGTACCTTTTAGTTAATTCAGTGACAGGAAGGGTGTGTGCATATGACAGAGCATTCCCTATCTACACAGTTTACTTTCCCTTTGAGGTAGGATTTCCAAGACACGTCGTCTTGAATAATAGAATTTTAAAATCCTACCTTGACAAGTACTGTTGACACGAATTTTAAGTGGGGACGCACGACCTAGGAAGATGCAAAAGCGGAAGATGCACAGAGGTACGTTTTACATGTGCCACCCTTCGGGGGCATAAAAAAACAATTAAATCTCTATATCGACAACACTAGATTAATATGTTATAACCGTCATGTGTTATTGATGAAACAACTATTCGATTGCTTACTACCGCCTTACCACAAACTATAAGGCCCGACTTTCAAATAAGTAGTTTCATCACTAATCATGGTCGTATGTTCATGCGTAAACGATATGCTTTGTTGACTCAATTAAGGTTAATAGAGCCATCATGGCCCTTTTGCTGTTATACGTTCCAGCGTTCAGCAAATATTCACTTACTTTTTTCTTTTTCTTTTACGTACATGTACTATTTGACAGTATTAGTCTGTTCGATCACAGAATATAACATGTATAAGAACAGTATAGGTCTCAGATGGCATATGAAAATATCGTATTTGTGTCTTAAAGGGACATACCCTATAACTGGTATCAAACTAAATAACTTTAAAAGCATAAACAGCGTAGTATTTGCAAGTATTTTTTCTTAACCTTAAAGTTTAAGCTATTATTTGAGTCATTACCGTGAGACTCAGCGTTTAAGAACATGTTGCAGTACTATGAACCATTCAATGCTCTTTATAAAGTTGTTGTTGTACAAGTAATGGGTGGATAGCTATTTATTACAGAAGACCTCTATGTTCATTATTTTGTGTTAAAATGGGGCAATTTTTAGATGTAAATATATAGGTAATTCTTAAATATTATATTTATTGACTAGTTAACGTTCATAAACACAATTAATTTATTTTTCGAGAATATAATCCGATAGATGTAAGGGACCCCTTTCTTCATCTAGCACAGTATATTCCCCACAAATAAATGATGTGTTCTATTAACGTAAAATGATAAATAAATACAACTTTAAAGCAAAACATATATTGAACAAAAATGTGAAACTGTCACAAAATACGCCCGTCCGGGAGGCACAACTTAGTACCTGAATCTTCATGTGTTTTGTATGTTTGAACTGTAGACTGGGCAAGACTAATTTCATCCTTTTTTGATAATTTAAGGTGAAGTTTGGTGAAGATCAGATGAAAACTGATTGATGTAGAGAGTAGACAAGGCTAATTTGGCAAATTTTAGATAATTCAAGGGCTATAATCCAAAAGTGCTTAAGGCGATTTGGCTGGCTATTTAACTTTGCCCAGACAAAAACGACCGCAAACCTGTTTAGAAAGTTTGGCGAAGATCGGATTAAACTGTTCGATATAGTGAGCGGAAAAGGCTAATTTAGCAATATTTGGATAATTCAAAGGGCAAAAACCAAACGTGCATTAGGCGATTTGGCTAGTTATCAAACTTAGCCTAAACGTCATGCCATGAAATATATTTACTAAGTTTGGTGAAGATCCGATCAAAACTGTTTGACTTAAAGAGCGGACCAGGCTAATTTTGCCTATTTTGGCTATTTCAAGGGCTATAAAAAAATGTGCCTAAGGCGATTTGGCTGGTTATCAAACTTTGCCAAGACATTATGCCAAAAACGTGTTTAGCAAGTTTGATGCAAACTGTTCGACTAAGAGAGATGACCATGTATGGATGCCGCCTGGTGGCCGCAGGTGTTCCAAAATACGCCCCTTCTGGCGTTTTAGTACAAATTTTCAACGTAGAGTCAATCTAATATAATTCATTATCCATCCATTAATTACTAAAACAACTTTACATACATGTATATACAACAATTTAACATAGATTATTGAATGTTTTACGGCACTACAACATATTTCTTAACGGCGATTTTACCGCTTATGACTGTAATGTACAGCTAAAACCTTTTAGGTGAAGTAGTAATACTTGCAAATGATAATATTTGCAAATATTGTAATATTTATTTAATTTTAGGGAGTTTAGAAAGTGCCTCTACATCTTTAAATGATATTTATGATTCATTTGAAACCTTACTAATGTCAAGTTCATTTTGTGCGATCGATTTCCAGTGAACTTCTCCACTATACACCCGCTTCATGTCCTGTTTCACTGCAACGAGTACAATGTATGTATGCACTTGATACAATATTAAAAAGACCGCAGCAATATCTTAATATGTTTCCTACTTTAAACATTTAAGAAATAGTTAATGCTCTTTATATCTAAAGTACCGCTTATATCTTCCGAATAAAACATTTTACATACAATGTACATAATGTTAATTTGTGTCACACATAGTTTATTTTATGGTATCTTACTATTTGTAGTACCTTAACGACTGTTTAAAGTAACACATTACAGAACAGTTATCTGAAATGTTACTTATCTTCTAAAAACAAAAGCCTAACTCATCTTTAAACCTATATTTACGTAACTGTACATGTAAGATAAGAAGGTTAATGTCTTATTATTAAACTTATCTACGTTTATTATATTTTTACTAATATGACGTTGTTTTTTTTAACTAAACAAGCTTAAATACAAGAAGCATCCTACCGATATAGTCTGTCTGGTTCCAAGTAAGAAATCTTCAATAAGACATGGTTAACATAGATGTGTTAAATTTTTGATTTGTTTAGTAAGTGTTCATATTCGAATAAAACGCAATTATACCTTTCTGTTGTTTATGGTTACGAAAATTCGGTTTCCAAACTGGTGCATGACTGAAAGAAAATACTTTATTCTATTTCTATATATCACATACAATTGCATGGGAAATGATACACTTTAATGTGACCATCGCAATCCAATGGAATACATTCCCCAATGGTTTAGTATTATCAAAATAGTTATTGCCAAAGTTATAGCAAAATAACATAAAATATACATAACAACTTTATTCCTATTGAATTTAACTTAAAAACAATAAAATCTTTTTGACTTACCAAGTCATAACATGATTTTCCATTAATTTTGTATGATAAACTTTTGTTTTTATCTCCTAATAAAACAAATTGTTTACTTTTTATCTGATTTGGGTTTGTTTCTCTCAGGAGGTTTTTCAGATCCATGTTTGGTCTCTTTTGTGCCACTAGCTTCAACACTTGCTTTCCTTGATACGTCAGCCGTATTCGTGTTCGGTGTTGCTGAAATGTACTGTTCTGCAAGAGAGATGAACTGAGAACGTTTTTCTTCTTGTATTTTTACGAAAATAAGCTAATCTGACAACGTCAGAGATTTTTTTCAAATGACAAGTTTTTGTTGTTTCATTATACGGGATTTCATAATTAAGCAACGAGTTTGCATTATATGTACGAGTATGCCTACACACTAACATTCATGTACAAAACATGGCAAATATGTTACATGTTCATACACAAAACACAGATTTTCGCGGCGCTCATCAACAACCTGACCAACAGGCGATATACAAGAACAGCGCCGTGTTTGATTGCAATCAGAGATTAATACTATAATTGTTGTAAAGAAGAAACAACAAAATACTTAGTTTACTGCTTTATTAGAACTGACGCAAAACATACTGTCAGCATGGTGAAGTCACCACTAACGTTTACGCGGCTATATACAAGAACAGACACTCATTGAGATGTTAATCGATTGCAATACAGCTTTTGACATTAAACATTTACACCATGAAGACTGTATGAATGACATAATAAATTAATTGAATTTTTCAAATATTCCTTTACTGTGGAAGCACAAGGATAATCAAAGAAAACTAAATGACATTATCTGAAACGTATGCATGTTTTACAAATTATTGTGGTACATGTATGAATGTAACTTTAAATACCTGAAGCCTTTTCTTCGGTTATACCAGACCCTTGGACAACTGGTTTAAGTGTGGTGACCATATCTTTATTTTTACTTTCCAGGGTAGTTTCATGTAGTTTAGAATCATATGTCTCTTTAGACAATAGCAATGTCTCAATGTGTTCTAGTCTACTTTGAAGATTATTTACGTCTTCGGTTATCTTTAATTGCTTCTGTCCCTTCTCTATTATTTTACTGTTTAGTTCTTCAGATGCCGTCTGTAGAGTTGATATGTCTGTAACATTTGGATTTAAAAACATTTATATCGCGTAGCTATATTGTTTCAGCACTTTGATGCATTGTTGAAGCATTCTGCGTTATTATTCATATGAAAAAGACCTCTAGATTGTGTAGACGACTAAATGCGGCTATATAACATATGTAAAATCCATGTACATGTGCAATGTGTGTAACTTTAAGAAAACCCATGTATCTAGATGGTACGTATGTTAGATACACTGTCTAATACCAATGAATGTATTAATTGATCCTGTACGAAAAAGTATGGGCAGATTGGAACCAGATTATGTACAGAAAAAGGATATGCAGATTCTGTACAGAAAATATTCTGGTTCATTGAAACATAGTTGAACCAGAATTCTATATAATATACAATTTAGTATATATAAACAAAGAACAAAATGTGTACAGAATATGCGAAATATTTAAAATAAGCCGATACTGCTTGGCGACGTATTTCCGGACAGGTTCTATTTCCGAACACCCCCATTTTAAGCTATATTTTTACGTTTTGTTTTGATCCAGCACAAGCAATCATTTTGGCAGATGAACAATCCTCATTTGTTTCTGGTGAGTATATGGCAACAAAATGCATTAAAACTTACTCGCATATATTCTCATTTCTGTAAACATGCTTTGGGGAAAACGGTATAACTGCGCATGCGCAACATGCAGCATTTTGAAGATGGCCTTAAAGTGCACTTTGAATTGTTGTTGTTGTTGATAGCAGACGGACATAAAATTCAATTTAAGAACCTATTATTCCTCATAAAACTAATATACATTTCCAAAATAAATGCAACGTTTACAATTTGTGCACCAAAAATATTTTGGAATTATAATCAACTTTATAAAGGATTGAAAACGCTAGACGTTAAAAGTTCAACTTTCACACACGAAGGGAAGCAACTCGAACAAACCTCTTCGTTTCGCCTATTTCGCCGTTAAATTTCCATTTCGGTGTTTATACCTACCCGCCTACAATATCGGAAGTTGACGTTGATTAAAGGTGTCTATTTGCCTGTATATTAACCGTATAAAAATGTAAGAAAAGAACAAAAATAAGCCAGCATTTATTTAAAATCAAAACAAAATGATATTCTCGCTTTATAAAATCGCCTATTTTTAACAAAAAATGAAAGTACAACGTCCTGTTCGGGGTCTCATTATGTATTACGGAAGTTTTCACAAAGCAAAAAGCTAAACATAGTCTTGTTGAGGAAGGGACGAGGTTATGCATGGTGAAAATTTGGTACATGTTTGTTAAATAATAACCCAACGAATATAGAAAATGTGTCATTTACGTCGGATTCTGTGTCTGTGTCTACTCTGTACAGAAAAAAGAAATTCTGTATGCATTCTGCTAAGAATTGGTACAGATTCTGTAAGACTAAGAGTTTTCGTAAAGAATACTACACTGTGTGCGTCTTCAAAAATGTTTAGTTATCTCTTCACACATGCATTCCTTAACAAAAACCTAACACAATATTAAAAGAAGGTCTTTTATATGTACATTGTCAGTTTTCCTTACCTTTTTGCAATTCTTCTGTACGGCAATTGCTGGGGAAAAAAATCAATAAATCGTTACACGACAATGCTTTCGATGACAAATATGATCAACTTTATAACAACAGAGTGTTTGATGTTTGTCTACAAAGCGATTGTTACGTCTTCTAAGCAAGTGTTATATCTACTGAACAATTTTATGTTTTTAAAGCAATTGTTACGTCTACTAAGCAAATGTTATGTTTTCTAAACAATTGGTACGTTTATTTGGCAAGTGTTATGTCTATAATGAAATTGTTATGTCTACTTAGCAAGTGTTATGTCACTAAGCAATTGTTATGTCTACTAAGCAATTGTACTTAGCAAGTGTTATGTCTACTTAGAAATTATTATGTCTACTAAACAATTGTTACGTCTACTAAGCAAGTGTAATGTTTACTAAGCAAGTGTTAAATCTGTAAACCAATTGTTATGTCTTCTATAGTAAGCAATTGTTATGTCTACTAAGCAAGTGGTATGTCTACTAAGCAATTGCTACATCTACTAAGCAAATGTAATGTCTACTAAGCAGTTGGTATGTCTACTAAGCAATTGTTACGTCTACTAAGTTTTGATACCCACTACAGTTCACACTCGACAGCGACCTATTTATGATCAAATAATTAAAAAAAAATGTTCATGTCGCTTAAAGTTTTTAAGTATATGAAAAACAAAATTTAAATAGAAACAATGATGTCGTTATAAAACTACTCCGACATCAGTAAATAGCATTACCAATTACAAGCTTCTTGTTTCCCATCTGACTCTGATGACATCAACTGGTCGAAACGCTTCATCACCGAACCTTGTGATGATTTCACGTCCCGAAGTAAAGATTCCAGGTCTGATATCTACAAAACATATCGTAATAATCTGAGTCCCGCTCTGCCTTTTAACCTGTTCGTTTTGCGATCATTATTAAGAAACCAGATACTCATTTGTTTGGTACTGTCTGACATAGAGACATTACAGAGGAAATACGTGGTAAAATTGATCTGGTTTCAGGGTTTCGTTCTTTTACAAAGGTGCTTTTTTATTTTCATGAAATGTAAATCATTTCCATTTTACTTGACACGTTTCTGTATGGCAATTCTATTACTTATGCAACAATATCAAATACAAACTGATTTGATTTATTTATTTGATTTGCTGTTCGAAATTGCAAAGACCCTCAATTAATTGAAAGGAGCTATTCGTGTAAGGTTAATGGTTGCATAATCTGTATTACGGTTAGTGCGTTGAAAACATATGAGTTCTTAAAATAATTGACTTGCATATATAGAGCAGTACGGAGAAATATATGCATATATAAATAACGTTCAATATTATTTCAGGTTTGAGCCCAGCTTTATAAAGGGTTTCGCCTCTCAATACCACATTCATTTTGGAAACAAATACACATATTCAGGGTGGTTCCACAATTTAAATACATGTATGTATTCGCTTGTTAACGAGTTAAATTTTATTAATATAGAATATAAGCATTGCCTCATCTTGGAATAGACCATTTGCGTGTTTGGATTTACTTTCTACTTGATATATTGAAGGTTTGATTGTAGATCTAGATCTATGCAAGCATGGATATCAGTCCCTCGTTTATAGGCCGCTCGCAGCAACAGTAAACTAAGTGTTCTGTTCTTCTAATACAACATTTCTGTGTTTAATGCGGTCAAACAGAACGCCGCAGAAATAAATTCCGCAGATCATTTGACGATTGATTTTCATAAATGCCTATGTCCTAATTCATTAATCTATTGTGTATATATTCACTGATAACCAATTTTGAATCGTTATCTTTTGCGGGGAAAATTGAACTTTTTTACTTACAACATTCATCACACCGTTAATGTCTAATCTTAAACTAACAAAATATATTTTAGCGAGGGAGACAAATTGATGCAGTTTACTGTAACCCAATTCGAATTCGCGGAGACAAATTGTCGCGTTTTGCCGAGGTTCGGCATAATCACGAATATTCATTTTCGCGTTCTTTTGATTTCCGAAAAGACAATTGTGGAATCATTAAGCCAAGGAAATGCATCCTAAACATTAAAAGATATTTACAGTTTGTACTCATAGTCTATGTAACTGAGCTAAACGAGTTAGTATGTATAGTATAGTACGCTTGGTTGTATGTACAACAATAAACCTTACGTGATGCTCGACTTTAAACCCTTCTGTCTAATATTTCACTTCGATATTTATTTTTCGGATCTACACAGGTGAAGCGCACTGATCATAAATGCGTTTAGACACTTGACACTTCAGACACATTTCGTTATATGCATGTGTTTATATCCGCATGTGTTCAAGAAGATGCTCATTACACACGTTGGTGAAAGTTTTCAATGCTTTATGTAGTGTAGTTTTCATTCTGACAGTAGGAGTTCTCACTTACGACACTGTGTTTGGTTATTCGAATATTTTTGGGTTACAGTCCGTACTGTACAACATCTGCTGAAAATAAATTTAAACTATTTTATTGTTTGATCGTTCATATTTCTCACTTTCACTTTCGAGACATTGTTGCATTCATTGTTTTTCGAGGCCGCAGAATTGCAATCTATTTATATCCGCAAAAATATAGTCCTCAAAAATAAAAACAAACCTCATATTCACAAATGTCGCATAATTTGGAGCCGCCTTATACAGTAAATTCATTTTCTACGAACGAAGTAACTCCTGTTTACTATGTGCCGTTGGGGCAAGTTTTCAAACAAAATGTTGTACACAAATGCATAGTGTCGAGGTTTAGTGTGAGCCACTTACAGTTCACTGCCAAAATATGTATAAAAATCAATGTTGTGATTTTGCAAATGCCTACCTAGATTTTTACCTCTGTTGTTCCTTTTTCCCCCCTTTTTTTTTTTTCTTTTTTTCTTTTTTTTTTCCCCCCTCTTGATTCTAGCCTTTAGTTTTATATTTATGTACATGAAGTAGTTTGTCAATTTCGAAAATTAAATTTTTTTAACTGCAACTGAGAGCGAGCAGCTTTAAACTAAATGGTCCATTACTTAGATCAAATCGAGTTTTTTTTAAAATCTGGAATTATAACGGGCGTCTTTTCAGAAGGAAAAATATGACAAACTGCATCGAATGTGACCATATTGTGTTGAAAATTTGAGTTTGACAAAAGAATTAATAAACTATATTTTGCCTTTTCAAAAAAGAAAGTTGGTTTTCCAGTTTTCAAATGTCTTTGTAATTTTCCAGAAGTTTTCTAGAAAGAGGCTGTTAATGGGCTGTACATGAATAAGCATGCCTATTTTGAATTATAATGGTTGAAAGAACTTTACTTCCAACGATGTGCAACGTATATCACTGACTGTTTACAACAAGCTTGTTTCAAACTGTTTTTCCCTGTTACAATTCCAGATTTAAAAGAAAATTAGATTTGGTCTCAGTAATGGACCTTTAATATGAATATCAGCTTTTAAAATGTATAGCGTATACATTAGCATTAAGGCTATTATAATCATTGTTCACAAATTGAATAGTAATTTATTTTTTAATCTATATTTCTGTTTTTAATATTGTATATCAGTATACTGTAATTCAATCATAAATACTTTGTGTAATTGCTCGCTCGCAGATTCCGATGAAAAAGAAATTCTCCAAAATGATACACTAAAACATACAATGTAAAAGTAATGGATGAATCAACAACACAAGTAAAAATCTAGGTAGCAATCTGAGAGAATCTGTTGAAAATGTTGTTGAGCTTTGTTTTACGACACCGCTGTACTATATGTTAATATTCGAATTTCAAAAGTGTTTATTAGGCTTTATAATTTGGTAGCGTATAATTTCAAAAATACAGAAATACTTAACATTTATACATCAACCATTTTATTTCAAATTGATGATTCGTTCTACAATGTTTTGCTTTCAGGCGGTTCGAAAACCTTATTTTTTTAACCAAAATCTGAGAGCGAGCAGCTTTAAGAGGTATCTAAATAGCAAACATCTAAAATTATTTATTTTGACTCACCTTTTTGTCCATTTTATTCTTGTTTCATTTGTCACTATCTTAAAAAGTGTGATATTCTTATTTTTATATCTTGAGACCACGTACAGATTGGATCATAAAAAACACTTATTTATTATGTACAGTAGTTAGCTAGCACAATAACTGAAACGAAAATAAAACACGTAATTTCATCTTATTCAAATATAGCTGTGTTTCTGTGTAACAATCTTAATTCATCTTTCGAGGAAACCCCATTTGTTCGACAATGTCATCAAACCGATTAATCTTTTAGTTGCGTAATATCGCATTTCAGCTATTTACTTCCTTAAGTTAATTCAATATAAACATTGTAATTACCTGGTTAATCAACTTGGATGTGTTTAACGATCTAATTACATTGTGGTACAATGTATTTACATGCAGTGTGCTTGATTGAACAATGTAAAAATGTTTTTTTCCGACCTCTCTGTAGTTCTCATTCGTGTAATAAAAAAGTTTAGAAAGCATTTTTTTCAGATGTAGCAATATGTGAGGTAAATTTCCTTTCTGCATTCACCGCAAACAAATTCACCTGGCCATGCATCTCAAATGATCCTTTTCATAAATCCAGTGAATAAGATATCTTAACATGACTCTTTCCGTTTGTTAGTTATTTAAAAATGTAAAGAAGGAAATAGGTTATCATAAATTAGTGAAATAATATCCGTTCAAGCGGTATTCATCGTCTAATAGCAAATCATCTGGGCCGGGTACCCGAGTTGTTTGTAACTTGCTCGTGAAAAGGATGTTATTTCGATTCTAACATGATCAGATATTAGAAAAGTTGAATGAATGCAAAGCGTTATTCGGATACCCCGATCCGGTATGCAAGAATAATTAATATCCGCGTAAAATACAGCCTTTGGCATTTATCTTTTTTTTGCGATATTTAGTCATAATACAATCGAAATGATATCATTTAAATGGTGTTCAGATGCGAAGTTATAAACCTATCTGGACTACGACCTTCATGGTTTATAACTGCGTATCAAATATCAAAACCGTTGTTTATAAGACAATAAACACCGTTGAAACGAATATAATTCCTTAAATAAATCCATAGGTACGGTGTGATATTTCTTATGTTTCTTTTTTTTTGCAATTACATTAAAAAGCAATGTTAGGAATGTTTTTCGAGCAAATAACTGTCAATTTCGCCGGTAAGATATTTTTCTTGGTAATATAAAAGCTGCAAGTTATTTTAAATCTTAAATGCTAAATGAACTTTAATAATATTGTCTGATATATTGTGCCAATATAATCTTTTATTTAATGTTTTCGAGTGAATTATAGAGATTTCTCAGTGAAATAAAAGTGATAATCCACAGTTTTGAAACAGTGGATTACCATTTTTATTTTTCACTGTTTTTGCAATCTTCTACCCGGATTTACGTCAAAAAGTATACCGAGCGTAATTAATGCTAGAAACCATGCGACGATGACGTCGTTAAAATGACGTCTTTGCGCTATGTTTTTTGATGACGTTTCCCGCGATTTTCGTTATTTTATAGAAACAAACTCAATAAAAGTAGAGTTTTAACCATAAAATAAACAAAAAATTGTTGGTTTCGGTGTAAGATCACGTTATATTTCACCGAGTGGGCACCAAAGTGATATTTTCACGAGTGGCCGCCACGAGTGAAAATGACAACTTTTGGTGTTCACGAGTGAAATTAACGTGATATTACACCGATAATCCTCAATACAATCCTTAAACAATTATCCTCTATACAATCAACATTATTTACATAGAATTCCGACTCGAGATTGCTTCTAAGCACGCATAAATACAGTCACATGAATCCAGCCTATCCTATAATGCTTTACAGTCATAATAAATGAAGTCAAAAGTGAAATGCACTCGGTCAAATTAATGTGAACGCATCCATGGTTATATGAATATAAAAAAATGTTGTTTAGATTATGGCGATACAATTTTTAAACCGTACTGATTTATAGCTGCTCGTTCACCGTTTCCGGTGAAAAAAAATCTCCAAACTGATAGTCAGACTAAAATATAAAATGTAAAAGTAATGGCTAGAGTCAACAACACATGTACAAATCTACGTACATGTATCTATTTGAAAAAATTTGTTGAAAATGTTGGTGAGCTTGGATTTACAGCATGTTTATATTGGAATTTCAAGGGCGTTTGTAACGCTTTATAATTTGGTAGCGTATAATTTCAAATGTACAGAAATACATGTACTTTACAGGAATGTATACTTTAACCTTTTTATTTTACAATTCGTTCCAAATAAAGATAATCTATCTATCTAAACTTATCACCGTTTTTGTTGTTTCAAAACAATAGCCAAAATAACAATCTTAGAGCTTATACTTATGATGCTTGCATTTAACTGAGTAACAGTATCATAAGCGAATCACTCATGTATAGACTGATGTAAATTAACGCTAAAAAGTAAACTTATTGCGTATTTGATGTTTTCGTAGAACTGTCAGAAGCTGACCCTTTCTGCGAGGCGATTCTTGACCTTGTATTATAGCCAATGGTAGTCAGGTGATCAATATAGGGCAATCTTGGCCCTCTTGTTTTGTGAAAGTCGCGGTGACTTCTGACTCGCGTGACGTTTTATCACAAGCTGAATGAGTTCTGCGCAAAAACCTTATCTCCAGATAGATGAAATCACTTGAAACGAGTTTTCATGCATTTAATGCGTCAAAGAACTTTTAATTCACAGACTTCGGTGCAGCTTTTAATGCATTTTCGTTCCCTTTTAAAAGCCTCTGTCAGTTAAAGCAAATGCAAATTTAACTTTATAACAAAATATCAGTAAAGTTTTAAAAAGAAATTTAAGCTCAATGGAGCTTTGCAGGGTCGTTTCAGGATCCACTATTTTAATGATATGTACAGGTTAATTAATCAAACGACGTTCTTCTGAGAACATGTTGAAATTACCAAAGGCAATCAGGCATTTTAAGTGACCGTCAATCATTAATCATTTGTCCGCGTTTTTGAGAAGTTGAATCTTCGAATCGGATTATTTCCCTTTTTTGGGAAATTGATGCGTGTTGCGAGTTGTAGGACACCATTTTATTGTCATATTAACTATACAGTACGGGTAGCAAAGGGCGTAGTTGGTATTTAGCATCCGCATTAAATTATAATCAACGTGCGTTTGTCTTTGCAATTGTGCGACCGGTCTAAGTAGACTACATTTTTTGTCAATTAGTGGATTGCGGGTTCGATCCTTAGTCAAGGCATGAGCTCCATTATGATTGATCATGGTGATTTCTACTATCCTGTATAATTCATACAGGGAAACAGCCTGCGCAAGGCAGATTCTTGATCTTAGTACTAGTACGCCGTAGGTCCGTGCAGATTGTGCAGTCGGTGTCTAGATTGACTCCAAATATTGACAACGGTTCCCGACCTGTTGAACAGTTCAGTTTTTGAGAGACTATTTTTTGTCTCAATTTTTACAGGGATTGTTCATGAATCATTTTTATCGAAGGGAATGCTTTAAAAATAAAGATAGTTCAGAATACACTACGAAAACTGACAACTTGTGCTTCCTCCGAATCCTTGCAGACTCCCTGTACCTCAACACTGAACACGAACATAGAGTTTCAATTCATTTAGGATCAGATCAATAACACATCATATAGGATTCAGAGGTCAGACCAGGGTAGACATAATAAAAAGTGAGAAACCATGTTACAAATTTGTTTACAGTTAATGATTTAGAAAATTTCTTAGAGACCAGTATTTATGCTCACTAAAGGAATTTCAATGAAAATTGGCAGAAGTGATCAGTACCAAGCCTATTCGGTGAGTCAAGGTCAAGGTCATGTTACTTAAAATAAAATTTCCTTTTCTGAGCATTTTCTCCTCATTCGATGTAAGAATTTCAGTGAAAGTTTGCAAAAGGCTACTTATCTTCATTTAAAGACAATTTAAAAAGGGAGATAATATACATTTTACAGCTTGTGTTTTTACCTATTAATTACGAATTAAAAAAATAATTACTCATTATTTCACTTCACTTTAAATGGAGCGGTTAGAGTCAGACATTTACAGTGACCGTCAGTCAGTAATCCAATGTCTGCTTTTTGTGATGGTGCTACCTCAAATTGAATTACTTCCCTTTACAGAAACTGTTGTTGCGAGTTTGCAGACACCATTTT